>CM070875.1:135079185-136279185 GCA_036365515.1 Torymus aiolomorphi | reverse complement strand
CGTCAATCGCATTAACATCATTCATACTATCGTATAAAATTTTTTCAAATTTTGCAGCTAGATCCATTTCAACCTTATTAACAGCGCTTTCTGGTATCTGAAGCCCCGAGAACGCTGCCATAATAAATTTGTGACGATGATAGTATTCACCTTCATTTTTTCAATTATTTAATTTTTACAAAATAATAAATTTTATTGTAGGATAAACTAATTTTCTTTACAAATTGCCGGCTCTCGATAAAATGTACCTCGCAGCAGAATTGACAAAAATATACTGACTAACAGATCTGTTTTTATGCAGTCGTGGACTCCAGACTCACTCGTGTTATTTTTGCACGGACGTTTTTCTCCGCGAAATTCGCTATTTTTATTCATGATTCCAAGATGGGCTTACAAATAATCACTTATTCTGGGTAATTGAAGGGACTCGAGACGAACCAATAGTTTTGAAAACTTTTTTATTGCCAACGTTTCGAAAGTATTTGGACTTTCTTCTTCAGGGCTACAGAAGCAATATAAATAGAAGTTTTTGAAGTGTTTGAAATACGTTCGTAGATTGTAATCATTTGAAGGAGTAAAAAACGGACTCGAGACAAACCAAGTTATTTTGATGAATTTATTACACCAACGTTTCAAAAGTGTTGTTACTTTCTCCATCAGGGATACAAAAGCATAGTTTTAAACATGTAGATTTATATACAAAACACAATATTAGACAAAATATGTAAAAAACATACCATAAAAACAATATTATAACAGATTAGGTTCGTCTACGAGGAGTTTGAACTTCTCCTCACGAACACAACGTCGCCAAATCACTATAGAATACAATCAGAGTTTTTAATAACTTAAGAAATTAAAATGCAATACGTATATGAAAGAATATTTGTTAAAAAAATGAAGTAACTGTAAGAACTTACAGAGTTTATGACGTTTTCCACACATCGTCAATTTTGGAAATGGCCAACTATATTGGGCAAACTCCAAAATGACACTAAAGATAAATTAAAATTAAGGTGTAATGAATAACTGTTAGGATAGAAAGGAAAGAGGTGGTGGGGATCGGGAGAGGTAAATAGTGAGGGATAGCGGTTGCCTCGCTCACACCGGTGGAACAGGAACGCAAGCGGTGAGGAGTAGTGGAAGAAACCCATATGATTAGAGTAGGGACACTCTCGCGTATTAGGTGTGCCACCTCTCTAATCGCATGCTCACCTGATCCTACAGTACGAAACAAGACAGTAGAGTGATAGAGAAAAGAGGTTGTAAACAGGTAGAAGGCAATTGTAAATATTATGAATTTAAATGTGTAGCTTCTTGATGGTATATATAGTTTTTTTATATGCGTTTTTTAAGAAATGGGTATCTTCCATATGATTGAGTGTATTATTGTAGTAGTATACGTGCATCATCTCGGAAAAAGTGCGCTTGAAATAGTTCTGTTCTTTGTCTAGTATTCTCATCCTGTCGAAATTTATGGAATGTTCTGTGTCCTGTATATGGCCGGCGAGTGCAGAATTTTCAGAGCCTAACTTGACTGCTCTTTTATGCTCTTACAAACGTTTCGTTAATTTTCATTTACTCATGCCGATGTATGTGGCGAACAGTTATTGCAGTTGATCTTGTAAACGATCCCATTAGTGTTTAAGAAATCGAGACGGTCCTTTTCTAGTCTTATCAAATGATTAAACTTGTTAATGGTTTTATATATTGCAATTATATAGTGTGTACGGAGGATACGGTCAAATTTTGGTGTTAAATTCTTTATGTATGGCAGTATCATTTTTATTTTAGAGACTGTTTGAGAATTCACTCACTGCGTCGCCGCGGCGCGACAGCACCTCGTGGTGTCTCAGCGGAAAAGCAGAGACGCGACACTGACTACTAAAGTTATACGCGATATGTCGGTCTCTCTCGCTCTCTCACACGCAAATGTGAGAGATTGATTTGATTGTCGCGGTAACGAGGTCGAGGCCGAGAAAAAGGAAGTGGTTCAAGGCCTCGCTCTCTCTGCATCTATCTCGCCACGAGGTAACACCGGTCAGCAACTACACTGCAATTCTCCATCGGATTTTCTCAGCATTCTCATCGGCTCTACTCATCTGTTTCACTGGCTCTTCTCATCTCTGGCTCTACTCATCAAGGAAAACTCATCTCCTTGCTTTGGCCACCGCATCGCTGGAGCAACTCACCGTTGCAGTTTATCTGCAGCACTCGTGCAAGGTAACCTCAAAAATTACACAGTGACTAAGCACGTGCGCGGACACAGACTAACTCATTACACTCTTGCCTGGCGGAATTCTCACACACACCATTGGATCAATAATTACCTAATCGTGTGCGCTCAATTATGGGTCACAATTAAGTCAATAATATTGAATTGTATACTCAACCAGCAGCACCTTCTACCATCAGCAGCGAGTTGCGGCAGAGTCAAAGCAAGCGTTTCACTCACTCATTGGAATTAGCAAGACTCGTTAGCATCACTCACTGAATATATATCATTTAACGGATATACTCAAATTTTTGTTGGATATTGTGAATATTTCGCCTTCTGTATATGAGCGTCCGCGTGAGACACAAACAGCGTGACACACGTATACGCACATGTAAGTCTCCCCTATCTAGTGTGTCCGCGAGGATGAAGGTATGTCGAGCGGCAGCGAGCGCCGCGCTATACTCACTCTCTCTAGTCTCGTACGCCCAGCATGTAACATCTCGCGCATGGCGCAGGCAAGCGCCGGTTATATAATTACACTTACTCATTAAACTAGTCATTTCTTTAAGCCAAATAAAGAGTCTTATAATTACACCTTTCGACCAGCTCCAACATGGTAGCAGAGCGCGTGGTTGGTAAGTGACACGAAAAGACTCTGACTCAATACAAGCCTCGGCGAGTATTGAGGCAGCCTTGCTGTAGCAAGAAAAAAGCACATGGCTCTCGAAAAATTGGCAGTGAAAAATATTGAAGGAAAAGTGCAAAAGTAAGAAAAATACAAGTGTGAATAAAGAATAAAATATATCTTCAAGTAATAAAAGAAAGAATTTTTGGAAAATTATGAAAATTCAAGCCGATGCGAGCAGATTAAATTTCTTGTGTGAAGCACGGTGCACGGTGCAAGAATAGAGCACGTGGCAGAATTCGAGGTTATACATGTGGTAAATGGACACTAAAGAAAAAGTGAAAACTATTGATGAATACTAGTAATGGAAACAAAATGTTAATTAGATATGCATTGCATAATATAAAAGCAACAAGGATTGCTAAGAAAAGGTTGGATTAAAAATTGGAAAGCCACGCAGTAGGCAAAACGTGTTTCGCAAAAACCATAAACTTTGAGGTTAAGCACATGTACAAAGGCAAACTCAAACAAGAAAATGAAAACGAAGAACTAATGGGCAATAATTTAATTAAAGAAAATTATGAAGAAAATGCACTCGATAAATTGTCAATTAAACAATTAGAAACAGATGATTTTGAACTTCACAAAGAAGATAGAAATTTATTGAGGAAATCGTTTCTGAAAATATTAAAGAAGGTTATAATACTAAAAAAGGTAATTGATTTAAATATTATAACAAAAGAAGAGCCTAAAATGGCAAAACACGCAAAAATTGATGATGTACATATCCCAATTTTTGATGGAGGTAACTATACAAGCTGGGAATTTAGATTACTAAATATCTTAGAATATAAAGAGTGCAAAGAACAGGCAATAAGAGTGCGAGATGCAACAAAGGCTAGTGAAGTTGATGAGGCCACATGGAAAAAATTAGATATGAAAGCAAGAAATATATTAATTAGCACAGTGAGTGATAAACAATTAGAAGATATTATGGACTACGATACAGCTTTCAAAATGATGGAAAAATACAAGAGCATGTACTCTACTAAATCTACAGCGCTGCAAATAATATGCAGAGGTCCACTAGAGGATATTAAACTCAAAAATTATGAGAAAGTTGAAGAATTTTTTGTAGATTTCGAACAAGCCTGCAACAAATTTAAAGCAGCTGGAGGCACATTACCAGAAAAGGAAAAAATGAGGTATTTAATTAGAGCACTACCAGCAAGCTACAGCTTTATTGGGAGTTTCATTGATCTCGTCCCAGAAGCTCAACAAACGGTAGACTATGCTAAGTCTAAAATTCAAGAAAAAAATTTGACAGTGCCTGATGACGAGAAAAGGAAAAATGTAAGTACATTCAACGTCAAGACAAAGGGACAGTGTTATAACTGTGGCCGGGGAGGTCATTTAAAGAAGGACTGTTGGAGACCACCACAGACCAGCCAGAGCAGAGGAGCATTCCAAAGCAGAGGAGCATCCCAGAGCAGAGGTCGAGGCCAACGAGGATCAACGAGGCAGTTCCAGAGGACGTGGTCATGGCAGAGGAGCAGCTCAGCAGAGGCAAGAAGACTCCAGTCAACCCAGCGAAGACTCAGCAGCTGAGACCTGGATGATCAAGGTCAATCACGACGAAGTGAAAAGTGAAATAGTGAGTGATGTGTTCTATAGTGAAGTAGAATCTAAGTTTTTACCCTATCACAATCCAAGCTTCGGCGAAGATTATGGTAATAAAAATAGGATAACGAATGTTTATAATTATAATTGCGAAAAGAATGGTAAATTCAAAGAAATCAGTTGGTTGTTAGATAGCGGATGTACTGATCATGTTATGAATGATGAGAGAATGTATGAAAAATTTATTGTATTAAAAAATCCTATTGAAGTAAAATTGCCAGATGGCAAAAATTTAAAGGCCACAAAAGTAGGCAATATAAAAACATATTTCAAAAATTATCATAATGAAAAATTAATTGATTTAGAGAACGTTTATTTTGTAAAAGGAATTAATAAAAATCTATTAAGCGTTGCAAAAATTACAAGAAATAATACTATTGTTTATAAAAATTATAATGCAAAGATTTATAACAAAAATAAAGAATTAGTTGCGGGAGCAAACAAAATAAATGATTTGTATGTTATGAAAAGTTACATATATAAGGATCTTGAAAATGATGTCAATGTAAACTCTGTAAAATTAACTGAAAAAGAAAAGTAGCATAAAGCATTAGGCCATGTCAACTTTCAATATCTAAACAAATTAGTAAAAGATAAATTGGTAGATGGTTTACCAGATAAAATAGAAAATAATGAAATGAAATGCGCAAATTGTATTCAAAGTAAAACGGCTAATGTACCGTTTAAAAATGAGAGAAGTAAAACTTCAGAAATTTTAGAGTTAATTCATACTGATCTAAATGGTCCACACAGAACAACAGGTTCCGATGGAGAACAATTTTTTCTAAGTTTTATTGATGATTACAGTAAATGTAGTAAAGTTTATTGTATTAAAAGCAAATCTCAAACTGCAAGTTGTTTTAAAGAATATGTAAATTTAGTTGAAAACAAATTTAATAAAAGAGTTAAAAAATTAAATTGTGATAATGGCAAAGAGTACTTGAATAAGGAAGTTTATCAGTTTATAAATAAAAAGGAAATTGAACTATTACCTTGCCCACCCTACGTCCATCAATTAAATGGAGTAGCAGAAAGATTTAACAGATCAGCTATGGATATAGGCAGATGTCTGTTAAGAGAGGCCAAAATACCATTAAGATATTGGCCAGAAATTGTTAAAACAGTATCTTATTTGAAAAACCGTACAATAGCTAACTCAAACGAAAATAAAACTCCTTTTGAAATATTTTTTGGAAACAAACCAAATGTAAAAAGCTTAAAAATATACGGAAGTAAAGTCTTCGTTAGGAAACCAGAAGCTTTGAGAAAAGGAAAATGGGATGATAAAGCCCAATTAGGTATATTAGTAGGATATACGTACAATGATTATAGAGTCTTGTTAAAGAATAAAGTAATAAATGCCAGACATGTACAAATTGTCGAAGATGGCACTGAAATAATCTGTTTGGAAAAAGTTAACGATGAAAATATTATGGAATTAAATTTAGACGAATCAAACGATTCAAGTAGTGAAACAAGTAGTATTATTGAAAATGATTTAATTAATAATAACGATGAAATTGAAAATATTGAAAATGAGAATGAGAACATCGATAATGCTTTCAATCGTCCAAATGAAAATTTAAATGTTAAAAGAACATCAAACAGAAAGAAAAGTCCAGTACAAAGATACGGAAACCCTGTAGCACATTATATTTATATACACTATGTAAATGCAAATGTACCGAATACATTTGAGGAGGCGTTACACTCCAGTGAATTTAAAGAATGGCAAAAAGCTATGAATTCAGAAATTGAATGTCTAAAGAAAAATAATACATGAGTTGTAGTTGATAAACCTCAAAATAAAAAGATTATTGATGTAAAATGGGTTTATAAAAGAAAAAGCGATGACTCTCTTAAGGCTAGGTTAGTTGTTAGAGGTTTCCAACAAAGCGAATATCAAGAAAATGTTTATTCGCCAGTAGGAAAAATGGAAACGTTAAAAATTTTATTAAGTTATTGTTGCGTAAATAATCTGTTTATAGAACAAATGGATGTAGAAACAGCATTTCTTAACGGGAAAGTAAAATCAGAAGTTTAAACTCATGAACCACAAGGTTATGAAACCGGCAAAAATAAAGTTTGTAAATTATTAAAGGCACTATACGGATTGAGAGAAAGCCCAAAGGCTTGGTATGAGACATTTGATAAATGCGTGAGTGAACTTGGGTTCATAAGAAGCAATTATGATTACTGTTTATATGTAAATAACACAGACGATGATACTATATATATTTTAGTATTTGTAGATGATCTCTTAATATGCTGTAAAAATAAGGATAAAATTAACGAAGTTAAATCTGCCTTAATGAAAAGATTTGTAATGAAAGATCTAGGAAAAATCGAATCATATATAGGAATCGACATTGATTATAATAACAAGAAAGGTATAATGACCTTAAGTCAACAAAGATATATAGAATCATTGGCTGTGAAGTACAATTTAGAAAACGCGAGATTGTATGATACCCAGATGGAAAAAAATTTAAAGCTTGAACAAGCAAACAAAATAGATGAAACAATAAAATATCGAAATTTAATAGGAGAATTACTATACATCAGCACAGGTACAAGACCTGATATAACTTACAGCGTGAACTATTTAAGTAGGTTTAAAAATGACTACGATTCAACACATTATAAATACGCGATGCGAATATTAAGATATTTATACAAAACGAAACATCTAAAATTAACTTATTGTTGTAACTCAAAAAAGGATAAACTCGATTGTATGGTCGATTCAGACTTTGCAGGCGATAACATTGACAGAAAGTCAACCACCGGATTTGTTATTAGAATGTTTGGAAATATAATCTATTGGAAAGCACAGAAACAAAAAACTGTGGCTAAAAATTCAACATTTGCTGAATACATTGCATTGTCTGAAGCGACAACAGAAATATTATTTGTAATTAATCTCTTGAAAGACGCCTTTAATACGACATTTGAAAATCCTGTTAAAATATACGAGGATAACTCAGGCGCAATAGCTGTAGGTAAATTCGGTAACTTAACAAAAAATTCCAAGCACAGTGAAGTACAATGTCATTACGTAAATGAGAATTACGAGAAGGGTATTATCGATATCGTAAAGATAGAAACTGAAAAAAATATAGCGGACATATTCACTAAGAGTCTATGTAAGGACAAATTTATTAAAAATAGAAACGCGCTAAAATTATTATAGAATATCATAAATAAAAGTAGAAAATTCAAGGAGGCGTGTTGGATATTGTGAATATTTCGCCTTCTGTATATGAGCGTCCGCGTGAGACACAAACAGCGCGACACACGTATACGCACATGTAAGTCTCCCCTTTCTAGTGTGTCCGCGAGGATGAAGGTATGTCGAGCGGCAGCGAGCGCCGCGCTATACTCAATCTCTCTAGTCTCGTACGCCCAGCATGTAACATCTCGCGCATGGCGCAGGCAAGCGCCGGTTATATAATTACACTTACTCATTAAACTAGTCATTTGTTTAAGCCAAATAAAGAGTCTTTTAATTACACCTTTCCACCAATTCCAACAGTGTGCGCTCAATTATGGGGCACAATTAAGTCAATAATATTGAATTGTATACTCAACCAGCAGCACCTTCTACCATCAGCAGCGGGTTGCGGCAGAGTCAAGGCAAGCGTTTCACTCACTCATTGGAATTAGCAAGACTCGTTAGCATCACTCATTGAATATATATCATTTAACGGATATACTCAAATTTGGCCAAACTCATTGTGCGACACAGGTTAGTCGTCTCTAGTGAGAGATTGCAACTACATTCGTCTAAGTACCTATTACTCAATTGTTACTGCGTACACACTACTTGTTAAGATTCACTCATTTATATCATTCGAACAAAAACCATTTCAACTCAGATTATAACTTGAATGCGAATTTTTAGAATCATTGTTAACTGCTGTTAATTATTATTGGAATTAATGAAATTTAAACTCCGTTATGAACTGATATTAACTATTGAAAATTATTTGTAGTTGTTATTAGACTTTGAACTTTGTAATTTTATAAACCAGAATGTATTTATGATGCGACTTAGAACTGATATAATATATTGAAGTTTTATTTACTTATGTGTGTGAATCAAATTTATTTCAACACCCACAGCAAGTACTCATATGACTATAACTATAGCTTTCTCAAACATTTTGACAAGGAGAAGAAGGTGGAATCCGTCCACAGCTCAGACAACGAGGACTACTCAAATAAGCAGGAGGAAGGGGCTCAACAACCAACTGTTGACGACAAGCTCCAGAGCACTGCTAGCGGATCTACCACCACCACCAAGTCCTTCATGCCCTTGTTGCCACCTGGTTTGACTGTATCGGACAACTCAACAAAGAGGACTCGCTCAAATTCTCCGATGAATGTGCCTGCTTCGTTGATCTGCAAGGTTAGCTCACAATATGTGAGACTCCAGAAGCTGAAACGGATTTCCAATTATGTTGAGGACAAGGAAGGCACCGTTCACATGAACAATTTGGTAACGTGAAGGAAGGATGCTGAGGAAATTTATGAACTCTACGGGAGAGAACATGCACTTATTGTGGATGCAGGTCCAGCATCATTCGTGACCAATCCTTATTTGAGCTCGGAATTCCACGACTCATTCCACGAACAATACCACTCAATAATGTTTAACCTCAGCAAGTTGGAGCAAATATGGCACTCTCAACATAAAACCACTCAACCTCCAAGCACCGGTGAGACTCAACACTTCCAGATCAGCAAGTTGCCGGAGATCAAGCTGCCAACTTTTAACGGAACTTACACTGAAAGGACAGCCTAAAAGGAGCTCGTTACTGGATCAATACTCAAAAGGGAAGGACTCACGGATTACGCTAAGCTCCATTACTTGCGTAGTTCACTTACAGGTGCACCACTCACACTCATTGAAGGATTCACTCTCTGTGATGAATCACTCAAGCCTGCATGGGACACTCTTGTGGCGAGGTATGAAAACAAACGAGTCCTTCTCAATGATCAGCTACATCGTTTGGCAGACTTGGCAGCAGCACTCAGCACATTAGTAACGGAAATGTCCAAGATACGGAAATCTCTCCACATATTGGTACCAAAGGAAGAATTGGGAGATCATATCTTGGCGCATCGGATGGCGAGGCTGCTGCATAGGACTACTTGAGAAGCATGGGAGATGTCTCGAGCAAATATCACGGAGCTGCCGACTTTTGAGGAATTTGAAGCTTTTCTGATAGCTCGAGTCCGTGCTTTGGAGATTGCGTCGGATACACCAGCCGGATCTCACAAACCTTCATCATCTCCAACCTCAAAGATCGTCAAGGCCCATCAAAGCTCAAGCCCCGGAGTCTCTCAAGTCAAGCCGCCAAACTCATCAAAGGTTACGCACTCAAGCAGGATCTCACAGCATCCGTGCACATATTGTGGAGCACCTCATTTTATTGTTGCGTGCCCAACATTCAAGAGCCTTTCTGAACAAGAACGGAGGAAGTTTGTCATGGAGAAGCCTCTGTACTTCAACGGTCTGGGCTTGCATTCTGCAAAGAACTGTAAGTCACAGTACCGGTGTAAGTCGTGTAACGGTAACCATCACACCATGATACACATATCACGCTACCCAGACAACAAACCACAAGGCAGCTCGGAACCCGACACAACTCAACAATAAGAAAAAGGCGCAATCATCTCGTATCACGGCCAAACTCAACGGACACACTCATCTACTCACTCAACATTATTAGCAACTGCTTTGGCATGGTATGACTCATCGGTGACATCTCACAAACTCAGAATACTCATCGATTCAGGTCTGAAATATCATTCATTTCGAAGGATACAGTGGATCTACGCAGACTCAAACGACAATGATCATCTATAACGATTCATAGAATTGGAGGCACGCACTCAACTCAAACACTCGGAAAGGTTCAAATAGACTTAAGGTCCATCCACAGGAATCTAAAGGTTCGGATCACTGCTCATATTATACGCCAAATATCATCAATGTTACCATCAGAGCAATGTGAGCAACTAACGTGGAATCATACGGAAAAATTAAACTTGGCTGATCCTACCTTTTGGAAACCTCGACCAGTGGATTTACTCATCGGTGCTGATTATTATGGAAAAATTATGAAACCTAATCTCATAAAGGGGAGTGTAACTGAACCAGTTGCATACTTATCAATCTTTGGCTGGCTCATAGTAGGTCCATTCAACTCAGCTGTTCAACACAAAAGAGTACTTCACACAACGGCTTCACTCAACACTGAAGGCTTGCAGGAACTACTCACTGGTTTTTGGGTTCAAGAAGAGCCACCCTCAACTTCTGCAGTCAAACTCAACAAGGAAGAAGCAATGTGTGAACAACATTTTGTTGTAACTCAAACGAGAGATACTGATGGACGATATCTAGTCAGATTACCTTCTCACAACCTCAGCAGAAGTACTAGGAAATTCATTCGGAAAAGCTCAAGCGTGCCTCAAACGAATACTCAGAAAATTCAATCAAGAAAGCATCTACAAGAAAAGGTATTATGCATTTATGGAAGAATACTGCAAATTGGGCCACATGGTGCAGATCCCTCAACAGGAAATATCTGCCAAACCATCTTACTATCTTCCTCACCATGGAGTACTACGAGAAGATAGTTTAACAACAAAACTCAAAGCAGTATTCAATGGTTCAGCACTAAAGACAAATGGAAACTCACTCAACGATATAATGCATACTGGACCCAACCTCTAACTTAACATTGTGGATGTTCTCATATGGATTCGAACTCAGCCATTTGTATTCTCAACTGACATTACTAAAATGTATCGTCAGAATAAGGTTCATCCACAGGATTGGAATCTACAACGCATTTTGTGGGTAGATGCAAAGGGTCAACTCACTCACTTTCAGCTGACTACAGTCACCTATGGAATACGAGCAGCTCCGTACTTAGCAATTCGGACACTCCTTCAGCTGGTCAATGATGAAGGAGACAATTATCCACTTGCGGTAGACTCACTACTCTTTGGAAGGTATGTGGATGATATCTTCGGTGGAGCTGCATCAACGGAAATTCTCATCGACAAGGCCCAGCAGTTGACCACTCTCTGCACGGAGGGCGGTTTTCCATTAGCAAAATGGAATTCAAACTCACATGGCTTCCTCAAAGAATTTCTCAAAGAGCCAGCAGCCGAAGAAGCTGTACCTCTAGATCATTGCACTACAAATATACTCGGGATGAAATGGCTCCCACACTCGGATCAGATCACCTTCAGAATGGCTCTGCCACCCCACAAGGAGATGATAACGAAAAGGATTATACTTTCAGAAGTATCGCAATTGTACGATCCCATCGGAATGATCTCACCGGTAATAATCACATCAAAAATCCTCCTGCAAGAACTGTGGCTTCACAAGCTCTCTTGGGACGAATCACTGCCAAACTCAATTGTGCAAAAATGGTTGAACATCCGAGAAGATCTCAAAACCTTGAACACAATCGCCATTCCAAGGTGGTTAGGAATTCAGGAAAACTGGGTCGTGGAACTTCATGGCTTCTCGGATGCTTCACAACAGGCAATGGCCGCAGTTCCGTACATCAAGACTACAACACGCTCATCTCACTCAACTTCATCGTTTCTCATCTCCAAGACAAAAGTGGCACCACTCAAAAGACTGTCAATCCCAAGATTGGAATTACGAGCGGCAGTGCTACTCACGAAGTTGGCAAAACACGATTTGGATAACTCACGTCTGCCACTTTCACAAATTTATCTGTGGACAGATGCAAGGGTAGCACTTACATGGATACACACACATCCCTCAAAATGGAAGGATTTCATTGGAAATAGAGTCGCCTTAATTCAAGAACTCATTACAACAGCTCAATGGAGACATGTGCCTGGAGCTGAAAATCCAGCAGACTGCGCTTCGCGAGTAGTACTTACTGCACAACTCAGAGTGCACCATTTATGGTGGCACGGACCAAGTTGGCTCTGCAAGGAAGATTCAGCTTGGCCATCTCAAGCAACCTCCATTCAAGAGAACAACCTTCCAGAATTGAGGGCCAAGGTCACACTCACCACAGCCAAATCAAACTCAAGCACCGTATGGTACATCATCGAGCATTATTCGTCACTCACTCAACTCATAAGAATCACTGGATGGGTAATGATGGCATGTGATCGATTCAAGGCGAAATGTAAAACTCACCATGAGTCGAAACTCACTACTGATCTAATCAGCAAGGCAAAACTCTTTTGGGTCAAGAAGATTCAGCAAGTTCATTTTCACTCAGAACTCATCATGCTGAAAAATTCTCAAGTCCCAAGAAATCATGTTTTCAACAGGATGACTGCTTACCTAGACTCATCAGGAATTATTAGAGTAGGAGGTCGGCTACAAAAAACTCAGATGGATCATCACTCAAAACACCCGGCAATCTTACCACGGAGCAGTCAACTCACCTCACTGATCATTCCGAATTCTCATCTCTCCACGTTACACGGTGGCGCTCAACTCACTCTGGCACATACTCGGCAGGAATTTTGGATTATCGGAGGCAGAGCACCGGTCAAGTCACATATATGAGGTGTTTCACGTCAGCTCTCCAGCCGCGGCGCGCGAGCGCGAAATCATGCTGTTTTCAGCTTGTGTTTGAAGGGCTAAGATGTATCTAAAAAAAATAATCCCCAAGTGATTTCGATGTATTTTTTCCTCAGCTTTCCGATGGTGCTATTAGTTTCTCAATATTTTTCAATTCTAACCTCAAAAAAACATAAAACGTGTTATATCTCAAAAACTATATTTTTAATATTTTTTTTTACCTGCTAGATCGAAAGAGGAGGAAATTTTACATGGATATACCCTTTTTCTACATAGGGGTTTTTTGATTTTTTCGAGATATTATTCAAGAAATACTTAGAATTGAAAAATTTCGAGAAACTAATAGCACCATCGGAAAACTGAGGAAAAAATACATCGAAATCACCTGGGGATTATTTTTTTTACATACATCTTAGCCCTTCAAACACAAGCTGAAAACAGCATGATTTCGCGCTCGCGCGCCGCGCCTGGAGAGCTGACGTGAAACGCCTCAGATTAAAATGTGTGACTTGTGCAAGGTATCGGGCTCAACGGGCTCAGCAACTCATGGGACAACTACCCATGGCCAGGGTCACCCCATCATCACCTTTCACTGACACTGGGATCGATTACGCCAGGCCAATCACCATAACCTCATGGAAAGGTCGTGGATCCAAAACATACAAATCCTGGATTTGTATTTTTGTGTGCTTCTCAACATCAGCTGTTCATCTAGAACTGATCAGTGACTACTCAACGGGCGGATTCTTAGCGGCTTATAGACGGTTCACCTCAAGGAGAGGAAGACCTTCTAACCTCTACTCAGACTGTGGAACAAATTTCATCGGAGCAGACAAGGAACTGAAGATTCTCTTCCACCAAACTCAACGTGAAAACTCAAGTCTGTACAACTCACTCACCAACGAGGGAACCCAATGGATATTCAACCCAGCTGCTGCACCTCACATGGGAGGCAGGGGGAAGCAGTAGTGAAATCAGTTAAATTTCATCTGCGACGGACCATTGGGGACACTCTACTCACATTTGAAGCTTCAGCCACTTTGCTGACTCAGATAGAAGCTCTACTCAACTCAAGGCCACTAGAACTTCTCAGTGCAGACCCAGAAGACCTCAACGCACTCACACACGGACATTTTCTCATCGGAAAGGCACTGAACTCAGTGCCTGAACCTAGTCTACTCAACCTAAATGAATCACGGCTGTCCAAATGGCAACTCATCCAACGGATTACTCAGAACTTTTGGCAGCAGTGGTCAACTCAATATCTTCAACGGCTTCAATCCATTTCAAAATGACATCACCCCTCTCACGAGATCAAGGTGGGTTCTATGGTACTACTCACTGATGAATGCTCACCACCGAGCAAATGGCCACTCGCAAGAGTCACTCAAATTCATCCTGGAACCTTCAATCTCACCAGAGTTGTCACACTCAAGACGGCAACGACTCAGCTTACTCGCCCAATCTCAAAACTCACCATATTGCCAGTGCCAATCAAGACTTAAATCAACCTGGAGGTTGATTGGCGGGCGGAATGTTTGGGAATTCAGTAAGTTTGAATTTCCGCGCGTTCTCGCGGAACGGCTCCACTCACTGCGTCGCCGCGGCGCGGCAGCACCTCGTGGTGTCTCAGCTGAAAAGCTGAGACGCGACAGTGACTACTCAAGTTATACGTGATATGTCGGTCTCTCTCGCTCTCTCACATGCAAATGTGAGAGAGTGATTGATTTGATTGTCGCGGTAACGAGGTCGAGGCCGAGAAGAAGGAAGTGGTTCAAGGCCTCGCTCTCTCTGCATCTAGCTCGCCACGAGGTAACACCGGTCGGCAACTACACTGCAATTCTCCATCGGATTTTCTCAGCATTCTCATCGGCTCTACTCATCTGTTTCACTGGCTCTTCTCATCTCTGGCTCTACTCATCAAGGAAAACTCATCTCCTTGCTTTGGCCACTGCATCGCTGGAGCAACTCACCGTTGCAGTTTATCTGCAGCACTCATACAAGGTAACCTCAACAATTACACAGTAACTAAGCACGTGCGCGGACACAGACAAACTCATTACACTCTTGCCTGGCGGAATTCTCACACACACGATTGGATCAATAATTACCTAATCGTGTGCGCTCAATTATGGGTCACAATTAAGTCAATAATATTGAATTGTGTATTCAACCAGTAGCACCTTCTACCATCAGCAGCGAGTTGCGGCAGAGTCAAGGCAAGCGTTTCCCGCATTAATTGGAATTAGCAAGACTCGTTAGCATCACTCATTGAATATATATCATTTAACGGATATACTCAAATTTGGCCAAACTCATTGTGCGACACAAGTTAGTCGTCTCTAGTGAGAGATTGCAACTACATTCTTCTAAGTACTTATTACTCAATTGTTACTGCGTACACACTACTTGTTAAGATTCACTCATATATCATTCGAACAAAAACCATTTCAACTCAGATTATTACTTGAATGCGAATCTTTAGAATCATTGTTAACTGCTGTTAATTATTCTTAGAATTAATGAAATTAAAACTCCGTTATGAACTGATATTAACTAATGAAAATTATTTGTAGTTGTTATTAGACTTTGAACTTTGTAATTTTATAAACCAGAATGTATTTATGATGCGACATAAAACTGATATAATATATTGAAGTTTTATTTACTTATGTGTGTGACTCAAATTTATTTCAACAGCCACAGCATGTACTCATATGACTATAACTATGGCTTTCTCAGAGACTATTGATTTAGTATTGTTAGCTGTGTTATAAGTTACGACGTTGCTATTGTTTTTATGGATCTGGTCGAGTCTAATGCCAATATATTTTTTAATAATATTTGAAGGGTAATTGTTACATTGAAGGTAATGTGGGGTTATTTTCAAGTTATCGATATGGAACCGTGGATGAGAGAGTTTTATAGATTTGTCTACAAGGTTATATATAATAGCTATTTTTGTGACTGTGGGTGGTGGGAAAAATTGTTCATGTAACGTCCAGAGGCTGTGTCTTTTCTATACCAATTGGTAATTATTTTGTTATCATCTGTTTTTGTAAGTGTCATATCAAGGAAGTTTATGCTTTTATTATGTGCATATTCTATTGTAAATTGCAAATGGCTATTATAACTATTAAATGTAGTGAGGATTTCGTTCGTTTTATCTATCTTAGAATGAGAATACAGTCATCTACATATCTTTTGTACAGTAAGACTTCACTTTTATATTTCTTTAGACACGAGGTTTCCAAAAGTTCGAGAGTAATATCGGCGAACCACGGGCTCGTGCAAAAACCCATCGGTGCTCGGCCACATACATCGGCATGAGTAAACGAAAATTAACGAAATGTGTGTACGAGCATAAAAGAGCAGTCAAATTAGGCTCTGAAAATTCTGCACTCGCCGGCCATACACAGGACACAGGACATTCCATAAATTTCGACAAGATCAGAATATTAGACAAAGAACCGAACTATTTCAAGAGCACTTTTTCCGAAATGATGCACATACACTACTACAATAATACACTCAACCATATGAAAGATACTCATTTCTTAAAAAACGCATATAAAAAGACTATAGATACCATCAAGAAGCTGCACATTTAAATTCATAATATTTACAATTGCCTTCTACGTGTTTACAACCTCTTTTCTCTATCACTCCACTGTCTTGTTTCGTACTGTAGGATCAGGTGAGCATGCGATTAGAGAGGTGGCACACCTAATACGCGAGAGCCTCCGTATTCTAATCGTATGGGTTTCTTCCACTACTCCTCACTGCTTGCGCTCCTGTTCCACCGGTGTGAGCGAGGCAACCGCTATCTCTCACTATTTCCCTCTTACGACCCCCACCACCTCTTTCCTTTCTATCCTAACAGTTATTCATTACACCTTAATTTTAATTTATCTTTAGTATCATTTTGGAGTTTGCTCAATATAGTTGGGCATTTCCAAAATTGACGATGTGTGAAAAACGTCATAGACTCTGTAAATTCATACCATTACTTCATTTTTTTAACAAATATTCTTTCATATACGTATTGCATTTTAATTTCTTAAGTTATTAAAAACTCTAATTGTATTCTATAGTGATTTGGCGAGGTTACGTTCGTCAGGAGAAGTTCAAACTCCTCGTAGACGAACCTAATATGTTATAATATTATTTTTATGGTATGTTTTTTTACATATTTTGTCTAATATTGTTTTTTGTATATAAATCTGCATGTTTAAAATTATGCTTTTGTAGCCCTGCTGAAGAAAGTAACAACACTTTCGAAAGGTTGGTGTAATAAATTCATCAAAACAAATTGGTTCGTCTCGACTCCGTTTTTTACTCCTTCAAATAAATAGAAGTTATGTACAAAAAATTTTTTAAAAAATTTTTTAAGGTAATATTGCAGCATAAATATGTAAAACATACCATATATTAAGATATAAAACATATGTAGTTCGTCCACTATATTGTTTAGAACATTGTCGCGATTGCTAGGTCGCC
This sequence comes from Torymus aiolomorphi, assembly GCA_036365515.1. Taxonomy (NCBI): domain Eukaryota; kingdom Metazoa; phylum Arthropoda; class Insecta; order Hymenoptera; family Torymidae; genus Torymus; species Torymus aiolomorphi. Next base: position 136,261,563 of record CM070875.1, on the reverse strand, counting down.
AAGTCACTATGGAAAAAGTATACGAAAATTAAAGAACTAAAAAACGAGATTATTTTATGCGCACTGTGTCTGTAACTATTTAGATGCCAAATTTAAATATTGAAAATTAAAGGAAACTTACTGAGCTTGCTGGCACCTCCACACGTCAACATTTTCAGATTCGCCCAACTAACGTTAGTTACGCGAAATCCAAAAATGTACTGCGAGAACCAATGTAAGGTGTAGTGATAACTGTTAGGAATAGGATGGAGAGGGGGAGGGGTGGGGGCGAGAAGAGTAGTGACAGCAAACGATTGCCTTACTCGTCTCGGTGTAACGGGAGCGTATGGATCGAAGAGTAGTGGGGAGTCATACTCGTAGACTATAACAAGTCTATCGGATATTAGGCATGCCACCTCCTCGATCACATGTTCGTTTAGTCGGGTCGTACGAGAGAAAGCGGCAAAGTATTGGAAATAGGAGGTTTCAAACACACATAGGGGGAGATATAAAAAACGATTATAGTTTATATGTGTAGCTTTTTTATAATGTCTATTGTTTTTTTATATGCATTTTTTAGAAAGTGGGTATCTTCTATGTGGTTTAGAGTATTACTATAGTAATGGATGTTCATCATTTATGAAAAAGTGCATCTAAAATAGTTTCTTTGTCTAATATCTGTATCTTATCAAAGTTGATGGTGTGTCCAGTATCCTGTGTATGTGCAGCGAGTGCCGAGTTTTCGGAGCTTAATTTGACTGCTCTTTTGTGTTCGTACGTGCGTTTTGCCAATTTTCGCTTGCTCATGCCGATGTACGTAGCCGGGCAGTTACAACAATTGATCTTATATACTATCCCATTCATGTTGAAAATGTCGAGGCGGTCCTTGACATTTCCAACATTTAGTGATACTCTAAACTACATAGAAGGTACCCACTTTCTAAAAAATGCATATAAAAAAACAATAGACATTATAAAAAAGCTACACATATAAACTATAATCATTTATATCTCCCGCTATACATGTTTGAAACCTCCTATTTCCAATACTTTGTCGCTTTCTCTCGTACGACCCGACTAGACGAACATCTGATCGAGGAGGTGGCATGCCTAATACCAGATAGACTTGTTGTAGTCTACGAGTATGACTCCTCACTACTCTTCGATCCATACGCTTCCGTTACACCGAGACGAGTAAGGCAATCGTTTGCCGTCACTACTCTCCTCTCTCCCATCCCTCCCCCTCGCCATCCTATTCCTAACAGTTATCACTACACCTTACATTGGTTCTCGCAGTACATTTTTGGATTTCGCGTAACCAACGTTAGTTGGGCGAATCTGAAAATGTTGACGTGTGGAGGTGCCAGCAAGCTCAGTAAGTTTCCTTTAATTTTCAATATTTAAATTTGACAGTAGATAAGCAACAGGGCTTCTGGAGTCAGTATACTTTCTGCGGTCAAGCCCGACTGCAGTTCTGTGGTCAACTGGTTGATCACAGAAAGTATACTGACCCCAGAAGCGGCATGACTCTAGAAGCGACACCTTCAAAATTTCGTCCGTTTTTCGATCCGATCGCTCCCTTTCGAGATATAAGCAAAAAACCAAAATTTTTTATATCGAAGTTTTGAATTTCGCGCTGAAAGTGTGAATGAGAACGTAGTTCTCTGCCGGCCGGTAGAAGGCGAGGCACTCCGCGCTCCCACTGCTTTCCAAGCGGGGCGTCGGTATTAAGTACCCGCATTACCCGCTCGACTACTCATCGTAGACGTTCAAGTGCGGTTGCCTCTGCATTTCAGTTGTAGAGGCTGTTGTTCGACGTTAAAGTACGAACAGAGTTTTTTGTATGCGAATATCTCTCGTATTCAACCAGCTGCCCCTGTATGGCCGGAATTGAATACGAGAGATAATGCATTAGTAATAACAAAATTCTCTCTTGGGACTCGCCACCGTCTCTGACTCGAAGTCGAAATCATAGTCGCGGGAATGTGCTTGGCACGAGTGATGTGACACCCTTCGAGCGGACCTTCCATAATGTGCACGTGCTGCCTACTCAGCTCCTGGCTATCTGGAGATAAGAAGAAGAAAGAAGTCGGTTGCAGCCACTTAATATTACATACTCTCGTCAGTCTCTGTCGGGTCCTCAAGCCTTGTAGACGTGTTTTAATAAAGAATACTTTCGATTGAATCTGTGAGTGAGTGTGTGGTGTTCATTTATTCCATTCACCGAGAATCGGAAAACAACCCAATTTACCCACTAACATAACTGGCGCTGCGGACAGGATACTGTGAGATTGCCAATTTCGGATTCCTCTCCAACTTCAGGACGAGAATCTTCACCAAGGAGGAAGCCGGTGATTTTTCCCCACTGTCGCAGTATCTACACGTCAGCTTCGAGACCCACCTACTTGGCACTGACTCACCAAGAAATCATCAAAGATATTTCGTCTGTAAGTCTTTGGAATTTCCTTTTATCCCTTAAACCCTTCATACGATTGACCTTGAAGCGTTTCGTGAATTAATAAAATAAATCATGGCGAACGAAAATCAAGCACCTCAGATTACTCTAGAACAATTTAAGCTGCGTTTATCTATTTGGCGCGAAGCTATTCCTACGTACGAAGGCGGTACTAGATTGTTATCGCATTTTATCCAACCATGTGACAAATTTGTCCAAATGTTATATACAGCAGATCCACTTGTCAATGAATCTCTGTATGCACTTATAAAATCGAAATTACGCGGCGAAGCGTTAGATTTAATAGTAGTAAATAATCCAGCAAACTGGACTGAATGTAAAAGATTTTTAGTGAACAGATACAGTGATGCGAGTTTGGAAGAACTATTATTTAATAAGCTGAGTGTTTGCTACCAAAAAGCGAATCAATCGTTTGAAAATTACGCTGACGAAATAAAATTACGATTAATTAGATTAAAAGAACACATTCAGTTAAATAATGAAAACAGAGAGTTAGTTAATATGAAAATTTCATTTTATGAAAACGTTGCTAAAAACACTTTTATTAACGGAATAAAGGAACCCTATCATTCATTCTTAACACACTTCGAATTAAACGATATTGAAGATTGTCTAAATAAATGTAGGAGACACGATAATCATGAACAGCAAGCTAATTTTCTTTCGTATATGAGGCAACGCGAAAGTAAACCGAAAGCAAATTTATTTAACGCGCCGAGTACCTCAAAAGCTGCTATTTCTTATCAACCGCGACCCGCCATAGCGCAAACCCCATTTAGACCTGCATTACCTAATTTCGGAAACAACAATCTCGGAAATAACAATTTTGGAAATAACAATCTCGGAAATAACAATTTTGGAAACAACAATTTTGGCAACAGCTTTAGGCAAAATAATAACAATAATAATCAAGCAATACGTCAAAATTATCAACCGACGCCGATATCGATAAGTACAAGAAATACCAATCGACCGGGTGGTAATCAAACTAATAGACCGAATAGTTTGCCAAATAACTCTGCGCCTAGAACAAATAATTTCTTCAGAAGTACGGGACCTCCAAATTTTGTAGCAGAAGAACTTCATCACCAAGAAGATCAACAAAATTGTGTCGCACAAGAAAGCGATTACCCAGAAGAACAGCCTTAAAATCTTGTTAATGAGACGGCTGAAATTGATGATACTGAAAATTTTCAGATAGACCCCATAGTATCAGAAGAGACGTAGTAAATCTTAATAATATAGGAAATTCACCAGAGTTGCCGCATATAATCACGCTTAACCCGCCGTTAAAAATTTTAATAGATTCCGGAGCAACATCTTCAATTATGAATCCGAGTATAGCAAATAAACTGTTTCCAAATTACAAATTTTCACACAATTTTGAAATTTCATCTATACATAAAGTCACTAAGGGAACAAGTGCATTAACTTTTCCTGTTTTACAAGAGTTAGGCGACGACACGCCAATAACATTTTTACTCGTACCCTGGCATTCAACGTATGACTGCTTGATTGGCCACAAAGATCTTCAAAAATTAGAGGCGAACATCGATTGTAAAAATGAAATATTCAGAACGAGTAAATTCGAAATTAATTACTTAAAAAATATCCCAAGCAAGAGCAAAAGCGTGAAGATGAATCATCATCAAGAGTCGGCTACTCAGATAAGAACCATCCATATGAACAGCGAGGAGAAGGATAAGATTACATTACTATGCCGCAAGTACAGTGACTGCTTTTACAACGAAGAAGAAAAACTTACTGCTACAACAGTAGTTTCTCACGTTATTAAAACAAAAGACGATGATCCCATCTACGTGAAAAATTTTCGTTATCCATACGCATTGAAAGAAGAAATTCAAAATCAAGTAAAAAAATTATTGAAAGATGGAATAATTCGGCCGAGCGAGTCTCCTTATTCATCAGCCGTCTGGATAGTGCCAAAAAAGCAAGACGCTAGTGGAAAAAAGAAATGGCGGATGGTAAATGACTACAGAAAATTGAATGACAAAACTATAGAGGACAAGTATCCGCTTCCTCGTATGGACGAAATTTTGGAAAATCTTGGAAAATGTGCGTATTTTTCGACACTAGATCTAGCTCAAGGCTTCCACCAAATACCGGTAGAGAAAAATTCCATAGAAAAGACCGCTTTTACCGTCGAAAATGGCCACTATGAGTATACCAGGATGCCATTTGGCTTGAAAAACGCACCAGCCACATTCCAACGAATGATGGACAAAATTCTAATGAAATACTTGCACAAATTTTGTTTTGTGTACATGGACGACATCGTTATCTTTTCTAAATCGCTCCAAGAACATCTTCAACACATAAAACTTATTTTTGACGAACTCAGAGAACATGGATTAAAAATACAATTAGATAAGAGCGAGTTCTTGAGGAAAGAAGTGCCGTTCTTAGGGCACATTATTACCCCGGAAGGAATTAAGCCTAATCCAGACAAAATTAAAGCTATAATAAAATACCCCATACCAAAAACGCAAACAGAAGTAAGAACATATTTAGGACTTACTGGTTTTTATAGGAAATTCATAAAAAATTATGCTAAAATATCCAAACCTCTCTCCAACACACTCAAGAAAAAAGGCAAGGTAGATTATAAAAATGAAAAATTTATTGAAGCTTTCAACAAACTTAAAGAACTCATTACTAATGCACCTGTATTAAGATATCCAGATTTCGATAAAGTATTCCACGTAACTTCTGATGCATCAAATACCGCTATTGGGGCAGTTTTATCCCAAGAACAACATCCAATATCCAACTTTTCGAGGACTCTAAATTCTGCAGAACAGAACTATTCTACTATAGAAAAAGAACTGTTAGGAATTGTTGAAGCATGTCGATATTTTCGACCTTATATATACGGACGAAAATTTATTATCGAAACAGACCATAAGCCACTCACTTGGCTCTGGTCGTTGATAACACCTAACACCAGATTAATTCGTTGGAGACTGAAATTGGAAGAATATAATTATGAGATTAAGTACAAGAAAGGATGTGAGAATAAAGTTGCTGACGCTTTAAGCAGAATCAAGATAAACAATCAAGAAGAAGACGAAGACGACTCTCTTTCTATGCTCCCACAAGCGTCCGATATCACCTTTCTCACCAACCGACAGCTAGCTCAAATGTTCGAGGACGAGGATGACGCAACGATTCATACAGCCGAAGAAAACCCAGTATTCTCACTACCTCTGTCTAATAAAAATATACATGCATTTAACTACAGCATCATAATCAAAAAAGGGAATGATTACCAAGTCAAAACAACAAAAGATAAATTAAAAATTCAATATTTAATAAAAATAAACAAAAATGACGCAGAAGCGCAGTTACTTAAATTTTTCTACGAAAATGTAAAACCAAATAAACAGTATTGAATTTATTTTGAGAGCGAAGATCTAGAAATTATCAGTTATAGAATATTGAAAGAAAATTTTAACGAAAAATTGAAATTAGTCAAAACGAATACGTACACTACTGTAACCAACCGAAATAATTTCTTAAAAGAATTGGAAAAATATCACAATAAGACCCACAATGGAGTCAGAGAAACAGTAGCGCATTTCAAAAAGAAATTATACACGCTCAATATGGAGAGGATGATCCAAAACTACATCAACCAATGCGAAACCTGCCTAGAACACAAATATGAGAGAAGGCCATATATCACGGAGACATATGGACCTATAATAGCGAATAGGCCCCTCCAACACTTACATCTAGACATATTCCACTATAACAAGGAGAAGTTTCTGACGATCATCGACATATTCTCGAAATACGCTCAGGCTTATCATTTGCCTGATGGCAATGCAATAACAGTAATAAGCAAATTAAGACATTTTGGCTCTCACCACAACTTCCCAGATAAAATTACTACAGACATCGGAAGCGAGTTCAACTCTACGGTATTCAAGGAATTTTGTCGATTACATAAAATCGACTATCATCAGACCACCGTCAATAGACACACCTCCAATGGACCAATCGAGCGACTACATTCAACCTTGAAGGAAAAATTAGGCATACTAATCGATCAAAATCCACGAGAGACTACAAAAAATCACATGACGACCGCAATTTTGATCTACAATCAAAGTATACACTGTTATACGGGCCGTACGAAGATCTTCATAAACATGTCATTGACCCGAATGCAGATACTATCGAAAGTTATAACGAGCTTCCAAAGAATGAAATTTTACCGTTTTATGAGGAACTCTATCGAAAACAACGCGAAAATCAAAATCTGCCAGTTGATTCGGATAAAACGTTAGAAGATAAAGAAATTTTTATCAAAACACACCAACAACAACGTGATAAGACCACGCCGCGATATCAGAAACTTCTCGTAGAAAAACAACAGGGTCCCTCCTTAGATTGCTACATACACGGGCAACCGCGTCGTTATAACATAAAGGATGCAAAGAGGATAAGAAAAGTTTCTTCGTTTTTGCAGGAAAATGAAGACCGGACTAATCATGATACTTCTGACCATACTAGTGAAGAGCAATGAGATAGACGAGCATAGCACTCATTACAACCACCACCATGGAATTGGGAGAATAATTCAAAATTTCCATCATGTGCACTTTCACATCAATATCACGACGTTAAAATATACTTATAATCGTATCCTTGATAGCTATACCACACTGTCTTCCGAATTGAAGTTACAAGTCACAGATTTATCATCATCCCGATTGGAATCAAATTTACTAAAACAGGCCGAATTACTCTGCGAGGAATCATATCAAAATTTACAGCAAATATTACCAGCGAACACTAGATTAAAAAGAGGTTTGATAAACGGACTTGGCACAGCAATTAAGTATATTTTTGGAAACCCGGATGCCAATGATTTAAACAGAATCAACAATTATCTAAATCTACTCGAGAATCAACAACAGGAAGATATGATAGTTCTCAACAAATCAGTCACTATTATAAACAAAATTAGTAAAAGTATAAATAACAACACTGAAATAATTAACCGAAATTTATGGAATATTTCCACAGCTCTCGATCAACAAAACGAAAAATTAAATGTTTTTGAAGCCGCCGTTACTCTCATATACAGGAACAAAATTTCTTAAGTTTGCTCGGTAAAATAAAGCGTTCATTTATTTTCTCAGATCAAACGTTTGATTTAGAAATGTTGACTTATGAACAAATTGTCGATATACTTACTCATCTATTAGGAATTTACTCGAAAAAGGAATTAATAATGCATTACTATAATCTGTTGGATTTTCGTTTCACCCAAGGTTCAATCGTATGTATCCATACCTCATTATTTACACGCTAAAAATTCCTATCCTAAACCCCATCGAATTCTCCTTATTCCAAAGACTTTCTATAATTAATAATAATAACCAAACTGAAATCATCACTACGCCATGGAAGCTATTCGGACCCTTAATCAAATTATCAGCTCAAAAATGTCAAGAAATATACAAACAGAATTATTTGTGTCAGAAAATCGTCACGAGAGAAATTGAAACCACTTCTTTTCAAATAAATACGCCTTTACTTCTAGCATATCCTTTGTCCGATACTTTAACGTTGATATCCAGTAATTATGAAGCAACCATTACGCATAATAATACCAAAATTATGCATCGAGGAACCCGTTTGTTCGAAGGAAACGATCTACAAATAGAAGAACATATACTCAACAAAAATTTTGGAGACATAAAGCAGCCAGATTTAATTTTGCCTATGCTTATTAAAGACGATCAATTAAATTTTGAGTCATTGAAAACTTTAACAGTTCCAACAGTAATTATACCAAAGTTGCAACCATCCAGAATTGAGTTTCATCTGTCAGTATCTAGCATCATTATCGGGATATTGATTATTTTAAGTTTGGTAATATACTTGATATATAAGAGGAGAAATAATCGCAATGTGATTCAAAACCAACCTATCCGCCAAGCCAATGACGAGGATGTCATTGAACTTCAGCATGGAGGAGTGATGTGACACACTTCGAGCGGACCTTCCATAATGTGCACGTGCTGCCTACTCAGCTCCTGGCTATATGGAGATAAGAAGAAGAAAGAAGTCGGTTGCAGCCACTTAATATTACATACTCTCGTCAGTCTCTGTCGGGTCCTCAAGCCTTGTAGACGTGTTTTAATAAAGAATACTTTCGATTGAATCTGTGAGTGAGTGTGTGGTGTTCATTTATTCCATTCACCGAGAATCGGAAAACACCCCAATTTACCCACTAACATAACTCGCGCTACATTTTATACACCTCGATGAGCACCGCCACCGCCGCGCACACATTGGTCGAAAATTCGCGGAGGGGGTAAAGTTGCGAGAGCCTCAGTCATTCCGCGCGCGAGGCCCCTCTCGAGCGCACACGTCTGCAACGCGCTATCAACCAAAGCGAAGGAAGTCGAGTTCATCATCATCATCATCAGCAGCAGCAGCAAATAATTGCGTTTGAGAAAGAAGGCATTTTCACACGCCTCGTTTTTTGGATGCGGTTTGGCGAGCATGTGCGCGAACTCGTCCAACCTCCGCGTTGTCAATTTCCTCCGTCGCGCGCGCATCATTTCTCGCTCTAAAACTTCTATTTCTCAATAACTTCTATTTTTCAATGCCGTGTCGTATCTTACTGTCAAACAATTCTTCTATTTTTTCATAGTTATGCTGTCTAACGAGAGGCACACTGTGTACGCTAAGCTGGTTTCTCCGGCTACTACACGTTTGATCTGGATTCAGTGTTACTATGGAAAAATGTTTGAGAAATATGATAGTGAGCAAAGTCACGCGGTAACAATTCTCTTTTCTCGCCTGTGCGTGCAATTGTCTTTCGCCAAACATCTATACTTCTTTCAATAGTAACATCGTCTAACGAGACACACAACGTGGATGTTAGGCTGGTTTGTCCGGCTACTACACGTTTGAACTCGATTCGGTGTTACTATTAAAAAATATGTTTGAGAAATATGAGAGAGAGCTCGACAGGCGTGATTAAACCGCAAATGATCTTGAGCGTATCTGATCGTCAAATCGACGTAGAAGCCGACTACGGTCAGATCCTCCGTCGTTTGCAAATAATTGTGTTTGAAAGATGTCGCCAAACATCTCTTTACCTTTATTTATTCAATAGTAATTCAGTCTAACGAGAGACACAACGTGTATGCTAAGTTGGTTTGACCGGCTACTGCATGTTTGATCTAGATTCGGTCTTACTAATAAAAAATATTTTAAATATCTTAGAGAGTGAAGCCGTGCGGTATTAATTCTCTTTTTCGTATGCGTGCGGCCGTCGTCTCTCGCCAAGTATTTTCTTTATTCTTTTTAAAAGTAACATTGGCTAACTGGAAAGACAACGTGTAGGCTAAGCTGGTTTGTCCGGCTACTCGTGTTTGATCAAGTTCAATGTTACTGCTAAAAAATGTTCGAGAAATGCAACAGAGTTCGCCCGGCAGTCTTTGGCATCGCACACGTTTTCTATAAGTATTTTCGCTCGTACGCGTGTTTCGTTCTATCTCTTCCCTGCCCGCAGCAGTACGCGTGAGTTTTTTGCTACTATTATATTCTGTCTCTCATATTCACCCAGCTGGCCCTGTGGCCGGACGTGAATATGAACGATAATGTATAATAGTAGCCAAATTCTTACGGAGGAAAGTAAGACGAGGGGGAGAGCATAGGTGAACGCGGTTACAATTATCTTTTTCGTACGCGTGCGACTGTCGTCTCCCGCCAAGTATTTTCTTTATTCTTTTTAACAGTAACATTGGCTAACTGGAGACACAACGTGTATGCTAAACTGGTTTGTCCGGCTACTCGCGTTTGATCTGGATTCGGTTTTACTATCAAACAAAAGTTGAAAATGCGTGTTAGAGAGTGAAGTGTTTGACGTCAACGGCAGTCTTTGGCATTGCACGCGGTTCCCCAGCATTTTTCTCTCGGGGAGCACGGTAGGAATTCTCTTTCTCTCGCGCATGTGTGCAAGTGCCATTTCTCGCTCTCCAAACATCTCCGTTAAAGTACGCGTGAGTTTTTGTGATATAATAGAAAGGTTTAAGCCCGTATAATAATGAAAGGAATAAATAAATATAGCGTTTTACACGTTAAAATAATAATGATTTTATACTTTTTTTATACTTTCTGTCGCTAACGTATACTCTTCTTGTGCACATTTACGTGCAAGTTATTTAAAATTCCGTATTATATTTTAACCATTTAAACTTTTTACAAGATTAATTATTATTAAACTCAATATTTAATTTTTTTCTTTATAGTTACAAATTTTTAAATGTAGTATTTAACTCGTAGAATACTATATGTAATGAAACTAGTAAAACATAATAGTAGTATACCCCTCGCTATGGGCCGTCACAACAAACCTGACTTCAACCACAGGCGCCAGCTGGGGTCAAGGTCAAGAAGTCTGACGACGCATAGCGAGGGGCGGTGCACGCATGTGTGTGTGTGTGTCTGCATGCGCACGCAAGCATATTCTGGAGAGAACACCGACACAAACGCACGCGCACGGGCACGCACGTGTACGCACACGCGCATGCACACCCGCATGCACACGCACACACAGACACACGGACATACACACGCGCACCCACACCGACGCCAGCACGCACACGCACGCACACAGACACACACACGCGCACACACCGACGCCAACATACGCACGCACGCGCGCGCACACACATACAGGCACCCACACACACACACATACATAGGTATATTTTATAACTTTTGCATATAGCCTCTTTGTACCATGGCAAGTTTACCTACATAATAAATTTTCAGATTCATGGGGGCTTTTTATGGGGTTTTCCATATTTTATCGGATTTTCGAAGCTAATGGTACATGATTCATGAATATACAGTCCTATGGAATGTCAATGGGGTTTTTATGGTGTATTTTATAACTTTTGAGAATAGCCTCTCTGTACCATGGCACGGGTACCTACATAAAAAATATCAGATCGATGGGTTTTTTTATGGTTTTTTACAACTGTTGTGTATAGCCTCTAAGTATTGCACAGCGAGTAACCAGCACCCACGCGCACGGCTTGGAAAAATGGAAAAACAGTAACTTCACATCCCATAAGACCACTTCATCATAGATTACACTTTCGCGACACTCTTGTGGAACGGTACACTCGAATTTTTGCGTTGAATCACTATCTACATAACGTATTCCCGCACAACATTTGCATGGGGTACAAGAAAGGCACACGATGCACTTCAAAATCCTCACAATACACTCATGACACTTTGCGACGGATATGTTCACGTGACAAGAAAATATAGGCGACTGACAGCCGGTTGACCGTTCGTCTTTGCCACGGATGATCTCATCGCACGTGGACTCTCTGCTGGCGAATTATATCGTCTTACTTCGAATTAGTCAAAACTTACAGTCGTCGAAATTGCATCTTGTCATGTATTCCATCACGTTTTCCGAACGAGAAACGCGTCGACTTTTTTCTCCTTTGTTTTAATCGTACGATACTGCGGAATTTTGCTGATTAATGAGGAAACGTCACGAACATTGAGTTGCAGCTGCATATTATTTTAATTATTGAATTACATAGGGAAAGAATTTTTCTCGAGGAAAGAAAGTTAAAATTGTTTTTCTCCTTTATTTAATCGTACGACGCAGTGGAATTTTGCTGATTAATGAGGAAACGTCACGAACATCGAGTTGCAGCTGCACATTATTTTGACTATTGAATTACACAGGGAAGGAATTTTTTCTCGAGGGAAGTCTCAAGAAAAGGAAGTTGAAATTATTTTTTCTCCTTTATTTCATCGTACGACGCTGTGGAATTTTGCTGCTTAATGAGAAAATGTCACTTACATCAACTTGCAGTTGCATATTATTTTGATTATTTAATTACATAGGGAAACATTTTAGCGAGGCTTGGTATGGTCGTTAGTGTTAATGATGAACGCCGTCGGCTTGGCCCACACCCGCGGGATTTGATCGGCTGAGAATACACGTACAGTATGCGAATGGATTGGTGAAAGGATCTTCAATATTTGAAGGTTGCCCATTGTGAAGATCGATTAAATTTTTATTTAGATAACCAAGGCGTGAAGATAAGTAGCCTTTCAAACGATAAGCGCGATTTAACGCACATCGATATTTATGACCCGAAAATTTTAAAGCGTGATGCATACAATATACATTAGATGATAACTTATCGAACGGAGGACAATATACGTCATACTCCAAATTGATGATTTCGTTTGCTATAATTTTATGAAGCATCAACCACTTCTCACTGCCTCTAACATAAATTTTTCGAGCACTTTTTGATAAATCTTGCAGAGTTTTATGAAACACTATCAAATCAACTTCACTTTCCAAGTAATTAATGCCGTGACAATGCTGAGTTAACCAATTATTTTGTCTTCTAATTTCAACGCTCAAATCATCTACACAAGCCGTCGGAGCCACTAAACAATGACCGTGAAAATCAACATTAAGAGCAACAACAGCGATTTCCTTTGGTGCATTGTTATTGTCAGTATCTTTGAGACACTGGATATCTACAACTAAATCCATCGATTTATGTAGCTTGCAACAACGATCGCAACTCGAAACGTACTGGCCACGAAGAAACAAATTATCCACGTATATGTAGTACAACAACGCCATCTGCACTTCGTTATTCTAACCACTGAAGTCTACAATAGCTTGACGCTATGCATCCACTTCCAAAATATTATCGTACTCAGCATAGACAATACAATTTATAGTATTGGCTAATGCTTCAGCGAATCGTAGATCTAATCTGACGTTACCGTGCTTAATCAAATTCCAATGAGTGCATTCGTTAGCCGATAGGTCGTCAGTTAAATCAAACGCGAAAAGACAATAGCCATTAGGATATGATTCACGCGAGATTTGGTTACCCTCGTTAAGAAAATGTACGCCTGTTCCAGTAAAAAAAAATGTATAGTTTTTTCAGATCTATTATAATTTATAGTACTCGGATATTTAAAAGAAAGTCATTTGCCGCCAAACTCAACACTTGAACCTCTATTGTAAATCATAAATAGTTCATACTTATTCGCGGCGTCCTAGAGGTTGCTGAAGAAATTTGCATCTTGAACAAAAGCTTCCGAAACTCTTTTGCCATGAATACATTATATTCACTCTCCAATTCGGCCACAACTTTCCGTCCGTATTTGGTAGTCACCGTCTTTAAATCTGTTATCATATAACGCTGGCTCTTGGTCAGATCGATCAAGCTTTTCGTTGGGAGGAATCCTTTACGGGCGGTCGCATTTAACTTCGAAAGATCCATCTGCAACAAAAAGTTTGCAAATGATTAATCTCAAACTAAGCGAAAAAAAAGAACAGAAAAGAAAATAACTTTTAATAATAAGATGATTACCTTAGAATTCTTTCAATTTTTTTATTTTTAACTCGCTAATAGAGTAAAGATCGCAAATTTTTTTCAAACTATTCCCGATGAGCGGATGACCGGCGGGAAGTTGACTGGCGGCTGCTGGAAGTCGGCTGTTGGCTGCTAGAGGTCCGCCGTTGGCTGCTGGAAGTCGGCCGTTTGCTGCTGGAAATCGGCTGTTGGCTGATGGAAGTCAGCTGTCGTGTGCTGGAAGTACCCGCTTCAAATACTGTTTCTCGAAGTGAGTGTCGCTCAAGCGGTTAATGTATTTCAGAAATTTTTTAACAAATACTGTTTTACCGCAACCGGTGGGCCCACTCAACGTACAAGTCCACGGATGTTTCCAGCGCGTGTCCATAATTTACACTGACTGGACACTCTGAAACACTTGTCCCGAAGAACTCGTAATCGCGCCCGGTGCCCCCCCGCGCGCGGCCGCTCACGAGTCCGCGAGCCTTATGGTTGGGCTAGCTCCGCGGCAAAGCAGCTCTTTCACCGGCGCAGCGGTGGCCAATGAGCTCTTAGACGCTGCGCCTCCCGCGGCCGCTAAATCAGTTTGTTGGGGGGCACTAACAGCCAATCAGCTCTCTTCTGGTGCGCCGCCGCCGCTTGGGGGGCGCACCAGCAGCCAATGAGTTCTCTTCTGGTGCGCCGCCGCCGCTAATTACAACGATGGAGGCACAGCGGTACTAATGAGCTGTTTTTACACTGTAGCGCCACCGATCACGAATGCACTCCTTGCGTTGCTACACCAACGCCACTAGGTTTCCAGGGTGTGATTCTCGAATGCGTCAGTAGTAGATGGACCGCGAATGTAGCCGTATGGATAACTTTTACTTAACGCGACGAATCATCTCTTTCCGTACACGGTTTTACACGTCTTTGTTTCAGTTTGCGTTATTACCTCGTGGAATGCTGTTCGTCGAGTAGCAAAATTAGATAGCAATATCTCACTACCCGGTAAAGTGATCATCTCGCGAAGAGTGTCAAAATTTATTATTAGACTATTGGAGTGATTTAGCTTTATGCCTTTGACTTTACATATGTACTCTTCATTTCCGTCCGGTTTTTTAAATTTGTACGCGTAAAATTTTGGACCTCCGGATAAAAACGAGGTTATGTACGTACCGTTTTCGTTACTAGCCAATTCGTTCGTGAGTTCGCCTAGAGCTACACCTGTTGGTAAATCGCGCTCACCACTATCCTCTCTGCTAACATAAAAAACGGTATCGTAGTAGAGAGCTCGGGGTCCCAAAGCGTGCAAGTACTTGAATAGCTCCAGTCGGGCCTGTGCTGTTGTAAAGGTGGCAATCACAACAGTTGTCATTGGAGATGCCAGCAGAGCTTCGTTTTTGTAACACCAGTTACTGTAGAGTGTTTCGTCATTGACTGGTATAATTCCGTTAACGTCTATTTCTGGGCTGGTAAGTAACTCTGTCAATCTTTCTGGTTTAGTAATGACTTCTGTCTGGGTCATGTTTTTACGTTGACCAAATTTACCCCATAAAGAGTTTAGACATAGTTTTGTAACTGATCTTAGACCGGCGTTGTACTGTATCGCGTCTTTATTTAAACTAATACCTGCATTGACCTTCAATTCTTTTACGTATTCGTCTTGATCTTGGTTGTTCAGACAACCAGGCGGAAAGCCAGACGCCATAGTTTTTTGCGCGAAAAACTTTTCGATTATATTGTGTCATCTCGTATTGCTAGATCTCGTAAACGCGTTGAATTGTATACCCCAGTTTGACAGCCTCTTTAACTTCCTCAGACACCCACGTTCCCCGTAAAATTCGATCATTTGGGTCTTAATGCGGGCAATCTTCTTGGATCATTTGTTCACTACACGTGCGACATAAGGGAAATAATAGTTTACCGTGCATTCTTACCGGTAATAAGGGGTGGTACAGGTTTTGCGGTGGAAGCACGTCACACATTAGTAAACCGTTCACTCTAGAGATGTCTTTGTATGTTCCTGAGAACTGATGACAATCTTCTGCGCCGACGTATATGTTGGGATGAACAACGGGAAATTTACCTCGTTTACAGATATACGGGTACAACGAGCATACATCGACGTACATTATTTTTTCTTTACCTTTGCAATCGAATATTTTAACGGTGTTATCTGTTCGTCCACCGAAAAAAGGATCTCTCGCGCATCAAAAGGTTTTCGCTTCACGTTATCGACGTTTTCTTGAACAAAGCGCTGAAGCTGATCATCTTGGGAGAGTTCAGTGTTAAACTCGCATTCCCAATTCTCAATTAATTTATAATTGTTTGACCTTATCTTATCGTTAGTAGCTACTGTTCTTTCGTATCTAACGTCCATTGAATCACCACTCGTCAAAACTGTATCTCTATTAATCCTGAAACAGCGAGGGCATCCGTGCCAAAAACAACCGTGACATTGAAGTACTATGCCTCTGTGATTTTCGTCGGGCCGCGGTTGACTGTAGCCATCTACAATCAAACCTTTGGATAGCCTTCTCTCTCTCGAATGTCCTGCATGTTCGATGAAGCGACAAAGTATATGCTTTTTCATCCAACACAGCCAATATACCGCTTTTTGAGACTGATTGTCGCACCATCTATAACCGCGGGTGGAACGATACCTATTTGATTCTTTTTTAAGAATTTTTTGCGAAACACGCGCATACAAGTCGAAGCTACAGTGGTGCATTCGGCAAATGGGTCTACACCAAATTTCGTAAAAGTTTTTCGAAAGACTAAACAAGTTAATCTTAAAATTGTCATATCCTGTTTACAATAACACACAATTTCGTTTTGAAAGTTGAACACACAATCGTTTGTTGATTGCTCATTATACCACTCCAAAAAACGTTCTCTTCCCTTGATGCTCATACGGCCTGGTGAGTACACGTCCAGAGGAGGGAGTAGTCCTTCGTACGATTGATTTTCAGGTGTGTTAAACAAATGTGGAAAGACACCTTTTTCGATTTCATATAATCCGTAGCCTTTTGGTAAACTACTTAATGGCATGTGAAAATAATTTAGACTGTCTATAAAGGACCCCGCACATAATGTATTGGAAAAATCATCTGGTCAAATTGAAAGAAACTTTAGAAAAACATAGATTTCTTCAGGACCTCAAGATCTATCTTTTTTCAAAGTTTCGTTCAATTTGACCGAATGATTTTTTCCCATACATTGTGTGCGGGGTCCTTTTACATTTGCAATCTCCATTAAGATAATCTTCGACCCATTCATTATGACGGTTGGAGCCACGCGTATACCTCTGTATTGTTCGACAATGTATTTGAATATAAACTGCGCGTCAAAACCTTGTGCGTTGTGAGCGATGCAAACTACTTTTTTTAATTGTTGTCTTAGAGCTAAAGCAAGATCAATCAACTGCTTCACCGGTTCATCTTTAAACAAGTATTCACGAACTCCACAATGATTGCATCTAATGCAAACGTCGTTGATGTCAAGACAATGAGTATACGTTTGCTGCACAACGCATAAATTTGGAACATGGATTTTTCTTTCTTCGTCACCTAACACAGGCATTGCCTGTTGAGTCTCAAAATCGTAGAATAAGAATAAAACATCTCTCACTAGGTTGACTGTAACACAGATGTCCAAGCGGTAATGTTAATTTGCATGTGTCACAACACGACACACCGCACTCATGTTTTACACTTCGGCGATTTTTTTCTAGAACAATTTTAAACCACTTTTGGCATAATTTTATTTTATCACACACACTATTATTCTTGTTGTACAAGCCTTTCTTTAAATGATTTTGAAAACAATCTTCACTGAAAAAGGTCCTACAGCACAAGGTACACTTTCTAATATTTCCGAATGCAGTGCACGGCGGTGACATCAAACATTTAGAACACTTATTTGTGCATCGATGGTTTTCGACATGCCAGTAACTTTTATTACACGGTATGCAGTAACCACGGGTTCCGCTAGCACCAACCAAATTCAGAATAGGTTAATTGTGATTGGAATGTTCGTAGTACATAATTCGTAAAGTGTTGGTAATACATCTTCGTGTGTCCATAACAAAACGTGTGCCATCGTAGAGAGGCGAATATCCGCGGGCAAAATTTCTAAAAGAGTACACCACTACAGCTGTAGCGCTTGTAGCAAAAAAGATTTGAAAACGATGAATTTCTTCGAGACCACAACCTCGTGTGGGAATCTGAACATTTGCTAAGTTTAAAAGCTCCTCGGTTGCTCCCTTTTGAACGGATCGATTGTTTCGACGAATAAGGTTCCAATATTCGTGCAATCTTCCCGTTCGTATTTGTTCTCTGATGACATAAGCATAGGCGGTGGCCAAGCTTCGAGGCAAACAAAGATTATCGTCATTTTTAATAGATAAGATGGACTTTTTCTTGACATTTTCAAGAGTTAACTGTGTCCGACTACGTCCTGCTACACCTCTCACAATTGCACAGCTAACTAACAATCTATCGCTAATATTAAAATTATTTGCACTTTGAATTGCACTTGATAACAGTTCCCAAAGGTCTTCTACATTGAACTCTTTAATCGGTCTAAATGAATGCCATAAAGGTCCATGATTAAATCTTTCACTATTTATCGTTATGATGATATACATCGGCTGTTGATGGGCCCGGATGTGGATCATCAGCTGTCGAAGATCCTGGCTGTGCATCGTCTTCATATTGACACCGCATAATGAATTCGTCACCTTCCGTATCGTCGAGCATTTGATTGACCGCTATGGGCAAAATCGATTTAATTTATTGAAGATAAAGAAAAATATTGATAATAAAAATGTGATACTTACAATGACGTCGCATTATACACCTGGCTAGAGAATCAGTGTGCTCGTTACGTTGTTTTACGGCCTTCACAACGATTGTAAGAATATCTCTATTATGAAATAAGCCGATACCGTACATGTAATTGATTGTAGATATCCGACAATGCAGTAAAAGGAAATGCAATGTTTACATAATACATCTAAAGATAATCTTTCAAAATCACTGGACCACACAGGTCCACACATTGCACGAATGTGTGGTTCGCGATTTCTTGCGATGCGTAAAGCAAGTCGCAAAATTTTCACAAGGTGACTAACACTAGCTCTAACCATTTTTACTGGGTGATCTCTTGTTGTCAACTGGCCAAAGCGTACTGACGAGTTAAGCAATTATTCTCCTGAAATATATTGGCGCTACATATACTAATTTAATGAAAAAATATACAGTTACACTTTGATGCGCCTCTCGTACGTCAAATTTCTCTCGAGTCAGTAAACACGTGTCTTTTAGCAATAAACAGTCCTTTACGAGATTTTACTGATTTCACTAATGTAGCGAAATTCTTTTCATGGTAATGTAATCTACACCTTACCAAAATAATATGTCGTCTTAATTATCCGGTAACCGCATAGTCTCTATGTAACGTAATAAAGATGTTTTTAATGATTACGGTAAAAACAAAACTAAAGAAGCGCTGATGTTTTGTTTTATCTGACTCAGCTGTCAGCATTTCGCGTGCGTGACGTTTTCTCACTTTTTTTTCCTCATTTTATAATCGCACATATTATTTGTAACATTAGAAAGACTGTGTCATAAAGAAATTTAATATACATCTTAACTTCTTAGGCTAAGGAAAATATGGTGTTCCATTATACTGCAACTCGCTGAGCCATCGTACGTGACATTTTTACAAATAACATATCTGCAGTTCGTCGTCTGAACTTACACTATCCGTCTTATGCTGAAAATGAACGTTCGCAGAGTGCCGGCCGTGAACGCGACCGTTGATAAAGAATGTCATAGTCAGGAGTTTTTTACACGCGTGTGTAATTCTAGAAATTGAAAACATGATGGTCCACATGACAAGATACAATTTCGACGACTATAAGTTATGACTAATTCGAGGTAAGCCGATATAATGCGACAGCACAGAGCCCACGTGCGATCAGATCATTCGTGGCAAAGACCAACGGTCGGTCGGCTGTCAGTCGTGAATATTGTCTTGTAGCGCGAACATCTCGGCCGTAAAGTATCATGAGTGTATTGTGAGGATTCTGAAGTGCGTCGTGTGTCTCTCTTGTACCCCATGCAAATGTGCGCGAGAACGTTACGTAGAAAGTGATTCTATGCAAAAATTCGAGTGTACAATCCCACGAGAGTGTCGCGAAAATATAATCTATGATGAAGTGATCTTATGTGATGTCCATGAAGTTACGGTTTTTCCATTTTTTCAAACCGCGCGTGCATGATTAGACACTGCGCGTGGGCATTGGACACTTGTGCAGTACAGAGAGGCTATACACAACAGTTGTAAAGAACCATAAAAACCTCATGGATCTGAAAATTTTTTATGTGGGTACACTTGCCATTGTACAGAGAGGCTATACACAAAAGTTATAAAATACATCATAAAAAACCCCATAGACGCCCCATAAGACTATATAGTCATGAATCATGTACCATTAGCTTCTAAAATCCGATAAAATATCGAAAACCCCATAAAACCCCCATGAATCAGAAAATTTTTTATGTAGGTACACTTGTCATGGTCCAGAGAGGCTATGCATAAAAGTTATAAAATACACCATAAAAACACCATAGAAACCCCATAAGACTATATATTAATGAATCACGTACAATTGCTTCCAAAATCCGATAAAATATCGAAAACCCCCATGAATCTTTGCCATAATACACTATACCTTGTCAAACCGAAGATACACACACACACACACACACACACACACACACACACACACACACACACACACAGACACACACACACACACACACACACACACACACACACACACACACACACACACACACACACACACACATATGCACGCACGCACGCACGCACGCACGCACGCACACACGCACACATAAAAGTTTTGATGAGCCAAAGTGTAGCCATAATGCTGCCGCGTAAAAACGAACTGGCCTTGAAGACATAGTTTATCTCGGTACACCGTAGAGCTGCACACTCTCTTCCTCTCCGCCCCCCTCTCTCTCTCTCTCTCTCTCTCTCTCTCTCTCTCTCTCTCTCTCTCTCTCTCTCTCTCTTTGTCTCTCTCTCTCGAATATGCTTGCTTGCGTGCGCGTGTGCACACACACACGCACGTAGTATGGATTTCGCTGATGCAACGCATCTCTCTCTCTCTCTCCATCGTGCATCGTCAGTCTCTCTCGCCACAATATGCTTGCTGCTGTGTGTGTGTCTGTGTGTGCGTACGTGTGCGTGCGTGCGTGCGTGCTGGTGTCGGTGTGTGTGCACGTGTGTATGTCCGTGTGTCTGTGTATGCGTGTGCATACGGGTGTGCGTGCGCGTGTGCGTGCGTGTGTGTGGGTGTATTCTTGAGAATATGTTTTCGCGTGCGTGCACACACACATACGTACACCGCTTTTATCCCCGCCCCTCGCTGTGCGTCGTCCGACTTCTTGACCTTGACCCCAGCTGGCGCCTGTGGTTGAGGTCAGGTTTGTTGTGACGGCCCATAGCGAGGGGTATACTACTCATAATATATGTTAAAATATAAATTTATTCACTTATATTAACAGCATTAATATAATTTAACTATACATTGAATGAAATGACTTTTCTTCATGATTATTAAGCATCCACATTTTCATGGCCATTGCATTTCGAAGGGCGCGTACGAGAAAGTCACAACCAAAATGATTGTTGTATGAAAGAGGTTCCACTGGGAGCTTTCTTAAAGATGGACATCCCATATCCTCGATGTTAAAAACTAATCTGAAAAGAAAACATGTTGAGAATTTCTCTCCTTTATAAAAATAACTTTAATAGCTTACCGATCAGGGAAAAATCTCTTCAACCATTTGCTCTTTTCCAACCCCTTCACGAATATCTCTGCTCCGTCGAGTACACCACGTAGAGTGTTGCTAAGCTCTTCGTATGGGATGTTGCCCGCTCTCCACATAATTCTATGGAAATTCTCCTCATGCCATCTATTTTCGGACTTATTTTTGCCAACAGCTTTTCCCAAGCATGAAGTGGTTTGAAGAGGAAGACGGGCGGCGTAGGGTCTTCCTCGAGAGGAACGACGGCTACCTCCTTGAAAACGAATTCGTTCAAGGTTATCTTGAATCCTTATACGTGGACAATGTACTTCATCATCCTGCTGCGACTGATGCGACTGCTGCGATTGCTGCGATTGCTGCGACTGCTCTCGAACAAGAGCGGAGAAGCGAATGACATTTTTTACCTCGCATGGTTAATTTTATAGCCCCCTCATTAGCGCTTTCCCCACTGCTCGTTTTTCGACCAATCACGTTGTTTTCCCCCATTCCCGCACTTCATAACCAATCACAATCGTCCTCTCTTCACACCTCAGAGATAAAAGGCACTGCGTTGACGACGGAAAGTGAGTCCTCTGCTCGGAGTGATCAAGAGTAGTTGTATCAAGATGGCACAAGAGTTTATGAATATAGGTCTTAATCTATGGAAAGTGCACATAAACATTAGAAATGATGCTGCTAATGAAGATGACCGGTGGTTATGGATGGGTGATGTCGCTCTACGCAGAGCCCGAAATTCATCACGAAACTTTTCAGAGGACGAAAAGCTGAAACTTGAAGTAGCTGTAACGCTTATAAAAAACGTGATGAATTTGATAAGAGAACGTCGCATAAGTGCTAACGCGAATAATCCTGCAGCCACCGGTCCGAGTAGCTCAAATCATGAGAATAATTCTGATGTCGCCGGTAGCTCAGTTCAATCTAACATCGCTCAAGAATGTAAGGATACAGCTCTTACGTTATGGAGAGCATACCAGACCATACTCAGTGGTCGCGCTGCTGATGACATCAACACATTCGTAGAGATGGGACATGCCGCTCTACTCAAAGCCCAAAATTCCTTGCAAAACTTGTCTGTGCCCGATAAGCAGAAACTTCAAGCTGGGATCGCACTTATTAACAGCGTTCTGCATCTGTTCAATGAACGTCGTCTAAGCGCGGGTCTAAATGAGAATAATCCTGCCGAGAATAATCCTGCAGTTCTTTGGAACGACGTTCAGTCAGCCTTTGAAAATAGAATAAAAAAGGGAATCATTACTAATCGAAGGCATCTTGATCTACTAGCTTTCATGAAAGATGCTAAAAAGCAGTTCATCGCGAAAGTGGCTGAAGCTCTCGACGAACATCCTGCTCTCAAAGTTAATACGGTCTTGACTGCTGAGTACACAATAGTGAAGAATGCCAAGGAAACTGTCGATATTAAATATTTTAATTAAAAAACTGCTCCCATCTATTCGACAGACTTAAATGAGTGGTTTGTCATGAATGTGCAGCAGCCCATCGACACGGAAATGGAAGAATTCCAAGAGCGAGAATCAGGCTGGTCCCTCAAATCTATTTTAAATTTAGTTACAAATATTTATAAGTTTAATCCAATGAGAGCAAACTCATACATTGATTTAACTCCATTTATAAAAAACAAGAAGGCGTGTGTTAATGTAAAGAATGACGATGACCAATGTTTCCGATGGACTGTTTTGTCAGCCCTACACCCTAATAATGACAATATAAATCGAGTAGCATCATATGTGCCATACGAAAATGAACTCACTTTGAAGGGATTGAATTTCCTCTAGATCCTCGAAAAATTGGCAAATTTGAAAAACAGAATGATGTTTCGGTAAATGTCTACTATTTGAAGAAAAAAGGAAAAATTTTTGACATCTTACCGCGGCACTTAACATCTTGTAAGAAAGAAAAGCATGTCAATTTACTTTTTGTTGAAAGTCATTATGTAGACGAGGAGGAGGAGGAAGAAACTCATGACAGTTTCGACATAGTATTTAAAAATCATTATGTCGGGATAAAAAATTTATCAAGTCAGGTATCTACTTACAAGCAAAAAAGTTACATCTGTGACCGATGTTTACATTATTTCTGGACTGAAGAGAAGCTGTTGAAGCATGAAATTGATTGTCAAAATATTAATCAGTGTAAAATTACGCTCCTATCGAAGAAAGACAATATTTTACAATTTAAAAACTTTGGCTGTAAAAATCGAGTGCCATTTGTAATATAAGCCGATTTTGAGTGTATATTGGAGCCAGTGGCTGACAATGAACGAGTTTATCGAAGTCACAAACCATTTAGCGTGGCTTTCTTTGTTAAATGTAGTTACAACAACAGTCTTTAAGAATACAAAAGCTATAGACAAGAAGGAGAAGAAGCTGAATCTCCGGCCAAATGGTTTGTGCAAAATCTTCACTCTCTAGCTGTGAAACTAAATAATGCATACAAAAATCCACGGACAATGAATGACTTAAAACCTCGAAAAAATAAGGTTCGACGGCGCTCGTGTATGTCACATTTGTGAGATGCCATTCACTGATGCTGACAAGAGAGTTCGGGATCACTGTCATTTTACGGGGAAGTGAGTATTATTCATTTTCTAATATTATAATTCTTATAAATTGTTTATTATTTTTTTTAATTATTACAGATTTCGTAGACTTGCACATAACAAATACAATCTCAGCTTCCAAGATTCGAGAACGATCCCGATAGTGTTTCACAACTTGAGTGGATACGATTCACATCTTTTTATTAAAGAAATAGCGACATGCTTCCCAGGACGAGTTTCGCTACTTCCACAAACAAAAGAGAAATATATATCTTTTACAAAGTTTGTGGAAGGTACAGACATAAATTTGAGATTTATCGACTCCTTCAAATTCATGGCCTCGTCTCTAGATAAGCTGTCATCATATTTGGAGAAGCTTGATACTTTAGAGCGTCTGTTTAAGCAAGATGGATTCACTGATGAACAGATTGCTCTCTTAAAAAGAAAAGGAGTATTTCCTTATGACTATGCCTTTTCGTTTAAAAAGTTAAAGGAGCCGAATCTTCCGTCGAAGGATGATTTTTTCAGTAGTTTATACAACACCCATATCAGCGACGATGATTATCGTAATGCCTAAAACGTTTGGCAGAGTTGTAACATCCAAGATCTTGGGCAATATTCTGACTTATACCTCAAGACAGACGTCATACTAATGACTGAAGTTTTTGAAAACTTCAGAAATAACTGTTTGGAAGCTTACGAGTTGGATCCCGCACATTACTATACAACGCCCGCCTCACATGGGATGCTATGCTCAAAAATACTCAGGTATAAATTTAATTATTAAAAATATCACTTTATTTATTCTCAAAAAAAAACTTTCTTACAGGTTAAACTCGAACTTCTTACTGATGTAGACATGTTAATGTTTATCGAGCGAGGCATTCGAGGAGGAATCAGTCAGTGCTGTAATCGCTATGCCAAAGCGAACAACCCCTATATGAACGAAGGTTATAATGTTAACGAGGCTGAGAAATATTTAATGTATTTCGACGTAAATAATTTATACGATTGGGCAATGACTGAGTTTTTACCATATGGAGGCTTTGAATGGGTGAAGAATGTGAATGAGCCAAACTTCTTCGAAATCCCCGACGACTGTGACTTTGGATACTTTGTTGAAGTGGACTTGAAGTACCCAGAAACACTTCATCATGCTCACAAAGACCTGCGATTCTGTGCTGAGCACATGGCGCCTCCTGCATCAAAGCAGCATAAACTTATGACTACGCTTCACGACAAACATCGTTATGTACTACACTATCGAGCACTTAAACAGGCGTTAAAACATGGTTTAGTTCTCATACAAGTACATCGAGCCATCCAATTCAAGCAGAGTCATTGGCTAAAAAAGTATATTGATGTGAACAGTGCGAAAAGGAAGGAAGCCAAGAACTAGTATGAAAAAATGCTTTTCAAACTGTTTAACAACGCTGTTTATGACAAGACAATGGAAAAAGAGAGGAAACGCGTTGACGTGAAGCTAGTCACTTAGTGGAAAGACCGCTATGAGCCCGAGGCACTTATTTCAAAACCAAATTTTCACAGCAGTGACATTTTTAGTGAAGATCTTGTAGCACTGCAACTTCTACGCACAGAGATCTCCATAAGGAAACCAATTTACATCGGATTGGCAGTTTTCGATTTGTCCAAGACATTAGTTTACAGGTTTCACTACGACTACATGCGAGATCGTGTAGGTAACCAGGGTAAGCTGTTATACACCGACACGGATAGTCTGATACAGGAGGTGACAGGTGTTGACATGTACAACGTGATGCAACAGGATATTCAAGAATTCGACACATCAGACTATCCGGAGATCAACCCGTTCAACATGCCGCTAGCCAATAAAAAGAAGGTTAGCTTGATGAAAGATGAATGTAACGGTGAGATCATGTTGGAGTTTGTTGGGCTGCGAAGCAAGATGTATAGCTTCAAAGTGCAAAATCAAAAACCTATAAAAAAGGCAAAAGGTGTCAAGAGTTCTGTGGTTAAAGCCACCATCACCTTTGACGACTACATCAAATGTCTTCGTGAGAATATCATCGTTACGTGAGAGCAGCGAAATATTCGATCTCGGCACCAACATCTGCATACAGAAAAAGAGAAAAAGATTGCGTTAAGTGCTTACGATGTCAAGCGTTGTCTACAGCTTGACACCACAGATACGCTGCCCTGGGGCCAATACCGCATAGTGGGGGAAGTCATGGCCAATGAGGAAGCACCTCGAGAGGAGGGGATCGAGCAGCCGAACACAGCAGTAGGGAGACCGCTATATAACGAGGCGGTGCGAGAGCAGGAGCTCATTCGCACAGTCGAACCACCTAGGAGCAGTCAGCAGCAGACTCTCGAGTACCAAGTCGTCTCGCTCCCCGCAGCTCAAACTCCAGAACATCAAGACTTCACGCTCCTCGCAGCTCAGCAGCCGCTCCTTATTACTCAGCAGCCACTCCTCACCGCTCGACAACTTAAGAGATCTTGCAAGACGACACTTGACGAATCACTCACCAAAAAACTGACAGAAATCTAAGGTTAGTATCTGAAATTGAGAGTGTTTCATTACTAAAAAGAAAAAAATTAATCAACTGAATTGTACATGTTACAGATGGATCTTTCAAAGTTGAACGCCATCGCTCGTGGAGGATTTCTCCCTACGAAAAAACTCTCTGATCTACCACGAGATGTCAAATTGATGGTTACAAAACTAAAAATCATGACGACAAAATATGAAACGAAGGTCGTAGCTGAGCTGGACAGCGATTTTGAGGTGTTTTTGCCCAAGAGAGTATCAATCACCTTAATAAACGACGAGAAGCTCTTCAATGAGTTAGCAGATGCTGCAAACAAGTGCGAACTCTTTTTGACTTGTCTCAACGCAACTAATATTGAATTTAGAGGAAAATAAGTGTTGTGAATATTTACTTAATATTTAGTTAATATTTAGTTAAAATTAGTTCTTGTAAATAAGATAAAAATGAGTTATAGAATAAAAAACATGGTTCATGATTTAACTTTAAAAATCAAAATGTTGCAAAACTAGTCTCGATGCGTTTAATATTGAATAAGTGATGTAAATATATAGTTAAGCATTGTGAATAATCGTTAAAAATTAGTTCTTGTAAAAACAAATAAGTCAAAGACATATGTTAAAATAAGTTAAAGAATAAAACATTGTTATTGATTTAAAAAAATTTGTTTTTATTAAACATTCCATTTGCATGATTACATATCTCTTTTATCAATCCAACTATTATGTGAATTATCAAAGCCAAGCCATTTTACAAAAATTTTACTTCCTTTTTTTCTTAATTATTTTTTCTACAAGATAAATATCTGGATACTTGGCTTTGAGTAGTTCTTGTTCGTAGAAGCCGCCAGAGACGGGATGATCTTGATAGTCCTTCAGATGGTAAATTGTTGGATTTGTAGCTGCTATACGTAAAATTGTAAATATCTCTGTAGACCAATTGGGAGTATATCCTTTATCAAATACTGCTTTAGCCTTGCTCACTCGAACTTTATCACCAATTTTAAATTTTGGCTTAATCTTCTTAGCTATTGGGCAAATTTCTATAGTATATCTGCTTCGTTGCTGGCTGTTACATCCTTAGGTTTCACACCGATAGTACGATGTTTACGATTATTGTACGTGGTAAGTAAATCAGATAAAATATCTAGCCACTTGTAGTTGCCTCTCAAACTGAATTTTTTCCACATAGCACTTTTTAGCGTGCGATTAAAGCGTTCACATATCGATGCTTTTAGATTACTAAAGGTTGAGTACAACTTTATTTTGTATGTGTTCATAAGTTTTTGAAAATCTGCGTTATAGAATTCTTTGCCTCTGTCGGTATGGAGATTTTTCGGTACTCTGCCTTTAACCAGCACAGATTTCATAGCTTCACAGACATCTTTGTCTGTTTTTCTCTTTACAGGAACAGCCCATGCGTATTTGGAGAAAATGTCTATTATAGTGAGCAAGTATCTATAGCCTTTGTTATCTCGAGCATAAGGAACCATTTCGACGAGATCTGCTTGCCAAGTGTCGTCCAAACCACGCACGATAAAGCTTCGACATGTATAGTTACGTCTTGCGGGTGTTTTGTGTTCCATGCTTGTGGAATTAATGATTGATTAGCTGGGCTATAGCCTCCTTTATAGTCAAAATGTCAGCTTTTATTTGAGGTATCTGGGCATCCAGTTCATCTCTATGATTAGCAACTGTTATATCCAAGTCATCTATCCTAGTTCTAAGTCTCGTAGTTACATCAATCATTCCTCGAATTTCTATTTGAATAATGTTTCGTAGAGTCTCTAAATTTACAACATCGGTTGGTTGTTGAGGATCAGCAACATTGCATAATTTTTTATTTTCTATGTCGAAGTGGCCGTCATATGTGACTAAAGCCAACGCCAGGTGGCACTCGACTACCTTCAGTTTTTCCAAGATAACGTCCAAACACGTCAACGCTCATTTCGAGAATGAGTCATATATTCGTGTGCGCTCAATATATATAGCCTGCTTCGCGCAATTCTTCGATTATAGAGTGTATATCATTTACATGACTTGGATTTCGGGCAGATCTTTCAGCTACTAGTAAGTGAAGCCGGTCAACGAGCTCGTTTGGATAGTCCTAGTACACATAGTCTAACACAGTGTGTTTTTTCACAATTTTATAACGAGGTAATGAGCCACCTTTCTTAAGTTTTTCGGGAGTTTTTTTCGAGGTAATATTAAACATTAGAGCAATAATAGTATTAAATTTATTACTATTATGAAAACGAATCCTTTCGTTTTTGTTATACTGCTTTTTATGAGCAGTCGATAGTTTTAAAATTTTGTTATAATTTTTTAAATCATCTGAACTTATATTATTTTTACTTAGTTGTTTCGCTATGAGTAACTGAACTAATCCTGTAGTTCTCGGGCATTCTTCTCCATTAACTTGAATTTTATTATTATGAAAACTAATCGGTAAATTACCAATAAAAAATTTACCGTTTTCATTTCTTACTCCATAAATTTTGTCAAGATACTAAAGTTGATTGAGCTTGAGGGCCTGAATATACAGATCGGAGCCATTATCGGTATCGCTACCTGCTGTTTCGAAAGATGTGTCACGGACGTTCTGTAATGTATTATTGTACTCAATGTCAGAACTTTCGTTCTTTTTGACATCCTCCAAACTTTGTTCGACTGTGTTATGTTCAACACTTTGTTCAATTTTTTTTGAACTACAAGTTTTTGAAGCGGATCAACTATTGGTTTAAAAGTTTCACTAAAAATCTTTTCTGCATTGTCTTTTCCAAATTTTAATATTCTATATTTGTGTTTAATCGCATCTCGTGCCTTAACAACTTGACGAAGCACGTTTTTTTCTCGTTGAAAGTCAGCCATGTTGTCGTTTCAACGTTCAGTCAAAAAATGTTGATTGTTGTCTATGTGCATGCTATATTTATAGCTAAATTGTCGAAGCCCTTGCGAAATCTACCACCATTTATTCCTCGATCTTTATCGATGACTAGAAAACCATGCTTATCATCTCTCCAACACTTAGAGCATAATTCTTTAAAATGTCCATAGGTCACATATCGGTATTTACGTGATCGTCATAGATATGCTTGAGATTTACTTCATCTTGTCTAAAAAGAGCAAGTAAGTTTACAAGTTTACATTATCTCTGACAAAATGTTTTGGAATGTGAGCATAAGTTTGGCATAGATAAAAACAATCGACCTTTTTATATCTGCCCATCCAGAAAAAGGCTCTAACATTATCTTGTTTTTTACAAGCTATATCGTCAAATATTATGATAGAGTTTGGAAGTGCGTGGTCAGGATCGACAAGTGAATCATGTTCGCTGAATGGAAAATATTGTACACCTTCTATAAGTTCTATGATTTCATTTAAAAATTTATATTTCGGCTGATTGAGAGACTTTGAGTAGACGTATACGTTTTCAAATCTAACGCCATTAGGGGGTGTTATGAGAGCAAGTAAACTATTTGTTTTTCTGCAGTTTGAGGGGCCGCAGAAGACGTCTCGTATACTATCAGGAAGTAGATCGCCGTGTCGCTTTGCTGTTTTATTATGCTCTACAAGTGCATCAAAATTTTCTATTGGCAGCTCTACCGATTGTTCTTTAAAGTTCATGATCCTTACTCTATGACAACCAAATCACGACTGATAGCTATGAGTATAAATAACGGTCTTATATAGCTTCCACCATCAGTTGTCCGTTGACTTTCGAAGAGTGATGGTCATTTACAAAAGTGGACACGCTTTAGTTAATAAAATTATCAATAAACTTCCATTTGAACTTCACATACCCGGTTATCAGTACGGTGGTCTAGGCACTAAGTTGGCAAAACGTTTAGCTAGAGGAGATCTTGGGATTAAACCGCTAGACGCTGCTTGCAAGGAGTACGATATAGCTTATTCTAGAAATCGTGAAAACGTTCAAGCGAGAAACGTCGCAAATAAAATTTTAGCTGAAAAAGCTTGGAATCGCGTTAAACCAAAAGACGCTAATTTTGGCGAAAAAGCGGCTGCATACGCTCTAACTAATACTATGAAATTAAAATCTAGATTTGGTATTGGTTTGAAGAACAAGAAGAAAAGTAAAAAGAACGCTAAAAAATCTAAATTGGGAATGGGTTTAAAAGCTAAGAAGAGAAGTTCCCTTGAAAAAAATTATCAAAGCTGGTGCCTTTAAATCAACGTCAAATAACTGCGCTCTAACAGTCATGCGATCAGCTTTGAAAGAAGGTCAGAGCACTGTTGAAGAAGCTGGAGGTAAAAAGAATATTAAAATTCCACGTATTTTACCAGTTCCCATGAAAACAGGAGGGGTATTGCCATTTCTCATACCCCTATTTGCAGGCTTGAGTGCAACTGGCGCTCTAGCTGGTGGTGCTGCTCGAATAGTAAAAGCCGTAAACGACGCCAAAGCCACTAAGGAGCAGTTGGAAGAAAATAAAAGGCATAATAAAACCATGGAAAGTGTAGCGTTGGGCAATGGCTTATATTTCAAACCACACAAAGTAGAGTCAGGTCTTCATTTAAAAAAAAAAAAGTTCATGAAATTATTTACCACAGCGAGCACTTACCGATGCGGACATATTAAAATATGCAAAACATTTAAAAATATCTAATTTTCGGAGAGTATTTATGAGAAATGCATTACCGGCTTCTGGGTCGCGCTATAGTGAACCCGCTATAGTTAATCTTGATGACGCTAGCGGCCCTGGGACACACTGGACATATAGAAAAGGAGGCAAAAATGTTATATATTACGATGGTTTTGGCGATCTCCGACTGCCTTTAGATTTAATATTATACCTCGGAGTAGACGAAGTTAAATATAATCATGGAAGATATCAAGATTTTGACACATACAATTGCGGTCACCTCTGTCTAAAATTCTTGTGTGGGGCTATATAAGGAGAGGCGGGGGAAACATTGTGTCATTCCGATTTAAGCTATCATGGAAGGTTCATTAACTCTCACACTTTCAGGTACATCTTCTACACTAGAAGCACAGTATTTTCCACCAATCGAGTTATCGCCAAATAAAAATTATGTTTTAGGGCTTGTTGAACTTTCAGCATTTCATTCAATCCCCAATATAGATATTACCAACAATAAGTTTTACATATATGAAAGCGATTAAAGTTTACCAGTAGGAAGTTACTAAATTGAGGATATTGACAAATTCCTTCGTAAAAAATTAGCGCACAACGACATTACTTTCAATTTAAAGCCTAATAATAATACTCTTCGTTGTATAATCAAGTGTAATCAGCCTATAGATTTTCGACCTGAAAATTCACTGGGTCGTCTACTGGGCTTCACCAGACGTATTCTCGAACCGAACGTTGTCCGTAATTCTGACTTACCTGTTACAATTCTCAAAATCAACGCTTCGAGAGTCGAGTGTAATATCACTTCGGGAGCATACATAAACGACAAAAAAGTACACACGATACACGAGTTTTTCCCTGCAGTACCTACGGAGTATAAAATCATCGAAGTTCCCTCGCACGTCATTTACCTACCGATTGCCGTAAAGCGTATAGATCATTTGCAAGTTCACATCATCAATCAAGACAGAGATTTAGTAAATTTCCGCGGAGAAGTTATAACTATAAGGTTGCATATCCGCCAATCATAATGGGAATCGTTTATAACAAAAACTATATAAGCAGAGAAATATGCCCACCACGCATCAGTCATCAACGAACTGTGAAGGCGCTAACACGTCAGAGCATACAAATACTAAAAAGTATAGGCTTAAAAGTAGTACTTGGTAGAAAATAACTTGTCTCATCTTTTGTTGCTTTCAACGAAATGGAAGAAATGCTAAACATACAAACACCTGTAACTTTCGATGAATCCGTAGCGCACTACGAGGTTCACGCTCATCAACCGTATGTAGCATCATTCAACAACAGCGATGAAATTCGCATATCTATTCAACATGAAGATTTTTGTCTTTTATCTTCCCGCAGTGCGTTACATATATGCGGATAATTGGTTAAAACTAATAATACTCCCGCTGAAAATACAAAACTTGTGAATAATGCCATTTGTCACTTGTTTGAAGAAATCAGATATGAGTTGAATGCCATTGAGATAGACAAATGTAAAAATGTTGGCTAAGCCACTCTCATGAAAGGTTGGGTATCACACAATCCCACACAGAGTTTCATCATTGAAAATGCGGGCTGGATCGATGTAGAAGAAACACGGAATATTGTTGATAATGCTGGTTACTTCAATGTATCGATTCCATTGAGCCTAATTTTCGGCTTCGCAGAGGCCTGTCGTAAAATTGTAGTAAACGCAAAGCATGAACTCGTTCTCATGAGGTCAAGAAACGACTTGAACGCGGTTGTATAAACAGCTACACGAGCAGCCGAACAAGACGTTTATGAGGATTTTAAAATTGAATTAACTAGAATCGAATGGCTTATGCCATAAGCAGTTGCATCGAGCTCTAACAAAATTCGCCTACTAGATTTTGTAGGAAAAGACCGTCCTATTGTCATGAGTTTTCGCAAGTGGGAATTGTACGAGTACCCACTACTTCCAATTACGTCGAGACAGGTATGGACTGTAAAAACATCAAATTAACTTGAAAAACCACGCTTCGTCGTCTTAGGTTTTCCAACTAGTCGAAAAGATCAGAAGGCAGTAAAAGCTAGCCGCTTTGATCACTGCAATCTTACAAATGTAAAACTCTTTCTAAATTCTCAGTCATATCGGTATGGTAATCTTAACCTCGATGTAAATCGTAATCAATTTGCCATGCTCTACGATATGTACACTAATTTTCAAAATTCTTACTATGGCAAAGATCCAGAACCTATGTTGAAAAAGTCGCAATATCTCACTTACGTGCCCCTAATACTGATAGACTGTTCAAAACAAAACGAATCGTTAAAAAGCGCCCCTGTAGACATTCGTCTGGAATTTGAAGCAAAGGAAAATTTTCCTGCTGGAACTTCAGCCTACTGCTTGATCATGCACGATCGCATAGTTCAATATAATCCCGTAAGTGGCGACGTGCAGAAACTTTAAGGAGTATATAAGATGAGCGAACCTCCAGCTCCTTGGCATTCATCATTTGGAATTCGAAGCGAAATTTTGTACAGCATGGACTACGCAGTAGATATGCAGGGCTTTAAAAAACCTGGCAATGATTTTGTTCTGAAAGAGTTGGCTTTCGTGTCACTCAATGACGATGATGTGCCTATAGTGCACCTCTTCAAACCACCGCTTCCTTGGCGAAAACTAACAGACAAGTACAAACGCGAAAATTTGTGGTTAGAACTTTGCTATCATGGACTATCGCGGAATAGTGGTGATTATGACTATACAGAAATCGGAAAAATTCTTCAAGATGCATTCAAAGATGCTAAATGATTTTCGTTATTGGTGAAATAAAAAAGTTGTGGTTAGAGCGTTTTAATTTTAATGTTATCGAAATCAACGAAATGAACTATCCATCTTTCGACTATCCAAGATCAGTGACTATATGTACTAACCATAATGGAGCGTGCAAAACTACTTGTGCCCTGTACAACGTAAGGCGCATGAAGCAATTTTACCTCAACGATTCCAACATGGAATGGGAAGACGTTATGGAATGGGAAGATATTGATGAATAAAAATTGTATGGGTAATCGAGGGGTCGATAGACAGTAGAACCTCACAGGATAGGAGCAATTTTAATTCACATTAAAATTTCGCAAGCAGTCAGTCGAGGCAAGGGTTACATAAGCGTGATGAGGTCGTTACAGGCTTTCATTCTCTAATAATGGGACAAAGCAGCTCGACCGTTGCTCCTGAGCAATAACCAAACAACCACTAATCAACAACAAGAACGAGAAGAATCAAAAGTTGCAGTGGAAAATTTGTGCAGACAAATTTTCCACAAACACGCACTCTATGCCCGAGCAAAAGGGTTATAAACAGTTTTAAATATTTATAAGTAGATAAACTATCAAACCGCTGATCGCCGGCTGCGAGCCGCTCGCCGCTGACTGCCCGCCGCCGGCCACGCGCCTTTTGCGAACCGTTGGTCGCTGCCCGCTCGTGTCGCTTCTAGTGTCATGCCGTTTCTAGAGTCATTCCGCTTCTGGAGTCAGTATACTTTCTGCGATCAACCAGCTGATCGCAGAACTGCAGTTGGGCTTGACCGCAGAAAGTATACTGACTCCAGAAGCCCTGTAACTCCAGAAGCTTATCTACTTTTGCCATCTAAATAGTTACAGACACAGTGCGGATAAAATAATCTCGTTTTTAGTTCTTTAATTTTCGTATACTTTTTCCATAGTGACTTGGCGACCTCGCGATCGCGATAATATTCTAAACAATTTAGTGGACGAACTACATATGTTTTAGATCTTAATATATGGTATGTTTTATATATTTATGGTGCAATATTACCTTCAAAAATTTTTTTAAAAATTTTTTGTACATAACTTCTATTTATATTGCTTCCGTAGCCCTGAAGGAGAAAGTCCAAATACTTTCGAAACGTAGGCAATAAAAAAGCTTTCAAAATTATTGATTCGTCTCGAGTCGGTTCAATTACCCAAGATAATTACAACCACACGAACATTTCATAAACAATTAAAAAATAATCGCTTATTCATAAATAT
Organism: Torymus aiolomorphi; assembly: GCA_036365515.1. Taxonomy (NCBI): domain Eukaryota; kingdom Metazoa; phylum Arthropoda; class Insecta; order Hymenoptera; family Torymidae; genus Torymus; species Torymus aiolomorphi. Next base: position 136,226,124 of record CM070875.1, on the reverse strand, counting down.
ATAAATAGAAATGAGTAAAATATTTACTTAAGAATAAGTATTAATGAAGAAGCAGATATGAAAATAATATGACATGCCTAAATACGCAAATATGAATATCCTAAAATTATAAGCAAATTATAATTATCAAACAGTGATTTCTAAAAAGATTAAAATATACCATAAAAATAATTTTAATCTAGGCTCAGCTTTTAAAAGCCAGCGATTCTGCATACAAATATTTGTGCAGTTAAAATGAAAATATACGCATGTAATTATTTATTCCCCTATTTATCTAATGTTGTTATATTTAGAACGCTACAATAACAAAATTGTCAAATTTATTGTCAGTGATTTTTATTCCCTAAATGGCCGAATCCATCTCAAATCAGGTGGACCGCGTATGCCTATGTCACCAATCATTTTGGAATGAAAGTATTCATGTTCTTCTTCAAAAATTATTTGACCCGTATATTTTTATTTTATTTTTTTGTTGCATCAAAATTTCATGCGTTCAGCAATGCCGAAAAATTCCGAGAAAATCCTTACTTAGAACAAAATTTTCTCAATTTAATTTTCAAACAGTTACTGGTTAACCAGTTTTTTAAGCTTTTTAGCGTGCAACACATAATTTCACTAAGGTTTGAGACCTATTTCACGTCTTTATGTTATTTAAAAAAAATAAAAAATAAAAAATGCACGAGTTATGCACATTTTACTGAAAAATGCAGTTTTTAGAAAATGCATTTTTCTCGAAAAAGCCTATTTTTTCCCACAATTTTCTTTTGTCGTGATAGAGGACGTAAATACCTATCTAGACGTATTTGTGAGATTCGGGAGATTTGCCCTGGGATAGTGATCACTAATGAGACAACACTTATACGAGTAATTGCGCCGCACTTTTCGAATTTGAGCTAGAGTGAAATTGAAAAAAAAAAAATTAATAGCACACTTTCACACGACCTTTTTTCTTCCTTTCTAAACCTTAAATAGTGAAAAAGTGGTAGCGTTACTCATTTTTTTTTTTCAGAGCCAATTTTCAATCCGGAAAACTCATATAAAAGCTATGGGAACATCTAGTAGTTCGTGATAATCTTTTTTGTATAAAAGTCGTCGGTTTTTATGTAGTAAGTGAAAAACTACATACTTGCCTATTTCGACATGCGGTATATGTTTTTGTTAGGGATAAAATGTATCGATCAAGCTATACAAAAGATATTTTTCATTGAGCTTGTTAGTGTGCCAGCGATTAATTATGTTTTTTAAAACGAGTTTAGTTTTTAATCAAGTCATTCAAAGTAATGTACAATAAATTCTATAAGCGGCACAATGATACTAATAAATCATATTATTTGTTATGCTAAAACAAAGGTTTTTCCATTATAAAGACCTAAAAAAATGCATTTTTTTAAAAACCAGTATAGAAAAAATTCAATATTTGCTAAAATCTGATAACCCTTAAATAACTCATTATGTAAGTCGTTTATGAATAGGCACACATACAAATAGTTGACTTCTTGAAAGTACATGTTAAAACAGTTGTGAAACAACTTTTTTCAAATGATTTAGAGAAAAGCCATTTTTTAAATCAGATGATAATTTAATTAGATGATGTTCTTCTAACCCCGTTTAAGAACTGTAACCTGCACAGAATTCCATGTAGTGAGTATATCTAAAGATATCAAAGAGTAACTCGAATTCGATAAGTACCGCCGAATTACTCATATATAGTTAATCATATAACAGTCAATATAAAGGTATTTATCTTTGTGCGTAAGTAATATACAGGTATACACACATATATGTATATTATTTTTTATTTTTGACTTTTAGATTTTTTATTTTTATAACTACCTTTGTTTTTCTGCTTCATTATTCTTACTTCAGGAAGGGAACGATCAGCGGTATTTGCTGTCAAACAATGTACTTTATCATTACACGTTTCTTTAATTCACAAATGAGTTTTTTGAATTCCAGGATACTTAGGAGTAGCAAGCCAACCAACATTATTTACTTTTCTAAACTCTTCTACGTCAACGTCTCCTAAATGTATTATTTTAAATGTTTTCGGTCATCACTTATGACTGCGACACTTTGTGTCGAATTCCCTTGATAAGACACTGCTGTGAAAATAGAAATTTGATCATTAACCCAATGATTTCCTTGAACAGCTTTATTATGAATCACATCACAGTTTTCAGCGAAGTCTATTTGAAGAACTAAATGATATGTGTCGTTTTTAGCATTTTCTCTTTCTGCTTTTATAGCTTTGCGTTGTATATTTTTACATACATGCGAGTACTAACCTTCAAAGTTCAAACCGAAGTTAATCTTTAAAAACAGAAATTGAGACTGTTTTTGAATCAAGTTACCATTATCCAACAAAGCATATGTAATTTCTTCTGTGCCTTCTATATCTTGCAGTTTTGGAACATGAAACGTAATTCCGTTAATGCGTGGACAAGTTTTACATTCTCGTAAATAACATAAATCAGATGGCTGAGAACACATTGTTGTGTTTATTATTTTTGACCGAATTTCCTCCGACTCTGTAACGTTGCTCTCTCTCTGAAATTAATTAAGCTCGTAAGAAATAAATCATAATTTGCGCAATAGATACAGAGACAAACTTCTTTGATGGGGCTAAGTAAGACATATTTTGGTCACAAACTATAAAACTTCGATTTACCAATTCTGAATTCGGGGTAATCATTTTTAAATGCTTCATACGTTGCTTTCAGACTTCGAGAAAGAAAACGTTTAATTTTCTTCTCTTTTATATCATTTATTTTAACGGTAATAACGTCACCCTTACTAAGACTCTGTCTTGAACAATTAAAATCGTCATTCATATAATATTTCATAACAATTTTTTCTTTCCTTTCGTCAATTCGATGGCCTGAGTACGCTTCTGGTTCCGTATAAACTCCCTTTTCTTGTGCAAGACTTTTTTTTTCGCTCTTTCTATCATGTACATTGTTATGTCTGGAAATAAGGATGAAATTTCATTTTGCGTTAAGGATGATGGTAGCAAAGTCAGAATTTTTATTTTTGTTGGTACCGTAGAACAATTTTGCAAGGCTAAACCAACATTTTGTACCCATTCTGTACAACGGCATGCAGTTTATTCGTTTGCTTTTATAGAAACGTCATAAACATTGTTCAACTTCACATCGAAAGCATTAGACAATGTTGAATATATGTTTTTTCTTTTTTTTTTACGTAATTTTCAAGTGATTTTTCACGTATAAGATTTTTTCTCTTAAGAGGCGATACAGAACCTAAAAAAAATGTACTTATTTCATTATTAAATTCTTCGATACGTTCTGAAGTACTTGGTGTAAAAAATCTTCATCTTTATCGACTACGTTGTCGGTAACTTCATCGTCCATTGTAAATTCACTGTCAGTGCTACTCACCAATTCTAAAGCACGATTGTAACAATCCTTACACAGATATGTAGAGGGTGTTAAAGGTAAATCAGGATAGAGCTGCTTCAATGGATGAGCAAGATTCTCAAGTTGTTTGAAACGTACGGAATTAGATTTGAAACAGATTTTTTTGTGTTTATGTAAAAAATCTGCACATTTGATTCTCTTCGTTTAGTAATTTTGAGACATCGTAGTTAAGTCAATAAGGTGTGAATATGTAATAATTTTCAAAAAGATGATAGTTTTAAAAAAGACTAGAGGTGTGATATATAGAGCAGAAACCGAACTTATCTTGGTAAATTTAAGTTAAATGATAGCCACCTAGAGGACAAATGTATTAGTACATAAACTCATATAAGTAGCCGCATGTACATGAATATTAAATTAATGAATATTCGAGCATATCTACCAAATTTGGAAAAAACCCATTTTTCTTTTTTCGAACAATAGATAATCATATCGTCATTGTACACGTAGTTGTTACACTCAAAGTCATTCTAGAAATTGGAACACCTCAAAAAGCAAATTGTAACTTCCCAACATATTTATACCACGATGTTGCATGACTTTTCAGTCTCGAGATTAATTATGTGTTTATCTCTCCAACTTCATTTTTAATGTACAACCTATTTAGAGCAATCTGTTTCGATCATACCTGGCAAATTTAGAAAAAGACTTTTTTTTTAAAGAGAACAAAAGCATAAATATTTTTAGATTTAAAAAACAAAATTCAGTTTACACATATTTTCGAAAGCGATTTCCAGTTGCATTAGCTTCTGCTATAATATTTTTTTTTAACAATTCACACTAAAAATGGGGGTTGGCGAGCGGAGCGAGCAGGGGGCGAAGCCCCCTAGTATATATATATATATATATATATATATACAAGAAGTAGCCCAAAACCACCTCTGATGGTCCAATTTTAGAAATTTTATAAGCTGCACTGGCTAAAACACCTGTAGAAAGGTATATATTCAGTTAGCATTTTGCGCAATGGCTTTCGATCAATGTGTGCCAGCTTAAATATACGTATTTTTGGCACCCAAACAAAGAAATTTACATTGCAATATTAGTCAGAAGCTGATTTTATTTTTTCTATTGCTAATAATTCATAAGTTACTTTTTATTTATTAAAAAACTTGTATTTTTAATGATTTTATGGGGGAACAGGAATTGCAAATTAAGGTGTAATCTAAAATCTCAATGTAATTTTACAGTCAATATATTCTAAAAAATGAACCCAAAAACCCGTACATTAAAACTGGTTGCGCTAAACAACACAAACAATTACAGAAACTGCTCATGCTTAAAAATTACTTTAAACATAAGCAAACATATTTTAATGAAAAATTATATAACTTATGTATCAAACAATTATTTACCGGTTAATGTTCACCAGTTCTGTAGTCTGTACGCTTGGCTTGTTTCGCTTTCTCTGCACAATAAAGCTTCTCTGATATTTTGGAATTTGCCAATACTCTCTTTGATCTGTTTCACTCTGCTTTATTAAAAAAGCACCATGATGAAGAACCCTTTGGACATCTGCTGCAGGTCTTTGGTCTGTCGACGAACAATGGTATAAACTAGCTTGGATGGCATCTTGCATACTCTTCAAATCATACGTAGGGGAGAGTGGGGCAATTTCGTAAACGCCAGTAACTTCTTAAGTAAAAACTTTTATCTAGTGTCGGTAAGGTAGATTCAAACTGACCGTAGAAACGAACTTTTGTACACAAGTTCATAACATTACTCTGTCATTTTTCGAAGCTCGTTCTGAAAAATTAGAGCTACGCGAAAGTTCATATAATAACTTTATGTATACAAAATATTTGATCAGGTACATCGATACATTAAGTTTTAAGGTTAGAACTTGCAGTCGTACGATTTCCAGTCCTTGGGGGCAAATTCGTGCAGTTTTGTTGGGGCAAATTTGTATATACAATTGGTATGAAGTTTCAGAAGGTTTTATTTATTAATTGTGATAAATTTATCTTTTTAAAGTAATATTTTTTTTTGCAGTAGTATGTTTGTAAATGGTTCGAAATTACAAAAGTCGTGCAGATAAGAGAGGTAGTTACGCTAGACATGACGCAGAGGAAATTAAAAAAGCTCTTGAAAAATTGGCAATTGAAGGAAACTCACTACGAAATGTTGCTGAAGAATTTGACATAAAATGTACTACATTGCATTACTAAAATGATAAATATAAAAATAAAGACATGAACAATGAAGCTTTTGTTTCCTATGAGCATGGAAATCAAGTTTTTCCTGATGAAAAACTTGATTAGAAGAATTAGTATCATATTTACTCGAAGCTTGTGATTATTATGCTGGATTAGACGCAGAATCAACTCGCCAACTTGCTTATGAACTAGCAGTGGCAAACCAATCTAAAGTAAAGATACCAAAAAGTTGGATCGCTGAAAAACAAGCTGGAAGAGATTGGTTGTTTTTCTTGATGAGGCGTCACCCAACAGCATCATTCAGAAAACCAGAAGCTACTAGCCTGGCCAGAGTATCTAACTTCAATGCAAGAAATGCTGAGTTATTTTTGAATAACTTTGGAAAAATACTGTCAAAATACAAATTCAAACCTAAGGATATATACAATATAGACGAATCTGGTATTACAACTACACACATACCTAACAAAATTGTTAGCCGTAAAGGACAGAAACAAATAGGTGCCGTAACTAGTCAAGAGAGAGAGGTATATTTTGTTTTATTTATTTATCTTTTAATATTTATTTTTTATGAACTCTAATAAAGTATCAAATTATATAGGTGAACTCGTAACTTTTACTGCAACAGTTTCAGAATCTGGTAATTCAATACTTATTTTATATTTGCAAGAGTGCACTTCCATAGAGAAGACATGCTTGGTAAAGCTCCAGCGGGTAGTGCAGAAGCTGCTAACAAAAGTGGATGACCAAAAAGATTTTTTTAATTTATTTGAAGCAATTTGTTACATACACAAGGTGTTCACTTTAATACCCTTGTTTGCTTTTATTAGATAATTATGTATCACACATATCACTAGATAATATTAAATTTGCTAAGGCTAACGGAATAGTGTTACTCACTTTTCCCCCACATTGTTGGCATAAACTGCAACCGCTGGACAGATCTGTCTCTGGGCCTTTAAAAGCAGCTGTCAACAAGGTAGCTCCAAATTGGATGATTTCTAATCCTGGCAAATGTATGAAAATTACAACGATTCCAGAATTAGTGACAGTGGTTTACTTCCAAGTGTTAACTGTGAAAAATATACAGGCTGGCTTCAGACTCTCTGGTATTTGTCCGTTTAACAGTAATATCTTTACTGAACAAGATTTTGCTCCTTCTTCTTATGTTACATGCTCTCATACGTCTGATATGAACAGCAACGATACCATGAAAATAAAAAATCTTAGAGCTGAAGATTTAGATGTTACTTCCACAACAGTGTCTAGCTCTTATAATTATATTCTGCCAAACAATGTTAGGCCGATTTTAAAATCCTCATCTCGATCTGCAGAAAAGCGAACGACTAGATCTAGAGGTCGAACTGTAAATCTAACCAATACACCAGAAAGGGAAAACATGGAAGAGCAGGAAGAGATTAAAACTAAAAAAAAAATGTTAGTGTTAAGAATAAAGCTAAAGTTGTAAAGAAAAATGTTAAGAATAAAACTAAAGTTGTAAAAAAAATCAAGCTATAAAGAGAAAAATAAAAATAGAGACATGAGGTTCAAAAAAAAAAGGAAATTGGAAAAATCAAATACGGCTGATGGTCGAACGGTGATTCTAACCGATACACCAGAAATGGAAAACATGGAAGAGCATGAAGAGGTTAAAACTAAAAAAAATGTTAGTATTAAGAATAAAGCTAAAGTTGTAAAGAACAATGTTGAAAATAAAACTGAAGTTGTAAAACAAATGAAGCTGTAAAGAGAAGAATAAAAATAGAGAGAGATGAGATTAAAAAAAAAAGAAATAGGAAAACTCAAATACAGCTGATGTCCAGAATAATTATAAAGCTAAGACGTCTGTCTTACAGGGGAAAGTGCTAAATGTTATGTCCGATAATTCGAAGAATGTAAAACAGATAATATTAAAAAAGGATTTAAAAGAAGAAAGAATTAAAATAAAACCTAAATGTTATGAAGAAACTAAAGAAAATGAGTGAGTTAATTTAAAATCTGAAATTAGAGTAAAAAGAGAGCGTAAGCCGAGTAAATTATATTCAGATTAATTATTTAAATGATTAGTAATTAAAAAGTTATTATAAAATGCATTATAAAACAATAGTTTTATAAACTGTTATATAATTCGTATGAATAAAGATTATTCTTATAAAGATTCGTCAAATGAAAAATTTGATTTTATTTCATTCATTTAAAATACACGTACGAAATTGCCCCACTAGTTGTACGAATTACCCCACGGTTCGGGCTATGTCGTAAAAAGCGACTTTTTCTTCAATTGAGTACAGTTTAATAATTAACAAATAATAAAGGGTCCATAACAAGTCTTTTAGCCAGTTATTACACTACACTGAGAAAAAAAATCCGCAGAAAATGCCGAAATCTGCAGCAAATATTAACGAAATTCTTGGGCAATAGAGGTTACGCCATATAAGCTACATAGCTTAAGCTGAAACTACTACACCGTGTGATAGAAATTACCAAAATGTTCTGCTAAAACCTCTTAAGCTTGGTCGGTAAGGCAGTTGCTACCGAAAATTGTGGTAAAAATTGCCGAACTGTGTACCTATCACAGCCTAAGCGGATTCGTCAATTCCCACAACCTTCACTTCGGTAAACATAACCTATTTATTTTCTCAGTGTAAACTTAGTATTAATACCTCAGTAGAGTCAATTATTTTCGTACTAAAAAAGATAACTGCTTTGAAGAAAAGGTGTGCAAATTTGCCCCATTCTCCCCTATTATTGACAAATGCTCTTCTGTAATATTTCTACAACTCATTAATTTTAGTAACTGTAAGCGCTCCATCTGACTTTCCACCAAGCTTTTCTTTAGTAACTAATTCTCTGAGGCCCTTAAGGGGGCTAGACACCTTTTTTCTCTGAAATAAGAAGTCACATTTTAATACATAAATGTAAACTAATTATTTCATACTTTTTACATATAAAAGTGGGTATATTTACCTTACCTTAAAACTTTCTCCGATGGGCCTTTTATATGGTCCAGAACCATAGTCATCGATGAAACAAGTTTTTTCACTAACCGTAAGCTTTGAAATTTTCCTGTGGATGGATTGACTCCAGATTTGAACTAAATTACTCCTGAATAGTATAATTCTCATATGAGTGTAGGGATTTTTGATCTAATGAGAAAAAAAAAATTGTGCTGTTTTTCAAAAGTTTTTTTTTAATTTTTTTAAATTTTTTATATTTTTTCATAATTTTTCTGATGTAAACATTTTTTCCGACATTTAATCCTAAATCCCTACACTCATATGAGAATTATACTATTTAGGAGTAATTTAGTTCAAATCTGGAGTCAATCCATCGACAGGAAAATTTCAAAGCTTACGGTTAGTGAAAAAACTTGTTTCATCGATGACTATGGTTTTGGACCATATAAAAGGCCCATCGGAGAAAGTTTTAAGGTAAGGTAAATATACCCACTTTTATATGTAAAAAGTATGAAATAATTAGTTTACATTTATGTATTAAAATGTGACTTCTTATTTCAGAGAAAAAAGGTGTCTAGCCCCCTTAATTACCGAGTCGCTTTTGTACATGGTTGATGCATCCTTCGTTAAAATAGATTTTTCATAAGGTGCCACTTCATTAAACCGAGTCCATGTTTTTGCATCTCCATCAGACAGAAATGTTAAATATCTCATACCATTCTTTCGAACCAAGCGACTCCAAATGTTCACAGCAGCCTGAACTTTCATACTACCAGAAGCATCCTCATAAATGGCACTACATTCTTGACTACTCTTGTGAGCTTCAAACCAAAAGTTATATTCTGGATATCATTCATAGATTCTACAGCTTTTCGGTTCACCAAAAATACTGTTTGTCTATTATTTGTAGATTCCATTCGTGCACTTGTAAAATTTTCTCTGATATGAGTTTCACAATTTTTACAGTATAACACTAGTTTTACACACAATCCGTTTCTCTCAGTTATTGAAGTACTATCACATTTTCTAGAACAAGCACTACAAATTGTTTCTTTTTAAAAATTACAAAAGAAACTTGTGTGAACCAGAATGAATTCATCACTTTCCTTTATATCAACAGGGCTGTTTAGTTTTGTTTTCACCACTGCCTTTTCAGGGCCTCTACCACTATCAATTTTTTCGTTTATCCACCATCATTTGCATTTGTTTTTCCTTTTTTTAGAAACATATTTGCTTCTTGGCAGATGACATTTACTGGATAAAATGTGCATGTGCATTTTCAAAACAAAACTGAATATTTACAAGAAGCAAACACGTTTTAAAAATGATTTTTTATTATTATTTAATTGTTAATTAAATATTAATATTGTGTGATAAGTGTTATTAAACTTTTGCAATGGATTTTAATTACAATTTTACTGCAGCAAAGCTAAAAAAATTTTTGAGGATAATATATACGATTTTTTTATCAACTCAGAAACACAATAAACGTGAAGTTAGACCTCTATGTACAAAAAGGAACGGAACAGATACAGCAAGTAACATACTTTACTATATCTATATATGTATATGAGGAACAGATCTTGTATCTTATATATATATATTATAACGAGGTGTGATACAGCGCTAGCCGGCGCAAGAGTAGGGCCCTGTGTTACCGGCACCTACGGTTAGCACACCAGATAGAGGGCCAGAGAGCAGTGCGTTGGTAGTCTCGCGGTAGAGACACTCGCCTCCGGTCCGGACGGCTCGGGTTCGATTCCCGATGCCGGCGCGTATTTTTTACTCTTCTCCTCCGTATCCACCCCGTTACAATATATATATGAAACAGGACTTATGTTGACATCGCGTGTTAATACTTATGTAAAATTAACACGTAAAAATTATGCGGACGTCGCAAAGTCAGCATAAGTCTCGCACCAGTTCAGAAATTGTCTGCATAAGTCACGTTCCATACAAATATATATATATGTATATATATTTATATAAGTGTTATTTCTGGGACGAAAAAATGTATATAACTGTTATTTCCGGGACGTCCCGGAAAAGAAAAAGGTAAATTTACGTTATTTCCAAGCCCGTGCTAGAGTCTATAACCCCAGGGTCCATTATTTCTTTAGTCACTTGTATATAGCAACTCTGAAAGAATAAACTATAGAACACTGTATAATCCCGGAAATAAGGCCTATTATAATATATATATATATATATATATATATATATATATATATATATATATATATATATATATATATATATATATAATCATATAAACATGGACTTATGCTGACACCAATGTATAAGACCACGTGACCTGTCTGCATAAGTGTAGTACCGTTTATACAAGTGTCTGCACAAGTCTAGCGTGACTAAAGAAATAATCTCTCTACTTATGCTGACGTCTGCATAAGTCGGTCTCTGTCTGCATAAGTCTATTTAAATTTCGGAAAGTGTCTGCATAACTAGCGTTTCATATATTTATATATATATATATATATATATATATATATATATATATATATATATATATATATATATATATATATATATATATATATATATATATATATATATATATATATATATATATATATATATATATATATATATATATATATATATATATATATATATATATATATACATATATAATAGATTTCATATATATATATATATATATATATATATAATAGATTTCATATATATATATATATATATATTGCCCATACCTGTTCCCTGTTGCTGATTGCGTGTAACGAACGGGCCGTAGTCGATAAGACGGTCGATATAGATAGCTCGATTCAAATGGAGTTTATTATAACAGCTGGACGATTTATTTATAAAATTATATGAGCAAACTAAGTTTAAATATCAAAATTGAATAGTAATTGTGTAGTTTCAAAGGGAAATTAGCGACGTAGAGAGGTATAATTGTTCATGAACTAAATTTGTCAAAAAGGGAAAAGTATTATAAAAAATGCAAAAGAAGCTAAATTGTGTTTTTAACGATAAGTGTTAAAATAAATCAAATTAAATAATTAAATGAAAATTATGACATTAGGAATAGGTTTTCGGATAGAAAAATGGCTAAAAAATAGTTTAAAACGATAAAAAAAAATCGATTTTTTGGCCAAAAATCGGTATCTTCTTCCCTTAATCAATCAATTTTTTCGTTTATCCACCATCATTTGCATTTGTTTTTTCTTCTTTTTGAATATTTACAAGAAGCAAACACTTTTTAATAATGATTTTTTATTATTTCTTAATTATTAATTAAATATTAATATTGTGTGATAAGTGTTATTAAACTTTTTCAATGGATTTTAATTACAATTTTACTGCAGCAAAACTAAAAAAATTTTTGAGGATAATATATACGACTTTTTTATCAACTCAGAAACACAATAAACGTGAAGTTAGACCCGCTATGTACAAAAAGGAACGGAACAGATACAGCAAGTAACATACTTTACTATATCTATCTATGTATATGAGGAACAAAACTTGTATCATATACATATTGTAACGCGCGCCGATATAAGTTATGAAAATCACATATACTGCGTTGCGAGATCTGAATCTCGCGCGCTTGCACATATCGTGGTCGACAGAGCGCCATGCGGAACAAGCCAGAAGCAGGTGAAGAAGAAGATGGAACCGCCGCGCCGCTGTGAACGTGAGCGCGCGGCGATGTTGTTGACCGCCGTGACAGGCAACAAGTGGTCGTCGTGAGAGAGCTCCGTGCATCGGAGAGTTAGTGTGTGTGCCGCGCCTCCACGACTGCAGCCAATCGCGCGACTCCGCCGCCACCACTGAGAGGAGTGGGAGCGAGAGAGAGAGGGAGACAGTGACAGCAAAGATCGGGGACCGTGAAGCATGCTCCGTCCCCGCCCCGATAGCAGCGAGAGCAAGGGGAATAGCCGCTGCGCACTATAGGGTCTGCGACGGCTGGCCAGCCAAGCGTAAGTTGCGCCTACATTATACGTTCTGGTTGTCGCGAGACTTGTTTGTTACCGCCGCGAATCGGCGTGCGTGCGAGTGTGCGTTAGTACAGTCTCGGGCTGTCGCGTTTGGTGTTACATTATTGTCCGGGTTTCGCGCCCCTTAGCGCGTCTATCTTTAGTTCAAGTAAACCGTTCATTTTTATCTTAAATAGTCGAGTCACGAGTACTTATTGAGCGCGCCTTAAGGGGGCTAGACACCTTTTTTCTCTGAAATAAGAAGTCACATTATAATACATAAATGTAAACTAATTATTTCATACTTTTTACATATAAAAGTGGATATATTTACCTTACCTTAAAACTTTCTCCGATGGGCCTTTTATATGGTCCAGAACCATAGTCATCGATGAAACAAGTTTTTTCACTAACCGTAAGCTTTGAAATTTTCCTGTGGATAGATTGACTTAAGATTTGAACTAAATCACTCCTGAATAGTATAATTCTCATATGAGTGTCGGGATTTAGGATTAAATGTCGGAAAAAATATTTACATCAGAAAAATTATGAAAAAATATAAAAAATTTAAAAAAATTTTAAAAAAACTTGAAAAACAGCACAATTTTTTTTTCTCATTAGATCAAAAATCCCTACACTCATATGAGAATTATACTATTCAGGAGTAATTTAGTTCAAATCTGAAGTCAATCCATCCACAGAAAAATTTCAAAGCTTACACGGTTACTGAAAAAACTTGTTTCATCAATGACTATGGTTCGGGACCATATAAAAGGCCCATCGGAGAAAGTTTTAAGGTAAGGTAAATATACTCACTTTTATATGTAAAAAGTATGAAATAATTAGTTTACATTTATGTATTAAAATGTGACTTCTTATTTCAGAGAAAAAAGGTGTCTAGCCCCCTTAACCTATGCATGATTTCCCGAATACCGCCCTCTACCCTTTTCAGCAGCTGCAGCTAGTCGCAGGCATCGCCTCCTAGAGGAACATCGGTAGCGGGAATAAGTATCTCAATAGCCGCTCGAGAGGTTAGACCGAGCGGCGTTGTACGCGGGAAAGACCGGCTGCGCTGGTAACGCTAGGTCATAGCGAGCAGTCGGTAGTTCGCGGGCAGCAGTTGGCAGCAGCGGCAGAGCGCAGCGCTGGTTCTAGTGGAAAGCGGCCTAGGCTTTCTACAATAGAAGCCGGGCTCGCATGTTCGGAACCTGTGCCGAGGCGCTTCTGCCGGACTACAGGTGATTCTACAACGGCGAGTTGACCGGGCGTAGAATACACCCATATATTACCCCGCGAACCCCTGAGAGGGATTAATACCCTCTCCGAGCCGTCCGGACCTGAGGCGAGTGTCTCTACCGCGAGACTACCAACGCACTACTCCCTGGCCCTCTATCTGGTATGCTAACCGCTGGTGCCGGTAACACAGGGCCCTACTCTTGCGCCGGCTAGCGCTGTATCACACCTCGTTATAATATATATATATATATATATATATATATATATATATATATATATATAGTGCCCATGTACTATACCTGTTCCCTGTTGCTGATTGCGTGTAACGAACGGGCCATAGTCGATAAGACGGTCGATATAGATGACTCGATTCAAATGGAGTTTATTATAACAGCTGAACGATTTATTTATAAAATTACATGAGCAAACTAAATTTAAATATCAAAATTGAATAGTAATTGTGTAGTTTCAAAGGGAAATTAGCGACGTAGAGAGGTATAATTGTTCATGAACTGGATTTGTCAAAAAGGGAAAAGTATTATAAAAAATGCAAAAGAAGCTAAATTGTCCTTTTAAAGATCAATGTTAAAATAAATCAAATTAAATAATTATATGAAAATTATGACATTAAGAGTAGGTTTTCGGGTAGAAAAATGGCTAAAAAATAGTTTAATACGATTAAAAAAAAAATCGATTTTTTGGCAAAAAATCGGTACCTTCCCACTTAACCCAGGCTTGTTACCCTTACGCTTGTGCAGCGAAGGGCAGACGTGGATTTTGGGGAGATATTTGGGCTTTTTGGTGGAAAAAGGAGGGGGCAGGAGTCCATAGCCCCCTCCACTAAAAAAAGGAAGACGGGGGGTGGAGTTTAAGAAAGTGGACCTTATATTCCTTTACCCTGTTAACCTCGCGGAATTACTTAGTGCGGGTATTCCTTTAGTCCTCCACTTGGGGGAACCTTCCTCTGCGGAAGATCCTCATGGCGTTGGACGTCGAGGTCGACCGGACCGAAGGTTAGGTAGGAATAGGAGCTGGAGAGAAGAGAGCGGGAGTGATGAAGGGAGCCGTGCGTCAGCACGTGATCAGCCCCCCTGGGAATCAGCTTGCCCTACGTGGGCGAGCCTCTCCGGCCGACTCCTATCATTTCCCACCTTCCTATTCGGAAGGTCTGTCCGGCTCCAAGTGTCGGGGCCGACTGTGAGTTGGTGCCGCGTGAGCCGGCTCTGTCCCTGGCGCTCTGCGAGCTGCCGCGCCGCTGCGCGCTGGCCGCTACACTAGCCTACCGCTGTCCCCACTGCTGCGTTACAAGTGGGGGAAGCGAGCGGACGGCTATAGCTGGCCGCCGTGGTCCATACATCGCGGGGTGTAGATGCAATAAGAGGGAAGAAGGGGAGGGCTTGTACAGCATACCCCGTAGGAGAAAGGTGAGCGAAAAGGAAGGGGAGAAAAGGTTAATAAAAAGATACAAATATAAATATAAAGAAGGGATTTTACTTCCTATTTTTTCAGACCCGGACTACCCTCTTGCTCAGAGGAGCATCGCGCGCGCCTCTATTTATACACGTTCGCGCATCTGTTCCGCAGCGGAGAGCACCGCTGATGGGCGCGGAGCAGCTTCTCGTCGCTGCTGAACTCTGATTGGCGCGGACCACCTTTTGCGAGTTAAAAACTGCGCGCAAGCAGTTAGTGCATTTATTTAGCCCAACGCAAGACATATTAATTATTTATTATCGATTAAATGTTTTAGATTGATAATTTATGTATCAGGTTTGCCCCCTTGATCCAGTTATAGACGAAGATAGTGACGAAGATTTAAAATATTATAATAATTAAATGTTAAAATCCTTAATTGATGTAATTTTGTCACATGTCATTAATAATACAGAATTATTTTATTATTTTCATGAAAAAACGAACATATTTATAATTTTTATATAAATATTATCTTAGTTTCTATTGGAAATATTTACTTATTTTTAGCTTTCAATTAGTTATAATAATTAATAATGTTCCAATAATATGAAGTTTCGCTGTACTTAAAGCTGGCTGAATCAACTCCTTTGCATCTATAGCGAAGTAATACTTGATTCTAAAAACTTTTTAGACTTGGAAAAAAGTCCTAGAGTAGTTTTGGGGGTTCTAGCACCTATTGACCTATCTAATTTTGAGGTAATATATCAAAAACATTGAAAAATGCGAAAAAACGGGTTTTTTTTAATTTTTAGCATATGCTGTCTGAAAATGGCATTTCTAATACCGGCATTCAAAAGTACGGGAAAAAATTCATAAAAATTGTTATTTAGAAGTTAGCCAAATATGACATTCATAACCTAAAAAATCATTGAAAAAGTCAAATATTTTTCCTGGCTCCAGTTTTGATCCGAAAAATCTGAAAAAAGATCAGAGTGTTTTCTTACTCACGAATTCACATTCATGAATTTTTTCAGATTTTTTGGAGCGAAAAGTGGAGCTGGAGAATTTTTTTTCGAAAGAACACGTTTTTTACGATAGGAGCACCCTATTACCTCCTAGGGAGCTGAAGGGGTTTTCAAATATGTCCTTTTGAATGGTAAATTCGAAATAAAAATCCAGGCGGGGGCAATTTTGATCTTCTTATTCCGCTATAGCCATTATTTGTTGAATAAGTTTTGGAAGCAGCTAATGGTAGAATTCTTATTAATTGTTGTTGAAGAAGATAATGGCTTTTATCTACCAAATAAACGGATTTTTTTAACGAAATAAAAATAACATTTCTTGAATTGTTCAACGTTTCGGACATTTTATTGACATATGTCTCTCTTCAGGAATAATTAATTTTAACAGTCAAAAGAATTACGCGGGAAGTCAATCCACTCGTCAGCTGTTGAGAGAGAGATGGAGGAGAAAGAGAGAGAGAGAGCGAGAGAGCGAGAGAGAGAGAGAGCGCGAGAGAGAGAGAGCGCGAGAGCGAGAGCGAGAGAGAGAGAGAGAGAGAGAGAGAGAGAGAGAGAGAGAGAGAGAGAGAGAGAGAGAGAGAGAGAGAGAGAGAGAGATTGTCTTTTATTCACACCTTGGGGTAAAACCCCGTCTCGTGCTGAAAGAAAAAATACAGAAATATAACAAAATAAAATAGAATAACAAAAGAGAAGCATATGAAACGAAATAAAATAAAATACAACGCATAAAATAGTGCACATAATAATATAAAATGTAAAGTATCGCGCAAGAACATAAAAATGGAGTGAAGATAGACGCATGTGGCGGAGACAGATATAGATTGACGCAGGTTTAACGCTAGAGAAAAATATATTGCAAGGCGCAGGTAAAAGTAAAGTAGATAGCAGGTGAGAACGCAGGTGACGATAAAAAAAAATAAAGTATAGAAATCCGAAAACATGAGCGCAGCTAGTGGTGTATAACAGTGGAGACGTGGAGGGAGGGGGCACAAGTATTTACAGGGGCGAGAGGTGGGGCGCACTGCCGCACAGTGGGCAAAAACCTATGAAAATTGGACGAAAATCAATCTCGCCTAGGGATTTTGACAAATGCCAAAAAAGACACATGGAAGTACTACGCAACGGGGTAAACTTGAAGTCTAGGTACCGCTTTTTGACTCATCCATTAGTCACTTTTTTAATTGTCGCATTTAAGTGAGGTGTGGCATGATTTTTTTGAAAATTTTTCACTATATTAACTCACGGCAACTAGGCAAATATTTAATTGCTCAGTTTTACAACACGTATACCCATACTTCTACGTATTATAACCATAAAACGTGTCGCTTTGAATATTTTTACTATTTATCGCATTTTTAAGGGACAATTCTAAATTTCGATTTTTGAACTTTACTGAAAACATTATATTTCTAAGGCTATACATCTAATAACAAATTATAAAATGTTACTTTCGTTTCATTTTGATCCGCATAATCTAGATCTAGATTATACTGATCAAAATAAACATTATATAATTTATAATTTAAACAATTGTTTAAACAATTGATGTTTAAACAATTGGAGAGCACTGTGTCAACGAAAAACTTACAGATCTAGATTATACGAATCAACATATACAAAAAAATAACATTATATAAAATATTATTTAAAAAATTGGTATAAACAATTGATTTTCAAACAATTAGGGAGCACTTTTTCATCGAAATATTATTTTCTACAATGTGATCATTAAATTATCGAAAATATATCTTAATTATTTTAAGAGATCTGCTAGAAAATAATTCTTAATTTTTATTAAACATTAATGATGAAATTATTTTATCATAAATATAAAGGTTTAGAAAAATTCAAATATATTTTATTTGTAGTACGCCGAAGGAAATCGGAAACGTATACAAATGTAAGAGTGTAAATTTCTTTTCAAAAAACCTGTATAAATGATAAACGTATATAAATGCATATCATAAAACGTATAACAATGTATCGGTTTCATTGACCTTAATCAACATTCCATCTGTGTATTTCAACATAATCCTGTATAAAAATGATTTACGTATAATCTGACATGACTTGCATATCCCTCAGTATAACTATATAACTATATAACTATATAATATATACTTAGTAGTATACCCCTCGCTATGGGAAGTCACAACAAACCTGACCTTAACCCCAGGCGCCAGCTGGGGTCAAGGTCAAGACGTCCAACAACGCATAGCGAGGGGCGGGGATAAGAGCGGTGCACGTATGTGTCTGTGTGTGTACGCGTGCACAAGCATATTCTAGAGAGATCACCCACACCGATGCCAGGACGCACACGCACGCACACAGCCACACACGCGAACAAACCGACGCCAGCATACGCACGCACGCGCACGCACGCGCGCACACAAACACACGCAGACACCCATACATACAGACACACACATATAGGTGTATTTTATAACTTTTGCATATAGCCTCTTTATACCATGGCACGAGTACCTACATAAAAAATTTTCAGATTCATGGGGTTTTTTATGTGGTCTTCGATATTTTATCGGATTTTGAAAGCTAATGGCACATGATTCATGAATATACAGTCTTATGGGGAGTCTATGGGGTTTTCATGATGTATTTTATAACTTTTGTGTATAGCCTGTCTGTACCATGGCAAGTGTACCCACAGAAAGATTTCAGATCCATGGGGTTTTTTATGGTTTTTCACAACAATTGTGTATAGCCTCTTTGTATTGCACAGCGAGTGACCAGCACCCACGCGCACGGCTTCGAAAAATGAAAAACCTTAACTTCACATCCCATAAGACCACTTCATCATAGATTACACTTTAACGACACTCTCGTGGAACGGTAACTCGAATTTTTGCGTTGGATCACTATCTATATAACGTAATCGCGCACACCATTTGCATGGGGTACAAGAGAGGCATGCAACGCACTTCAGAATCCTTACAATACACTCATGACACTTTGCCACGGATATGTTCACGCAACAAGACAATATACGCGAATGACAGCCGGTCGACCGTTCGTCTTTGCCACGGATGATCTCATCACACGTGGACTCGCAGCGGGCGAATTATATCGTCTTACCTCGAATTAGTCATAACGGACAGTCGTAGAAATTGCATCATGCCATGTATCCCATGATGTTTTCTGAACGAGAAACGCGTCGACTTTTTTTCTCCTTTATTTCAATCGTACGACACTGTAGAATTTTGATGATTAATGAGGAAACGTCACGTACATCGAGTTGCAGCTGCACATTATTTTGACTATTGAATTACATAGGGAAACAATTTTTCTCGAAGAAAGAAAGTTGAAATTGTTTTTTCTCCTTTATCTAATCGTACGACGCTGTGGAATTTTGCTGATGAATGAGAAAATGTCACGTACATCGAGTTGCAGCAGCACATTATTTAAAACCGAGATTAAAAAAGATGCGGCGACCCGGTGAGCCAAAAAAGTGTAGTGATGAACACGCGGCCCACTTTTCGGGCAACGGATGACCAGCGGGTAGTCGGCTGTTGGAAGTCGCCCGTTGGCTGGCGGAAGTCGGATGTCAACTGCTGGAAGTCGGCTGTCGGCTGCTGGAAGTAGCTGCTTCAAATACTGTTTCAGTCATCCATACGGTTACATCCGCGATCCATCTGCTACTGACGCATCGAAGGACCACACCACTGGAAAACTAGTGGCACTGGTATAGCAGCTCAAAGAAAGCACTCGTGATCTGTGACGGCACACTGTGCAAAATCAGCTCATTGGTTGTGTCTCTCAACAAGATGCTTTAATGACCGCGGGAGTCGCAGCATGGGAAGAGCTGATTGGTCACCGCTGTACCGTCAAAAGAGCTGTTAGCTCTCCACACGGTCCGCAGATTTGCGAGTGGCCGACATCCGCGCACACACACACACACACACACACTAAGCTATGCCTTCAAGGCCCAGTTCGCGCAGCCTCTCTGTATCATGGCAAATGCACCTACATAAAAATTTCCAGATTCATAGGCTTTTTATGAATATACAGTCCCATCGAATGTCTATGGGGTTTTTATGGTGTATTTTATAACTTTTGTGTATAGCCCCTCTGTACCATGGCAAGGGTACCTACATAAAAAATTTTCAGATTCATGGTATTTATGGGGATTTCAATAATTTATCGGATTTTGGAAGCTAATGGTATATGATTCATGAATATATGGTCTTATGGGGTGTCTATGATGTTTTTATGGCGTATTTTATAACTTTTGTGTATAGCCTCTCTGCACAAGAAATTTTCAGATTCACGGGTTTTTTATGGTTTTTTACAACTTTTATGTATAGACTCTGCAACGAGCGTCCAACACCCACGCGCAGTATCTAATCGCGCGCGCACAGCTTGAAAAAAAAAAAAAAGAATGGAATAACCGTAACCTCATGAACACTTCGTAGCTACTTCATGATAGATTTAACCGTACGGTACTGTGGAATTTTGCTGATTAATGAGAAAATATCATGTACACCGAGTTGCAGCTGCACATTATTTTGACTATTGAATTACACAGGGAAAGAATTTTTTCTCGAGGAAAGTCTCAAGAAAAAGAAGTTGAGATTATTTTTTCTCCTTTATTTCACCATACGTCGCTGTGGAATTTTGCTGATTAATGAGAAAATGTCACGTACATCAAGTTGTAGCTGCACATAATTTTGACTGTTTAATTACATAGGGAAACATTTTTTCTCGAGGAACGGCTCAAGGGAAGGAATTACACATAGAAGGAAACACACCCATATACATACTCACACATACACAAACGCACGCACATCAATATTTTGACGTTCCAACAAACATGCACCAGGCACTGCTGTTTTCCGGCTCGTTGAAAGAGGAAGGACCGCAAGGTCTTTTCAAACCTTTCTCGAAGCGCGGATGACTAGCGGAAAGTCGACTCGGGAATTACACATAGAAGCAAATACACCCATACACATACTCACACATACACAGACGCACGCTCGTCAATATTTTGACGTTCCAACAAACATATACAAGGCACTGCTGTTTTTCGGCTCGTTGATAGAGGAAGGACCACAAGGTCTTTTCAAACCTTTCTCGAGGCGCGAATGCCCAGCGGGAAGTCGACTGTGGGCTATTGGAAGTCGAGCGTTGGCTGCTGGAAATCGGCTGTCGACTGCAGGAAGTGGCTGTTTCAAATACGATTTCAGTTATCCATGCTGCTACATCGGCGGCCCGGCTACTACTGCCGCATCAAGGGACCACATTCTGGAATGTTAGGGGCGCTGGTGTAGCAATACAAAGAACGCACTCGTGACCGATGACGAAGCAATGTAAAATCCCCTCATTGGCCGATAAAATACCCGCGGAGCTAGCCCAACCACAAGGCTCGCGGACTCGCGATTGGTCACGCGCGGGAAGAGGGGCACCGGCAGCTGCTAAGAGCTCATTGGCAACCACTACTGCACCGGCAAAAGAACCACGGAGATTGCGTCAACGCATGTTTGCGTCACCAAAATAAAAAATATTTTTGAGTATGTAATTTCAACTAATTTTTGCTAGTTATTAAATAATTCAAAAATAATTTTCCAAAAAATATCCAAACGTAAGCCAGCTTCATTTCGTTAAATAAAATTTAATTTATATAAGTAGCAATTTAAAAATGTAAAGTAAAAATTAACGTCTTAAATACAATAAGTTGGGATTAAGAGGAAGTCAAGGAAGACAAAAAGAAGTACATAGTAAGTATATTCAAATTTTTCTATTTATTATCAAATAATATAATATTTAATACATCAACAACTCTTGGCATGTGTAATGATACAATCTGATACAATACATCAGCAACATCGCACTTAGGTAGAGACGCTTGATCTTTCACTTTACATTGCTTTTCTACACTAGAGGTTATTTCGTCTATTACATCATTATCAACTAAATTTACAGTGTCTTTTACAATACCAGGTGTATACAGTTGTACTAGTGGTTCATGCATGAGACTACTTTTAGTTTTAATGAACTCCATAACGTCGCAGGTAAGATATTGTACACTACTCGAAAATAGAATTTAAATATTTAAGACGAGTATCGACACACTTTACAATAAATTCTTGGAGACAATCAAAAGTAACTTTTTTCATTACTAAACTATGGCGAAACCGTTTGATCCGACCAACACCAGGCCTCCTGTCTTCCGCAATTTCGATCGCTTTTTCCTGGTGACTTATGGTAAATTTTAAAGTCCAACCGTTTCCGTAAATTTTCTGGCCCTTTATACTATTATCAAGTCCACGAAAATATTTATCAATGACGTCGAAACTTGTTTTAATTTTTCCCAGTCATTGTATAAAAATGCAACACCTTCAAAGTCATTCGATAATAGTCGGACCAGAGGTTTGTAGCACTCGTTGTCGAATTTGTCGATGACCTCGTCATATTCCAAACCAACAATTACCTTCTTGGTGAACGATTTATTTAAGGCGTACAATGTACAAAAGACTTGATGTGGCTGTTGTGCAGCTCGTGATAGGGTCACCATGGCGATCCGCGTATCTTTACGAGTAGAAAGCGACAGGTGCTAAAGACTCTGAAGCGATCTTTTAAATACAGCTCTTCAAACTATGCACACGGTTAAAAAAACTGCAGACGTTTAAGAAGTAAAGAATGAGACGAGCAAGGTTAAACAATGACGCATATGTAGTTGAAACGGTTAAATTTCCATGACACACGTTGTATCGTCTTACATCAAAACTTCTTTCGCGTGATAATAGAAATGCTGACAATTATAACAAAGACATTTTAGAGCGAGAGTTTTGTAAACATCTGACGAAGCATCCGCCGTTGCCAACGAAATTTCCATCAGCTTTTTTATAACGCACATAGCGTCTAACTACGTTATCATTTTTCTCCAAGTTGGCAGAAAAATTATCCAGGAACTTCTTGAAACCTAAACCATTACTCATATAGCTTAAAGACATAATACAATTTTGACCACATACATCGGATGCGTCATTTTGAAGTTGTATTGCATTCCAACGAAATTTTTTTACAATTTTTTCGCAAACGGCTTATGCGATCGAGTATTATAGGTGGTAATCCAAAACTATCAAAGTATAGACCGTTAGAAGATCTATCGACGTAGAACGAAACCCAATGCATACCAAGTTTGGTATGGCCGTCAGTGTTAACGATGAACGCCGTCGGCTTGGTCCACACCCGCGGGATTTGATCGGCTGGGAATACACCTACAGTATGCGACTGGATTGGTGAAAGGATCTTCAATATTTGAAGGCTGTCCATTGTGAAGATCGATTAAATTTTTATTTAGATGACCAAGGCGTGAAGATAAGTAGCCTTTCAAACGATAAGCGCGATTTAACGCACATCGATATTTATGACCCGAAAATTTTAAAGCGTGATGCATACAATATACATTAGATGATAACTTATCGAACGGAGGACAATCTACGTCATACTCCAAATTGATGATTTCGTTTGCTATAATTTTATGAAGAATCAACCACTTTTCACTGCCTCTAACGTAAATTTTACGAGCACGTTTTGATAAATCTTGCAGAGTTTTATGAAACACTTTCAAATCAACTTCACCTTCCAAGTAATTATGGGGGCTAGACACCTTTTTTCTCTGAAATAAGAAGTCACATTTTAATACATAAATGTAAACTAATTATTTCATACTTTTTACATATAAAAGTGGGTATATTTACCTTACCTTAAAACTTTCTCCGATGGGCCTTTTATATGGTCCAGCACCATAGTCATCGATGAAACAAGTTTTTGCACTAACCGTAAGCTTTGAAATTTTCCTGTGGATGGATTGACTCCAGATTTGAACTAAATTACTCCAGAATAGTATAATTCTCATATGAGTGTAGGGATTTAGGATTAAATGTCGGAAAAAATTTTTACATCAGAAAAATTATGAAAAAATATAAAAAATTTTAAAAAATTAAAAAAAAAACTCTTGAAAAACAGCTCAATTTTTTTTTCTCATTAGATCAAAAATCCCTACACTCATATGAGAATTATACTATTCAGGAGTAATTTAGTTCAAATCTGGAGTCAATCCATCCACAGGAAAATTTCAAAGCTTACGGTTAGTGAAAAAACTTGTTTCATCGATGACTATGGTTCTGGACCATATAAGAGGCCCATCGGAGAAAGTTTTAAGGTAAGGTAAATATACCCACTTTTATATGTAAAAAGTATGAAATAATTAGTTTACATTTATGTATTAAAATGTGACTTCTTATTTCAGAGAAAAAAGGTGTCTAGCCCCCTTAATGCCGTGACAATGCTGAGTTAACCAATTATTTTGTCTTCTAATTTCAACATATAGCGTTAATTATTTAAGTCGTTACCAAAGTCGTTATGACCAAAGACACTTTAAATATGCATGAGAATTTTGAGATACTTTTTTAAGACTAAAGATTTAAAGCTAACGTACTATGATAATGTTAACAGCGGGGTATTAGATTGTATGGTAGATTCTGACTATGCAGGAGATAATGTAGACAGAAAATATACAACAGGTTTTGTAATTAGATTATATGGAAATTTAATTTTTTGGAAAACGCATAAACAAAGTACAGTAACAAAATGTTCTACTTTTGCAGAATATACTGCTATGTTCGAAGCAGTGACAGTAATCTTGTTCATTAAAAATTTATTGTGCGAATCATTTAACGTAAAATTATATAAACCAATTAAAATGTATGAAGATAACTCAGGCGCAATTGCAATCGCAAAATTTGGTAATTTTACAAAAAACTCAAAGCACATTGGAGTGCAGTATCACTACGTTAATGAAAACTACGAAAATGGAATAATTGATGTTGTAAAAATAGACTCAGAATTTAATCTAGCTGATATGTTAACAAAGAGTTTAGATAAGACGAAGTTTTTGAAAAATAGAAAAGCGTTGAGAGTGATTTGAAATAAACGAAATCTATTAACGATGTGATACTTAAAATTACTGTATGACTAAATGAAAGAATGAATATTTAATTATAATGTTGAAAATTCAACGAGGCGTGTTGGAATATGTGAATGTTTCAACATGCAGAGAGCTGTACACGCGGATAGGTACAATGGTATGCGCGACTGCCAAGCGACAGCGGACGAAACACACACATGAGTGTCTCCCCACTCCAGTATGTCTGTATGAGAGTTGCGTGAGACGCGAGAGCAGTGTAGCGCACTTAGAATGTTTCTTACTCTATCGCTATTCAACTGGGATGTAAGTCGGACGTGCCGACTGGCGTTTTTGCCACTAAAATAAAATCTCTATATTTATTTCTCTCTATTAAATAATAGTTTCTAAATTTACCACAAACCTCAACACTATTAATTACCCAAACCTCAACAGTTATTGTCAGTATCTTTGAGACACTGGATATCTATAACTAAATCCATCGTTTTTATGTAGCTTGCAACGACGATCATGACTCGAAACGTACTGGCCACCAAGAAACAAATCTTCCACGTATATGTAGTACAACAATGCCATCTGCACTTCGTTATTGTAACCACTAAAGTCTACAATAGCTTGACGCGATGCATCCACTTCCAAAATATTATCGTAATCAGCATAGAGAATACAATTTATAGTATTGACTAATGCTTCAGCGAATCGTACATCTAATCTGACGTTATCCTGTTTAATCAAATTCCAATGAGTGCATTCGTTAATCGATATTTAGATCGGGAATTAAATCAAACGCGAAAAGACAATAGCCATTAGGATATGATTAACGCGAGATTTGGTTACCTTCGTTAAGAAGATGTACGCCTGTTCCAGTAAAAAAAAAAGATGTATAATTTTTTCAGATCTATTATAATTTATAGTACTCGGATATTTAAAAGAAAGTCATTTGCCACTAAACCAAACACTTGAACTTCCATTGTAAATCATAAATAGTTCATACTTATTCGCGCCGTACCGGAGGTTACCGAAGAAATTTTCATCTTAAACAAGAGCTTCCGAAACTCTTTTTGCCATGTATACATCATATTCACTCTCCAATCCGGCCACAACTTTCCGCCCGTATTTGGTAGTCACAGTCTTCAAACCTGTTATCATATAACGCTGGCTCTTGGTCAGATCGACCAACTTTTTCGTTGGGAGGAATCCTTCACGAGCGATCGCATTTAACTTCGAAAGATCCATCTGTAACAAAAAGTTTGCAAATGGTTAATATCAGACAAAGCAAAAAAAAAAGAACAGAAAAGAAAATAACTTTTAATAATAAGATGTTTACCTTAGAATTCTTTCAATTTTTTATTTTTGACTCGCTGATAAAGTAAGGATTGCAAAGTCTTTTCAAACTATTCCCGAGGAGCGGATGGCTGCTGGAAGTCGGCTGTTGGCTGCTGGAAGTCGGCCGTTGGCTGCTGGAAGTCGGCTGTTGGCTGATGGAAGTCAGCTGTCGTCAGCTGGAAGTACCCGCTTCAAATACTGTTTCTCGAAGCGAGTGTCGCTCAGGCGGTCAATGTATTTCAGAAATTTTTTGACAAATACTGTTTTACCGCAACCGGTGGGCCCACTCAACGTACAAGTCCGCGGATGTTTCCAGCGCGTGTCCATAATTTACACTGACTGGACACTCTGCTATATGTATTTGCTTCTATGTGTAATTCCTTTCCTTCAGCTTTTCCTCGAGGGAAAATGTTGCCCTATGTAATTAAATAGTCAAAATAATGTGCAGCTGCAACTCGATGTACGTGACATTTTCTCATTAATCAGCAAAACTTCACAGTATCGTACGATTAAATAAAGGAGAAAAAACAATTTCAACTTCTTTTCTTCGAGACCTTCCTCGAGAAAAAATATTTTTCCTATGACTCTGAATTCAGTCACCAACTTTATTTATCCAAGAAGTTGCAAAAAAAATGTTTGGATTCGAATGCACGAATAGTATGTTTCTATTTTTATAAGAGATGAACAATCAGTAGTAAATGATAGACCTGGTTATCTCTCCAATGGGCTTCCGTCCCTGCTTATGTTTTATAGTGATATTTGCAAACCTTGCGTAATAGATGACGTTCAATCGCGATTGTTGCGAACAGTATCGTTAAATATCGACGACGATTACACGTATAATTGTACACGAATCAAGAGTTTCTCACCACCCACCTGTACAAGCCTTTATTATTCAACTCATTTCAGACAATTGAAATCGATATAAGGATTACCAGGTGTACTTCGACATGCAAGTTGGCGGTGGATACACCGGCGGGGAGGTATTTGGCATCTCAAAATTGAAAAAGTGTACTACAATAATCATTTTTTCGACAAGCAACTATTACAAAAGATCATTCTGCTTCCTAAAATATTTGTTGTATAAATTTCTTAATTGACTCAGAATCTTTATCATTTTAAGTATTCTAAAATTTTAACTTGATATTACGCATTTCATGTGAAATTGTTTCATTTTCAACTATAAAAGAGTTTAAATAAATAGACAAATAATATTTTATTCATAGCGATTATTCTCAGTCATCGGAATAATCCTAATTTTTATTCATTAACAATAAACGATCCATATTTGGTGTTAACTTAAGGCGATGTGAACCTCAAAATCAACCCAATTTCATTATTTAATTAATAAACATTCGAACGTTTATTTGGAAAAACAATTCTGTCAGGCGCTCCGTGTATGTAAATACTATGCTCAGATTTTTTTTTGTGCGATTCTATCAGCATTTCCATGAGATACGCTCGTTTTAAAACTGGCAAAATTCGAAGTATTACAGATCCCTACTTATCGACATTGCGGCTTTTATTTAATTAAATAAATTCTGAGTAGATTTTTGGAAAAACAGCTCTGTCAGGCGCTCCGTATATATAAATACTATACTCAATTTTTTTTTTTAGTAATTCTATTATTATTTGCAAAAGATATATATGTTCTAAAATTTGTCGGTAAGTACACATTACCTTAATGAACTTTTTTTCTTTAATTTTCCTTTGTAACGAAATAAGTGGATGAGATGTCAAAAGTAAGCGTTTAAAAGTAACCATGTTTGTATGTGTCCTGTAAATATAAAGAATACTTACTTTTCTTTTCAATAATGTCTCGATATTTGAATGGCCTCATTAAAAATTTCAGTGAGATGCTTTTACGATTTTTCATAGTGAGAAACGAAATCATTTAATTAAATTTCATCTCCAGAAATACTTAATCACTTTATTCCAAAACTTTATATGAACTATTGTTAAGAAAAATACATTAAAGCTTACTGAAAGAAGACTTTTTTGATAGAAAAAATCTAATTGCGCCACAAAAAAAACTATCCCTACAAAAATTTAAAAAAACATCTACACCTATTTTTAACTATAATAACAGTTTTAACTATTATCTATGCAAACTTTTTGTCTTTTTCATTTATTTAAGGTTTCTTATTTAAAAGAACAAAAGTGTAACAAGCTATAAAAAAGGTTGTTTAAATAATAGGTTTTAAATATTCATAGATAATACATTGTATTTTGATTATGAGAGATCATACATAATTATATATTAGTTATGTATAATCATGTATGGTCATGTATAATTAGATGTAACTTATGTCTCTGAATAACTATGAATATTTATCAACAGATATTTATGACCACATAGAATCATATATAATAAGCATAAACAATTGTATATCACTTCAAAAATTTTTAGATTAGTGTATATGACTATATATGAATATGAATGATTATATATGATCATATAAGATCATATATGACTATATAATGTCTTTAATAATTATACGTTATACGTTATGAGATAAAAGTATTGTAGAATACTCCTCGCTATGGGCCGTCACAACAAACCTGACCTTGACCCCAGGTGCCAGCTGGGGTCAAGGTCAAGAAGTCCGACGACGCATAGCGAGGGGCGGGGATAAAAGCGGTGCACGTATGTGTGTGTGTGTGCACGCGAGTGCAAGCATATTCTGTAGAGAACACCCACACACACGCACGTGCACGCGCACGCACACGCGCACGCACACCCGCATACGCACACAAACACACGCACACACAGACACACACGCGCAAACACCGACCCCAGCATACGCACGCAACGCGCACGCACGAGCCTACACATACACGCAGACACCAACATACACAGACACACACATATAGGTGTATTTTATAACTTTTGCATATAGCCTCTTTATACCATGGCAAGTGTACCTACATAAAAAATTTTCAGATTCATGGGTTTTTATGGGGTTTTCGATATTTTATCGGATTTTGGAAGCTAATGATACATGATTCATGAATATACAGTCTTATGGAGTGCCTATGGGGTTTTTCTGGTGTATTTTATAACTTTTGTGTATAGCCTCTCTGTACCATGGCAAGGGTACCTACGTACAAATTTTTCAGATTCATGGTTTTTACGGGGGATTTTATGGGATTCTCGATATTTTATCGGATTTTGGAAGTCAATAGTACGTGATTAATGAATATGTAGTCTTATGGGGAGTCTATGGGGTTTATATGGTGTATTTTATAACTTTTGTGTATAGCCTGTCTGTACCATGGCAAGTGTACCCACAGAAAAATTTCAGATCCATGGGTTTTTTTATGGTTTGTTACAACAGTTGTATATAGCCTCTCTGTATTGCACAGCGAGTGACCAACACCCACGCGCACGGCTTGGAAAAATGGAAAAACCGTAACTTCACATCCCATAAAACCACTTCATCATAGATTACACTTTCGCGACACTCTCGTGGAACGGTACGCTCGAATTTTTGCGTTGAATCACTATCTACATAACGTACTCGCGCAGAACATTTGCATGGGGTATAAGAGAGGCACACGACGCACTTCAGAATCCTCACAATACACTCATGACACTTTGCGACGGATATGTTCACGCGACAAGACAATATACGCGACTGACAGCCGGTCGACCGTTCGTCTTTGCCACGGATGATCTCATCACACATGGACTCGCTGCTGGCGAATTATATCGTCTTACCTCGAATTAGTCATAACTTACAGTCGTCGAAATTGCATCTTGTCATGTATCCCATCATGTTTTCCGAACGAGAAACGCGTCGACTTTTTTTCTCCTTTATTTTAATCGTACGACACAGTGGAATTTTGCTGATTAATAAGGAAACGTCACTTACATCGAGTTGCAGCTGCACATTATTTTGACTATTAAATTACATAGGGAAACAATTTTTCTCGAGAAAAGAAAGTTAAAATTGTTCTCTCTCCTTTATTTAATCGTACGACGCAGTAGAATTTTGCTTATGAATGAGAAAATGTCACGTACATCGAGTTGCAGCTGCACATTATTTAAAACCGAGATTAAAATAGATGCGGCGACCCGGTGAGCTAAAAATGTCTACTGATGAACACGCGGCACACTTTTCGGGGAACGGATGACCAGGGGGAAAGCGGCTATTGGATGTCGCCCGTTGGCTGGTAGAAGTCGGATGTCAACTGCTGGAAGTCGCCCGTTGGCTGGTAGAAGTCGGATGTCAACTGCTGGAAGTCGGCTGTCGGCTGCTGGAAGTAGCTGTTTCTAATACTGTGTCAGGTATCCATACGGTTACATCCGCGATCCGTCTGCTACCGACGCATCGAAGGACCACACCCTGGAAAGCTTGTGGCACTGGTGTAGCAGTTCAAGGAAAGCACTCGTGATCTGCAATGGCACAGCGTGTAAAATCAGCTCATTGGTTGTGTCTCCCAACAAGATGCTTTAATGACCGCGGGAGGCGCAGCATGGGAAGAGCTGATTGGTCACCGCTGTACCGTCAAAAGAGCTGTTAGCTCCCCACACGGTCCGCAGATTTGCGAGTGACCGCACATCCGCACACACACACTAAGCTATGCCTTCAAGGCCCAGTTCGCGTAGCCTCTCTGTATCATGGCAAATGTACCTACATAAAAATTTCCAGATTCATGGGTTTTTATGGGGTTTTCGATATTTTATCGGATTTTGGAAGCTAATGGTATATGATTCATGAATATATGGTCTTATGGGGTGTCTATGGTGTTTTTATGGTGTATTTTATAACTTTTGTGTATAGCCTCTCCTGCACCATAACAAGTGTACCTACACAAAAAATTTTCAGATTCACTGGTTTTTTATGGTTTTTTTACAAATTTATGTATAGACTATCTGTACTGTGCAACGAGTGTCCGATACCCACACGCAGTATCTAATCACGCGCGCACGGCTTGAAAAAAAAATGGAATAATCGTACCCTCATGGACACTTCATAGCCACTTCATAATAGATCCGCGACACTCTCGTTATTTTATGCAGAAAAATCTTACCTTCGTCTGCTTATTTTTCTTCTTACCACATCAACTGAACGACGTTTATTGCTTAATTCACTGTTTTTATTGTTTAACATACATAGTTTACACTATTTTATTTCACTGTTTTTCACAGTTTACACTATTTTATTTCACTGTTTTTCACAGTTTACACTATTTTATTTCACTGTTTTTCACAGTTTTACAGAAACTGGCACTTCATACCACTGCAAGCAGAGCAGACCCATTCGCTGTTTTTCACAGTGTTACAAAAAACGGCATTTAATGCCACTGCAAGTGGGGCACACCGATTCGTCGCATCGCTCGCAGTATTCCCATTTAATTTTTTGTAACCGCCATTGAATATAAAAGGGCGGACTACAATATACACACGAGTCTTCACGTGTTATTCTACGTGGTCCCCGACGCACTAGTCGAGGTAAAGATTTTTTTTATCTCTATAATCATTTTTTGAATGGTTCCGATACCAGATATCGCGTTCTCATTCAATGCGAATCCTTTAAAATCGCTGCTGCTACTGCTGTGGACGTTGCTGCTACAACGGCTGCTGGCGTTGCTACTGTTAACATCATCGTCATTGTTGCTGCTGATATTACCACTGATGGTGTTGCTTCTGCTGTCATCGTTATCGTTGTTGTTGATGTTGATGTTGCCACTGCTGGTTTTGTTTCTGCTGTCATCGTCGTCATTGTTACGACTGCTGGCGTTGCTTCTGCTATCATCGTCGCTGTCGTTGCTGCTGGTACTACTACTAGTATGTACATCACCAGCTCGCTCCTGAGCGAGAAATAGAAGCCAGTGATTTCGATCCTGGAACGAACTCACCGAGTTCTCGCTTACAGCTTCTACGTCAACATCGTCTTCTCGACCGACCGAGATATCGGACGGCTCCGACAGATGGGCGAGAAGAGCCACTTCAGTGTCGTTCACAGGACAAGCGGGATCCGGCACCTGTACGGAACGCTCCTCTAAAATTCCTTGCGCGTAAAGAACCTTGACGAGAGCTTCCTCCGTTATACAAATCCGCGCGTCAGGGGCCTGTTCTACAACGCACTTCTCCATCATACGCATCTCAAACCGTTGAAGCATTGCGGATGACGAGAGACAAAGGACTGACAAAGCCGCTCATGCAAGGGTATGCCATCCTCGACGAACGGCACAGCTTACGCGTGTAACAATGTGCCGACATAGAAATTCATTTTCAAGAGCAGAGTATCACAGCCTGAACTATGCATAATCAGCAGAGTCCGTCAAGCGAGAAATATAAACCCTAATCACGTGTTTGGATGTCAGTTTATAACAATAAGGTTGTCGAACATGCTGTACATGTAATGCATCCGACATCATCGATAAGTGCTATCAGCCCCGTTAGTCGGTTCTTATCACCACCATGAATATTTTAAAGGTAGTTTAATTATTTGTCCAGTTGAAGTTTTGTAAGCTGAATATAGTAAAGGAGCTACATGGGTGTTTCTCATAAGAGAATCAAAATTCATTTATTTTTCCAACATATAAGTGATTTAATTATTTGACGAAAATAATTATTGTAACAACATCTGCAATTTTTGAGATATTTGCGCGATTTTCACAATGTAATTATATTTTAACATAAGGAATGCAATGATGGTACCAGATCATTGAAAAAACCAAAATCGGAAAACTTTTTATTCCGTATTTTTATCTAATCCCGGAAAGTAGAAAAGAGTAAAGTATCACCTCACTCGATTATTTCGCTTTCGCAACAGTATAATAGTTTAAATTATTTATAATTAGTTAAAGAAATAGACCTCAACGAATGAGATATTAGGCAAAATACTTTATTTATGCCGATGTTTCGAGAGTGGATGTTACTCTCCTCTTCAGGGCTACAATCAATTATTTAATATAATAAAATATAAAAAAATATAAAAAGTATGTTAACTTAGTTCCAGGAAAAATTATTTTTTTTTGTTACCATATAAAGTTAAATTCTACCGTTGGTATCGTTAAGGTCGAAATTTTAATCGCACGAGGAACATTTGTGTATGATCTGTTGGACCAAAGTGCTAGAATAAAATTTTTAGAAAAACACCCAATTAAGCCATAACAAAAATAAAATTGTTGTTCAAAAATAAATAAAAAACTACAAAAGACTTACTTCCTTCCTTTCGTCTCACCTTCATTGCCGCCACAAGACCGTTGGTTTCGTAAACTTGGAGCAACACTAAACGAGAGATAGGGAATTCATATAAGTAATTTTGTAAAGGATAGGAAAAGGGAGGGGGAAGGAAACAAAGTGGGAGACACAGTCAGGGCTCTCGCTAGAGTGGATCAGGAGAACACGATTGAAAGAAGTGAGCGGGGGCCACATACAGACATCGCTCCACGCTCTTCATCAACGCATGCTCCCCGGATACAATCGAACGAATCTACGCCGTGTGTGAGGACAAGGGGGAGGAGTGCAACCGAACATATGCAAATACACATTTGTTAAGACAAATTGCAAAACTTTTTTACCAAGTCTATTGTTTTTTTGTAAGAGTTTTTTAGGAATTGTGTGTCATCTATACGATTGAGAGTATTACTGTCAGCTATTGGTAGTCGGCCGTTGGTTGCTGGAAATCGGCTATCGACTGCAGGAAGTAGCTGTTTCAGTTATCCATGCGGATACATCGGCGGCCCGTCAACTACTGATGCATGAGGGGACCACACCCTGGAAATTTAGTGGCACTGGTATAGCAATGCAAGGAGTGCTCCCGTGATCGGTGGCGGTACAGTGTAAAAACAGGTCAATGGCTACCGCTGCGTCTCCATCGTTGTGATTAGCGGCGGCGCACCAGAAGAGAGCTCATTGGCTGTTGGTGCACCCCAACAAGCTGATTTAGCGGCCGCGAGAGGCGCAGCGGCTAAGAGCTCATTGACCACCGCTGCGCCGGTGAAAGAGCTGCTTTGCCGCGGAGCTAGCTCCACCACAAGGCTCGCGGACTCGCGAGCGGCCGCGCTGGGGGGGCACCGGGCGCGGTTACGAGTTCTTCGGGAGAAGTGTTTCAGAGTGTCCAGTCAGTGTAAATTATGGACACGCGCTGGAAACATCCGTGGACTTGTACGTTGAGTGGACCCACCGGTTGCGGTAAAACAGTATTTGTTAAAAAATTTCTGAAATACATTGACCGCTTGAGCGATACTCGCTTGGAGAAACAGTATTTGAAGCGGGTACTTCCAGCTGACGACAGCTGACTTCCATCAGCCAACAGCCGACTTCCATCAGCCAACAGCAGACTTCCAGCAGCCAACGGCCGACTTCCAGTAGCCAACGGCGGACTTCCAGCAGCCAACGGCTGACTTCCCGCCGGTCATCCGCTCCTCGGGAATAGCTTGAAAAGACTTTGCGATCCTTACTCTATCAGCGAGTCAAAAATAAAAAATTGAAAGAATTCTAAGGTAAACATCTTATTATTAAAAGTTATTTTCTTTTCTGTTCTTTTTTTTTTTTGCTTAGTTTGATATTAATCATTTGCAAACTTTTTGTTACAGACGGATCTTTCGAAGTTAAATGCGATCGCCCGTGAAGGATTCCTCCCAACGAAAAGGTCGATCTGACCAAGAGCCAGCGTTATATGATAACAGGTTTGAAGACTGTGACTACCAAATACGGACGGAAAGTTGTGGCCGAATTGGAGAGTGAATATGATGTATTCATGGTAAAAAGAGTTTCGGAAGCTCTTGTTCAAAACGAAATTTCTTCAGCAACCTCCAGGACGCCGCGAATAAGTATGAACTATTTATGATTTACAATGGAGGTTCAAGTGTTGAGTTTAGTGGCAAATGACTTTCTTTGAAATATCCGAGTACGATAAATTATAATAGATCAGAAAAAATTATACATCTTTTTTTTTTACTGGAACAGGCGGACATTTTCTTAACGAAGTTAACCAAATCTCGCGTGAATCATATCCTAACGGCTACTGTCTCTTCGCGTTTGATTTAACTCCCGACCTAAATATCGGTTGACGAATGCACTCATTGGAATTTGATTAAGCACGGTAACGTCAGATTAGATGTACGATTCGCTGAAGCATTCGCCAATACTATAAACTGTATTGTCTATGCTGAGTACGATAATATTTTGGAAGTGGATGCATCGCGTCAAGCTATTGTAGACTTTAGTGGTTAGAATAACGAAGTGCAGATGGCATTGTTGTACTACATATACATGGCAGATTTGTTCCTTGGTGGCCAGTACGTTTCGAGTCGTGATCGTCGTTGCAAGCTACCTAAAAACGATGGATTTAGTTATAGATATCCAGTGTCTCAAAGATACTGACAATAACAATGCACCAAAGGAAATCGCTGTTGTTGCTCTTAATGGTGATTTTCACGGTCATTGGTTAGTGGCTCCGATGGCTTGTGTAGATGATTTGAGCGTTGAAATCAGAAGACAAAATAATTGGCTAATTCAGCATTGTCACGGCATTAATTACTTGGAAGGTGAAGTTGATTTGAAAGTGTTTCATAAAACTCTGCAAAATTTATGAAAAAATGCTCGAAAAATTTACGTTAGAGGCAGTGAAAAGTGGTTGATGCTTCATAAAATTATAGCAAACGAAATCATCAATTTGGAGTATGACGTAGATTGTCCTCCGTTCGATAAGTTATCATCTAATGTATATTGTATGCATCGCACTTCAAAATTTTCGGGTCATAAATATCGATGTGCGTTAATCGCGCTTATCGTTTGAAAGGCTACTTATCTTCACGCCTTGGTTATCTAAATAATAATTTAATTGATCTTCACAATGGACAGCCTTCAAATATTGAAGATCCTTTCACCAATCCAGTCGCATACTGTAGGTGTATTTACAGCCGATCAAATCCCTCGAGTGTGGACCAAGCCGATGGCGTTCATTGTTAACACTGACGATCATACCAAGCCTGGTATGCATTGGGTTGCGTTCTACGTCGATAGATCTTCTAACGGTCTATACTTTGATAGTTTTGGATTACCACCTATAATACCCGATCGCATAAGCCGTTTGCGAAAAAATTGTAAAAAAATTTCGTTGGAACGCAATACAACTTCAAAATGACGCATCCGATGTATGTGGTCAATATTGTATTATGTTTTCAAGCTATATGAGTAATGGTTTAGGTTTGAAGAAGTTTCTGGATAATTTTTCTGTCAACTTGGAGAAAAATGATAACGTAGTTAGACGCTATGTGCATTATAAAAAAGCTGAAGGAAATTTCATTGGCAACGGCGGATGCTTCGTCAGATGTTTACAAAAGTCTCGCTCTAAAATGTCTTTGTTATAATTGTCACCATTTCTATTATCACGCGAAGGAAGTTTTGATGTAAGACGATACAACGTGTGTCATGGAAATTTAACCGTTTCAGCTACATGTGCGTCATTGTTTAACCTTGCTCGTCTCATTCTTTACTTCTTAAACGCCTGCCGTTTTTTAACCGTGTGCATAGTTTGAAGAGCTGTATTTAAAGGATCGCTTCGGAGTCTTTAGCACCAGTCGCCTTCTACTCGTAAAGATACGCGGATCGCCATGACGACCCTACGACGAACTGCACAACACCCACATCAAGTCTCTTGTACATTGTACGCCTTAAATAAATCGTTCACCAAGAAGGAATTGTTGGTTTGGAATATGACAAGGTCATCGGCAAGTTCGACGACGAGTGCTACAAACCTGTGGTTCGACTATTATCGAATGACTTTGAAGGTGTTGCATTTTTATACAACGACTGGGAAGAATTCAAAACAAGTTTCGACGACAATGATAAATTGATAAATATTTTCGTGGACTTGATAATAGTTTAAAGGACCAGAATATTTACGGAAACGGTTGGACTTTAAAATTCACAAGTCACCAGGAAAAAGCGATCGAAATTGCGGAAGACAGGAGGCCTGATGTTGTCGGTTCAAACGGTGCCGCCATACTTTAGTAATGAAAAAAGTTACTTTTGATTGTCTCCAAGAATTTATTGTAAATTGTGTCGATACTCGTCTTAAATATTTAAATTCTATTTTCGAGTAGTGTACAATATCTTACCTGCAACGTTATGGAGTTTATTAAAACTAAAAGTAGTCTCATGCATGAACCACAAGAACAACTGTATACACCTAGTATTGTAAAAGACGCTGTAAATTTAGTTGATAATGATGAAATAGACGAAATAACCTCCAGTGTAGAAAAGCAATGTAAAGAAAAAGATCAAGCTTCTCTACCTAAGTGCGATGTTGCTGATGTATTGTATCAGATTGTATCATTACACATGCCAAGAATTGTTGATGTATTAAATATTATATTATTTGATAATAAATAGAAAAATTTGAATATACTTACTATGTACTTCTTTTTGTCTTCCTTGCCTTCCTCTTAATCCCAACTTATTGTATTTTTAAGACGTTAATTTTCACTTTACATTTCTAAATTGCAACTTATATAAATTAAATTTTATTTAACGAAATGAAGCTAGCTTACATTTGGATAATTTTTGAAAAAGTATTTTTAAATTATTTAATAACTAGCAAAAATTAGTTGAAATTACATACTCAGAAATATTTTTTAATTTGGTGACGCAAACATGGGTTGAAGCAATCTCCGTGGTTCTTTCGACGGCGCAGTGGCGGTGGCCAATGAGCTCTTAGCCGCGGCCGATTCCCCTCTTCCCGCGCGTGGCCACTCGCGAGTCCGGGAGCCTTGTGGAGGGGCTAGTTCCGCGGGTCTTTTATCGGCCAATGAGGTGATTTTA
Organism: Torymus aiolomorphi; assembly: GCA_036365515.1. NCBI lineage: Eukaryota > Metazoa > Arthropoda > Insecta > Hymenoptera > Torymidae > Torymus > Torymus aiolomorphi. The sequence continues at coordinate 136,187,889 of CM070875.1, read as the reverse complement.
CATTGCGTCGTCATCGGTTACGAGTGCGTTCTTTGTATTGCTACACCAGCGCCACTAACATTCTACGGTGTGGTCCCTTGATGCGGCAGTAGTAGCTGGGCCGCCGAAGTAGCAGCATGGATAACTGAAACAGTATTTGAAACAGCCACTACCTGCAGTCGACAGCCGATTTCCAGCAGCCAACGCTCGACTTCCAATAGCCGACAGTCGACTTCTCGCTGGTCATCCGCGTCTCGAGAAAGGTTTGAAAAGACCTTACGGCCCTTCCTCTACCAACGAGCCGAAAAACAGCAGGCCTGGTGCATGTTTATTGGAACGTCAAAATATTGACGTGCGTGCGTCTGTGTATGTGTGAGTATGTGTATGGAGATATTTGCTTCTATGTGTAATTCCTTTCCTTGAGCCTTTCCTCGAGAAAAAATGTTTCCCTATGTAATTAAACAGTCAAAATTATGTGCAACTACAACGCGATGTACGTGACATTTTTTCATTAATCAGCAAAATTCCACAGCGACGTACGATGAAATAAAGGAGAAAAAATAATCTCAACTTCCTTTTTTTGAGTCTTCCCTCGAGAAAAAATTCTTACCCTGTGTAATTCAATAGTCAAAATAATGTGCAGTTACAAATCGATGTACGTGATATTTTCTCATTAATCATCAAAATTCCACAGTACAGTACGATTAAGTAAATAAAGAAGAAAAAGTCGACGCGTTTCCCGTTCGGAAAACATGGGGGGATACGTTGTAAGATACAATTTCGACGTCTGTAAGTTATGACTAATTCGAGGTAAGGCGATATAATTCGACAGCAGAGGGCCCACGTGCGATGAGATCATCCGTGGCAAAGACGAACGGTCGACCGGATGTCAGTCGCATATATTGTCTTGTCGCATGAACATATCCGCCGCAAAGTGTCATGAGTGTATTGTGAGGATTCTGAAGTGCGTCGTGTGCCTCTCTTGTACCCCATGCAAATGTTGTGCGCAAGTACGTTATGTAGATAGTGATTCAACGCAAACATTCGAGTGTACCGTTCCACGAGAGCGTCGCGAAAGTGTAATCTATAATGAAATGGTCTTATGGGATGTGAAGTTACGGTTTTTCCATTTTTCCAAGCCGTGCGCGTGGGTGCTGGTCACTCGCTGTGCAATACAGAGAGGCTATACACAACAGTTGTAAAAAACCATAAAAAAATCCATGGATCTGAAATTTTTATGTGGGTACACTTGCCATGGTACAGAGAGGCTATACACAAAAGTTATAAAATATACCATAAATACCCCATAGACTCCCCATAAGACTACATATTCATGAGTCACGTACCATTAACTTCCAAAATCCGATAAAATATCGAAAACCCCATAAAATCCCCCGTAAAAACCATGAATCTGAAAAATTTTTATGTAGGTACACTTGCTATGGTATAAAGAGGCTATATGCAAAAGTTATAAAATACACCTATGTGTGTGTGTGTGTGTGTGTGTGCGCCTGCGTGTGCGTGCGTGCGTATGCTGGTGTCGGTGTGTGCGCGTGTGTGTCTGTGTGCGTGCGTGGGCATGCTGGCGTCGGTGTGGGTGCGCTTGTGTATGTCCGTGTGCCTGTGCGTGCGCGTGCACGTGCGTGTGTGTGGGTGTTCTCTCCAGAATATGCTTATGCACGCGTGCACACGCATACGTGTACCGCTTTTATCCCCGCCCCTCGCTATGCGTCGTCGGACTTCTTGACCTTGACCCCAGCTGGCACCTGGGGTCAAAGTCAGGTTTGTTGTGACCGCCCATAGCGAGGGGTATTCTACAATACTTTTATCTCATAACGTATAACGTATAATTATTAATGACATTATATAGTCATATATGATCTTATATGATCATATATAATCATTCATATTCATATATAGTCATATACACTAATCTAAAAATTTTTGAAGTGATATATAATTGTTTATGCTTATTATATATGATTCTATGTGGTCATAAATATCTGTTGATAAATATTCATAGTTATTCAGAGACATAAGTTACATATAATTATACATGATCATACATGATTATACATAACTTATGTATAATTATGTATGATGTCTCATAATCAAAATACAATGTATTATCTATGAATATTTAAGACCTATTATTTAATAGTATATTACGATACGTGGGCCGGAAATTGGATTTCCGGGCCGTGCGTGGTATGACGCCCGAGGCGAAGCCGAGGGCGTCATAACGCACGGCCAGGGTATCCAATTTCCGGTCCAAGTATGGTATACTATTTTTCTTACTCCCCGGCCGAAAGTACGTTCTGTAATTGTTAAATAATTGATAAAATTGCGTTGTCGTCTGCTAGCTGTGTTTGAGTGTTAGTTTTTCTTTCGGCCCGCTCGATAGTAGTGCCTCTGTCGGCCGCTTTGGGTAGCTCGGTCGATATTACCGACTATTTTTTCTTTCGGCCCGGCGTAGAGAGCTGGTTTTTTGGGCGACTGCTACTTTCGCTATTGTACAGATGGTCTGATGCCCGCCCGACATTTGCAAGACCGAGGCGAAGCCGAGGTTTTGCTGGTCGGGGCGGGCATCAGAAACACATTCATTAAAAAAAGACAACACCACTTTTTATTTCAACTAACTCTTTTTTCTCGTCACACGTGCACTTTTCTCTGTCTATTTCGTTCGTGTCTAACCTTCACACCGCACAAACATATTTTCCTCGGACGCTCCCGTCCATACGTTTACTTAATTGTTTCTACACAACTAGAAAGTACGTGTAGAAAACAAGAGGAAAAAACAATAACCACGATCAAACAAAACGACTTTTTATTTCAACTAACTTTTTTCTCATCACCCGTGCACTTTCCTCTGTTTATTTCGTACGTGTCTAACCTTCACACCGCACAAACATCTTTCCTCGGACATGCGCGCGGGCGCTGAAGCGCCGCGGGTCAGGAAATTTCGGCAGCCAATCAGAGCGCGCGGTTGGTCTAAAATAGGATGCGAAAGTTTCTCTTTCGGCCCGGAGATGCGGGCCGAAAGTACGTACTTTCGGGTGGGCGAGCAAGAAAACAAGATTTTTTATAGCTTGTTACACTTTTGTTCTTTTAAATAAGAAACCTTAAATAAATGAAAAAGACAAAAAGTTTGCATAGATAATAGTTAAAACTGTTATTATAGTTAAAAATAGGGGTAGATGTTTTTTTAAATTTTTGTAGAGCTAGTTTTTTTTTTTTTGCCGCAATTAGATTTTTTCTATCAAAAAACGCTTCTTTCAGTACGCTTTAATGTATTTTTCTTAACAATAGTTCATATAAAGTTTTGGAATAAAGTGATTAAGTATTTCTGGAGATGAAATTTAATTAAATGATTTTGTTTCTCACTGTGAAAAATCGTAAAAGCATCTCACTGAAATTTTTAATAAGGCCATTCAAATATCAAGACATTATTTAAAAGAAAAGTAAAAATTCTTTATATCTACAGGACCTTTATATCTACTTTTGACATCTGATCCACTTATTTCGTTACGAAGGGAAAATTAAAAAAAAAAAACACATTAAGTTAACACCAAATATGGTGCATTTATTGTTAATGAATAAAAATGAGGATTATTCCGATGACTGAGAATAAAATATTATTTGACTATTTATTTAAACCATTTTATAGTTGAAAATAAAATAATTTCACATGAAATGCGTAATGTCAAGTTAAAATTTTAGAATACTTAAAATGAAAAAGATTCTGAGTCAATTGAGAAATTTATACAACAAATATTTTAGGAAGCAGAATGATCTTTTGTAATCGTTGCAAGTACGCACATAAATTTAAAGTTTGATTCGTATTTATGGTGAAATAAAGTTCTTGTAAACTTGCCAGATTTTAAGTAAGAAAATCGCAAAATTAAAATTTCAGAAAATCATAACTCCGTCAATTTACATTTTTCAAGAGCAGTGCAAAAGACCTTCTATTCTTAAAATATAGTCTATATTTTCATAAAAAAATATATTTGGATGAAAAAAATGATATTTTTTTAATTGTTAAAATAATTGTTTAAACAATTCAGTAAATTCGTTTAAACAATTAAACAATTACTTCCTTGTTTATTTTGATCCGTATAATCTAAATCTATAAGTCATTCGTCGACAAAGTGCTCTCCAATTGTTTAAACATCAATTGTTTAAATAATTGTTTAAATAATAAATTATATAATGTTTATTTTGATCAGTATAATCTAGAGCTAGATTAAACGGATCAAAATGAAACGAAAGTAACATTATATAATTTGTTATTAGATGTATGGCCTTAGAAATATAATGTTTTCAGTGAAGTTCAAAAATCGAAATTTAGAATTGCCCCTTAAAAATGCGATAAAAAGTAAAAATATTTAAAGCGACACGTTTTATGGTTATAATACGTAAAAGTATGGGTATACGTGTTGTAAAACTAAGCAATTAAATATTTGCCTAGTTGCCATGAGTTAATATAGTGAAAAATTTTCAAAAAAATCCTGCCACATCTCACTTAAATATGAAAATTAAAAAAGTGAGTAATGTATGAGTTAAAAAGCGGTACATAGACTTCAAGTTTACCCCGTTGTATAGTACTTCCATGTGTTTTTTTTTCTATTTGTTAAAATCCCTAGGCGAGACTGATTTTCGTCCAATTTTCATAGGTTTTTGCCCACTGTGTGCCGGTGCTGATCGGACAGCTGGTAAAGTAGACGATTTGGAAGGCCTCCGTTAAGGACGCGCGTATTCTAGTCAGCCACATCACGGCAGAACAGGGCGTCGCGGAGGCTACGTTTGAATGTCAAGAGGTAGGCGGTGGAGAAAGTGACAAAGTGGATGGAGGTAAGGAGATCCACGGCTTCGACGGCAAACGAATGCTTGTACGCCTCCGTCCGGCGCGGTGGGGGCTCGAATGGTTGTGGCGGGCACCGATCTGAATGGCGCAGATCGATATTGACATCGAGCCTGCAATTCAAGCGCTCAACGAGGCACACGGGTGATGGTTAGCCACGACTGTAAAGGCCTGGAGGCAATAAAGTATTGGCGCCTCCGTTGGGTGGAAAGCCACCCTAGCGCAAGCCTATGAGGCGTGATGTGATCGGGACGTGGGATGTCACCATTCACAAAGCAAACGCAAGCTTTCAGGGCTTTCTCGAGCTTTTTATGTGCTCATTATCGAGATGATTGTAAATCGGAGCGGCATAGTCCCAGCAGCGGGAAAGCGAGTGTTTCGACAAGGTGTTTCCTGATCTCTCTCGGTAGGGCGTGTCGAAAGAAGCGCAAGGTATAGAGCGTGCCGAACACCTTGCGCGTGACGTATCTTGCGTGGACTTGCCAGTCAAGGGAGTTGGCGAAGGTAACACCAAGGCTCGTCGCTTCAGTCACGTACGGGAGGGCACATCCATCAACAACGACTCGGGGCAGGGTTTCAAGATCGAAGTCGCGTAGGTAGGCGGCGCTGCCGAGGATGATAACCTTAGTTTTACCGGAATTGAGAGTGAGGCCGTTAGTTCGGGCCCAATCGGCAACCGCTTGAGCGTCTCGGGTAACGCGACCGAGGGCTAGATGGAAGTCGGTCGAAAAGAAGTGGTGATAGAGTTGAGTGTCATCGGTAAAAATCATGATCTTGGAGAAAGTGACCACTGCCGGAAGGTCGTTAATGAAGATGGGAAAGAGTAGCGGGCCAAGAACGCTGCCTTGCAGGGCGTCGGACGCTACGCGGAACTAATCAGAAATTTTGCCACCTGAGTCGACTACTGCCTGGAATCTATCCGCCAAATAGGTAAAGAATCACCGCAGGGCATGGGCAGATAGATTTATCTCCCTGAGCTTGACGAGGAGGATGGCATGGGGGATAGAGTCGAAGGTTTTCGAGAAATCGAATAAGATTAAAAAGGTAAGCATCCGCTCGTCAATAGCATGGCGGATGTCGTTGAACACTCCTGTGAGAGTGGTCTGGGTGCTATGACCGCAGCGGAAGCCTGCTTGACGGTGGTGATAGGCGGTTGACGTCGAGGTAGCCCTGGAGATCGTTGTGGACCAGACGCTCGAGCACTTTCGAAAGCACGGGCAACTGGGCGATGGGCCGAGTATCAGAGGGGTTAGACATTGCCTTTGACTTAGCGAGCGGCCTAATGATCGCCTTCTTTCAGTAGGTAGAAAAGGTTGCGGAAGCGATGGAGGTGTAGAACAGGTTAGTGATGTGAGGGAATGAGTGAGACAAGGTTAGCTTAATCATGGGCACAGAGAGGCAATCGTGCCCCAATCATTTAGAGGAGGATTTCTGGATGACGCCGGCTACTTCGCGCTCAGTGAAGGGTCAGAGGGAAAAAAGACTGTTGAGGGATAAGGAATGTTCGGCGATGATTTCAAAGTCGTGCTCTGTGATGGGAGGATGGCGGCTAACGATGGCAGTGTAGTAGGCATTTAAATCGTCGGCGGCAAACTTGGTGATAGGCGATAGCAAGCTCGGGGAGGTGACATGCAGTCGCCGAAGCTCGCGCCACTTCGTGTCAGCCGACGGGGCGTCCGCGAGGCGGGAGGCAACGTGTGTTTTTAGCGCTGTTCAGGGCGTTACAAGCCTGGGAGCGCAGCGTGCGAAAGCGGACGAGGTCCGCAGCGGCGCTCGAGGGGCGCGCCAGTAGGTACGCGCGGTTACGAGACCGCGTCAGGGCCCTGATTTGCGGGTTGGGTTGACCCAAGGCTCGCGACGCGACGAGAGTGTAAGCCTACGCTCGAACACATTTACAAGAGCGCGGCTTAATGCGCACTCGGCGACATCGGCGCTGGCGGAGCATGGGCCCAAGACGAGCTCAGGGGTGGTGGTTGTGGCGATGAAGGTAGGAGAGGAAAAAGGTAAGAGGGTTTCAGATGCAGGGAGGTGAAGCAGGTGGGCTTGGCGGAGTAATCCGGTATTTACTCTCTTGAGATTACGGTACATGACTGTCTTATCGATGGGACGGGGCTTTGCGTAGGCGAGAGAAACTTCAATAAAGTCGTGCCCCGCTATGAACGGGGCAGCGGACTTAGAGTAGGGAACGACGCGATCGTCACTCTTGACAACGAAGAGGTCTATCCACATGTGCGAGTCGCGCCACAGTTGGTGGTGGGTGGGGTCGGAAGGGACAAGTTGGAATGAATTGAAGGTGGTGGAATTATTGAGGTGGACAGCGGAAGGGGAATCGGGGAGGACCATATTGATATAAAAGTCGCCGGAGATGAAGACAGTGGAAGTGCGAGAGGTAGTTAGAGAGGCGGTTGAAACAATGAATGGGATAAGCTGCGTGAGGGCGGCGGTAAACGGTGGCGAGGAGGAGTTTTATTTTTGACTTTTTGACTTCGCAAATGATGAATTCGGGGGTATTATCAAACTGAGGATCGGACGCAGCTAGAACTTCGACGCTAAATGTGTCGCGAACGTACAGACCGACGCCACCACCACCCATTGCCTCTCTGTCAACGCGTTAAAAGTTGAATTCATCGAGGGCGAGGTGCGAGTCAATAGCATGCGGGTGCAGCTTTGTTTCGGTGATAGCTATGGCGTCGAAGCGGCACTCGTCAATCTCGGCCACGAGCAGGGCAAATTGAGTAGGGAAGAGGCTGTTTATGTTGATGTGGCCGACGAGGAAGATGGCGGCGTTTGTTGTGGTGGAGGCGCGATTAGGCGCACGTCAGGACACAGGTCTAGCTAGCGCGACGAGATCGGCTTCGCTGTAGATAGGGATAAGTGACCCGTTTAACGACGGGCGCATAAAAACGGTGAGGTTTTTCACCACGGGCTGCTGGTCGCTGAGTGAATTGAATAGAGAAGTGGCCTCCTTCAGGAGTTGGTGGACGGGCTCAGGCCACAGAGCGTTGACAGACAACATAGCTATCCCCCCTGCACAGAAGATGGCTTGGCAATCGAGATTCTTGAGGCCAGGTGTAGGCCAGAGAGAGAGAGAGAGAGGAAGAGTGGAGGATGTTGGAGGGGGGTCAAACGGGGGGGGGGGAGAACTCCCATAAATTAAGCGGGCAATTATGAATTCTGCTGAAGTTTCGTTAACCTAATGTTACATACGCACAGACAGCGGTGTATTACGACCGTTTCTCGTCTACGAAAAATATGTTCTTTCGAGCATTCTAAAACGCTCAATAGCGCTCAATAAAAGAACTCGCAGTGGCCCATCTGCCGCTTATCCATGTCACTAAACGCATTGCAAAGTAGCACAATTTTTATGCATTTATAGCCGAATTAATGCAGCATGTACACGAAGGAAATTAATGAATTACTTACATACCTTAAATTCGGTGTTCAACGCATCAGCAATCATTACAGTTTACAATAACAAATAATAAGAACAGCATGGGCAATAAAAATATTTATCTTCAATATGTGTATTTCTAATTATACTTACAGCTAAAGAATTACCATCTTGATGTAGCCAGGCTCTTCGAAGCTGAAAAATAATTTAAATATGTCATTAAAGTTTATCTATATTACTACACAAAAATAGGTTATATATCCAAGACATATTTAGCGTAAAAGAAGATGGTTATTATTAACCAGCGCAAAGACAAAAGAGTAAATAAAGAGAAACAGAGTGATAGACAGTGATTCAGTCACATCTTTATTTTATTTTTGTATTTATCACGTAAAAATTAGGCAACAGGCTAACTTCATCTCAAACCAAGTAAAAGAAGAATGAAAATGCGTCAGAACTTTTTTTACTTGAAATTGGTTTTCATCAAACGTAGTTCGCAGTTACTTTGGCTATGACCAAACCCTATAAATTTTAATTCAGAAAAGGTGAACATTTATCAAAAGCATGTATTTTGTTTCCAAAAACTTCATAAAACATTCCTAACATGCTTAAAATTTTTTCAGATTGAATACGCCCGAGGATTAATGTTTACTTAAAAAATGAATTTAGACGGCGAATAATGCTTTAAATGCGAATAATGCTTTAAATTTGTCTTTCTTTTGTACCATTACACAACCTTCTGTAGAAGCAAGTAAAATATGTGCGGGTACCTGAATGTTGCCGATATAAACAAAAATTTATACAAAAATAACTATGTATAACGGTTGGTTTACGAGTCAATTAATTGTTATTAAAAATATATAACAACGACGTTTCGGTGGCTAGTTTGGCACCCTCATCAGATCTACAAATTATTGAAAAACAATTATGGACACACTATTTTATACAATTATACTATTATTAGCCAAATCGACTAATACCTTTAGTTACAACAATTTAATCATAATACCCAAACCAGGTTCGTCATATACATACTGCTCTAAAACATTAGAAACAATATTAAACATAAAAAATAAACAAATTATTGCTGAAAAGTTTAAACAAATTATGTAAAAAGTCATCATGATCTCACCTCATAAAAACATTTATTAATTTAAGATCGACAAACTAATAATCTTAATGTCAATATATGCAATGTATAAACACATAAAACAATAGCACAAAAACATAATTCAATAATAAAAATATAATAAATTAAAAAAGTAAAAAAGTAAATATTGCACGAAAGTTACGTAAAGCCATATCGCTTATCACAGTTAGAAGAATACTACGAATGACTAGAAAGTTTACACCCAGATCGAAATAAAGCGTAATCTATGTATATAATCAAGTACTATTAATCAATATACTATCGGTAATACAGGAATTTCTATTGCCTTCATCAGAATACCGTATATCAAATCAAAATTAAATAAGGTGGTATCATTGTGGCTTTTTCTACACCATTATTTTTTATGTTTTAATCTAGAAATAATGGGAGCGTAACTACTGCGTAATTTTTTTGTATCCTCTTTCTTATTAATGGAATTGGTTTGTAACTGAATATGAATCATTTCAGACAATGTTCTTCTATGCCAATTAGTTTCTCTATCAAGTATTTCAAAATTTTCAAAGTCAAACAAATGGGATTCATTTTTCATGTGTGTATTAATCACCAATGTAGCGTCACTCTTATTTGTATTACGTTTGTGTTCTGAAATTGTATAAACTGTTTTTTTTTATTCACCCACGTACGCAGCATTACAATCTTTACACTTAATTTTATAAACTATATTACACTGTTCTTTAATTGAAGTGGCATCTTTACCTCTTTTTATCAAATAACTAAGATTATTATTAATTTTCGGTAAAACTCTTATACCACAATTTCTAAAAACTGCTGTAATTTGTTGGAAGAAATTTCTTATGCATGGCAGACTGACATGAGTCAAGTATGTATATTTGTAATCTTTTTATTGTTGTTATTGCTAATATTCTTGTTATTGTTATTATTATGTGTAGCAATCCTTTTATTAAGATGGAATTTAATAAACTCATAAGGATAATTATTACTTATTAGATATTGTTTAACCAGCTTAATATTTTTGTTATGGAATTTTTTGTTTGCCAATACTATTGCTTTATCAACGAAGGAATACACCATACCCCTTTTAGGTGATAAAGGATGACTAGAGTTAAAATTGAGGAATCTACCCAAAAAAGTAGGTTTATGATACCAATTAGTAATTAATTTACCATCTTCTCTAATAATTTTAATTTCTAAAAAATTCAAAGTTTGATTGTTTTCCATTTCATAGGTAAATTTTAGTCTATTGTCATAAGTGTTGAAGGTGTCCATCACATAATCTATTTTATTCTTTGGTATTACGATAAAAATATCATCGACATATCTACCATAGAAGAGGGGGGTGAAATCTAATCTCTCTAGACAGTCTTGCTCAAGATCATCCATAGTAATGTCTGCAAACAGTGGCGATATAGGTGAACCCATTGGCGTGCCGTATAGCTGCTTATAAAATTTATTATTAAATTTAAAGAAGGTATTACTCATTAAGAATGTTATTACTTTCAAAATCGTATCAAGAGGTATATCGTATTTACTTATAAGATAAGGGTAACTTCAGACAATTGCCTTTTTAACTAATTCTACTCTAATATTTGTAAACAATGACGTCGCATCAATGTTGATGATTATATACTCCTCAGACACCTGTAGATTTTCAATTTTTTCAATTAATTCAACACTATTCTTGATATAAGATTTTGGATTTGGTATCACCGTACTAACAAGGAAAGTACCCGAACCGTCAAATTCAAAAAAATTCCAAACCCATATTAAAAAGTAGACCTCCATGCGAGATTCACGAAAACATTTTTTTTTATCGGCTGAGAAGCGCTTTATGAGGATTAAAATCACCCCTAAAGTTTACCCCCAAGAAACGTTTTTTTGATATATCTCGGCTTCTACTTAACTTTTTTTTAACGAAACAAAATGGAAAGAGTTTCCTATTAAAAATCCAAGAAATCCGTGGTAGTATGAACATTAAGGGTTGCATCCCTTATTTTTTAGAGGGTGAAATTGTGTTTTCTTAGAAATAATTTTTGTTGTGAGAATCCATAAAATAATTAAAAATAAGTCAAAACATTATTTTTACCAACTACAATAAATAACAGTTGGTGTTTTTGGGCATTCCTCGCGAAACAACCCCTTAAGAGGTGGTAAACCACCCCTAACACAAATGAATTAAGTATATTTTTTTGGCAATTATTTTTTTCCTTAAAATGGGTTCTTGAAGTCGTTAATCGGAATCCACAGTTAGATCCACAATAAAAATTTGAAAATAGTGAATTCAATATGGCGAAAAATTTTTAGAAATATTTTAAATTCCATGAAAAATAGTATGTAGACCCCCTAGCGGAAATTATATTATGTAAATAAGTGTATAATAATGTAACAATGTTTTGTGATGTTATTCTATTATTTATTATTTTTTTATCATACACTCGTTTATCGCACGATAAACAAGTGTATGATAATGTAGTTGTTTGTAAAAAAGTGTAAGAAAACGTAACAAATTGTACTTTTCTACTGGATTTCGGACGCTTTTACATTTTACCACAGTTTATACCATTTTTTAATAATTTCTTACTTTTCCTTACATTTGTCTACGTTTTATTACTTTTTAATTTGTACTCTTAATTCAAATTTTATAGGCATTCTTACACTTGCGTACATCTTTTCACATTTTATTATATATTTCTACTTTTAATTACATCTTTTTACGTTTATATACAAATTTTGATACATATTTTACATCGTATCACATATTTGTATACTTTTTCAAATAGTTCATAATTATAATTTTATAATAATTTATAATTGTACTTTTATTTAAATAAAGCTATAAATAAAATATTTTCAAAGATGTAAAGAAAAAATACTAAAACGTAATAAAATGTAAATTATTATGTATTAGAAATATAATTAATATATGTTACAAAATGTAATAATTACTGTATAAAAGTTTAATTTCTACAAATTCTTACAGATTTTTCTAACAAATTAATTCTTACAGATTTATCTAACAAATACTTCCTTATAAGTTCATAAAAATAAGCTACACAAGGAAATATTTAGAAAACGTAAGGAAATGAAAGAAAATGTAAGAAACTTTAACAACTTGTTAAATATGCCCGAAATCCAGTATCGTATGATTTCTTACATTTTTCGACAATTTATTCCATTTTATAAGTATTTTCTTATTTTCTTTCATATTTTATAATTTCAGCTAGAAGAGATTTTCATGCTTGTTGAAATTATGATAGGTTTTAATAAGAAAAGTTTATTTATGATTTATTAATATAAATTAATATCAACAAAATTTTTAATATAATGATAATTATAGCAATTCATGGTTATTGCGCAATATACAAGATTACGTACACTTCCATTGATATGGCTTATCTCCCGATTACTCCTCTTTTATTCATAAATAAGTGAAACATCGGTCAGTCGAAAACAAATATAAGTTACTGAACGTTTTTCTACGCTCGTGTTAAATTAATATTCAATGTCAACATTATTCTATGGGTATTAATTGAAAATATAAGTGTCTGGAGGTACTTGCATCATATTTTTTAATGGCAAGTAAACATTTTACGAGTAGGAAATCCTACTTGAATTGAATGATAACAACAATAATAATAGTCGTAAGTAACCATATAATTGAAATTTCTTTCTTCTACATAATTATTCAAAATATTTCTAATAGAAGGATATAATAGATATAATATTGAAAAGTTAAATAAAATGCAGCATTTTTAAATATAAAACTCGTCAAAATATAAAATAAATTTTGAACAAGTGGCCGAAGTTAAGAAAGTCAAATTCAGTAAAAATCTATTATAGAATCTTTATTGTACCAATTGTAAATATTTTGATAGTGAAACTTTACTCTTAATACATGCATTGAATTATTTTATGATAGTAAAAATTATGTTTTGATGTTAATTTTTAGAATTACTGTTACATTACTGTTATTCTAATATATAAAATATGACATACTGACGATTTAATCAGTTAAGTGTAAAAAAATATTCATACGAGTGAATAGAAGTAGTACTTTATTTATAATAATAACGTTTAGCAACTATTTAATGCTAATAAAATAGTGTATCTTGTAGACAAAACATTGACAAACAATAACGAATTCCCATGCACTTACAAAGGAATTTAGTAAAATGTTTTCCTCAAAAGTTTTGGATGTCTGAATACTTTTTACACTTACTGTACATTCATACTATTGTACATTCCTATACTGTTATGGCTATAAAAAGGCTATAACAACTAAAACTTTTACAAATTTACACTGCGACTCAACGTATCTAAAAGAAGAAAGAAAATATTTTCCATAAATATGAATTTGGTAAATGCGATGAATGTTTTATTTATTTTAAAAAGTATGTTTCAAGATCAAGAAAAGAAATTACCTGTTAATGACGCTGAAAGAAATGTTGCTAATATAGTGTATAATATTATAATATCAAGTATAAATGATCGTAGTATTTACGAAGAAACGGAAGAATTTCTATATTATGATGATACCTACGAACCTTACGATGACATACCTGCAGATGATTTACATGAAGATATCGATGCAGAAGATATGATAACACCCGAAACTGAAAATCAATGTAGGACCGAATCAGAGAGTATTAATTTTGACTACAAAAAGCAAGCTGTGGAGTATTAGTTAAATAGTAAAAACAAGTTAAAATTTGAAACAGTCCAAAATCGATTCAAAAAATTAAAAACAGCACGTCAGCTGTATAGATGGAGAGATCAAGTGGCAATAGGAGGAAGTAGGATCGATAAATTGAAAAAAATTGAGGAATATTGTTTACAAAAATTTAACGTAGCCAGATCGAATAGAATATTCATGACATTGATGACATTGATGTAAGACGTATGGCAAAAGAAAAAGCATTAGAGTTAAACTTCAATGAATTTAAAGCTTCTAGACACTGGTTAAATGAATTTAAACGGCGATTTAATATCGTTTCTCGAAAAATAACAAAAATTATTACCAAAAACTCTATAGATGATTCAAAAGAATGGTCAGCACAAAAAGAGGAATTTCGCAATAGAGTAAAAAATGCCATCATAAAATATGATGCAAAACGTGTTTATAACTCCGACCAAAGTGGTTTTAATTACGAAATACACAGTGGTCGAACCCTCAATCTTAGAGGAGATAAAAGTGTAGAGAGTATAGTGCAATCAGTGCATTCGACAACTCATTCTTATACTATCCAACCTACTGTATCTGCTGAAGGAAAACTTCTATCACCCTTCTTTTTAGTCATGCAAGAACCAAAAGGAGAGTTTGGAACTGTAGTCAGAAAAAATTTATTTGCAGCAGAAAATGTTTATGTAATGGCATCGAAATCAGGTAAATTGACTAAAGAACATGTTGAACCTTGGGCGAAAGATGTATATTTTCAATCAACTACCATAACAAGTACCCTATTGCTTGATTCATGGAGAGGTCACTGATTAGATATAATTTATAAAGTAAAACCGGAACATAAAACCTTAACGATTCTACAAATTCCACAAAGAACAACAAGTGAACTTCAACCGCTTGATATTTACGGTTTTCGAATGTGGAAGAACTTCGTTCGAACGTTTTCGGATATGATATTTCTAACAAATGAGGATCTCAACTTAAACGATAGAAATAATATAATCAAAATGCATTCATTAGTACATAATCAATTATCAAGTCCCAGGTTTCAAAATTTATTTAAATATGCTTGGTACGCCGCCGGTTACATTGATGAAAGGCCAAAAAAAATTGAAAACCCAAAAAAATTTTGCTTCAATTCTAATTTTATTACATGCGATATTTGTGGTAAACGAGCGATTATAACATGTTCATGGTGCAAAAAATCGCTATGTTTACAACATTTTTTTCATGAATATCATTATTGTAAAACATATAATCCATGATCGTCAGAATAATTAGCTAGCTTGCCGTCTGCTGTTGACTGACCCGTAGGATTTAAAATTGGTCGTTGTGCTGCTTAGAAATTGGTAGAATTGTATAAGAATTTGTGGCATGTTCTTGTTTATGCACATAAGGATTGTGCACATATTTATTGTGCACAGATAGCATTGGTACAGATCTATATATATAGATATATACCAATGTTAAAGTGTGCACAATTAATATGTGCACAATCAGTATGTGCATAAACAAGAACACATCGAATTTGTATTAAAAGATAATAAATTGTAAAAATCTGTAAGAATTTGTAAAAATTTAAACTTTTATACAGTAACTTACCTTTTGTAACATATATGAATTATATTTCTAATACATAATAATTTACATTTTATTACGCTTTAGTATTTTTTCTTTACATCTTTGAAAATATTTTATTTATAGCTTTATTTAAATAAAAGTACAATTATCAATTATTATAAAAGTATAATTATGAACTATTTGAAAAAAGTGTACAAATATGTGATACGATGTAAAATGTGTATCAAAATTTGTATATAAATGTAAAAGGATGTAATTAAAAGTACAAATATATAATAAAATGTAAAAAGATGTACGAAAGTGTAAGAATGCCTATAAAATTTGAATTAAGAGTACAAATTAAAAAGTAATAAAACGTAGACAAATGTAAGGAAAAGTAAGAAATTATTAAAAAATGGTATAAACTGTGGTAAAATGTAAAAGCGTCCGAAATCCAGTAGAAAAGTACAATTTGTTACGTTTTCTTAGACTTTTTTACAAACAACTACATTATCATACACTTGTTTATCGTACGATAAACAAGTGTATGATAAAAAAATAATAAATAATAGAATAACATAACAAAACATTGTTACATTATTATACACTTATTTACATAATATAATTACCGCTAGGGGGTCTACATACTGTTTTTCGTGGAATTTAAAATATTTCTAAAAATTTTTCGCCATATTGAATTCACTATTTTCAAATTTTTATTGTCGATCTAACTGTGGATTCCGATTAACGACTTCAAGAACCCATTTTAAGGAAAAAAATAATTGCCAAAATAATATACCTAATCCATTTGTGTTAGGGGTGGTTTACCACCTCTTAAGGGGTTGTTTCGCGAAGAATGCCCAAAAACACCAACTGTTATTTATTGTAGTTGGTAAAAATAACGTTTTGACCTATTTTTAATTATTTTATGAATTCTCACAACAAAAAATATTCTTAAAAAAACACAATTTCACACTCTAAAAAATAAGGGATGCAACCCTTAATGTTCATACTACCACGGATTTCTTGGCTTTTTAATAAGAAACTCTTTCCATTTTGTTTCGTTAAAAAAAGTTAAGTAGAAGCCGAGATATATCAAAAAAACGTTTCTTGGGGGTAAACTTTAGGGGTGATTTTAACCCTTATAAAGCGCTTCTCAGCCGATAAAAAAAATGGTTTCGTGAATCTCGCAAGGAGGTCTACTTTTTAATATGGGTTTGGAATTTTTTTGAATTTGAGAGTTCGGGTACTTTCCTTGTAAGTAATTTCTCTAATATTGTAGAAAACAAATAAGTGGGAGAACCAGTATATGAAAGTATAGGACGCAATGGAAGATCTTTTTTATGAATTTTTGGTAAACCGTATATTTTTGGTAAGACAGTATCTGTTTGGGTTATTGCGTTATTGTGAAATTGTTTTTCAAAAAATCCATTTTTATTCCAAATTGTCATTATTGCCTTAATGTCACTTTGTAATCTTTTTAAAGAGTCCTTATTTATAATTTCATAGGTTTCTCTATCAGACAGCATTTTATCCATTTTTTCCACATAATTTGAATAATCTAAAGCAACGGTTACACTACCCTTATCCGCCATCGTAACCAATATATCATTATGAACAATAAAACGTTGTGCTTTTTTCAACTTTTCAGCAAGAATCTTATCAGCATATTTAACGTGGTTAGGTTTATTTAACCGTTTTTGTAAATTATCTACCAATTTGAGTCTAATCTCATCTTTGACGTTCTTGTCAACATCAAGAAAATTTAAGGATTCTTCGGTATTCTTTATAGTTTCAATGATTGATTTTTTGTTCACAATTGGGTTAACATTAAACTTTGGTCGCAATGCCAAAACATTAATAATATCATCAGGAAACACAATTGAACTGAACTTAACAAACCATTTGTTTGTTATGTTATTACCTTTGTTATGGCATATGGTGTTATTACTACTGTTAGATAAATTGTGCACAACAATGTTGTCTGTATCATTACTGTGTACACTGTTATTACTTTTGTTATTGTTCCTATTATTATTATTATTAATATTATTGATATTATTGTTACTAACGTTATCAATCATTGAACTACCCTTATCATGATTAATATTGTTTCTATTACAATTGTAATGTTTTTTTATAATATTTCGTAATTTATCAGCATGAATTGTATCGAATTTATGTAAAGTCATGTCATTAAATTTTGGCTGAGTCAGCAAGAATTTGTTCATTACATCATGAGAAGAATTCTTTCTCAAATATTCAGTGATTTTCAGTAATTTAGTTTTTAAAAAATGAATATGAATACATATGTCTTCGATTTCATCATTTAAAAGTGAGATCATAAAGGTATCCAAGTGTTTTGTAAATGTCTTATTACCAGTTTTGCTATGAAAAAATAGGTGCTTAAGATTAACTTTTACTTTTTGAACGTGTGTCGGAAAGATATCTCTTGTTCTACAACTCGTTAAGAATTTCTTTTTTGACTCCGATTTTATAATCGCTCGTTCAACTCTAATCCAATCTTTAATAAGTCCATAGATGTCGACAATTTGTTCAAAAAACTTAACTTCATTGGAGGTCTCCATAATTGTAGAGCGACGTACAAAAACAAAGACCAGTAGGAGTATCACACAACCCAATCTCCTTATTTGTTTTGATATTATCCAAACAATCGTGTAGTATTCAAAAATAACTGCGTATAACGGTTGGTTTACGAGTCAATTTATTGTTATTAAAAATATATAACAACGACGTTTCGATGGCTAGTTTGGCACCCTCATCAGATCTACAAATTATTGAAAAACAATTATGAACACACTATTTTATACAAACAATTATACTATTATTAGCCAAATCGACTACTACCTTTAGTTATAACAATTTAATCATAATACCCAAACCAGGTTCGTCACATACATACTGCTTGTAGCTATAAAACATTAGAAACAATATTAAACATCAAAAATAAACAAATCATTGCTGAAAAGTTGAAACAAATTATGTAAAAAGTCATCATGATCTCACCTCATAAAAACATTTATTAATTTAAGATAGAAAAACTAATAATCTTAATAACAATATATGCAATGTATAAACACATAAAACAATAGCACAAAAACATAATTCAATAATAAAAATATAATAAAAAATTAAAAAAGTAAAAAAGTAAATATTGCACAAAAGTTACGTAAAGCCATATCGCTTATTACAGTTAGAAGAATACTACGAATGACTAGAAAGTTTACACCCAGATCAAAATAAAGCGTAATCGATGTATATAATCAAGTACTATTAATCAATATACTATCGGTAATACAGGAATTTCTATTGCCTTCATCAGAATACCGTATATCAAATCAAAATTAAATAAGGTGGTATCATTGTGACTTTTTTTACACTATTATTTTTTATTTTTTAATCTATTAATAATGGGAGCGTAACTACTGTGTAATTTTGTTGTATCCTCTTTCTTATTAATGGAATTGGTTTGTAAATGAATAATAATAAAAATAAAAAATAATAGTGTAAAAAAGTCACAATGATACCACCTTATTTAATTTTGATTTGATATACGGTATTCTGATGAAGGCAATAGAAATTCCTGTATTACCGATAGTATATTAATTAATAGTACTTGATTATATACATAGATTACGCTTTATTTCGATCTGGGTGTAAACTTTCTGGTCATTCGTAGTATTCTTCTAACTGTGATAAGCGATATGGCTTTACGTAACTTTTGTGTAATATTTACTTTTTTACTTTTTTAATTTTTATATTTTCGTCAGGGCGAAAATTGTAACACTTCAAGTTCTGAAATTTACAACATAAAAACTATTTTCCACCCAAAAGAAGTACATTTTAAGCGTTTTCAGAGATGTATGTATGTCTGTACGTATGTATGTGATCAAGTAACCCGATTATCTCAGCGAAATTTCGACGGATACAAATGGGTTTTGGGGATATACTCGTCTAATTATAAGTAACTGACAGTTCCCTACCGAGCCAAATCGATCGACAAATAAAAAAACGCCAGGGCAAATAAAAATTTGAAAAAATCGATTTTTGAGCATACGGTGAACAAAATTAAATTTAAGTCAAAAACAACAAATGCATCTGCTAAAACTAATTAAAAGACGTTTTTTTTACATTGAACATTTTTTTCTATGAACAATATTTAACAATGTAATAACGAAAAAATCGCTAAAATCATCAAAAATAGTCGTTTTTTTGCTATTACTTTACAGGATTTGAATTTACACAAAAATGTTAAATACAAAAGTTATAGATAATATTGAAACAAAACTTTTTCCTATTCGACATTTTTTTGTACGATCAATTCCTGATGAGTTAAATCCAAAAAAACGGTTTTTAACGCCTAAATGAACATAAAATGGCTGATTTTCGTTTATAACTGAGCAGAATTTGACTTTATACAAAAATTTTAAATGTAAAAGTTATAGATAATATTAAAACAAAACTTTTTTATATTGAACATTTTTTGCTACGACCAATTCCTGACGAGTTAAATCCAAAGAAACGATTTTTAACGCCTAAATATACCTAAAATCACCGATTTTCGTTTATAACGTAGCAGGCTTTGATTTTATACAAACAAAAGTTATAGATAATATTTGTCCCATTTAACATTTTCATGTACAATCAGATCCAGACGAACTAAACTTATAAAAACGATTTTTTAGGCACGACCGCTTCTCGGGAGAGCCTTATATTTTCACTAGAGCGAAAACTGTAACACTTCAAAAACGAACAATTTGTTGCATAAAAACTATTTTTCACCCAGAATTAGTTCATTTTAGGCGTTTTTTATGGTGTATGTGTGTATGTCCGTTCGTATGTAGTCAAGTTTATGGAATATCTCAGCGAATTTCCAATAGATCTTAACGAATTTTGGCCCAGATACTCGTCTGATTATAAGTAAGCTCCAGTCTTATACCGAGCCGAATCGATCAACAAATAAAAAAACGCCAGAGCAAATAAAAATTTGAAAAAATCGATTTTTGAACATAATGTGAACAAAATTAATTTTACGTCAAAAAACAACAAATGCATCTGCTAAAACTAATTAAAACACGTCTCTTTTACATGGAAAATTGTTTTCTATGAACAATATTTCATAATGTAATACCGAAAAAACCGCTAAAATCATCAAAAATAGTCGTTTTTTTTGCTATTATTTCTTTACAGGATTTGATTTTATACAATAATGTTAAATGTAAAAGTTATAGATAATATTAAAACAAAACTTTTTATATTGAACATTTTTTGCTACGACCAATTCCTGACGAGTTAAATCCAAAGAAACGATTTTTAACGCCTAAATATACCTAAAATCACCGATTTTCGTTTATAACGTAGCAGGATTTGATTTTATACAAACAAAAGTTATAGATAATATTTGTCCCATTTAACATTTTCATGTACAATCAGATCCAGACGAACT
Organism: Torymus aiolomorphi; assembly: GCA_036365515.1. Lineage (NCBI taxonomy): Eukaryota > Metazoa > Arthropoda > Insecta > Hymenoptera > Torymidae > Torymus > Torymus aiolomorphi. The sequence continues at coordinate 136,166,824 of CM070875.1, read as the reverse complement.
AAACTTATAAAAACGATTTTTTAGGCACGACCGCTTCTCGGGAGAGCCTCATATTTTCACTAGAGCGAAAACTGTAACACTTCAAAAACGAACAATTTGTTGCATAAAAACTATTTTTCACCCAGAATTAGTTCATTTTAGGCGTTTTTTATGGTGTATGTGTGTATGTCCGTTCGTATGTAGTCAAGTTTATGGAATATCTCAGCGAATTTCCAATAGATCTTAACGAATTTTGGCCCAGATACTCGTCTGATTATAAGTAAGCTCCAGTCTTATACCGAGCCGAATCGATCAACAAATAAAAAAACGCCAGAGCAAATAAAAATTTGAAAAAATCGATTTTTGAACATAATGTGAACAAAATTAATTTTACGTCAAAAAACAACAAATGCATCTGCTAAAACTAATTAAAACACGTCTTTTTTACATGGAAAATTGTTTTCTATGAACAATATTTAACAATGTAATAGCGAAAAAACCGCTAAAATCATCAAAAATAGTCGTTTTTTTTGCTATTTCTTTACAGGATTTGATTTTATACAATAATGTTAAATGTAAAAGTTATAGATAATATTAAAACAAAACTTTTTTATATTGAACATTTTTTGCTACGACCAATTCCTGACGAGTTAAATCCAAAGAAACGATTTTTAACGCCTAAATATACCTAAAATCACCGATTTTCGTTTATAACGTAGCAGGATTTGATTTTATACAAACAAAAGTTATAGATAATATTTGTCCCATTTAACATTTTCATGTACAATCAGATCCAGACGAACTAAACTTATAAAAACGATTTTTTAGGCACGACCGCTTCTCGGGAGAGCCTCATATTTTCACTAGAGCGAAAACTGTAACACTTCAAAAACGAACAATTTGTTGCATAAAAACTATTTTTCACCCAGAATTAGTTCATTTTAGGCGTTTTTTATGGTGTATGTGTGTATGTCCGTTCGTATGTAGTCAAGTTTATGGAATATCTCAGCGAATTTCCAATAGATCTTAACGAATTTTGGCCCAGATACTCGTCTGATTATAAGTAAGCTCCAGTCTTATACCGAGCCGAATCGATCAACAAATAAAAAAACGCCAGAGCAAATAAAAATTTGAAAAAATCGATTTTTGAACATAATGTGAACAAAATTAATTTTACGTCAAAAAACAACAAATGCATCTGCTAAAACTAATTAAAACACGTCTTTTTTACATGGAAAATTGTTTTCTATGAACAATATTTAACAATGTAATAGCGAAAAAACCGCTAAAATCATCAAAAATAGTCGTTTTTTTTGCTATTTCTTTACAGGATTTGATTTTATACAATAATGTTAAATGTAAAAGTTATAGATAATATTAAAACAAAACTTTTTCCTGTTAAACATTTTTTTTTTGTACAATCAATTCCTGACCAGTTGAACTCATAAAAACGATTTTTAATGCCTAAATATACATAAAAAGGACGATTTTCGGCTATAACTTGACAGGATTTGATTTTACACGAAAATGTTGAATGTAAAAGTTATAGATAATATTAAAACAAAACTTTTTCCTATTAAACATTTTTTTGTACAATTAATTCCCGACGAGTTAAATCCAAACAAACAATTTTTAACGCCAAAACATACATAAAATGGACGATTTTCGCTTATTTCAACGATTTGACTTTACACAAAAATATGAAATGCAAAAGATATAAGGTAAAAGTACCAATGAGCGTCCAGTGCCCAGTACGTGGCCATCTAGATAAATATTCAATTACTTTAAAGAATGTGTAGTAGTTGGATAATATTTTATTCTATAAGATGATTCTAAAATAATTAATGCTTATTGTTTAAATAGTATTATTACTCTTAGTGAATAGTACATTACGCACCAAGGGAGGGAAGTAAGACATCCCAACCCGCGTGTGATATTAACGCCCGAGCCGAAGGCGAGGGCGGTAAACACGCGGGTTGAGATGTTCTACTTCCCTCCCGTGTTGCGTATGCTATTTTGTCTCATGTATTCCCTGGACGAAAGTATATTATTGTCTTTACACCCTGATCTCAGGGTCTTAAGTGCCACATAACCTCACTCCTAAAACTGCGAGGCTTATGCACGTTTCTAATTTTCTGCCGACTAGCGCCGCCTGCAGGTGATTTGCGGCCCGAGCGGCAGCGAGGGCTGCAATACGCAGGCGGCGCCAGCCGGGCCGAAAATTAGAGAAACGCGCATGCGCGTCGCAGTTTCTAGGCGTGAGAGAATGTGGCACTTTCGGCCGTGAGAGCAGGGTGGGAAGACAACACTTTCCGACAGGGTATGAGACAAAATTTAATACTTATAAAGACGATTTCAAAATGCTACTCGCGGGGATCACGGCTTTCTATGGGAGGTCCTTAATGATTTCGCAAGGATTCATGACTCGCCTTTTAGGTATTTTTTAAATAAATTTGAAGTAAATCTTTACTCTTGAAAGTTTTAAGACACTTCTAAGATGCATGGAATTCAATTACAGTCGTTAGAAGCCCAATAATTATTGTTTTTAATAAAAATAATTCAAGTTTATCTACTAGTACCAGTTTAAACGTCATGTCCCAATACTTGACCCTATGTATTTCACCGATGTTTTGATGGTTAGGATTCCTAAGTATTGGTAGAGTTAGTAGGTTGGAAAACCATAATATGATTATTATACATTGATTTTCTGTAATTTCATATTATTAAAGTTTGATTTAGTGTTAAAAAGTATTTCCAGTCCAAAATTTAGCGATTTTATTATTTTTACATAAAAATCAAAATAAATATAGAGTACAAATTATATGGTCCAAGTATTGGGACTAACAATTTCGACCACTAGTACATGACTTTTTAGCACGGTCCAACTACTAGTATAAGCATGTATTCATAATTTAATGAATTTTTCTATCATAAAAGCTTATTTTCACAAATTAAATACTTTTTTCGCAAGTAAAAAGTAATAATAATTCTATTGGCTACTGATTCTATGCATTTTTAATAATATTACGCATTTAAAATATGACTTCAAAATTCTAGCTTCACTAAGCGTCCATCTATTGGGACTTTTACCTTATGGATAACATCTAAACAAAACTTTCCCCAATTAATATTTTAATGTACAATCAATCCTGATTATCTAAACCTATAAATACGACACTTTACATATTCAATTTTCGCTTATTTAACATGATTCGATTTGACAAAGAATTATTCAATGCAATAGCTTTAAATAATATCGGAAAAATTAATATAACATTCGAAAGATCATATAATTATAAAAATATAATCATAAGATATAAAATTACATTTAATTACAATGTTAAAATAGTACATTACGATACTGCCACTGAAGTCACATGTATCGTACGATATTTTACAGCACGTTTACCTAAGTCCGCTGTCACGCCTATCCGTACCTTAATCAGTCCACTCGCTACGCTCGCGCAATAATCTCACGGTGCAATAATCGACTACTTAAGTCACGGGTAGGCGTGACTTAAGTGCGGACTTGGGTCACACTGTGCTATAAAATGAGATAAACACATTGAAAACATAATTTAAAAAAAAGAAATATCTATTGTTTACAAAATGCCAAATATTATGTAAACTAAAACACTAATAAAAATATATAATAAGAAATATAAATTGATGTTGAAGTAACAAAAATTAAAAGATTAAATCCCTAAATGTTTTTTTACTTAAAATTATTCTAAGTGGGTCCAAGAAACAAATTATTTTTTTCTAAAACTTGGTCGTAGACAGGCAGCTAATATTGTCTATAATCTAATCTTCTATTAATAATGTGATTAATAGAAGTTCTTCAAGTTTAAACCTTAAAAATAAAATTAAAAAACGAAGATTAAATATAAAATTGAGCCAAAGAATAAGCAAATATAATATTCCATCCTCACGACTCGTAACCATATTCCTGATATCACACATTAAATGATATTCGATGACGAATGAATCTACGAAATCATTTTGTGACCATGAATGAAAATCCTTGAGGATATAGTTATTATGTTGAAATGTCCCATCTAAATAAAACAAAATAAAAGAAACAATAAAGTTTGTTGTTGGTAGGTAATAAGGTATGGCGGGTTTGATGTGGGGCGCAGGGCGGAATCCAGGAGTAGAGCCCCTGGTGGGGGTGTAGGGTGCGAAGCCCCCACTCAGGGGGGTGGGGGGTGGGGGGTGGGGGGAGCCCCCCACCTGAAATAAAATTACTGATATATTAAAAAAAAAAAAAAATATATATCAACAGCGATATATATAAACTTCTTTCTGAAATACGACCTTACTAAAGAAGTTAATTATTTTATTTTAATGTATTTACACTTTATCTAATCCAACTAGAAAAAAAAACGAAATTTTACTTTAATAAAATTGTAGCTATAAAATAGATAGAAAAAAAAAATCGAGGTATCAATCTTGGTACAGAAATTGACAATTTGTTGGTATGGACTTCCTTAATATATATAATTTTACAACAATTATTATAATAAGAAAGGTTTGACCCTGCTTGCTACTAAAGTAGACAATTCGAATTCAAAAACGAATTCATAGATTTCATTTATTTCTCAATTAAACATTTTGCTTCCTCCTAGAGGAAGCTTTGTGACATTAAATTTTTGAGTTGTTGTAAAAACATGTTATAATTGTGTTTCGAGATGTTAGGAATCAAAATACATGGTTTTTGAAAAATGTGTGTGTGTGTGTGTGTGTGTGTGTGTGTGTGTGTGTGTGTGTTTGTGTGTGTGTGTGTGTGTGTGTGTGTGTGTGTGTGTGTGTGTGTGTGTGTGTGTGTGTGTGTGTGTGCGTGTGTGTGTGTGTGTGTGTGTGTGTGTGTGTGGGTGTGGGTGTGTGTGTGTGTCTGAGTGTGTGTGTGTGTGTGCCTAGATCTCAATTTCTACTCGGTCAATTTTGACCGGGCAGGTCTCATTTTCCGGTCAAAATCCGTTTTTTTTTTTATTGGGGCGATGTGTTTTTGTTTTTTTTCAAATTTTCGATTTTTCTCAAAACTGTTTTTTGATTTTTTTTTTTAATGATAGGATCGATAACGATTTTAATGATAACGTGTTTTTTTTTAGATGCTTATAACTCCCAAACTAAACGGTCAATTTTTTTTGAGAAAAAACATGATAATGGATAATATAAATAAATATAATCTGTAATGTTTTATTTCATTTTGTTGGTTAGGTGTTTAGAAAAAAATTGAAAAATGAAAATTGATTTTTGTATATCCAACGATTACAGGAGTAACAATGACTTAATCGCTTCAAAATTCTTTGTAGTCGTAGATTTATAAATTTCGTTATTAAATATTGATTAAAGGAATCAACATATTAAGGTTGAGGAAACTACGGGCCAATGAATTGAAAGAGGTTTTTTTAATTAATGAATAAATATCGATACAAAATTTATCATACTAATACATTACGATACAAGTGCGATAAGTGGCCCATTATTTCATGGCGTAAAGTTAAGGCCCGAGCGTAGCGAGGATCCTTTCACGGCGTGTAATGTGTTACTTAACGCATTAGTATCGTACAATTTTTTATAACACTGTCTGCCTTAAGTCCGCTGTCACGCCTATCCGTGCGCTAAGCAGTTCATTATCGCACCGTGAGGATAGCGTACGAGCGTAGCAAATGCGATAAACACGGTGAAATAATAGACTACATATCGCATGGATATTTTTTTTAATTAAATTATACCTACTTCTAGAAAGATGAAATGTGCTTAAAAAACATACGATGCCTGAAATACATTATAGAAGCAGAATTAAAGTTTAAATGTTAAATTGTAAAATAAATTCTAACCATTATGTATATTTTTTAATAAAGCCTGAAGAGGTCAGTAATCAAGCTGACGAAACGTCGCACAAGCTACAATTGTGTTTTTTTTTCTACGTATTGGCCCTCACAGGATCCCATATATATTACTGTATTTCACTTATAGAAGCAGAGTTCTATTATTTTTATACTTGAACACATTTACGCCAACTAAACATCGACAACACTGAATGATGAGTACACCTACTAAATCTGACTGGTGGCTTTTATAACATTATACACTGAAAAAAAAAGTCTATTTCTGCTCAGGACCCAAGCGAAATCTACTTTGCTAACCCAAGCAAGCGGCATAAAGCAACTTCTGCTCATCGACCCAAGCAGTTTTTACTTGGCAGTAAAATGAGATATTTGCTTGGCAGAGGGCAGGTAGAAATTAACCTAAGAAACAGTCGAAAATAATGGATGTATGTAGCTCACGTCTAGGCGTCAAACGTATCCATAGCGTGGTCTAGGTGTACGAGGTCGCCGATGATGGAGTCAAGGAAGTGCGTTCCGTAGGTTTTTGCGTCTAGATGTCGGAACGGACACAATGCGTGGTCCAGGTGTTCAAGGTGGCCAATAATGGAGTCTAGGTGGCGCGCTCCGTAGGTTTTTGTGTCCAGGTGGTGGAACATGTCCAAGGCGTGGTCTAGGTGTTCGAGGTCGCCTATAATGGAGTCAAGATGGTGCGCTCCGTAGGTTTCTGTGTCTAACTGTCGAAATGTACCCAATGCGTTGTCTAGGTGCTCGGGGTCGCCGATGATGGAGTCTAGGTGTGCGCTCCGTAGGTTTTTGAGTCTAGGTGTCGCAACGTACTCAATGCGTTGTCTAGGTATTCGGCGTTGCCGATGATGGAGTCTAGGAAGTGCGCTCCGTAGGCTTCTGCGTCTAGGTGTCGAAATTTACCCAATGCGTGGACTAGGTACTCGGGGTCGCCGACGATGGAGTCTAGGAAGTGCGCTCCGTAGGTTTTTGCGTCTAAGTGTCAAAACGAACACGTCCCGACACCTAGACTCAAAAATCTACGGAGCGCACGTCCTAGACTCCATCATCAGCGACCACGAACTCCTGGACCACGCATTGTATGCGTTCCGATACGTAGACGCGAAAAACTACGGAGCGCACGATCTAGACTCCATTATCGGCGACCTCGAACACCTAGACCACGCCTTGGACATGTTCCATCACCTGGACACAAAAACCTAAGGAGCGCACTTCCTAGACTCTATCATCGGCGACCACGAACACCTGGACCACGCATCGTATGCGTTTCGACATGTAGACGCAAAAAACTATGGAGCGCACAATCTAGACTCCATTATCGCGACCTCCAACTCCTAGACCATGCCTTGGACATGTTCCACCACCTGGACACAAAAACCTACGGAGCGTACACCTAGACTCCATCATCGGCGTCTCGGAAGACCTAGACAACGTATTGGGTACATTTCGACACCTAGACACAGAAACCTACGGAGTTGCACTTCCTCAACTCCATCATCGGCGACCTCAAACACCGAGACCACGCTTTGGATACGTTACGACACCTAGACACAAAAACCTATGCAGCGCACTACCTAGACTCCATCATCGGCCACCCAGAACACGTAGATCATGCATTGGATACATTCCGACACGTAGACGCGAAAAACTGCGGTGCTGTCAGGTAATATATGCTTTAGTACCGCCCGGTCGGTAACGCTTTGAGAGTTAAGTAGATCGCACTGGAGACACAGGCTTAAATTGTTTTTATGCCAAGCAAAAATTGCTTTGGAGGTGTAAAGCAAAATTCACAGTGGGGTCTACGGCTATTTTAGACTTTTTTTTTTCAGTGTAGGAGCAGGGTTAATTTATCTTTTCATGTTGTAAATTACAGCGTAATTAATTAAATAGGTTTTCTCTTATGAAATCTGAAGGGCCATGTAGTGTGAGCCTGTCCGAAAAATTTATAGAGTATGCTTAAATAAATATTCTGGAAACCTGTCAGAATTATGAAAAGTTCACTATAACCTCTAAAAGTCAATTAATACCGGTAGTTAATGGATAAGCTCATTGTTCATTAACTACTACAATTCGACTGAATTTTACAGATTAAAATAACTTTTTTCACAATTTTTACACGTACTCAGATTTATTGTTATGGCGGGACAAGCTATAGACATATAGAAGTTTCAGACACACTCACACTGCAGTACACTACAGTATACGGACGAAAATTAAAAACTTAATAAGAAAATTCATCCGGCTCCTACAATACAAAAGCCACTTGTCAGATTTAGCAGGTGTATTGAGCATTCAATATTATCGATATTTACTTTGAGGTGATGTGTCCGTACTTAATCCGAAAGACTAAGTATGATAGAAACCGGCTTCAGTAATGCATCTCAGACATTCCATGTATTTTTGAGTTGACTCTGTCTTTTTGAAAGTACATGTAATTTAATAAAAAAAATAAAAATACAGTTCTATAAAAAATACACAAGCAGTACCTGAATTAAATCTGAGAAATTGCATGACTTATTTCTTTCTTTTTATTAAATTATACCTACAAAAAAAAAGATAAAATCAGCTTAAAAATACATAAGATGCCTGAAATGCATTATAAAAGCAGATTTCTATCATTCTTATGTTCTTCTAAATGAAGTTTGAAAAGACATCCTCAAAGTAAATATCAACCACATCAATGTATGAGGAATAGATCTGTTAAATTTGACCGGTCGCCTCTTATAGTTGCTGCTTTTTCTGAAAGGATAATAAAAACCCTGAAACAAAAAATGAAGCTATAGTAATGGTTGAAAGCAGTTTGAAAGTATCCTGTTTATGATGGTCATATAATGACGCCCTCGAGGAAAGAACAATTATATGAAGACGTATTGTCTTCTGCAGGAACTCTTCGCCCTAGGCCAAAAACATAATTACAACAAGAATAACTTAGCAACGGAGGGAGTACAGAGAAGCCACACTCCTGTCAAAGGGGTAGGAAATTATTGCAGGATAGATACTAGCTTAAAAGTATAAACCAATAAACTTTCTTACAGTAAGCTACTCACCAGATAATTTTTTCAACGAGTTCAGAGGTTGTCAATGTCCACATAAAATATGTCAATCAAACCAACATATAGTCCCAATAAAAAACGCTAGCTGCAGGTGTTTAGGACGCCGTGATGTCGTCTGCAGGAGCTCTTCGCCCTAGGCCAAAAACATAATTACAACAAGTATAACTTGACAACGGAAGGAGTACAGAGAAGCCACACTCCTGTCAAAGGGGTAGAAAATTATTGCAGGATAGATGCTAGCTGTAAAGTAAATGAGAAAACATTCTCACAGCAAACTACTCACAATATAGTGTTAGCGTGTCGATAAGATCATTCATAGCACTATATATTTACCAAGATATGTTGAGAGAATTGAAAGGGATCTTTGCACTCAAAAGTCGAGAAAGCGCATGCGTATTCTCAACTAAGACCTCTTCACCCTCAAAGTTTACCAGAATGTTCACACACAATACAATACATACAGAGGGATTGTGTATGCAATTTCAGATCGACTCAATCAGCCGGTACGGAGAAAATGACATTTTTCTCAAAAATTTCTTGAAAAAGACACAGAAATTGCAATATCCCCAGACTTGCTGATTATGTAGATCTGAAACTTGATATACTGTCTCTCAGCATGTATTCCATCATGTATAGAAAGTTGAAGATACTTGTAGGGAATGGGAAGGGATCTTTGCACTCAAAAGTCGAGAAAGCGCATGTGTATTCTCAACTAAAACCTCCTCACCCTTTCTCAAGGTTCATACACAATGCAATGCATGCTGAGGCATTGTACATTAAGTTTCAGATATACTCAATCAGCCAAATTGGAGGACATTACTTTTCTTTCTTAATAATTTCCTCAAAAAGCACACAGAAAATGCTGTAACTCCACACTTGCTGATTATTTAGATCTGAAACATGGTATATAATCCCTCAGCATGCATGATATGGTGACGTGTGTAAAGCTGAAGATATTTTCAGAGAGAGGAAAGGTATTTGTACACTTGAAAGTCGAAAAAGCTCATGTGAACTTCCAACTAAGACTGCATTAACCCTTGCTCAAAGTTTAACAAAATGTCCTTGTGAAAAAAAGATGAAAACCCTGCAAGATTAGAAAGGAGCTAGTATTATTGAAATAATACTTACTCAAGGATAAGACCACAACTTAATTAGCAGAGAACTCGACCAACATCAATATCGATCCATACAGCAATTTAGGAAACACAGTGACTGCAGATATAAACATTGATGACTGCCGTCTGCCGGACTGCTGTGCGCACACGGTTGACATGGTGCGGGTGAGAGCCAGATAGGAAGCGAAGCACTGTAGCGATAATACGTACGTAGTAGGCAGCTTTCTTGTGTTCAGTCCGCACTGAAACTTTTTCACTAGAAGTTCGGCCCAGCCTTTTTCTCACATCATCCGCGGCGCCGTGTCGCTTACGCAAAGAAGCTACGAGCTATCAGCTGACGAGCCAGACGAGACGAGCAGGTGAGCTGCAGCGCGTGCGCATGCGCGCACTGTCACATGGGTAAAGCCAACAAGCCAGTAGTGTCACCGCCATCACATGATTGGCGATGCTGTACACGTTACCCATGTGAATATATGATGTTGTAATTTTTATATCGTTTATTGCGATTATTGCGAATTGCGTAAAATCAAGCTCGCATTGTCATCACTTTGCATAAACATCTATATATTATACGTAATACGTTATACACGGACAATATGACATGACTTGATAACCATTGCGCGGTAACATGTCTTTAAGAGACGGTCACTAATGTTTTTTAGACGGTAAATTTTTCGCTTATTAGCTTTACTGTTTGCCATATGGTAACAAAAACTATTTTTTTTTTTTTTAATAATATGCAAAATCATGAGTGCATTGCCCTTCGTAATGACATTATTAATCAATTTTCGCTTTTATAAAAATACAAGGTTCTCCAGTGTATTGCGCTCGTGCCTATTATGTAAAAACGAAGTTTTTACATAGGGAGGGGGCGGGCGACGAGCGAAGCGAGGAGCAGGTGTGCGTGGGGGCGGGGGGCGGATGGCGTGCCGAAGGCACGCTGGGGGGCGCAGCCCCCCTAGTTTATTATTTTTTATTATTGAATTATGTTTTTCTGCTATTGTTTTATGTGTTTATACATTGCATATATTGATATTAAGATTATTAGTTTGTCTATCTTAAATTAATAAATGTTTTTATGAGGTGAGATCATGATGACTTTTTACATAATTTGTTTCAACTTTTCAGCAATAATTTGTTTATTTTTTATGTTTAATATTGTTTCTAATATTTTATAGCTACAAGCAGTATGTATATGACGAACCTGGTTTGGGTATATGATTAAATTGTTATAACTAAAGGTAGTAGTCGATTTGGCTAATAATAGTATCATTGTTTGTATAAAATAGTGTGTCCATAATTGTTTTTCAATAATTTGTAGATCTGATGAGGGTGCCCAACTAGCCACCGAAACGTCGTTGTTATATATTTTTAATAACAATAAATTGACTCGTAAACCAACCGTTATACACAGTTATTTTTGAATACTACACGAGTGTTTGGATAATATCAAAACAAATAAGGAGATTGGGTTGTGTGATACTCCTACTGGTCTTTGTTTTTGTACGTCGCCCTGCAATTATGGAGACCTCCAATGAAGTTAAGTTTTTTTAACACATTGTCGACATCTATGGACACGAAGTTTGTAAATATTTTAAAGATTGGATTAGAGTTGAACGAGCGATTATAAAATCGGAGTCAAAAAAGAAATTCTTAACGAGTTGTCGAACAAGAGATATCTTTCCGACACACATTTAAAACGTAAAAGTTAATCTTAAGCACCTATTTTTTCATAGCAAAACTGGTAATAAGACATTTACAAAACACTTGAATACCTTTATGATCTCACTTTTAAATGATGAAATCGAAGACATATGTATACATATTCATTTTTTAAAAAGTAAATTACAGAATATCACTGAATATTTGAGAAAGAATTCTTCTCATGATGTAATGAACAAATTCTTGCTGACTCAGTCAAAATTTAATGACATGACTTTACATAAATTCGATACAATTCATGCTGATAAATTACGAAATATTATAAAAAAACATTACAATTGTAATAGAAACAATATTAATCATGATAAGGGTACTTCAATGATTGACAACGTTAGTAACAATAATATCAATAATATTAATAATAATAATAGGAACAATCACAAAAGCAATAACAGTGTACACAGTAATGATACAGACAACATTGTTGTGCACAATTTATCTAACAGTAGTAATAACACCATACACTGAAAAAAATATTTCTTGAAATCAACTAAATTTTCTTAAAATCTAATAAATTATTTATTAGAATACTACTATTTAAATATTTCTTTAACTTAACAAAATTTATTTACTTATGCTAAAGAAATATTTATCTATATTGAATAAATATTTATTAAATAGTGTCAATAGATTTAGTAAAAATGAGTAATTATTTAGTTAATTTAACAAGTTCTAATAATTGACTTAAGTAAAGATTTATTTGTACTAACTAAATATTTTGTTAATTTAAATGTACGCACTCATTATAATAAATATTTATTTATTAATATAGGGAAAATATTATTTTGATTTGAGAAATTATTTAGTTAATTTAAAATTCTTAATTATTTCAACTAAGAAAATATTTACTTTTATGCATAATATATTTTGGGACTTTTAATATATGCAAGTATTAAATTAACTATCTATTTATTAGTATTAAAAACATATAATCGTAATTTAAAAAATTACTTATTTGTTTTAAATTTCCAATTATTAGATTTAAGAAACTATTAATTAACTTACAATAAATATTTTATTATTTTCATGTAAAACAACCAGCAAAATCGTATTAATTAAAATTATTATATATTTATTCATTTAAAATAGATTTGACTTTAAATCAACTAATTATTTAATTACATACAAAATTTATTTTATTAAATTTAAGAAATGCGGAAGAGATCGAAATCTTTTTTTAAATATTAATAATTGTACTTTATATTATACTATTCATTTAAAACGAAACAAAGATTTACTTGTTTTAAATAAATATTTCTTACAATTAATAAAATAATAAAAAAGTAAAATTAAAAATATTTGCTGAATTCTATTTCACTTATTTAGTTGGTCTCTCCATGTCAATTACAGTATTGTAACTGATTATTTTTATTTGATCTGAAACAGACATGTAATTTATTAAATACAAATATTTATTACTTATTTTTCTATTCCAGTTTGAAATTTTCGCTACCTACCTTATCGACACACAACACACTAAAGTATTTTTCTTTTACAGAAGTGATGAAAACAAATAGATGTTGATTTTGTACAGTTTTCTCTAAGAAACGCATTAAGTATAGTACACATTAATTAATAATATTTGAAAAAAATCGCAGAGAAAAATCCAACGGGGATTCGAACCCGGGTCGCTCGAGTTAGTACGCAGACACGCTATCCATTACGCTATCGCACGCTTGTAAAGACGTAGTCGATGTTCGTATATAACGTGCATTCATTAATATGCGAATAATATACTTTATTGGTTTTAGGAAGAATTTAGAAGCAAAAGTATGATTGTTATTATTATCTAAACAATAGTTATTAAAATAAAAACGTAATCAATATTTATTGAATACAACTAATTTTAATACTTTATGGAAAATCGATTTCAGATCTTTACACAAACAACGGTTAGAAATTTATTTGTATAATACTTTTATTATTATTATAATTTATAGCTGTCAAAGATGTTTTTTTTTCTATAAATTGAATGATTTTTCAATACATAAGCCTAATGAAAAACCGAGTAATGAAGTAAAAAACATAATGTTGATAAGGTAGAAATCTATTTTTTAAATAAATATTTCATATGTTTGACTGAAATTTATTAAAATTAAACACAGTATTTATTCAAGTACTATTACTTAAATATTTATTGAAATTAACAAAATCTATGTAGTTAGTAATTATATATTTCTCTGTACCAAATAAATATTTGTTTAAGGACGTTCTTCGGCTCAACTTCATCAATATCGCAAAAATTGTGATCTAAAAATATTATTTATGGTGGAAACCCTTCATGAGTTTCTATACACTACTCTAAAAATAATAAAAAATGACGACGTAAGAAAAAAGATGTCAATACGATATTTTAAATAAATACCACTTACACGGTGTGACTATATATAGATATACAAATAACATGGTTGTTTTTCTTTATATCGCTATGTCTCCGAAATTAATACCGCTTGCCATATTGAAAATTATACCATATTATTCCTCTCGATTTCTAGTTTTATATCCCATGGTTGAAAAAAAAATCACAAAGAAAACTTCTTTTACAGTAAATTAAAATGTATTTTTCCAACGAGCTTAGATAGGGATCCCATGTTAACGCTGAAACTTTGAAATCAAATATTTTTATTTTGAATACCGTTTTGGACGTGGGGGTTTGAAGCATCTACTAAGGACTAAAAATCAAACAATTTCTGCAAGTCTCAAGAAAATCACAAGAAAATCGTTTTCTCGGAGAACGTCCTTAATACATAAAATTGATTATGTAAAAGCGGACAATTATTTATTTATCTAAATTTTAATTACTTGACTTGAGTATATATTAATCTACATTTATAAAATATTGTATTAGTTTCAATACATAGATTTTTAGAAATGAATACTCATTTATTATTGATACAGTTTGTGAACTTAACAAATATATATTTTGTATAGATAAATGTGTAATTACTAACTACAGAGATTTTGCTGATTCGAATAAGTATTTAAAAATTAGTATTTGAATAAATACTGTATTAAAATTTAATAAATTTTAGTTGAATTTATGAAATATTTTTTCAGTATAATTATTTTGGAAGTTCAATGAAGTTAATATTTTCTCAACTGAAACAATTACTCGGTAATCTGTGTACTTATTTGCAATAAATGTTTATTAATATTATAATAATTTAGTTGCATTTGCATGTATGTGCAAAAATATTTATTACTATTGAAATCATAATTATTATTATTAAATGAATAATTATTTAAAAAGTGAGCTGTTTACGATTATTTTGAATAAATACTTATTATGTCAGTGTATTTATGTAGTTTAAAATAATTTTTTTATTCAATGAAATAAATATTTTCTTATATTTAGAAATAACTTTTATCAGAGACATTGAATAAAATTTTATACAATAATAAAGCATTTATTGCAAATAAGTACACAGATTACTCAGTAATTGTTGCAGTTGTGAAAATATTTACTTAATAGATCTTCCAAAATAATTATACTGAGAAAATATTTCAGAAATTCAACTAAAATGTAGTAAAATTTAAAAAAAGTATGTCTTGAAAGAGTACTATTTAAATATATATTTAAATTATATATATATATATATATATATATATATATATATATATATATATATATATATATATATATATATATATATATATATATATATATATATAAATGTTTGTATAGATGCATATGCAGACATGTCTGCATAAGTCCCGATCCGTTACAGTCAGACGTCCGCATAAGTACCCTTTCCATTAAAAGTGTGTCTGCACAAGTCACGCTTGACTAAAGAAATAATCCCTCTCTTATGCCGACACGCAAAAATGTCTGCATAAGTCGGGTAATGTCCGCATAAGTACTGTTTCCATTAAAAATGCGTCCGCATAATTACCTTTTCAGATATTTATACATATATATATATATATATATATATATATATATATATATATTGTAACGGCCTGCGCGTGTACGTGCGCGCGTGTCCGTGTATCGGTGTGCGCGAACGAGACACGAGGCGAGTCTCAGCACACCGCGTCAGCACGCGCAAACACGGAAAAGGTAAACATCTCTCAACCCTGCGCGAAGGGCAAGGCCGAGAGATGATTGCGCGTGCCGACGAAGAAGCAGGCAGGCAGTATCGTTTCGGCCATCGCCGCGAGCAATAGCCCTCACTGAGAGAGAGAGAGAGAGAGAGAGAGAGAGAAGCGGGCGAACCAGTGAACGCGAGTGCAGGAAAGTGCAGCCGAGAGAGTGAGCGAGAGCGCGGCGCAGCAGCGTAGCTTGCGAAGCAGGGAGAGAGAGAGAGACGCCGTCAGCAGCTATCGCGGCCGAGTGAGAGGGAGAGAGACACCGGCCGATCCTCTGCGACAGCCGGACTGCTCGCGGAGGAGAGAGAGAGAGAGAGAGATACGACGCGCGAGACTTCCGGCACCACTCGGCCTGACTCCCTGCATCAGCCGAGTCTTCGCGAGGTAGGTCCTGGCCAGGCGCTAGCGCGCTCTCCCCGCGGACGACGTGCGTCCGGAGAGCGACTCCCGCGCGAGCGAGCGAGGCTCACCGACGCGCGCGCGTGTGTCGATCGCGCGCGGCGATCGACCAACGTCGGCGCGGGCCGCTTTTGCGAGTGCGTGTGTGCGACCGCGCGCACACGTAACTAGAGCGCGGGCGCACCACCCGAATCGGCGCGTACACTGCGTACGCGCCGCCTGTGTATTATTCTTTGCGCCCGAGGGGCAATAAACTTCTTTTATTTTTCATCCGCGTTCGTGCATTATTTGGCGCGTAGTCCCGGATCCCTTTTCCTAGTCGGTGGCGCGGCGGTATACAATACCACCGGCCTTCGCGGGCGCGAGTACACGGTGCTCGCGCATTTCTGAGCAGCCGAGTTAGCACGCACGAGAGAGAGAGAGCGCGACAGCGAAGTCGCGCGTTGAATCGCCGGTAGGTATGGCTGCCGACGAAGGCAGCCGACGGCGAGCGACGGCGCGCCGGCGAGAGCGAGGAGATTTCGCCGAGGGTTGGCACGGGCCAGTGCTCGCGCCTGTCAACCGCTGCGCCGTTCATCGGCAAGTCCGCTTTGGAGATTTGCGGCACTGAGGGGAAAACCTACCCCGTTATAATATATATATCAAATGCAGCTTTTGAGGATCTATGTCAGCACGGATTCGATACTTTGAGGATTTTTCGGACTTTTGAGGACATCCTCAAAATTCCTTCGGTATGAAACGGTACTTTTGAGGATTTATATTAATACCTTCAACGCAGAGAGGGAGTTATTTCTTTAGTCAAGCATATACGAACTCTGGAGAAAAAAACTATAGATCCTCAAAAGTACCGGTTTCCGAAATATGTGTGTGTGTGTGTGTCTATATATATATATATATATATATATATATATATATATATATATATATATATATATATATATATATATATATATATATATATATGAATGTATACACCTTATTATGGGGACTCTGTGCCCCGCTTAGTACCTAGAGCTCAGAGTTGCATATGACAAGTTACTAAAGAAATAATGGACCCTAGGGTTATTGACTCTAGCAACGTCCCCAAACTATTGGTTTCGCTCATTTTATTTCGGGGACTGTCCCCAAACTATTGGATTGTCCCCGAAGTTCGGTGAATGTATACGTTTTTGTCCCCGTAATGAGCCAAATGTATATTTATATATATATATATATATATATATATATATATATATAAAATTTAATTTTAAATCCAGATTTTTTTGATTCAACCAAATTATATTTCTGATTACTAATAAATAATTACTAATACTAATAAAATAATTATTCGTTTCTAAAAATACATGTATTAAAAGTAACAAAATATTTATTAGTATTGAAATCATAATTATTACTAATAAATGAATAATTATTTAAAAGGTGAGCTGTTTAAGATTATTTTTACTAAATATTTATTATGTCAGTGTATTTATGTAATTTAAAATAATTTTTCTATTCAATGAAATAAATATTTATTTATAATTGTAAATAATTTTTATGAGACATTTAATAACATTTTTATAATAATAAAGATTTATTGCAAATAAGTACACAGATTACTCAGTAATAGTTTCAGTTGAGAAAATATTTACTTAATAGATCTTCCGAATTAATTGTACTGAGAAAATATTTCAGAAATTCAACTACAATGTATTAAAATCAAAAAAAGTATGTCTTGAAATAGTACTATTTAAATATTTATTTAAATTAACAAAATATATATGTAATGATTGCGATATATATATATATATATATATATATATATATATATATATATATATATATATATATATATATATATATATATATATATATATATATATATATTGTAACGGAGTGGATACGGATGAGAAGAGTAAAAAATACGTGCCGGCATCGGGAATCGAGCCGCCCGGATCGGAGGCGAGTGTCTCTACCGCGAGACTACCAATGCACTGTCAAACTGCGTGCTTCTATTCATCATAACTAGCGATGTCGGTAATACAGGTACCTTCCATGCGCCCGTTATAATAATATATATATCTCCCTATATTATATAGGCGTTACTGTTATATCTGAACGCAGTCCCTCCACCGTCCCCTTCACCACCCTCCACCGTCTCCTTCACCGTCCCTGCCACTTACCTATTTGCTGCCCCTCCACCGTCCCCTCCACTTTTTAACGTTAAATTCGTTCAAAAATCACGTTATTTTTTAATCTCAGTCAGACCACCGTCTCCTCTACCGCCCTCCACCGTCCCCTCCACCGTCCCCTCCACCGCCCTCCACCATCCCCTCCACCGCCCTCCACCTATCGTCCCCTCTACCTCTGGACTACTACCGGAATATTGTTTTTTATGATAATCGAAAAACCATCAAAGAGAAAACTGTCACTAAATCTTTGAATTCGAACATTTAAAAAAACTCAAAAATATACTAATTATTATTAGAACCAACATAGACAATTATGTTTTCAACTATTACCACATTTCGCACATTTGGAACAGCTTTCCACACCACCACTGAGGTACTGTTATAGGCGCGTTGAATTTTTGATTTTATTGAGCTTAGGTTTTATATATAAGAAATAATAATAATTATATATACATGATTTTGGGACATGCCGAAACATATAGAATTACACAATAATTTTTTATATAATGAGCCTACACACAACCATGGAATTCATCGCCAGTAGCCCTAAAAGCCATGGGAGTCATCCCTCCGTAATCCTCCTTGACTCCAACCTAGCCCTTCCTTCCTCCACCATGTAAGATGTGAATTAATTTTCATTACTTATTATTGTAATTTCTTTAAAATAAAAATTGTGCAAGGTTTAAAATATAATGAAAATTAATTCAAATCTTTATTACATTTAATAAACAAATATTTCACATTAATATATTAAATAATTATGAAATATTTATTTATTAAATGTACAACAATATTTAGATTATTTATTATATTAAACTTATGAGAAGATACAACATGTCTTATATTTTCACAAACGGTAATATTTTAATTAAAATGATTATTGTTATAAATTCCTTGAGCTTAGGAGAAATTGAGATCATATACAAATACGACATAAATTTTCACTCATCAAATCTTATAGTGTAAATTATAGATTAAATTTAAAAACTTTCTTTCCATACAATGTTATCTATTATTAAAGAATTTTCTGAACAATTTTCAATAAATATATTGTTAGGATTTTTACATCGGGATAAAGCAACATAAAATAGTGAAAATAGTGGTCGTCTAATAAAAATTCTAATAGAATCGAAACTCTGTCCTTGAGATTTATTTATTGTCATGGCAAAAGCTAATACAATTGGAAATTGTTTACGGTAAAGAATAAAAGGAAATGAAGATGAATCTGCAGTATTTAATGTTATTCGTGGAATAAAAACCTCTTCACCAATTCTTTCACCTGTAATTATTTCTGCCTTAACATTATGAGCATATAATCCAGTTATTCTTAGACGTGTACCATTACACATTCCTTGTACAATACTTATATTTCTAATTAACATAACAATAGCATTTACTTTCAATTTTAATTCATGAGGTGGAAGACCTTCTCTAATATTGTTAAGCATTTCAATTGGATAATTTAAATGACTATTTTCGTCTGTTTGATCAACACCTTTATGAGTTGCGTAACCTAAACTATAATACGTATGTACTTTTTTATTCAATAATTCTAAAACTTTATTATTAATAATTTTAGTATCTTTATTATGAGCGGTTACGATTACACGATCTATTGAAGTTTTAATATTAATGTTACTATAAATTTCTTTACAAATATTATTCGTTTTCCATTTATTTGGAATAATAAATGGATTAATTTTTCCTTCACCCAATTCTCACAATAGTGAAGCAAATTCTTTATTTTCCGAACGAATATTTTGATTTAATTTTAAAACTTTAAAAAGAGACCATAACGCAGAAAATTTAATTGTTTCTTCAATTATACTATTTTTGTGACCACATTTCATAACTGGAAGAATTTGCCGAAAATCACCTCCTAATATGATCAATTTTCTACAATATTTATTCAATTAATATAACGATATTTCATTGCTCTGAAGCAATTATAAAGAACATAAATAGTATATCCTTTACCTTTGATTCGTCTTAAGTCCGATATTTTACCCATCAAAATTTCATATTGTCAAAATTTGATAGTTTCATACTTCATTATTATAAAATTTCTCTGAAAATGGGGGTTGGCGAGCGGAGCGAGCAGGCGGCGAAGACCCCCTAGTATATATATATATATAATTATCCCCCCATCCGTTTATGGAGCCCATCCCTGTATATTAGTACCTACAGCCCAGAGATCCCTATGGCAAGTGACTAAAGAAATAATGGACCCTGGGGTTATAGACTCTAGATCGGGCTCCATAAACGCCCGAGAAAAATATTTTATGGGACCCGGGCTCCATAAAAGAAAACGGGCTCCATAAATCTGTTAAAACAAATGTGTATATATATATGGGTAACTTCACGTCACTGTGACAGGTATATATGTATATATATATATATATATATATATATATATATATATATATATATGTATATAGTTTCAATTGTCTGTTACTTATTTCTGAGTTTGCATTCCACTGTCATCAAGGTCTCGTTTTAAAAGTAACATTTTGTATCAAATTTTTAGCCTCTGTCGAGGGATATTAATCATATCACAACCGCCTTAAGCATATTTTGTATGGTATTTTCTTACGTATAAATTAACAATATAATTGACATCAATCTGGAAAAATTCTGAGCAATTCTACTTACAATTTGTAAACTTTTTCCCATTTAATGTGCTATACAAGAAGTTTCAAGATTTTTAGTAAAAAAAATCATGAAAATAGCTGTTTTTTGAAAAAAATCAAAATTTTCAAATTTTCAATTGATTCTAACTTTTTAGCCATTGAGTATTTCGCTCTTAAACACTAAGGTTGTATTTTGGGGCTAATTTAGAACTAGAAAACCCCATTTTAAGCCATTTTAAAATTTCGACCTGTCACAGTTGATGTGAAGTTACCCATATATATATATATATATATATATATATATATATATATATATATATATATATATATATATATATCGCTTTATATGGAAAATATATAATCTGACTAGTTGAATATATGAGAAGTAATGTATGGTCGAACACTTAGAAAATTAATTAACAGAATCTTATTAAATCTAGGGATCAGAAATTGTCCTTTATTCATTCGTTAAATTTCTTTTTAGAGAAGGCTTTTCCTTTTTTCTGTTATTCAATGTTTTGTATGTAGTTAACCAGCTATTGTAATCTTAATAGCATTGATGTAACTACTTTTAGTACCAACCGTCTTATCTCTTTTGGGTATAGCTAGACTTTTGTTTCTTGTAATACGAGTTAATTCAAAGTACGTTTTTTGTATCATGATTATAATTTAAGCTTCGAAGGCAAAGATTTGCTTTGTATTCGTCAGATCGTTTTTAAGGAATTTATTTTTGTTAATGATTTCTTATTATACCATTTTTTTTGCTAATTTGGGAGAAATCGAATATATTCTGTTTCGTTTATAATATACCTTATATATTATGACTGTCCCACTCTAAATCATAATCATAGATCAACCCTAATTATTTACACATTTCCACGCGCTTTTGAAGCACTATTTCCTTATTTTAATAGTCATATCGTTGGGCACGCTGCCACAATAGGCTTCAAGCGAAAGGAACGCAGCTTTTATATACTGTTATATTCTTTAAAACAGATCTTAACCTTTTTATTGAACGCGCATAATGGCATAAGAACATACAGGTTTCATTGTTTATTTTATGACTAAAGAGTATATATTTTTATATTTTTATTGTAAGCTTGTTATAAATAAATGAAAGCTACGTACAATCTTACTCTTCCGGTTTCTACTTTCTTAACGCATGTATTCCTTTTTAGTGTCTTCAATACCGTTATACTATCCCACGTGGACTTATATTTTTAATTGAAACATTACCGAAGTAAGAATTTCAGAAATTTATCATTTACTTATTCCTTATTTAACATGCATATTCTATACTAAATCAATATTATTGCTATATGCATATTTCCATAGAAGTATAGCATCGTATACTATCATTAGCACTTTCGTTTCTATACTTTTAATTTTTCTTATCTATATGGATACTTAATATAGAGAATATTATCACAGTAGCTTCCGAAGATCACTTAACCTTTAACCCTATTTACGAGTTTGGTATAACTTCACTTGATATATATATATATATATATATATATATATATATATATATATATATATATATATATATATATATATATATATATGTAGATCCAGTATTATAAGAGGTATATGAATATTAATTCGATTTATTTCTATATCGATGTGAGACATTTATTTATTTTTATTTATTTTACATATATTGTGGAAGTTGTATCTTAAATATTAATACAACTCATTATATTCTTACCACCGTTTTGGATAGTCCGAAGAGAGAATTTGAGGTAAGGAATGAGAGACGTCCTTGGGTGACGACCGAATTTTATTATTGTTACGGAGAGGTATTTCTAACCTCTCCTGTAACAGTAACCAATAAAAGCCAATAAAAAAAATTTGTATAAGATATTATAAGTATTTGCACCAGTAAAATCTTATTAAATCAAATAAAATGTGTCTATTTATCGGCATAAACAACATCGGCATAATCTAATGATTGGCTTAAGCTAATGAAAACATTAGTTTATGCCGATTAACACACACGTTTTATTTGATTTCATAAGATTTTACTGGTGCAAATACTTATAATATCTTATGCAAAATTTTTTTTATTGGATTTTATTAGTTACTTTCAACTGGGTTAATAGACAAAATTACAATATATTTTAGAGGCTTTTAGCCACATTTACTATATTTTCGATTTGGTGCAGTAGGGTAATTCTTCGGTAAATGTTATCTAACAGTTACAACAAGAGTAACCCACGAATTAACCAACGGTGCAGTAAAAGAGCAAATATAACACTTGAAAAGCAAAAAGTATCGACTATAATATAAAAACCGAAAAAATATACTTAATCTCAAACGTTTAAGTGCGCAATTGTACAAAACATTCATTTACCATAAACATATTTTGGACACACTGTAGATATACCATTAGTTATTGTGATTAAATTCATTATTCTTACTGCATACCGAATTATTAATTATAAATTATTATTTTAAAAGGAAAGATCCCATTTTTAAAACAACAATTTGCTAAACGAACCAACATTTTGTGACGAAATTAATACACGAAAGGGTTACACCCGTAGCCAAAATACAACTTCTTGAAGCATTAATTAATAGTTATGCAGAGCTGCAGAAACCTTTTAATATCTTCAAAATCGTAAAATATCAATTTCTAAAACATGTGAGGGTAGTAAAAACAAATCAGCTAATAGAAAGATGTGAAAAATATAATTCCGAAAGAAACGTTTATTAATTTTTTCTCCGGAGTAATACTCTAAAACGATAATCATTTTACTATAAGACAATTATATTTTTCCAAACATATAAAATACTCGGATTCAAATTGGATTGGAAGAAAATGAGTCCGAAAGTAAAAGAAACCTAAAAATTCTACACTCATCCCTACCTTACCGACCTTCCACGGTACGTTAACTAACCCGCCCATAACTCAGTTACCGACCCGCCTTATAGGGCTCTTCCCACCATCGGCGTGGACCACGGTATGTTTCGCGTCGGTATCTTACCCAGATAGGTAAAAGAAAAGAACAAAGAAAGGGGTTTCAAATAAAAAATTTCCAATCAGCATCAATCAATAGAGCTCTCAGTAAGTATACTAAAATGTAGCAGGACATTAGCGTGCTACGGAACTACCTTAACACCATGCCTTGCACGCTATTAAATGCTCTGAAGTTGGCTGAGTAGAATGGATTGAAATAATCGCCCGCCGAACGCCAGCCGTAAGTGCTAAGTCGAAATGGCGTCACAGTACACGGTCAAGCGAAAGGAGGGGATGACTTCGGTCGGGCCCTAAGGATAAGGTAAATTCAAGCGCAGAAGGTAAAGGGCCTCCGAAGAAATAAGATAGTGACGCAAGGGACAAGGGTTCGGGCAATCAAGGAGTCGCGACGGGTAAGTTTATTTGCAGTTAAACTTATAATAATACCCAGCTGCACTTCCCCGGGAAGTAGCTACAACATTTTTCTCATTACTAATCAATGATATTTTACAGCTGGAAGCACCGGCAAGCCCTGCTGCGAATCGATGTGAAATTTGCCGACAAGCCCATACAAGCTCAGGACGCCGCATACATACGACCTCCTGCACCAGAAATACAGCATCCGCAACCTCAACGACAACTAATGCATCAAGCCCAGCACAAGATCCAAATTGCACGTGCGACCCCGCGGCAGATAACGTCGTGCACTGATGCTGCCAATTGCGGCTTCGCATTTTTATAGCGTCGGGGCACAGGACGTTATGATGGTGAAAAACTAACTACAAGCTCCACCTTCCCAAATGAAATAGGTTGACTAGAATACATGTATAACTAAACCTTTTAATTATATTATACCTATCACGGAAGTTATCAGATCGTTATTAAGCTCTGTACTAACAGTGAATAAATTATACATGAGTACAAACATCTCGCATTCGCTCACACCATTCACGCTAATAAATACATTCATACATACAAAATTGTGTTATAATTATTTTTGCTATACCATCAAAAAAAAACCGCTGCCAATTTATTGGTGCATAGCTTTCTGCAATTTAACTTATGATTGCTATATATATAGTATATAGTTCAAATATAAAATATGTTTGCTCATTCTACATACTTTATAACGATTTAAAAGTTCATTAATATTTAAAATTCAATGCTGTTGAGGTAATTCACCTGCCGATGCTGTCATAAAAATCCCAATATCGCAAACTCAAAAATTAATCGCTCTATCTTGAGGAAAATTAGCACACATAGTACCTATATCACCTACAAAATTGTCTATAAATAGGAAGCTGATACACAAAAACCGTTCTCGGGAAAGAAAAAAAAATAATAAATAAAATATATCTTTACGATTTTCTTTTAAGAACGATCCTAAAAACTACTAACCAAGCGAGCGTTGGCGACTCAGCCCTATTTTCTATTTCGATATTAAGGAAGGCGCAAATCGCCAATTGCTTCAACGAAGAAGTCTTATGTTGATGTATACAAATTTCTAGTAGATAAACGGACCCACGTACGTGAAATATAAGTCACAGATATGACCGAATGAAACATTAAACATCCAGCCGCATCAACTAAACGCTAAAACAACATTAAAAACTTAACGCAGGACAGATTAAATACGGGATAACAGAAAGGGAAGTTCAAGGTAAATGAAACCTAAGCCCTTACACGCAACCCCTACCTTACCGACCTCCCACGCAAAAGAAGTGATCCATCTATAACTCAGCCACTTATCTGCTTTAAGTTTCTTTCCAACGGCGTGGGCCTCGACAGACAACGCGTCGGTACCTTACCCCGAGAGATAAAGAAAAACAAAAAATCCCCGAATAAGATTTCCAAGTAACAACAATCTCTCACTTCACCATAAATACACACGGCATATATCGAGGCAGCGGTACCTGGTTTGATTATAAAATATAATAGGAGAAGCAATTTTAATAATCGCATATTATAATATTTTCATAACCGAAACCGTATCAAATATAAAACAATACGATAGACGCAATCGTAATTGTTAAAATTCGCCAATTAATATCAGTATAGACATCAGCAAAATATCACGGGAGAAAGCTTACTACCACAACCACTTTCATGAAAATCGAAGCTATCCGAATATAATAATTATCATCGAGATTAGTGTCATTCCCCATCGTTGAGGAGCGGGGGTACATAAATAGACCAAAACTTTTTAACTAGCTAATATGAGCAAATATCAGCCTACATAAACCTCAACCGCCCAATCGGAGAGCGCCACTAGGTTAAAAAGTAGAATTAAATAATCAAAGCCGAGAAAAATTGAAATCGCGGAATCGCCCTAAAACACGCTGTGCCCAACACTATAGAAAGAACGGGTACATTATCATATCATAGATAAAGGCTCTTTTATTCTGGGGTCGAATACTTACCCAATTGGCCGGTTTCCAGAATTGAGGCTAATATAAAATTAATTGTCAAGACTTATAATTGCAATGTGAACCCAGTCAGAAAACTATATTATAAATTCCTTATATAAAAAAAATATTCCTTATATTAAAAAAAAAGGAGAATTCTGGAATAAGGGAGAAATCTGGACCTCGAAGCCTAGTAGAAATAATATTAGAAAACAACATATCAGAGTACCCAATAAAATCGGCCAATCCTGTGTGCTTGCAGACTAACGCTGGAAGCAATGAACACAAGGAACCCGTTGATACAGCCTATTTCGGAGAGCCCAGGAGTCACCATCTAGCAGCTGACGCCGCTCGCAACATCCAGCACAACATGGAAGATAATACAGCAAATTAACTTGGAGCCGTTGTTGCACCAAGGCGAGCGACTGCTAGACGCATGGCGCTCCATAACGCAACACTGTAATAATATGGTAGCGTGCCGGCATCGATAGAGCTCTGGAACTACTAGAAGGATCGCGAAGAGCTACTCGAATTCGACGAGCATGGTTCTCTGCCGTCGGGAGTGCCAGCCTTTACTTATTTGGAACTCTGGATGAGGCAGCGAAAGAAGAAATTAAAGGGCTTATAGATGGAGTACAAGGCAAGATCAGGCAATTTTCACGAGCGGCTGCTAGCCGTGCCAACTTGCAGTTTCAAGTTATGAAGAGATAAGGGGAAGAAAGGAGTTGGCGGCAGTAATATAATTTAGTCACGTCAGTCTCTGTCGGGTCCTCGAGTTGTAACAACGTGTTTTAATAAAGAACACTCTTTTCTATTTATTGTGTGTGTGTGAATTTGTCTTATTATTCCATTCCCTGTAAATCGGAATTTACCTACATTCACCCTTTTCACATAACTGGCGCTGCGGGCAGGATACTGCGAGACTGCTAACTTCAGATTCCTCTCCAACTACGGGACGAGAATCATCACCAAGAAGGCAGCCGGTGATTTTTCCCCACTGTCGCAGTATCTACACGTCAACATCGAGACCCACCGACTTGGCACTGACTCACCGAGAAATCATCAAAGATATTTCATCTGTAAGTCTTTGGAATTTCCTTTATCCTTTCAACCTTTCATACGATTGACCTTAAACTTTTCGCGAAAGAATAAATAGAATAAATTATATAATGGCGAATACAAATCAAGATCAAGCTGCTCAGATTACAGTAGAGCAATTTAAACTACGCTTATCTATTTGGCGCGAAGCTATTCCTACGTACGAAGGCGGTACTAGACTTTTATCGCATTTTATTCAACAATGTGACAAATTTGTCCAAATGTTATATACAGCAGATCCACTTGTCAATGAATCTCTGTACGCACTTATAAAGTCGAAATTACGCGGCAAAGCATTAGATTTAATAGTAGTAAATAACCCGGAAAGCTGGGCCGAATGTAAAAGAATTTTAATCAACAGATACAGTGATGCGAGTTCAGAAGAACTATTATTTAATAAACCCAGTATATGTTACCAAAAAGCGAATCAATCGTTCGAAAATTATGTAGACGAAATAAAATTACGATTAAATAGACTAAAGGAACACATTCAGTTAAATAATGAAGACAGATAGTTAATATGAAAATTTCATTTTATGAGAACGTCGCTAACAACACTTTTATTAACGGAATAAAAGAACAATACCATTCATTCTTAACACACTGTGAATTAAACGATATTGAAGATTGTTTAAATAAATGAAGGAGACACGATAATCATGAACATCAAGCTACTTTTCTTTCATATATGAGGCAACGCGAAATTAAACCGAAAACGAATTATTCAATACGCCGAGTACCTCAAAATCTGCAATTTCATTTCAACCGCGATCCGCCATAGCGCATACCCCATTTAGGCCTGCATTGACTAATTTTGGAAACAACAATCCTGGAAACAACAATCTTGGGAACAACAATTTTGGAAACAATAATTTTGGCAACAGTTTTAGGCAAAATAATAACAATAATAATCAAGAAACGCATCAAAATTACCAACCAACGCCTATGTCTATAAGTACAAGAAATACCTACCAACCAAGTAGTAACCAAACTAATAGACCAAATAATGTGCAAAATAACTCTGCACCTAGAACCAACAACGTAAGTACAGGACCTCCGAACTTTGTCTCAGAAGAACTTCATCATCAAGAAGTTCAACAAAATTTCGTAGAACAAGAATACGAATTCCAAGATGAACAGCCTCAAAATCTAGTAGATGAAACAGCTGAAATTGATAATACTGAACATTTTCAGTTGGATCCCAATACATCGGAAGAGAGAATAATAAATCTTAATAACATCGATAATTCACGAGAGTTGCCGCATATAATCACCCTTAACTCGCCGTTGAAAATTTTAATAGATTCTGGAGCATCGTTTTCAATTATGAACGCAAGTATAGCATATAAACTGTTTCCGAACTACATTTTTTCACACAATTTCGAAATCTCATCTCTACACAAAATCACTAAAGGAACACATGCATTAACCTTTCCTATTCTACAAGAATTAGGCAACGAAACGCCAATAACGTTTCTACTCGCACCCTGGCACTCGACTTATGATTGCTTGATTGGCCACAAGGATCTTCAAAATTTAAAAGCAAATATCGATTACGAAAATCAAATATTTAGTACGAGTAAGTTCGAAATTAAATACAAGAAAGGATGTGAGAATAATGTAGCTGACGCTTTAAGCAGAATCGAGATAAACAATCAAGAAGAAGAAGAGGACTCTCTTTCTATGCTTCCACAAGCGTCCGATATCACCCCCCTCACCAACCAAGAGCTGACTCAAAGGTCCGATGACAAAGAAGACGCAACGATTCATACAGCCGAACAAAACCCAGTATTCTCACTACCTTTGTCAGATAAAAATATACACACATTTACCTACGACATAATAGTCAAAAGGGGAAACGGTTACCAAGTCAAACCAACGAAAGATAAACTAAAAATTCAATATTTGATAAAAATAAACAAAAATGACGCGGAAGTGCAGTTACTTAAATTTCTCAGCGAAAATGTAAAACCGAATAAACAGTATGGGATTTATTTTGAAATACTAGAAGGTAAAGAAATGTTTATCAAAACACACCAACAACAACGTGATAAGACCGCGCCGCGATATCAGAAACTCCTCGTAGAAAAATACAGGGTCCCTCATTGCTATGTATACGGGCAACCGCGTCGTTATAACCAAAGAGATGCAAAAAGGATAAGGAAAGTTTCTTCCTTTTTACAGGAAAATGCAGACCGGACTAATCATGATACTCCTAGTCATAGTGGCGAAGAGCACTGAGATAGACAAGGGCAACATTCACTACGACCATCACCATGGCATTGGGAGAATATTTCAAAATTACCACTATGTGCACTTTCACATCAATATCACGACTTTGAAAGATACCTATAATCGTATCCTTGTTAGCTATACCACACTGTCTTCAGAATTGAAGTTAAAAGTCACGGAGTTATCATCGTCCCAATTGGAATCGAACTTATTAAAGCAAGCTGAATTACTCTGTGAAGCATACAAAAATTTACAGCAAATATCACCAGCAAACACTAGATTGAAAAGGGGATTAATAAATGGGCTTGGCACGGCGATTAAGTATATTTTTGTAAACCCAGACGCCAATGATTTGGATAGGATAAATAACTACTTGAATGTACTCAATAACCAACAACAGGAAGATATGATAGTTCTCAATAAATCAGTAACTATTATAAACAAAATTAGTAAAAACATGAATAGCAATACTGAAGTTATCAATCAAAATTTATGGAATATTTCCAAAGCCATGGATCGTCAAGACAAACAATTAAACTTTTTCGAAGCACTCATAAATCTTATAATACAGGAACAAAATTTTTTAGATTTGCTCGGGAAAATAAAGCGTTCGTTTATTTTTTTCAGATTAAACGTGTGACGTAGAAGTACTGAATTATAAAAAAATTTGCAATATACTTACTCATCTATTAGGAACTTATTCGAAAAGAGAATTAATAATGCACTACTATAATCTGTTAGATTTTGGCTTCGTTCAAGGTTCAATCGTATGTATCCATGACCTCGTTACTTACACACTCAAAATTCCTATCCTAAACCCCATCGAATTCTCCCTATTCCAAAGACTTTCTATCATCAATGATAATAACCAAACGGAAATCGTCGCTTTGCCATGGAGGCAAATTGGACCTTTAATCAAACTATCAGCTCAAAATTGCCAAGAAATTTACAGAGTTACTTTTGTCAAAAAATCGTCACCAGAGAAATTGAAGCCACTATCATTTAAATAAATACGCCTTTACTTCTAGCATATCCTTTGATAATTTAACGTTGATATCCAGTAATTACGAAACAACCATTACTCGTAATAATATCAAAATTAAGCATCGAGGAGCCCGTTTGATCGAAGGGAACGATCTGCAAGTAGAAGAACATATACTCGACAAAAATTTGGGAGAAATAAAACAGCCAGATTTAATTTTACCTATGATTATTAAAGACGATCAAGTCAATTTTGAATCTTTGAAAACATTAACAGTTCCAACACTAAAAGAAAATGGATGTACAGTATAATTCCAGAAGAGTGGCGCGAAGTAAATGAAACCATACAAAGCGAAATATTTTACGCTGCTCTTTGCAAGTATCGTAACGAACGCAGAAAGTCTTTTCGCTTTGGTGAACCAGGTGGAGTAGATGTAAGCGACGGAGACGACGCACAGTGTTCTATTTTGAAAAAAAATGGACAAACTGAAATATCTCGCGAACGGATATCGATAGCCGGATGAATCCAACTGCATTTTAAAGTTGAAGTAATGTACAATAAAGGAAAAATAGTCCAGTACTGATCATTTGACCCTTTGACCTTAGAAATGAAAAATGAAAGTCGAATAAATAACGAATTTTCGGCTTTTTCATTGTAGACTTTGTGGCTATCAATTTTTTCGATCAAAAAAATATGTACTCCTGTAGTGTTTGATGCAAGGAATCCGAATTTGATGTCAGAAAATATATTCATATATGCACCTACAAATTTGTGTACTTGTATTTATGTACCCATGTATTTTGATTCGCTGAATCCGAATTTGAAGTCGAAATTACTCAATAATGCTCCATTTTTTCAGGGTGAATTTTTCGTAGTTTTTATGGAATTTTTAGATTTAAAAACAAATTGGTGTGCGATAGGACAATTCTGACATCAAATTCGGATTCCTTGCATCAAACACTACAGGAGTACATATTTTTTTTATCTAAAAAATCGATAGCCAGAAAGTCTACAATGAAAAAGCCGAAAATACGTTATTTATTCGACTTTCATTTTTCATTTCCAAGGTCACAGGGTCAAATGATCAGTACTGGACTATTTTTCCTTTATTGTACATTACTTCAACTTTAAAATGCAGTTGGATTCATCCGGCTATCGATATCTGTTCGCGAGATATTTCATTTTGTCCATTTTTTTTCAAAATAGAACACTGTGCGACGCCGAAGACAGTAGCACACACGCGGTAAAAGCAAACGACGACGACGACGACGACGACGACGACGACGACGACGACGACGACGACGACGACGACGACTTCAACATCGTATTCACTGAGAACGTTCCCAGTGAAAAGTCTGTAAATACAAATATATTCAGGGAGAATCAATTACATGATGGACACAAGGACAATAATGCATGCGATACGTGCGCTAAAAGCGAATACAATAGGTGTGTATGCTGCTGATCAAATTCCAAAAATTTTAAGTCCACCTGTGGCTATTGTGACCAATCTAGATACAGCAAATAAACCAGGATCACATTGGGTTGCCATTTACATAGACAAAAATGGATACGGAGTATATTTCGACAGTTACGGGATCGCCCCCACCTCAGCACTCCATCTTGATCGCCTACGAAGAAACTGCGTGCGTTTCCAGTGGAACAAGAAACTATTACAAAGTTTTGATTCAAAAGTGTGCGGTGAATATTGCATTATGGTTTTGTATCATATGTGTAGTGGTAGTTCTTTACGCTCGTTTTGTCGCATTTTTTCATATAATACATACAAAACGATAACATAGCTACTAAATTTTATAAAGTTATTTCACAAAAGCGAGCCAGAAAGGCGAATCCTTACAGAAATCGTTTTCTTCCAAGAGACACTTCATTGCGAACTGGGCAGAGTAATCAAACTTGTAACGCAAAAATATAAATTTTTTCTTTTTGTAATCATAGATGTAAGAGTAAAATAGGTATACTTTTGTAAGTTCTTCGTAAAATAAAAATTGTATTTGTAACAAATTTACATTTAGTGTTAGACTCTTTTTCACATCCTTACCTACCTAATTCCCCTGCATGCTTTCAAGAAATTATCACGTTAATAATAATAAAACAGTATCTCTATTTTGCTTATTTTCATATCATACGTTCACATCGGCTGCGATTCTAACTGAAATTTTTATCGCGTAATACAAAGCCAAAAGTAAGGTTAGGTTACATATAAGAATTTATTTCGTCGTCATTTTTATCTCGTATTCGTTACTGTTAAAGCTCACGTCATTTCAACGTACTTTTTTATTGCGAATACAAAATGGAAAGTGAGGTTACGTTACATTCAACGATTTCTTTCATCATAATCTTTCTCCGAAACCATTATTTTTATCTCGTATTCTAGTTACTCTCTAAGCTCACGTCATTCCAACGTACTTTTTTATCGCGAATACGAAACGGAAAGTGACGTTATGTTACATTCATCGATTTCTTTATCGGAAACCGTTATTTTTTTTATCTCGTATTCGTTACTCTCTAAACGCACGTCATTCCAACGTACTTTTTTATCGCGAATACGAAACGGAAAGTGAGGTTATGTTACATTCATCGATTTCTTTCTCGGAAACCGTTATTTTTATCGCATATTCGTTACTCTTTAAGCTCACGTCTTCCAACGTACTTTTTTATCGCGAATACGAAACGGAAAGTGAGGTTATGTTACATTCATCGATTTCTTTCTCGGAAACCGTTATTTTTATCGCGTATTCGTTACTCTCTAAGCTCACGTCATTCCAACGTACTTTTTTATCGCGAATACGAAACGGGTAGTAAGGTTATGTTACATTCATCGCTTTCATCTTGTTGAATTCTATATATTACAACGGCATCACTCCGTTCACTGATTGGATGAGGGAATGGTACGTAACAGATTCATCGGCCAATGGGAAAACAGAGCATGGTGGGGACATACGTGTAAAAGCTGGAGCCCGACATGCTTGCCTTCAGTCACGAGTATCCATTCCATTTGAGAGTACGCTCCCGCGTGGATATTCCAGTGTCCGTTCAATCTCTAAGTATACTCTTACTTTAAAATGGACAAAAACGAAGCATCAGCAGTGCTTCCTGCACCATCAGCAGCAGCAGCAGCTTCAGTAGCAGTAATTCCATCACCACTACCTCCGCCATCAGCTGCACCACCACTACCTCCACCAGCAGCAGCAGCAGCAGCAGCAGTAGCAGTAACATCGCGAGTTAATAAAAACATGGATCTGCCAAATCTCTTCCTGTCTACAACCTACGCTATCAATAAATCAAATTCCAAAACAGTCGTTGTTGGATTGGAACACCACGCAGGATTTTATAGAGCTGTGGTGAAACTCTGTAGTACAGGGTCTCCTGCAAAGTACGTAACTCTCGAAAAAAACAGTTGGGAACTGATCAGCGACCAAATGGACGCGATGATGGGGTATGTGCCAGATTCATTCACCTTCTACAAAGACTTCGGTAAGCCTTCAAAAATATTTCTTCCAAACCACGACATCAATTTTACAACGGCGTACGGAGTGAGGTCCATCCTTATCGACGAGAGACCTAGTGTACCGACACCGAAGCTCGTCAAAGGAGACCTCCCCAAGGGCAACCAATAGACGAGGAGACGCAGTTTCCAGACAGTTGTTCACAGTTCGAGACACCACAGAAGAAAAGAAAATACGAAAGTCCACCCGGGATCGTCATGCAGCAGGCAACTTTGAGCGGCCTACGAGAAGTGCGCGAATGTGTCGATGAGTGGTTAAAATGTTTAGAAGAAAGTGCCGGATTTATAAATCGCGGTATCGATAACGTAATTGAGTTTTTAAAAGTTGAGTTAAAGAGAGAAAGCACTGAAAAAGCGAAAAATATTTTGAAAGACACTGCTGCGTTTAAACAATATATATTCAATTTTTAATTAGAAACCAACAATCTTTTTATTTTTTACCTTCTATCCTATCCACCAAACCTTTCTTATAAAATTCATATATCATAGATATACTCTGCATACTCCATTTTGGCGCCACCAGTTCCTACGCATGGTGTCTACACCACATGATGCAAAGTATATTCATTTATAATGCGATGAGCGAAACGAGAGGTACCATTTTCATATTGAACGCCAAACAAGCAAGAAGTATGGGGCCACCGCAAAGCAAGAACGCTACGAAAAATTACACCGGCGATAAAGAGAAGCAGCCACTTATACAGCCATCATCGTCGTCATCATCATCATCATCAAAATCGTCATCGAACAATAGCTTCTCCAAGAACACCTTCTCGTTTCCAGAGAAACAAGCGTACAAACGATTTTAATAATCGTTTACTGTTAATTTTTTATCAAAACGGTCCTTTTCAGGACCACAATATAATATCACGTAAAACATACTATTCGATATCTTCTCTCTCACACACACACACACACACACGCACGCAAGCACGCACGCACGCACGCACGCACGCACGCACACACACACACACATTTCATTTATCTTAATTGATGTTTTTATTGTTTATTATGTTTAAACAATAAGAATATTGATTAATTAAAATTATAAATCAGTATACTTTCTACTATGGCGTAGGCTCGTGACGTCATCGATCCCGATACGGGACAATTTCTTATCTATTGTTTAGCAACATTAATTTAAATATCTTAATCGGTGTTTCATTAATTGTTTTGTAAAAACATTTTTATGTTTTTTCATGTAATTAAGATATCTTAATTGCTTATTTATATAAACAATCAATAAAGACACATTAATTACTATATTGTTGTACACCAATAATAATAATAATAAGAGGGGCCGCATCACTGCCTCCCGAGAACGCCATTCTACTATGGAGAGAGACGAAAATGTGTCATCGATTCCCGTACGGGACCTCTCTGTTTATATTTACAGCTATTATGATATCTTAATTGCTTCTTTATTGATTGTTTACGTAAACAAACCATAACAACAGGCTATTAAGATATCTTAATTACTGTTTATGTAAACAAAGATAAGATAGCCCGGGCGGGGCACGATGACGTCATTTGTTTAGTCTCTCCATAGTAGGATGTATACTACTCACACCATATCATGACACATAAATACCGTAAACGAAGCAGTTGGGGAGAAATACCAGCAGGACTACATCTATAAGTTGTACATCTCACCATTCTTCCTCCGGAAATGTAATAAATTTTTCGTTAGCATTTGTACTAATCGTCGTGGAAAAACTTCAAGCTTCCAGCATTCGTGAATTGTATGTTCTGCAACAGTTCCAAATTTCTGCACCTAGAAAGATAAACACAGCAATTCACAAAGCATTTTCTCAGACATTTTGCTAGAATTTGATTGTAAATTTTATGATTGCAGTGTAGGAATGGATTCAAAATTATAGAAATATTAAGGTTAGAAGGTTAGTTTATAGTTTACAGTATTTATGCAGTATTATAGGAAGAAAGACTTATCTGAAAATGATGCCTTTTCTTTTCTGCGGATCTAGAACTGTCGTTTCTTAAAGATGCTAATTTTTAGTACATAAAGTCGAGAACATTTTAAAGTAAGATCTTTGAAAATTATCCGTCATTGCAGCGAAAACAAATAACTTACATGAAGCAGTTTATCGTAAATACTAATCGACATCGCTAGTCTTTTTGTTTCTGTCACTACGTTAAATTCGCGCATAAGTATTTGATTATCAAATGATTTCGCATGTGGTTTATGCTACATAAGCACTAATGAATGCACTCAAAATTAACATCTTCAAGGAAACAACAGTTCCAGATCCACAGAAAGGAAAAAACATCATTTTCAGATAAGTCTTCTTCCTATAATACTGCATAAATACTGTATTATAAATTAATGTTCTAACCTTAATATTTGTATAATTTTTAATCCATACCTACACTGCAATCATAAAATTTACAATCAAATTTTAGCAAAATGTCCGAGCAAATGCTTTGTGAATTCTTATGTTTATTTTTCTCGGTGCAGAAATTCGGCGCTGTTGCAGAACATACAATTCACGAATGCTGGAAACTTGAAGTTTTTCGACGACGATTATTTTGAAGTACAAAAGCTAACGAAAAATTTATTAAAAAATAACTGTATATAACGTTTGGTTTACGAGTCAATTTATTGTTATAAAAAATATATAACAACGACGTTTCGGTGGCTGGTTTGGCACCCTCATCAGATCTACAAATTATTGAAAAACAATTATGGACACACTATTTTATACAAACAATTATACTATTATTAGCCGAATCGACTACTACCTTTAGTTATAACAATTTAATCATAATACCCAAACCAGGTTCGTCATATACATACTGCTTGTAGCTATAAAACATTAGAAACAATATTAAACATAAAAAATAAACAAACTATTGCTGAAAAGTTGAAACAAATTATGTAGAAAGTCATCATGATCTCACCTCATAAAAACATTTATTAATTTAAGATAGACAAACTAATAATCTTAATATCAATATATGCAATGTATAAACACATAAAACAATAGCACAAAAACATAATTCAATAATAAAAATATAATAAAAAATTAAAAAAGTAAAAAAGTAAATATTGCACAAAAGTTACGTAAAGCCATATCGCTTATCACAGTTAGAAGAATACTACGAATGACTAGAAAGTTTACACCCAGATCGAAATAAAGCGTAATCTATGTATATAATCAAGTACTATTAATCAATATACTATCGGTAATACAGGAATTTCTATTGCCTTCATCAGAATACCGTATATCAAATCAAAAT
This sequence comes from Torymus aiolomorphi, assembly GCA_036365515.1. Classification (NCBI taxonomy): domain Eukaryota; kingdom Metazoa; phylum Arthropoda; class Insecta; order Hymenoptera; family Torymidae; genus Torymus; species Torymus aiolomorphi. Next base: position 136,129,348 of record CM070875.1, on the reverse strand, counting down.
TAAATAAGGTGGTATCATTGTGACTTTTTTTCACTATTATATTTTATTTTTTAATCTATTAATAATGGGAGCGTAACTACTGTGTAATTTTTTGTATCCTCTTTCTTATTAATGGAATTGGTTTGTAAATGAATATGGATCATTTCAGACAATGTTCTTCTATGCCAATTAGTTTCTCTATCAGGTATTTCAAAATTTTCAATGTCAAACAAATGGGATTCATTTTTCATGTGTGTATTAATCACCAATGTAGCGTCATTCTTTTTTGTATTACGTTTGTGTTCTGAAATTCGAGTATAAACTGTTCTTTTTGATTCACCCACGTTTGCAGCATTACAATCTTTACACTTAATTTTATAAACTATATTACACTGTTCTTTAATTGAAGTGGCATCTTTACCTCTTTTTATCAAATAACTAAGATTATTATTAATTTTCGGTAAAACCCTTATACCATAATTTCTAAAAACTCCTGTAATTTGTTCGAAGAAATTTCTTATATATGGCAGACTGACATGAGTCAAGTATCTATTTTTTGTAAACTTTTTATTGTTGTTATTGCTAATATTATTGTTATTGTTATTATTATGTGTAGCAATCCTTTTATTAAGATGGAATTTAATAAACTCATAAGCATAATTATTACTTATTAGATATTGTTTAACCAGCTTCATATTTTTGTTATGGAATTTTTTGTTTGCCAATACTATTGCTTTATCAACTAAGAAATACACCATACCCCTTTCATGTGATAAAGGATGACTAGAGTTAAAATTGAGGAATCTACCCGAAAAAGTAGGTTTATGATACCAATTAGTAATTAATTTACCATCTTGTCTAATAATTTTAATTTCTAAAAAATTCAAAGTTTGTTTTCCATTTCATAGGTAAATTTTAGTCTATTGGCATAAGTGTTGAAGGTGTCCATCACATAATCTATTTTATTCTTTGGTATTACGATAAAAATATCATCGACATATATACCATAGAAGAGGGGGGTGAAATCTAATCTCTCTAGACAGTCTTACTCAAGATCATCCATAGTAATGTCTGCAAACAGTGGCGATATAGGTGAACCCATTGGCGTGCCATATAGCTGCTTATAAAATTTATTATTAAATTTAAAGAAGGTATTACTCATTAAGAATGTTACTGCTTTCAAAATCGTATCAAGAGGTATATCGTATTTACTTATAAGATAAGGGTACCTTCGGACAATTGCCTTTTTAACTAATTCTACACTAATATTTGTAAACAATGACGTCGCATCAATACTGATCATTATATACTCCTCAGACACATGTAGATTTTCAATTTTTTCAATTAATTCAACACTATTCTTGATATATGATTTTGGTTTTGGTATCACCGTACTAAGTAATTTCTCTAATATTGTAGAAAACAAATAAGTGGGAGAACCAGTACATGAAACTATAGGACACAATGGAAGATCTTTTTTATGAATTTTTGATAAACCGTATATTTTTGGTAAGACAGTATCTGTTTCGGTTATTGCGTTATTGTGAAATTGTTTTTCAAAAAAGCCATTTTTATTCCAAATTGTCATGATTGCCTTAGTCTCACTTTGTAATCTTTTTAAAGGGTCCTTATTTATAATTTCATAGGTTTCTCTATCAGACAGCATTTTTTCCATTTTCTCCACATAATTTGAATAATCTAAAGCAACGGTTACACTACCCTTATCCGCCATCGTAACCAATATATCATTATTAACAATAAAACGTTGTGCTTTTTTCAACTTTTCAGCAAGAATCTTATCAGCATATTTAACGTGTTTAGGTTTATTTAAACGTTTTTGTAAATTATCTACCAATTTGAGTCTAATCTCATCTTTGACGTTCTTGTTAACATCAAGAAAATTTCAGGATTCTTCGGTATTTTTTATAGTTTCAATGATTGATTTTTTGTTCACAATTGGGTTAACATTAAACTTTGGTCCTAGTGCCAAAACATTAATAATATCAGGAAACACAATTGAACTGAAATTAACAAACCATTTGTTTGTTATCTTATTACCTTTGTTATTACATACACTCAAAAAAAAAATGTCGTAAATTCAACTAAATAAATTTATTTTAATTCCATTCAGTCAATTTAAATAAATATGTTCTTGAAATAAATACTAAATATTCAAGTTTAATAAATATTTATTAGAAATTCTCTATCATTTATTAAAAATAAAATTTATTAAAAATAACTAAAGCTTTAATAAAATTAAATTTATCATTTGCTAAAATTACATAAATGAGTTTTTTAAATATCATAAACCAATTTATTTAAAAGAAATAAATACATTCTAATAAATAATTACTTAAAATTCATAACTAATTTATTATAACATACCGAATACGTATTTCTAAATGATTGATCATTTACTTGTATACGGATGATTAAAATTGATAAATATTTATTAAATTTTACAGAATATTTCATTAATAAAGTAGAAAATTTATTACATTCAAATAAACAATTTGTGAAAACAATATTTTTATTAACTATACCTGATAAAATTAATTTCTAAATATAATTAAATATTTATTTCATTGAATGAAAAAATTATTTTAAATTACATAAATGCACTGACATAATAAATATTTATTAAAAATAATCGTGAATAGCTCACTTTTTAAATAATTATTCATTTAATAATAATAATTATGATTTCAATAGTAATAAATATTTTTGCACATTCGTTTAGCATGTCAATTCTCAATGTAAATTGATATTAGACCAATTTACATTGATAAAATATTTTATTACTTTTAATAAATGTATTTTTAGAAACGAACAATTATTTATTAGTACTCAGAAACATAATTTTGTTGAATTAGAAAAATCTGGATTTAAAAGTAAATTCGCAATCATTACATATATATTTTGTTAATTTAAATAAATATTTAAATAGTACTATTTCAAGACATACTTTTTTTTATTTTAATACATTGTAGTTGAATTTCTGAAATATTTTCTCAGTACAATTAATTCGGAAGATCTATTAAGTAAATATTTTCTCAACTGAAACTATTACTGAGTAATCTGTGTACTTATTTGCAATAAATCTTTATTATTATAAAAATGTTATTAAATGTCTCATAAAAATTATTTACAATTATAAATAAATATTTATTTCATTGAATAGAAAAATTATTTTAAATTACATAAATACACTGACATAATAAATATTTAGTAAAAATAATCTTAAACAGCTCACCTTTTAAATAATTATTCATTTATTAGTAATAATTATGATTTCAATACTAATAAATATTTTGTTACTTTTAATGCATGTATTTTTAGAAACGAATAATTATTTCATTAGTATTAGTAATTATTTATTAGTAATCAGAAATATAATTTGGTTGAATCAAAAAAATCTGGATTTAAAATTAAATTATATATATATATATATATATATATATATATATATATATATATATATATATATATATATATATATATATATATATATATATATATATTTATGTTTGTGATATAGGTACTTATGCAGACTTGTCGGCATAAGTCCCGTTCCGTGTAAGAATTTGTCTGCATAAGTCACGCTTGACTAAAGAAATAATCTCCCTACTTATTCAGACGTCTGCATAAGTACCACAAAGTCTGCATAAGTCTCTTTCCGTGCTAGAATTCGTCAACGTAAGTCTGGGTTTGTAAACTTATATATATATATATATATATATATATATATATATATATATATATATATATATATATATATATATATATATATATATATATATATATATATATATATATATATATATATATATATATATATATATATATATATATATATATATATATATATATATATATATATATATATATATATATATATATATATGTTTTATGTTAGTTTCCAGGACATTCCAGATGGTTAACGTTGGTTTCGGGGACATTTGTTAGTTTTGGGGACAGTCCCTGAATCTACATATGTTTAACGTCAGTTTTGAGGACATCGGCCCCCATAAGAGACATTATTTCTTTAGTCACGTATAGGTATACAGTAACATGGGGTCCTGGGAACTAACGTTATACAAATTTATATATATATATATATATAAATATATATATATATAGGTATACAGTAACATGGGGTCCTGGGAACTAACGTTATACAAGTGTATATATATTATACAGGGTCCTATAGTTTATTATCTCAGGGTTGTCCTATGTTAACGTGACTAAAGAAATAATGACCCTGGGGTTATTGTCTCTAGATCGGTCCCGGAATACACGCTTATATATCTTGGCAATTCCGGGACGTCCGGGAAATAACAATGTAGTCCCGGAAATTACAGTTATATATCAAAAAAAGTCCCAGAAATAACACTTAGGTATACTTATATATACTTATCAGGGTTTATGTAGCCCAAGACTGTATGTTAGTACCTACAGCCCAGAGTTCCCTATGGCAAGTGACTAAAGAAATAATGGACCCTGGGGTTATAGCCTCTAGGTCGGTCCGCATAAACCCCTATATTTAGAAATATTATGAAGCCCGGGCTGCATAATCAAAATCGGGCTCGATAAAACCCTATATACCGGGTGTTCCATTTTAAAACCACCAGGCAAATATCGCGAAAACTAAGGGAGATGGAAAAAACTTTTAATACAAAAGTTGTAGGGTTCAGAGGGGCCCAACTGATCGTGACCTTGGTTATGACCTTGAGGTCAATGATCAACTTCATTTGAAGGTCAAATCGATTTTTTCAAATGGGAACCCCCACTTTTGACCTCGTAAATTGAAAGAGCGGAAAATTTTACGTTCAGATATGTCCTTGAGTCAAGGTCATGGTCATGGTCATGGTCATGTTTAAAATTAAAATCAATAAATGCATCAAAACATTCCCATAATTAGGTATACGAGACAAATTGTTAAATACAAAAGTTGTAGGGTTCAGAGGGGCCCAACTGATCGTAACCTTGGTTATGACCTTGAGGTCAATGATCAAGGTCATTTGAAGGTCAAATCGATTTTTTCAAATGGGAACCCCCACTTTTGACCTCGTAAATGGAAAGAGCGGAAAATTTTACGTTTAGATATGTCCTTGAGTCAAGGCCATGGTCATGGTCATGTTTAAAATCAAAATCAATCAACGCATCCAAGCATTCCCATAACTACGCATACGAGTGTTAAATACAGAAGTTGTAGTGTTTGGAGGGGCCAAACTGATCGTGACCTTGACCATGAACTTGAGGTCAAGGATGATGTCGTTTGAAGGTTAAATCAATTTTGTTTAACGGCAACCCTCACTTTTGACCTCGTAAATAGAAAAACCGAAAAATTCTGATATGACCTTGGGTCAAGGTCATGGTCAAAGTTATGGTCAGTTTCCGTGCAGTTAAGAGCAAAGTTGGAGATGACCCGGTCACCTAAGGCAAGGTCGGAGATTACCCGGCCAGTTAAGGCAAGGTCGGAGATGACCCGGCCAGTTAAGGCAAGGTCGGAGATGACCCGGCCAGTTAAGGCAAGGTCGGAGATGATCCGGTCAGTTAAGGCAAGGTCGGAGATGACCCGGCCAGTTAAGGCAAGGTCGGGGATGATCAGGCCAGCTAAAAATTCATTGTTGACATTCTTTTTTAGTTGTAAATGCAATTATTTATCAATAATTTGATCTGATTCTAAATTAATCATGTATTCCATAAAATTTTGTTCATATTCTAAATAGTCTAAAACTAATAACTTATTATGTATTTATTACTATTATTGAATAATGAAAAAATATATTGTTGTCATTTATAATTTACTTTCGTTATATGTAGCCGACATGTTCTAAAATGAAAAATGTTTGTAAATTAAATACTTTCAATTTAATGATTTTTGTTTGTCTAGCGACTGAAAGTATTACTTTAACCTGATCGCAAATTTTGTATTTTCTGTTAAGTAAAAAAATATACATATACACATTATGGGTGAAAATAAAGAATGTCTCAGACTTAAATTATTTCTTTAGTTAAAGGTAGACATTTTTTATTTTTATTCGCTAATAGTAATATATTTTTTTATAATAGTTATATTGTTTTTAATTAATTATATGTAATTTAAAAAAAAAAAATTAATTATCAAAAATTTCTTTCCAAACAATATTTATAATTTCTTCTTTATTTTCTGAATTATTTTCAATAAAAATTTTATCTGAATTTCTACATCTTGATAAAGCTACATATAATTGACCATGAGAAAATAAAGGTCTTCTAATATATATTCCAACACTATCAAAACTTTGACCTTGTAATTTATTAATAGTCATAGTAAACGCTAATACTAAAGGAAATTGTTTTCTATATAAAATAAACGGTAATGATGAAGATTGCCAGTGTTTAATGTAATCCGAGGGATAAAAACTATATTTCCAGATTTTTCACCTGTTATTATTTCTGATTCTATGTTGTATTTAAATAATTTAGTAATTTTTAATCGTGTTCCATTACATAATCCATCGTTAATACTTAAATTTCTTATTAACATTACAATAGTATTTATTTTAAGTTTTAATTTATGTGGTGGTAGTCCTTCGTGTATATTGTTTAAAGTTTCAATCGGGTAATTAATATGGATGTTATCATCAGATAAATCTACATCTTTATGTGTAGCATAATCGAAACTATAATACGTATTTTCTTCAGTATTGTAACGGGATGGCTAGTGGGGGAAAATCCCAACAAGACACAGGCCAGCGATGCCCTAGAACACGGTGCCGCGGGTGTCAGACTAAAATGACTTGCCCGGGAATCTGCTCCTGGAATCCCCAAAACAACGCGAAGATCGCACACGAACTTCGCTTTCCAACTAATTGGATCGCTGAGTGAAAAGCGCGCGCTCGAAGAGTAAAGCGCGCGGCCGCTATACTCAGATATGAAAACGACCGGCGGAGTCGTTTTCCCGCGGAGGCGGCGGTATCCGGGAGAAGGACAGGTTGTAATGAACAACGCGACGAGTAACTAGATATCACAGTATATTAAAATCACTAATAACTACAAGCACAACGCACGTGCTGATTAGAAAAAATGAGTTAGTTCGCGCGCGACCGTTCAGATTCAAACGCGCGAACGATACGGCGCGCGGCGAAGCTGCTATTCTCGCGCGCGGTGTTAAAGTACGGCGGGCTGACACACACCCGCACGTACACGGCACAGAAGGCTTGCATGGGGCGATTTCCGTACGAGCCTTTACAATAAACCCGCGAGAGGAGAGTAGAAAACTTACGTTAGGAAGGAGCAGCCGGTGCACTCGACTCTCTCTCGCTCCCTGTCGCTCGCACCGCAGTTGCGCTCTCTCTCTCTCTCTCTCTCTCTCTCTCTCTCTCTCTCTCTCTCTCTCTCTTGCTGTAATGGGGTCGGCAGGCGGGCTGGCTGCCGGCTCCTCGCTCGCTGTCTCGGTCTGCTCGTGGCACACGCGACGCGGTATCGCTCTCTCTCTCTGTCTCTCTTTCGCACGGACACTATATTCGGCGCCTCCACTACACTCGCAGGGTCTCACAAAGAACGATAGGACGGCGCGGACAAGTAAACTCGGGAGAGACACGGAGGAGATGTTGTACGCGCGAAGGCAGACACGAAGATGGCTCCTCTTTCTCGCGGGAAAAAGTTAGCAGCTTCGCGACCGATGACGGGCATTTTACGCGTCGCGAGACCGATTCGCTACGCGCGGCGCGCCTCGATTTGGCTGCGCGGGAGTTGCGCGCGCGCGCTCAATACCTTCGCGCGTTAGATTCGAATCGCGGCTAGGCACGCGTTACACCCCCCCCGCCAGACGCTGCTTAGGGGACCGTGAGCAGCTCTGCTATCCATGGCTGTCGTCGTACCTACAAATATGGTGGTAATTATTAGGAGAAGGAGGGTTCGAAAAGGAATATGGAAGAATCGGAGTCACCAGTTTGTCTTTTTCATTTTTATTAAAAAAAATATAAAAAAAACTTCAGGGCCTCGCCCCTCTTCAGCTGGCCCGGGAGTAAGTCCGGCGCCCCTTGTGACGAGCTTGATTGGGGCAATGCTTGGATTTCTTCACCCCAAGCTCGCAACACATGAAGCACCGGGGGAGCGCGTTAGAGTCTAGCTCTTCCCGAGCCGCTCGCTCTTCTTCGAGCGCCCTCCTGAGGCGCTCCTCTTCTTTTTGGAGACGGCGCTGGGCCTTTTCCTTGGCCCAGCGCGCCGTCTCCTCTGCCTTTTCCCTGGATCACCTGGCTCCCGCGCACGAGCCAGGCGAGCCTCCTCCACCTTTTGGAAGGCGGCGCGGCGCAGCCTGGCGCCCCTGGCCTCTGCGGCAGCCGCGAGCTCTTCGCGCCGGCCTTGGGCCATTTCGACCCATTTGCCGGCTTGCCGCTCGCCGGCCTTACCGTGGCACTGGAGAAACACCTCCAGTGCGGTCAGGGCAGCGTCCTCCGCAGCGCGCGAGGACTAGCTGAGGCGCCGCGCTTCCTCGAGGGCCTTCTCTACTGGGACCCAGGCCGCACCGACTTCGTCACTCGGTGCCCACTTCGAGACCTGGGTCGGAGAACTCTCCTCACTTTCCTCGTCGGCCCGAGTCGCGCCGGCGTTTCCTTCCGGCGCCCTCTCTGAGGCTCGGACCGACGCCTCTTGCGGAAGCCGTTCTTCCCGGCTTTCCTGCTGCTCCTTCGGGGGACGAGATCGCCGAAGCGGACTGGGACCGGCCTCTGCGCAGGCCGGCTCCGAAGGTCCCTTTCTTGGCTTCGGAGCCTCTATCTCCTCGATCATGACGGTGGAGTGCTCTTCCACTGGCTGGGGTGCAAGTGTCACAGCGTCGATGCCCTCCACGACCTGCTCCAAAAAATCGATGACGGCGGGGTCAGGGTTGCACTGGATTAATCCAGCGATCACCTTCTGCGCCGTCTCCGCTATCTCGGGAGTCAGGCCTTGCATGTCCTGAAACAGGTAAATCGATCCCGGGGAGGGGTGAGATTGAGGACTGGAAAATTAGGACGAATACAGGTTAGTATGTACGACACAAGTTGGACGGCACTATTGTTGCTTTTTAGACGCTCGAGTTCTACGAGGACTAATTAGTCCGGCATCAGCAGGTACGGGCTTCTTCTTCGAACCCTTTGGCCTCCCTGGGCCTCGCTTGGGTTCTGTTGAACCGGCCACACGCATAGGCCGGCCATCGCTCGCACGCTTTCCTGGCCTAACTAATAGCGCGGTCTTACGAGGTAGACCTCGCTTCTTAGCCCTCGCCCGAGGCTGCACACTCTCCTGACTAACTTTGTTGCTCGCTCGCGTACTACGCTTGGCTGCAGAGTCCCTCGGTGGTAGCGATGGGGCTATTTCTGGACTACTTTTGTCCAGGTAGTTTTGGGGCTCTTCTGCGGAGACGTATTTCTTGAGTTGCTGCGCATGGACGGGACGTATCGTTCGACCATCCTCACCTTAGATCTCGTCGATGGTGTCGCCTAGAATATTCACAATCGTGTATGGCCCCGCGTACTTCGGGGCTAATTTGGCAGAAATCCCCTCAGCGGCTGAGGATAGTACCTTATTCTCTGTCCATACACGATCGCCTAGACAGAATTCTGGAGGTCGACGATGAGCGTCATAATATTTGGCTTGTCTCGCCTGCTCCGCTTGCGCGTCGGCCGCCGCCCGAACGTGCAATTCGCGGAGCTTGTCCATGCGCGCCACCCAATTATTTATCGCCTCTTGCTGCCCTTGCTCTTCGGCTAACCTGTCTTCCTCCCGCCTTAGTGTCTTCGGTGGGCAGGACTTATCTTGGTAGAGCTGTGTTCTGCCGTATTATACGCGAACGCCAGCTCGTTCAGATGCTCATCCCAGGACCGGTGATTCTCCTCAGCGTAAGACATGATCATGGTCTTCACCGTTCGGTTCACACGCTCGACGGAATTGGCTTGAGGGTAGTATGGTGGTGTAAACGAGTGATGCACGTTTCTCTCCTTTAAGAATGCCTCTAAGGGTGCATTCTTAAATTCAGTCCCATTATCGGAGAGAAACACCTCGGGGACTCCGAACCGCAGACATACTCGTTCGTTGAGCCCTTTTATCACCGATTTGCCATCTGCCCTTTTTATCGGAATTACTTCAATCAAGCGTGTGAACAGGTCCTGGAAGATGAGAATGTATTCGTGGCCGTGCTTGGTTTTAGGGAGAGGTCCCATAATGTCGCTGGCCACGATTTGCCATGGACGCTGTGTTATACGACGTCCCATGAATCCTGCTGGAGCGCGCTGTTCGACTTTGCACTGCTGGCAAATTTGGCACTGGTTCACGTATCTGGCCACATCTCCAGACATGTGTGGCCAATAATACTTCCGCCTTACTCTCTCTAGAGTTTTCTCGCGGCCTAAGTGCCCAGCAGTTGGAAAGTCATGGCATTCTCTCAGTACTTCGCGTCGCTTTTCGTGAGGGACTGCTAACTTCCATGCATCGTCGTCGCCGAGAGATTCGTCTATGACTTCATTAGGGTTGTACTTATACAGTCTCCCCCCCGCCAGCTTGAACGTGGGGAAGTCTCGCGGCTGCTGTTGAACCTCTTTCACGATCTTGAGGTACCAGTGGTCGTTTGTATCGCGCTCGAGCTTTAACGCGGCGACCGCTGGCTCTTCTTCCTAGAACATCCGTGAAAGGGCATCTGGGACATTGTTCAACGAGCCCTTTCGATGTTTGACCGTGAAACTGTGGTTCTGCAGCTCCAGAGCCCACCTAGCTAACATGCCGGTCGGGTTTTGGAGATCACGGAGCCATCTCAAGCTGCTATGGTCCGTGATAACCTTGAAGTCGTAGGCGTCTATATACGAACGGAACTTTTTAATTGCCCAGAGAATTGCTAGACATTCTCGTTCCGTCACGCTATAATTCCTCTCGGCTGCGCTCAGAGTTCGACTCGCGAACACTAGGACCCTTTCATCGCCGTCAATTATTTGGTATAGCACCGCTCCCAGACCTGCATCGCTCGCGTCAGTTTGCACCACGAACTGCGCGTTAGATACCGGTCTGTATAGAATCGGTGCAGAAGCTACTAGCGCTTTTAGCTTTTGGAAGGCCTCAGCTTGTGCCGTTGACCACTCATATTTTCGATCCTTTTTCGTTAATTCGATCAGTGGTTCAGCAATTGTGGCGAAGTTCGATAAAAACTTTCTATACCACGAGGCCAGTCCTAAGAAGCGTCTCAGCTGACGGAGGTTTTTCGGTACCGGATACTCCATAATGGGCTTTATTTTCTCGGGGTCTGGCTTAAAACCATCTCTATTTACTATGACCCCGAGATATTGGACCTCATCGCGACAGAAGACGCTCTTCCCGCGATTTATTGTGAGACCCCCGTCCTGTATCCTGTCCAGAACTCTTTTTAGAACCTCTTTATGCTCCTCGAATGTCTCTGTGACTATTATTATATCGTCGAGATACGAGTAAGCAAAAGGTTCGAGTTCGGGGCCGATGACATTGTCAATCAGCCTCTGGAAGGACGCTCCGGCATACGAAAGACCGTAGGGCATTCTCGTAAATTGGAAAAGCCCTTTGCCTAGCACGGTGAAGGCCGTAGTCTCTTTGGACTCCGGACTAAGTGGTATCTGGTGGTACGCACTGCTTAAATCCAACGTAGAGATGTATCGCGCTTTCTGCAGCTTGCGCAATATGCTTTCCATGTCTGGTAACGGGTACGCGTCTGGCCTTGACGCTGCGTTCACTTTTCTGAAGTCCACGCAGAAACGGAACTTCCCGTTTGACTTGCGTACCATTACCACTGGACTTGACCAACCAGTTGTCGAGGGTTCTATTATTCCCGCGACTAGCATTTCCTCCACCTGTTTGTGCATCTCTTCCTCGAGTTTCTGAGATACAGGGTAGTACTTCTGTTTAATGGGTCTTGTAGATCCGACGTCTACTGCATGCTCGATCCACGAAGTACACCCTAGTGGTGCCAGGCTGCTACCGATCAGCTGAGCTACTAAAGCTTCTACCTCTTTGCGCTGTTCTTCTGTTGGGTCCGCCAACCCTATAGCTGATACGGACACGGTGTTGTTTGCGGTTATGGCTGCTACTTCTAACTTTACGCTTGCATCGTCATCCTTGAGATGCAGCGCGTTATCAGTGGGATCTAAGACAGCGCTAAACTTCTTAATGAAGTTTACCCCCAAGTAGCACTCCGTATCTAGATCTGGCATTATTGCGACGCGCACTTCTTTGCACACGCCAGCCACGACCATCGGCAGATACACATAGTCAACCACTGCTATGCTTTGCCCGTTTGCCACCCGTGCCGTTAGGCCGCTAGCTGGGATTAACTCTTTTCCACAGGCCGTAGCGAGCTGTAGGCCTATAGAATTCATCCCAGCCCAGGAAGCTCCTGTATCGAAGTGTGCTCGTAGCCTGTAACCGGCTACACCTACTTGAAGCCACCATCGCGAGCAAGTTTCTTGGTTGACTTCATTCGGTTGAATCACGGGCACTTCTTCGCTCTCCACTCCAGACGATTGGACCGAGTTACCCTCGGTCTCTGGTGAGAGAGCTGGGGGCGGGTATGTGGTCGTGTTTACCTGCCCCCCTGGCCGTTTCCCTGTTGGTTTCCGGCAGCATTGGGCTTGTTACCTCCCTTTTGCTCATATCCGGGTTCCCTTCGGTACTCTTGCCTTTGTGGAGGTCCGTTATTTCTTGGACTTTGCGGCCTAGCCTGGTGGGTCGAGCTACTACCCCCACTAGGCTGGTTTGTAATTTGCCCGCCCTCCCGCCGCCTATTTTCCCAGTTACCCTTCTTCTTAGGTTTTCTGGTTGTCGGCGGGCTACGCTTTTGCCCCTTGTTCTCGTCGGTGCCTTTCTTTGTCAAGGCCGATAAGCATTCGGCCATGACCCGACGGAACATAGCCTCGAGGCTCTCTCGAGGCTCGTGCTGTTGGTGCCCCATCGCCGCCACGCTTGGACTCTGCTTTTTCCGCTGATCCGCGGACGGCTCAGTTGGCACGCAGGCAAATTCTGGCATGTACGTACGCTCGGACGGTGGTAGTGAGTGATACACCTTATCTGCCGCGAGCGCTAATTCGGCTTCCCGGGCCAGGTCCAGGAGCCCTCGGTAATCCGTAATTTGATTTCGCATTACCATCTTTTGCAGTTCTGGCCGCATGTTCCGGTGCAACATGTCTAACTGTTGAGCGATGCTAGGCACCGGAACCAACTTTAGGATCATGGCTTGTAGATTTGCCACGTAATCACGCGTAAGTTCGTTTCTGCCTTGAGGCCTCGCGTTTATTTCTGCCATGACGCGCTGCTGATGTCCCCTGTCCCCGCCATACATGTGCGTTATGGCCTCTATGAAATCTGGTCACGATCGCCATGTGTGGTGGTTACTCCGGTACCAGGTGGCTGCTACCCCAGTTAGGAGCTCTGACAACGACGAAAGCACCTCGTCGTGTGTCAGATTAGCTAGAGTTCTGCATTCCTCTATTCTTGTTAGGAATAACTCGTCGCTCTGCTCCTTTGAGGACCCTGAGAACCTGATGTGCCATTTTCGGACTATCTGGCCCACATCACGGTTCGTCTGTTGAGGCAAATACGTATGCCTCTCAGACGGGTCCTGGGTCGCACCATTCCTAGTCTGGCGCTGGGAAGAATTTCTGGTATTATTCCTCCCAGCCTCTGTTGGGGACTGGAGACTTGGGCTGCTGCTGTTAAACTCCGCATACGTGAACGTGTCTTGGAAGTTCACATGCGGTGATCTTCGTCTACGGCCCGTGCTTGGGGGGTAGGACTCCCTCCAATTGCGTACTTGAGGTTGGATGTCGAGCTCCTTGAAGTATTCGTACATTCTCTTTAAGCTCTTCAACCTCTTCGACGAGTGTTTTGATCACCGCCAGTAGCTGCTCCGATAATATATTGTCTCCGACTGCTATCCCGGCGGTTCGCGACTCACGCTGTCGCGGCCACTCTAGGTTTTGCGACTGCGGCGGGTTTCGCGATTGCTGCCAGAACCCGTGCTGCCCATTTCGTGCCAACAACGACTCTTCTTCGTAGTTGCGCTGGCATTGTCGCTGCCTGCGCTGCTCCTCCAGGAGCTCTTGCTGCTGCTGCTGTTGCTCCTGCTGTTGTTGCTGTTGCTGTCGTCGCTGCTGCTCCAACTGCTGTTGCTGCATTTGCTGCTGCTGTATTTGCTGCTGCTGCATTTGCTGCTGCGATTCGAATCTACCGCGCGAAGGCAGACACGAAGATGGCTCCTCTTTCGCGCGGGAAAAAATTAGTAGCTTCGCGACGGATGACGGGCATTTTACGCGTCGCGAGACCGATTCGCTACGCGCGGCGCGCCTCGATTTGGCTGCGCGGGAGTTGCGCGCGCGCGCTCACTACCTTCGCGCGGTAGATTCGAATCGCGGCTAGGCACGCGTTACAGTATTTAATATTTTTTAAATTTTATTATTTAAAATATTTGCATCTTCATTATGTGATGTTAATATAACACTATTTATTGATATACTGCAATTTATATTTTCATATATTTTAAAACAAACATCGTTTGTTTTAAAACTATCAGGTACAACAAATGAATTAAATTTACCTTCTCCAATATCTAATAAAAATGAAGCAAACATGATATCTTTTGAACGGATATTTTTTTTCAAATACATTATATTAAATAATGACCAAAGTTTTGAATATTTTATTGTTTCTTGAATTATTGTGCTTCTACAACTATTTTTAACAACAGGGAGAATTTATCTAAAATCACCTCCTAAAATTAATAATTTTCCTCCAAATGGTAGATTATTATTACAAACATCTTGTAAAGTTTTATCAACAATTTCTAAAGCTTTACGTGGAATCATTGACACTTAATCCCAAATAATTGCAAAAACTTCACGAAATTTTTTTTTATCTGATTCAAATTTTAAAAATGCACTTTCAATATTGTTTAAATCTAAAGGTAATCTAAAAGTTTTATGACTGGTCATACCTTTTCGTAATAGTATAAATGCTACACCAGTCCAAGCCATTGATATAATTTTTTGTTCTATTGACAAAACATAATAAATTAAAGTTTTATATAAAAACGTTTTACCTAAACCTCCAGGACCATCAATAAAGTTAATTTTATGTTCATTATTTAATATTTGTGTAAAAATTGTTTTTTGATCTGTGTTTAATTGACTATAGAAATTATTAAACATTTGTTTACAGAATAAAATATTTTCTTTATTATTTTCATTATTTGTATCGAAAATTTCGTCAGGTTCAGGTAACCCCAAAATCTTTACAAGACATTTCTTCAACTTTTAAAATTTCGTTTATATGATGAAGAGCCCGGTTATTTTTATTATTGTCAAAATCTTCTGTAAAATATTTATTAAATTTTGTCCAAATAGTATTACCATTAATGTTATCTGTTATTAAGAACCAAGTAAAAAATTTACGCAATTGAACAGGTAACATTATATTACAAGCTTCTTCAAAAATTTTATCAATCTGTAAATCATCTTCAATTAGACCATTTGTATTGCTGTTTCTTTGTAAGTATTATATGTTTTATTTTCAAATGTACGTAATTCTTCAAAAGATGTTGCGCCTTTAACACGATTTAAAATTAATTTTAAATGAAATCTTTCAATATCTCTTGAAGATACTACATTTAAACGTCCTATAACAAAATGTTTCAGTTTTCGTTGACGTTTTATCCAAGATTTATTCTTAAAAAAATAATATTTTGGTATATTAACGTATTGAATATTTTTTGCATTTTCATCTTTTTTATTTAATTCAAACCACGAAGTTAATGTAGTTTTCCAGTTATCTAAAGCTTTTTCTTCTTTATTTTCTTCGAAAATTATATTTTGTTTATTTGCGGTATGAATTGCTAAACGTATTACGGTGTGACTTCTACCACATAAAGGAAATTCTTATAATCTCCATGCTGCTTTCATTGGACTCAAATACCTACCATCTATAAATTGAGTAATTTCATCATGTACATCTGTTTCATTATCTGTATTTATTTTTTTTAATTTACAAAGTGCTTTGTCACAACCTTTATGAATATAATTAAAAATATACTTTATACTTTTAATCGAAGCACAATACTTAACATTTATGTGACATTTATATTTTTTTAATAAAAAATTATTATATGGTACAACCTGCCACGGGGTGGTTATTGGAACTAAGACACGTTTCACCTATGTGTCTCACTAGTTCAATTCCATATCTCTCGGTTCAACTCCCGGAGATATAATAGCCAGATTAGGTAACAGACGCTACAACGTCGTGCAATATTAACCGAATCTGGTTACTTATCGTGCAACACGCAAGTCGAAGACTCGCGCTTTATTTCTCACCAGTGACTCGAACTCCTCTCCTGGTCACTGGTTCGTGTGCCAGCTGCTCAGATATAACGAAACGTATTCTCTTACGTAACGACCGCAGAGGCGTCGGGGAGCGGGGAATGACTAAGGTCGCGAAATGATGACTCGAGTGGTTAAAGTTAATAATAAAAGGCTATGGTTTATTAAATAAAAGAAGTTGTGGTTTGATAATAGATCAGTAATATAAAAGAATTGAATTTAGATTCGCGTATTCCCTATCTAAACGGTGCGCCAGCACGTTACCTCTGACGTCAGCTGCCTCGGAATTTACGCCGCGCACGTGAGGTATAATACGCCTCACGTGTGCGGTACTCTACGCGCGCGCTCACCGAGTAAAGCGACGATGTGTGAGAGCAGTCGCGATCGCCACGCGACGCACACACGTATATTAAATAGTTGAGGACGATCTTTGGAGGCAAAATGAAATGATCTTATTTCTTTATGGCAACGTTTCGTTGGCTTAGTACGCCAACCTCATCAGAAGTCGAGAATAACATCTGATCGACGTATGATATATACGTTTATAATTTCGGCCTGATGAGGTTGGCGTACTAAGCCAACGAAACGTTGCCATAAAGAAATAAGATCATTTCATTTTGCCTCCAAAGATCGTCCTCAACTATTTAATATAAAAATGGATGGCGTTATACATTCAACACACACGTATAAGTGTGAGAGAGGGTAGATGGCGGGTTTACACGTGGTTTACACTCACCGACTTCGAAATAGCCGGTGGTTTGACCTCGCGTTTAACCTTGATGAAGTGCACACACTCTCTCCTCACACTAGCTCTCACCGCACAAGAACGCCTACTCGAAGCCGATGTCCAGGTACGACGAGCCTGAACAAGCGGTTACGCGGAGCTAATTCGCGGCGCAGTAGATGCGTGTACGCTTACCTTTTCTATCAAAAACTATAGCGCAGTCTATTCGGGCTCGCAGCAGGCTCTCCCCTCTGCAGCAGCGGTTTGGCCGGTTCAGTTGTCTCGTAGCCGGGATTTCGCGACGATGAAGATTGTGCGGCAGGTTTATCTCGCCTGTCGCACGATTAATTGAAGTCTCCTCGTCCAGCGGCGCAAGTACTCCTCGGCGAAAGACGAAAGCTTACGTGAAAGCTTCAGCGTACACGACACTAACACACAGCGAGTTTTGCAGGAGGAAAAACTAATACTTTCTCTTATTTATTAAAAATAGCGGAGCGTATTCGGGCGCGTGTTCCTCCTCTTCAAGCGAACAATAAGATGCGCCGGCTCGCCGAGGCCTGCTAGTCATCACGTCGATGCAGCTCAGATTCTGCATCGACGCGCCATCTCGCGTTCGCGCTCATGAGGTACTTCAACTACGGCTTATACGCGACGTCGGTACGGCAGGCCGTGACAAACCATAGAATTGTCTACGGGAACTGGTTTTTGGTTATTTCTAATTTTGTATGTTAAGTTTTCTGAAACGTTATTTTTTCTCCTGTATTCTAGATAACCATTTTTTTTAAATTTTGTAAAATCAGTGAATAGTTTTGGAAATTTTTTTTTACATATTGGTTTATTTTTGACAAAACATGGTGAATTATTAGTATGAGGGCCATGAAGCATATGTTTAATAACTAATTAATGTAGTACTTCGTCATCATTTATAGATGGAATTTCTGCAGATATATATTTATCAATTTTTTCAGGAGATAGTAATTTATTGTTAGGGTGTAATGTTACAAGAATATGTGCATGAGGAAGGCCTCGTTTTTGAAATTCTATGGTATAAATGTATGAAATATATGATATAACATTACCAAATATTTTATGTTTATTTATATCATCAATTAATAACATTAATTTTACATGAAATAACCGAACAGAAATATTGGGAATGTCATTTGGAGTAGTATTTCGTGGAAATTTTATTAAAATTTCTTTCAATTCTTTCCATTTTGGATTACATGTAACTGTTATAAATAAATCAGGTCTTCCTGTGTTTCTCATTATTGTCATAGCATCCTGATAGTGTTGCTGCATATACCTTGGACTACCTATATACGTAGCTGGTAATATAAAAAGATTTCCGAGTTTTTCTTTACTCTTAAAATTTGACGAAATGTTTGCAGCGCTATTTATTACGTGGTCTAATAAACCTTGATAACATTCTACACGTAAATTTTTTTGATCACTTCTAAAATAATTCATTCTATTATTTTCTACAATAATATAAGCATGTAAAAAAAATTGTTGAGTTAATCTACCACCGTATAATAATGGATTAAAATTTTTACAGTTTGGTATATATGCTAAACGGTACAAATAGTATTGTAATGCAGTAAGATTTTCCTTTGATTTTGCATTTGGTTTTTTTAAATATCCAATACTCCAACCTAAATCTGCAGATGGAAATAAAAACGGAAAAACCATTGGATCAACATGATGTGATAATTTGTTTAAGTAAGTGATTTCTTGATTATTAGAAACATGTTTTGGATAAATACATATATCATAATTTTCTGGTATTTCGTTTTGTGAAACTATTATAGCTCCTCATTCTGATGTTAAAGGTGCATTATAATGATGTTTTTGATTATTATTTTTACGAATGAAATACATTTTATAATTTGACATATTATTAAAATTTGATATTTCATGTAAATGTTTATATTTTTTATGTTTATATTTTTTAGCATATGGATTATTATTTAACACCTCAGTTAATAATTTTAAATGTTCTTTACTTAAATTTTCGTTTTTACTCAATCTTTTCTCAATGGCTGTTACATTATTATATAATATGATTCGTACATTACTGGAATAATAAAGGTGCATGGCCCTCATACCTCTAAATCTGTGTGTTTACTTAATGATAATAAATTATGTAAACAAAATTTTCCTAAAAATTTTTGTAATGACACAATGTTTTAAGAAAATGATTATCCTACATATAGAAGACGAAATAATATATCCAATAAACATAAATATCCAATTAAAAAAGGTAGACCAATTACATTAGTAGATAATTCAATGGTAGTACAATACAATAAATTTTTGTTAAAAAAGTATGAATGTCATATTAAAGTTGAATATTGTGCTTCAATTCATAGTATTAAATATGTATTTGATTATTTACATAAAGGTGGTGAATATATAAATAAACGTGTCTAACTACTGCTTTATGAAAAATGAAATAAGTCTAAAGTTGAACACCGCGATTTTAGCATACACCGTTTTAAAATACATAACCTCTCAACCTTTTGCTTCCTCCTAGAGGAAGCTTTGTGATAGTAAAAAAAAAGTTTATGAGATAATGTGTTAGAAATGTAATTTAGCAAATTTGGAATCGAAATATACTATTTTTAGAAAATGTCCGTATGGATGTGAGTGTGTGTGTGTGTGTGTGTGTGTGCGTGTGTGTGTGTGTCCGTATACGCTGATATCTCATGATCTATTCGACCGATTTTAATGGGAGAGTGATCATTTTTTTAGATTTTACTTCCACAATTGGGGTCAATATTCTATTTTTGTAAAATTTAATTTTTTTTTTTTATAGCCATTTTTTAATTTTCAAAATTTTTATTTTCGATTTTTTTAATATTTAGAACAAATATTGTTTATATATCATGAATTCTCTGTATGTAGGATAATATTATCTACAATTTAAAAAAAAAAAGTCGGTAGCTATATTTCGTCATAAGTTATTGATGAAAACGTAATTTTTTGTAAATAGGTTATATTTCGAAATTAAAAAAAGATATTAACATGAATATTTTTTTGGTTATAAAGGATATTAAGTACTATAACTCACTAAATTTTTAGGGTTTTTTATTCATTATTCTTTGAGAAAAAAAAAAATTTATAAAAAAAAGTGTTTTTTTTTGTCGTTCAATAACTATAGTAAAATTGGCTTAATCACTTTGAAATTCTTTGTAGGGGTAGATTTTGTATACCAATCGAGTGAGTTCTTTGGGCAAAAGGATTGATCCATAAATTTCGGAGATATTTGAGGTTAAAATTTTTTTCAATTTTTTTTCAAATTGTAATTTCTCGAGAACGGCTCTATGTATCTAAATGGGGTGGGTGGCATTCGAAAGAGAATTAAGTTATCAATATTTTCTAAAAAAAATTAATTCTCTAGCTATCACGGTTCTTTTGTTATTAACAAAAACGTAAAAATTGAAAAATGAAAAAAAGAATGAGTTTTATATGTTCAACTATTACAAGAGTAAAATTGTCTTATTCGCTTTAAAATTCATTGTAGAGGTATATTATTGATAGTTCTCGGATGAGTTCTTTTGGCAAAATGATTGGTTCATAAATTTCAGAGATATTTGAGGTTAAAATTTTTCTAGACATTTTTAAAATGTATTTCTTGAGGATGGATCTGTGTATCTGAATGGGATGGGTAGCATTTGAAAGAGAATTAAAATATTTATATTTTCTAAAAAGAAAAATTTTTTAGGTATCACGGTTTTTTATTATTAACAAAAATGTAAAACTTGAAAAATTGAAAAATGAAAAAAAAAATCTGTCTATCAAATTTTTTAAAATACATCATTTAAAGTACATTTAAAATATGCACACATATCCGAAGAACAATCGAACAGACGACGACATGCGTGAGTAACTGAAGAAGACGAATATTCAGCAAAGAAAAGTGGATCGAATCGTCAAACCATAGTTATTAAAAAACGATGATCTTGTACGAGATGTAGAATCATTCTCTGGATATTAAGAGAAACAAGATTACTCTCTAGCACTACACTACACGAATCCACAACCTTCGATGTTATTTATTTTATAGTTTAAAAATATGAATTTTTCTTATGAAATTTTTTGTAATCAATCTCTCAAAATGTAATAATAGCAAAATATTAAATAAAATGAATATATTGAACTAACATGTGAATAATATTTATATAAAAAAATTTATTTATAAAATCCGAATACAACATTTTTTATGGAATAATATATAATTATATTATAATTTTTACAGAAATATAATAGAAAATAAAATTGCTTTACTGTATTGCATGCTGTACCGCATGTGCGTTAGGTCTCCCATACAATAATTTTTCTTGTAAACACAATCAAAGAACAACTTTAGAATATTTTTTTTATTTCGAACCAATGTACGACGAGAAGCCGTTGACAGTGGACTTGAAGAAGAAAAATTTGATGAAGAATAGAACTTGAAGAAGATTGTTTTCCATTCATATAAGAATTAAAATCACAAACAAATAAATTACAAATGGAACCGAGGAGTGAATACCCATGAAAAAATTACAAGTTAATATTTTCCATAAAATTTTTCAAATTTTTTTCGTGAAAAATTTATTTTTCGAATTTTAATTTAATAAAAGGAATCAAAAAATTATTTTGAGGAAGCTACGTGCCAATGAATTGGCAGCGATTTTTTTTCGTACTGTAATAATAAAGGGGGAGGGGTGGAGGAGCGGAAGAGGAGCGGCAGAGAAGCGATAGAGGAGCGGCAGAGGAGCAAAAGAGGAGCGGAAACTATAAATAGACCAAATTACTCAAAATAACGTAAAAATTGATCGATTTTTACGTTATTTTGAGGAGCAGAGGAGGAGCGGTGGAGGAGCGGCAGAGGAAGGGAAGAGGAGTGGCAGAGGAGCGACAGAGGATTGGAGAAAGAGCGGAGCTGGAGCGGACCCCAAAAAAAGCTTACGCCTATATAATATAGGGATATATATATATATATATATATATATATATATATATATATATATGCATTTGTTTTAACAGATTTATGGAGCCCTTTTATACACATGAGCATATTTATGGAGCCCGTTTTCTTTTATGGAGCCCGGATCCCATAAAATATTTTTCTCGGGCGTTTATGGAGCCCGATCTAGAGTCTATAACCCCAGGGTCCATTATTTCTTTAGTCACTTGCCATAGGGATCTCTGGGCTGTAGGTACTAATGTACAGGGATGGGCTCCATAAACGGATGGGGGGATAATTTTATATATATATATATATATATATATATATATATATATATATATATATATATATATATATATATATATATATATAAAAATATATATAAATATATATATATATATATATATATATATATATATATATATATATATATATATATGCTGTCCGTTATTTCCAGAATTGGAAAATTTTAAAAGTGCCCATTGAATTTCAAAAATATATGCCAAAAAATAGGAAAAACGTTCAGCCGCACACTGTAGACCTAAAAATGTTGTGCCGCCGAGCACATGAATTTTTGAAATTTCGACAATTTTCCAAAATCGGTTTATTTGTAGAGGTGGCTATTTTATCGTGTCTAAATGGTGGATAAAACTTGGAAATATCATCCGCTGTCAGTCTTTCTTACTTTTATCGTGTAGAAATAATTTTTTGTCACTTAGTATAGATCACAATATGCAAAAAATAAAAAAAAAATAGCGTTTTTCGCAATTTATCATATCTGAATCCCGGGAAAGCCTCTTTTGCATCACAGCAATCATAAGTTCGTGAAATTACCTTTAATTTGACCTATTTAAGAACCCTTTTAGGATGCCTGGGAGCCGAAAAATCGTCGTTTGAAAATTACATGAAATCTTGTTGAAGAGGAAAACTTTTCATTACAGGAGCTCTGGTCGATTCCCAACGATTCATAAGATCTATACAACCTAAAGATCTTTTAGTACTATCAAAGACCTTCAATTTAAGCTCCGAATGAGGTATGTAGGTGCTTCTGGAGCCAATTAATGATTTTTTTTTTCATGTTAAAAATTTCAAGTAATTTCAAAATTTAGTAATGGTGAATCGTGATTTTGTCAAATTTTGAATTCCTATGTAAAATCGCTGTAAAATCGTTCCCGCAGCATCTACAGACCTCCACAAAAAGCCAAAACGAACCTCTTGAATTCTACTTTGTTCAATGATCAAGTATTTTGCTCGCTTGTTGCATTTGTTTATCGCGTATAACACTGAAGGCAATTGAAATACAAACCGATATTTTCCACATTCAGGACTTTATCAACATTTCTTCATTATTATTGCTATTATTATTATTATTATTATTATTATTATTATTATTATTATTATTATTGTTATTGTTATATCATTATAAAATAATTGGCATGATGAATCCAATGAATGAATGAGATTTTTATATTTTTACTATTTAGTGCACTTTTTTAAGAGGTACAACGTAATTTAAAGTTTTATTCATTAGTTTATTGCAATACTTAATCTTTTTTTCAACTTTTTGAAAATAGTAGATTTCTTACAATCTTTGTTATCTTTCCTATATTCAGATATAACTTGAAATAAATATTGCCTTTGATCCTCTTTTTTTGAGGGATTAATGTACTCTTGTGTTAATTGTATTGCTCTTTCTGCTGAGTCGTTTATAACTTTGAGGCTTTTGACTATGTTTCTAGAGGCAATATACGATATATCATTCATCCAAGATTCGCAATCTTTTTGCAAAAATTCTTTATCAAGTCCAAATCTGTTAAAAATTAAAAGGGATTGATTGGTGATAAAATTATCCATCAATGCCTTTATAAACTTTCTATCATCACCAATGAATTGTAATTAAGTTTTTTTGGAGGTGGATCTTCAAAATCCTCATCAAAATTAGTTGGAGCTGTTAATGCTATGACCATTTTTCGTTTAATATCCACTGGTATGTCTTTATCAAAAATAGCCATGGCAGTTGTTTCTGGAGCTAGATGATTTTTAAATTTTGCCAAAGCAGCTTTTGAAATCTTCCTATCGATAATTTCAAAATCAACAATTCTTTTTATTAATTTTAAATCATTATTTGGGGTCTTTATTGCAACTGGAGCAGTATACCAAGATTTAAGGTAAGCGGATATGATAAATTTACAAATTTGGTGAAAATGTAATTTTTCTGATGCAGTGAATTGAAAAGTATCTCTTAGAAAATATATCTTGAGGGAAAAAATAGCTTTAGACATACATCTTGCGTGGTGCATAGCACCACGTTTGCGAAGATTTATTTCCCTTTTCTCGCCTAAAACAGCAGACTTAAACGCAAAAGTTCCTTAAAGTCGTCTCTTGGTAACTGGTTTGTCAAATTATAATCCATAAAATCTACAATTTCTGATTTTTGATCAAATAAAAATGGTTTCAAGTTTTTAAGCCCATCATTAATTTCTGCTGTCTTAATAGCATTCCAGTCATTGGTGAATCTTTTGAAAATTGGTACCTATGGTCAATTCATAGCTGGAAAATACACCATAAAAACTCCTTTTAAAATAAGCTTATACATATGGTGTCGACAAGCTAAATATAATAAATCTTTATCCAGCAAGTTTTCTAATAAAACAGCTGCACCACCATTGTGACCGAAATTTGAATTTCTGGTGTCACAACATATAGCTTGAACAATTTCAGTACATCCCCATTCTAATAGTACGTTATGAGTTGAATAAGCTATTGATTCACCTTTTGAATTTTCTAAAGCTGGCACATCAATTAATTTTATAATTGAACCACTACTCAACAGAATAGGCAAGCGATCAAGTTGTTTACAAGCTACAGAGTCATGAATTAGTTTCCCATCCCAATGTACTACAGCATGAGTGGGAATTGACTTTGTAAATAATGTTTTAATTTTGTCAGCTGATTTTTTTCGCATGATATTTCGCATGCCGTTGAACGATGATTTATTGAGAATAAGATTAGCTGGATTTTGCCCCAATGAGTAAGCAGTGGCAGCTATTATACGTACTGAGTTTCTATGCGAAATTTTACATCCAAAATGGATACCCCTGAATTTTTTCAGATTTTTAAGAAATAGTTTTGGGCATATCAGAGGTCAAAAATTGAATTTTCATGAATTTTTGCTTTTTTATTGCAATTTCAATTACTGTAACCAAAAATATCCAGTTTATATGACATTATATTATATAATATTTATAATAACTACTTATTTTAAGTAGTAGAACATTTTCTGAGAGTTTTAAGAAGATTCATTTTTTGACCTCTCGATTTGACAGAGAGTCGGCCATGTATATATCGAGCATTTGTCACATTCAAATGTAATTTTCAGAGTCCAATAATATGCAGTATAGCCCAGTAAATTATAATCTTACTGATACCATAAGTTCCAATGAGAATACACTACTTAAACTGAAGGTTCAAATTACAACATACCTGGTTGCAATTATATAAATCAACAAAAAAGACGTACAATTAACGTTATGTCAGAAGAATTAGTAATTACTAATTCTGCTCTGGATGACTGCTCTGGATGTCTGTAAAATTTCGCATAGAAACTCAGTACGTATAATAGCTGCCACTGCTTACTCATTGGGGCAAAATCCAGCTAATCTTATTCTCAATAAATCATCGTTCAACGGCATGGATACCCCTGAATTTTTTCAGATTTTTAAGAAATAGTTTTGGGCATATCAGAGGTCAAAAATTGAATTTTCATGAATTTTTGCTTTTTTATTGCAATTTCAATTACTGTAACCAAAAATATCCAAAATGGATACCCCTGAATTTTTTCAGATTTTTAAGAAATAGTTTTGGGCATATCAGAGGTCAAAAATTGAATTTTCATGAATTTTTGCTTTTTTATTGCAATTTCAATTACTGTAACCAAAAATATCCAGTTTATATGACATTATATTATATAATATTACATTATGAATTAGCATGCATCTTCATTCAACCATGCTTTACGCACCAATTAGATACCAATGTATGAATGACCTGTAGCTGTAGCGTAATAGAACTACTATATTTTTTAACTTTAAAAAATGCTTTTGGTGGGTTCAGTTTTAAAATAATAATATAACATTTAAGTTTACGCTCTGTTGAAAATACGGGATTTTCCCCCATCAGCCATCCCGTTACAATATATAAATTTAATAAAATACGTAAATAGTATAGTTTCTTATAGTATATACAGTTTACATAAATTATTCACGTAAAAAATTTATATAAAAACTTTACCTAGATAAAAATCCAAATTTAGCACGTCAATATCTAAATGAACTATTTATATAAATTATGGTTCTTAAGAATCTGAAAAAATTCAGGGGTATCCAAAATAAGTAGTAGAACATTTTCTGAGAGTTTCAAGAAGATTCATTTTTTGACCTCTCGATTTAACAGAGAGTCGGCCATATATATAATAATAAAGTTCTTATAATAAATTTAGCTCACCATCGATAGTAGCACAATTTGGTAAATCAGGAATGTAAGTATTAGATCTCAGCGCATAGGGAATTTCAGGCTGCACTGCATTAACTGTTGATGAATTTATCTCATCTTTATTCTCAGAAGCTAAATTATTGTCAAACCGTAAATAAAAATATTTTTATTTGTGCCTTAGAGATAGATAGCTACGTCCAGCGATCTTCTCTCTCTTTCTAACGTTCGGACATTCTCACTTACGGGTAGCCCTATGTCTCCCCTGCTCTATCTATAATACCTCTATAATTAAGAGCAATTAAGAAAATAGCTTCTGCAACAGCTGTGCTATTATGAACCGCCATGCGCATGCACCGCCCGCCGCGCCACTAGCATAAAAAAAGATGTGCCTAACTTACAGCGGTGGCTCAGCAAATTGCTTGTTATACCCGCGAATATAAAAAAATTTTGAGTGAAAGATCAATGTAAATAATGATAATATTTATTATGAGGCAATTCAGGCGTAATACTTTTTTCGCGATAGGATTAATTTTAATTGTTAGTATATACGAATGAACGTAAACGCGAATTTATATTATCAGGGTTTGTCAGCAAGAAAAAATAAATTGAAATTAAGAGTTTTTTGTACTGACCCACTCACAAGCAGTTGGTAACAAGATATGTGGTGAACGTAAAGTGCGTTCGAGCAAATAAATAAAGCAATAGGCAAGGTGTAGGCAATAAACAAACTAATAATGCGAGAGCTTCTCGTATTATCAGCTAAGGCAAACGTAAAGCAATAGTATAGCAGTAGCATAAGTGTAAGCAATGCAATGTATAAGTGTAAGCAAAGCCAAATAATGATTGGCGAGTAGTGGTAAGTAGTAGTGAGTAGACAAATAATATCGTAATAATGGGTGATTACGTGCGTGTCACAAACCTCTATATGTACATTAGGATTGATGTTTTAAGTAGCGCGTTGGCGCTTGTCTGGCGCTCGCCATCTAGCGGCTGGCTCGGATACTACACTCCCGAACAGTTAGTTTCCCATCAAAAAATATTTTTAATCGAATTTACAGCATATTTTATTAGCATCATATAATACAAAATTAATTCTTATTATAAACTAATCGAAAGCAAATATGAAGCACGTTTAATAACACCAATAACACCATACATTATACTTTTACATTTTAATCAAGGTTAAACTTTGTGTTAAGCTATGCTCCTCCTTTTCTGATGATTTTTATTAATGTGCTGCCGTAACTCAAAAAGATATATCTATAAAGCGAATATTTTTACACATGTAAAATTTCGGAAATTTTCAGAAATTTTGCTATCAAAATAAAATTAATTGAAAACATTATACAAAGCACTAAAAAAGCTTTAGGTTATATAGGTCTTATGAATCATTGGAAATCGACCAGATCACCTGCAATGAAAAGTTTTCCTTCTTCAACAAGATTTCATGTAATTTTCAACCGACGATTTTTCGGCTACCAGGCATCCTAAAAGGGTTCTTAAATAGGTCAAATTAAAGGCAATTCCATGAATTTATGATTGCTGTGATGCAAAAGAGGCTTTTTCGGGATTTAGATATGATAAATTGCGAAAAATGCTTTTTTTTTTTTTTTTTGCATTAAATAGTAAAAATATAAAAATCTCATTCATTCATTGGATTCATCTAGCAAATTATTTTATAATGATATAACAAGAATAATAACAGTAATAACAATAATAATAATAATAATAATACTACGCGTAGCAGAGGACTACTTCCGGGATCGCGAACTCATTATCGAGACGAGCGAAGGGACGGTGGTTAGGGAAATTACGGCAGGCGTTGCACAGGGATCACTGTTGGGCCCCGATTTTTGGATCGCGTCGTACGACGGATTGCTGCGCCTGGACATGCCCAACGGGGCATTTCTCGTAGGATATGCGGACGACGTCGCGGTGGTGGTAGAAGCACGGAACGCGGACTTGGCACAACTTATCTTGTGCCAGGTAATGAAATGAGTAACTAGGTGGATGACGGAGCACGGGCTCAGTCTCGCGCTGGCGAAAACCGAGGTAGTACTATTGACACGTAAAGAGATCCCTACGATACTACCGGTGTACGTAGGATTCGAGTTAGTAACTACGAGGCCGACTGCGAAGTATCTAGGTGTCACCCTGGACTCAAAGCTTTGCTTTTGGCCCCACATCAGGGAAGTAACGGCAAAGGCAGAAGCACGTATAGCGGCGCTAAGTAGGTTAATGCGCAACGGTGGAGGCCCGCGGACATCCAAGAGAAGACTTCTCATGGCGACGACCAACTCTATACTCCTCTATGGAGCGGAGATTTGGGCTGATTCCATGGAAGTTATCAAGTACAGGAAGAGAATGGTGGCGGTGCAGCGGCGAGGTGCGCTGAGAGTTGCATGCGCGTATCGGACGGTGTCGGTAGAGGCTGTGGCGGTGATAGTTGGTATGATTCTGATCGACCTGCTCGCACAGGAACGGAAGCAGATTTACAATAGGAGCGCAGAAGTAGGACGGGCAGACGCGGAGGGCGAAGCCCGCCGCCAGACGCTACAAACTTGGCATGAGAGGTGGAGGGCGGGGACGAAGGGTAGATGGACCTACCTATTGATTCAAGACATAACGAGGTGGCTGGGACGGAAGTACGGAGAGGTTAACTTTTACCTTACGCAGTTCCTGACAGGACATGGATACTTTCGATATTACCTATTTAAATTAGGTAAAATAAATACGCCGAAATGTAAATACTGCGGACACGAGAGGGACGACGCGGAACACACCTTTTTCGCATGTAATAGGTGGGCCGCGGAAAGACAACGATTGGAGGTGATAGTAGGGCGACTCTCGCCCGACGTGGTGATCGAATGCATGCTTTCAGGGAAAGACAGATGGGACGCGATAAATACCTTCATCGAAGGGGTACTGCGCGCGAAAAAACGAGACGGATGCTTAATAGATTAGATAGAGCATCGTAGAAAGAAAGAATGTAGGAACGACTGATGACGCCCTCGAGGGCGGTAGGGCTGCGGCCCGACCTGAAGTAATGCGAAAGCGGTTCCGGGTCGAGGCTGCCGTAGGGATAGGTTTTGGGTGTTTAGGGGTAAAAATCCCTCACACCACGGAGTCCGCTACTCCGTGATGGTCTTCGTGGGCCTCTCTTCTTGGTCCACCTCCAAAGCAAGGACGGGCGCCCCGGAAGATTCACCTAGTACCTCGGAAAAACAAACAATAATAATAATAATAATAATAATAATAATAATAATAATAATAATAATAATAATAATAATAATAGCAATAGCAATAATAATGAAGAAATGTTGATAAAGTCCTGAATGTGGAAAATATATGTTTGTATTTCAATTGCTTTCAGTGTTATAAGCGATAAACAAATGCAGCAAGAGAGCAATATACTTGCTCACTGAACAAAGTAGAGTTCAAGAGCTTCATTTTGGCTTTTTGTGGAGGTCTGTAGATGCTGCGGGTACAATTTTACATCGATTTTACGTAGGAATTCAAAATTTGACAAAATTACAATTCACCATTTGGACACTTGAAATTTTTAACATTAAAAAAAAAATCATTACTCGGCTCCAGAAGCACCTACAGACATCATTCGGAGCTTAAATTGAAGGTCTTTGATAGTACTAAAAGACCTTTAGGTTGTATAGGTCTTATGAATCGTTAGGAATCGACCAGATCTCCTGCAATGAAAAGTTTTTCTCTTCAACATGATTTCATGTAATTTTCAAACGACGATTTTTCGGCTCCCAGACATCTTAAAAGGGTTCTTAAATAAGTCAAATTAAAGGTAATTTCACGAACTTATGATTGCTGTGGTGCAAAAGAGGCTTTTCCAAGATTTAGATATGATGAATTGCGAAAAACTTTTTTTTTTTTTATTTTTTGCTTATTGTGACCTATACCAAAAGGAAAAAAAAATTATTTCTACATGATAAAGGTAAATAAAATTGACAGTGGATCATATTTCCAAGTTTTATCCACCATGTAGATGCCTTAGCGCACGATAAAATAGCCACCTCTACAAACAAACTGATTTTGGAAAATTGTCAATATTTCAAAAATTCATGTGCTCGGCGGCACGACATTTTTAGGTCGGCTCCTCACTCGTTGTCTCTTACGGTTGGCTCACGCGGCGCGGGATTTCTCTCTCTCTCTCTGTCTCTCTCTCTCACTCGCATGCACGAAGCTCGGCGTCTCCACTTCACTCGCAGTATATCTATAAAAAGAGAGGACGGCACGGACGTGGTAAAACGTGAGAGAGACGTGGCACGATGTGGCCTGTACGGTAGCACACATGAAAATGGCTGCCGTGACTCGCATAAAGCCATAGCAACTTCGCAGGAACGCGACGGGCATATTACGCGTCGCAAGTCCGTTTTAATCCGGGCGGTATGGTCACACGCTCGCGCCCCCAGTGAGCACACCTGCTCGGCGCAGGTAATTCGAATCCCGAATTACACGTTACACCCCCACCCCACCCGCCAGACGCTACTTAGGGGACCTGTAGGAAGCTCTGCCATCCATGGCCGTTGTCGTACCTATACGTATGGTGGTAAGGTTTAGGAAAAGCGAATCAGGAAGTATCACCCGTTTCGTTTTTAATTTTTATTAAAAAAAAAACATAAAAAAAATCATCGATGCCTTGCCCTCTTCAACTGGTCCGGGAGTAAGCCCGGCGTCCCTTATGACGAGCTTGGTTAGGGTAGTGTTTAGATTTCTTCATCCCAAGCTTGCCACACATGAAGCACCGGGGGAGCGCGTTAACAGTGAGATCCTCCAGGTCCGCTTGCTCTTCTTCCAGCGCCCTTTTCAGGCACTCCTCTTCTCGCTGGAGGCGGCGCTGGACCTCTTCTTTGGTCCGGCGCGCCGTCTCTTTCACCATTTCCCTCGCTCGCCTGGCTTCTTCCATGCGCTCCCGCGCATGAGCCAGGCGAGCATCCTCCGCCTTCTGTAAGGCGGCACGGCGCTTCCTGGCGGCCCTGGTCTCTGTGTGGCGGCCGCAAGCTCTTCGCGCTAACCTTGGGCAATTCTGACCATCGGCCGGCCTCACCGTGGCACTGGAGGAATGCCTCCAATGCGGCTAGGGCTGCGTCCCCCGCTGCACGCGAGGACTGGCTTAGGCGCCGCGCTTCCTCTAATGCCTGCTCCACTGGGACCCAGGCCGCACCGACACCACTGGTCGGTGCCCTTTCTGGGGCCTGGGCCGGAGCATCTCCTTCCTCTTCTTTTGCGGCCCGAGCCGTGCCGGCGTCATCTTCCGGCGCACAATGCTGGGCTCGGATCGCATCCCCTTCGGGGACCCGGCCTCCACCAGTCGGCCTGGCTGGCGCCTCTTCCTGTGACCAGAACCCGCTGTTTCCCCGCTGCTCCTTCCAGGGATGAAGTCGCCGAAGCGGACTGGGACCGGCTTCTGCCTAGGCCGGCGTCGGAGATCCCCTCCTTGGCTTCGGCGCATCTATCTCCTCGATTATGACGGTGGAGGGCTCTTCTGCTGGCTGGGGCACCAGAGTTACCGCATCAATGCCCTCCACAACCTGCTCCAAAAAATCGATGACGGCGGGGTTGACACTGGATTGACCCAGCGATCGCCTTCTTCGCCGCCTCCGGTATCTCTGGAATCAGGTCTTGCATATCCTGAAACAGGTAAATCGATTCCGGGGAGGGGTGAGACTGAGAACTCGAAAATAAGGGCGAACACAGGTTAGTACGGACGGCACAATTTTTGGACGGCACAGCTAGCGGTTTTTGGACGCTCGGGTTCGACGGGGACTAATTTGTCCGATGTCAGCAGATGCGGGCTACTTCTTCGCACTCTTTGGCATTCCAGGGCCTCGCTTGGGTTCTGTTGGACCGGCCACATGCGTAGACCGACCATCGCTTGCACGCTTTCCTGGCCTAACTAAAAGCGCGGTCTTACGAGGTGGACCGCGCCTCTTAGCTGTAACCCGAAGCTGTACATTCTACTGGCTATCTCTGTTGTCCGCTCGCGCACTACGCTCGACTGAAGAGCCCCTCGGTGGTAGCAATCGGGCTACTTCTTGACTACCTTTGTCCAAGTAGTCCTTAGGCTACAAGCGGAGACGTATCACTTGAGTTACTGCGAATAGACAAGACGTATCGTTAGACCATCCTCACCTTGGATCTCATAGGTGTTTTCGCCTAGAATATTCACAATCGTGTATGGCCCCGCGTACTTCGGGGCTAATTTGGCAGAAATCCCCCCAGCTGCAGAGGATAGTACCT
Organism: Torymus aiolomorphi; assembly: GCA_036365515.1. Lineage (NCBI taxonomy): Eukaryota > Metazoa > Arthropoda > Insecta > Hymenoptera > Torymidae > Torymus > Torymus aiolomorphi. Next base: position 136,096,578 of record CM070875.1, on the reverse strand, counting down.
TATTCTCTCTCCATACTCGATCACCTAGACAGAATTCTCGAGGTCGACGGTGAGCGTCATAGCATTTGGCTTATCTCGTCTGCTCCGGTTGCGCATTGGCCGCCGCCCGAACGTGCAATTCGCGGAGCTTGTCTATGCGCGCTACCCAATTATTTATCGCCTCTTGCTGCCCTTGCTCTTCGACTAGCCGGTCTTCCTCCCGCCTTAGTGTCTTCGGCACGGCAGGCTGTCGGCCAAAAATGAGCATGGCAGGACTTATCTTTGTGGAGCTGTGTTCGGCCGTATTGTACGCGGACGCCAGCTCATTCAGTTTCTCATCCCAGGACCGGTGATTTTCCTTTGCGTAAAACATGATCATTGTTTTTACCGTTCGGTTCACACGCTCAACAGGATTGGCCTGAGGGTGGTATGGGGATGTAAACGTGTGATGTATGCCTCTCTCCATTAAGAATGCCTCCAAGGGTGCATTCTTAAATTCAGTCACGTTATCGGAGAGAAACACCTCCAGGACTCCGAATCGCAGATATACTCGTTCCTTCAGTCCTTTTATTACCGATTTACCATCTGCTCCTTTTATCGGAATTACTTCAATACAGCGTGTGAACAGGTCCTGGAAGATGAGAATGTATTCGTGGCCGTGCTTGGTTTTAGGGAGGGGTCCCATAATGTCACTGGCCACGATTTGCCATGGACACTGTGTTATACGACGTCCCATGAATCCTGCTGGAGCACGCTGTTCGACTTTGCACTGCTGGCAAATTTGGCACTGGTTCACGTATCTGGCCACATCTCGAGACATGTGTGGCCAATAATACTTCCGCCTTACTCTCTCTAGAGTTTTCTCGCAGCCCAAGTACCCAGCAGTTGGAAAGTCATGGCATTCTCTCAGTACTTCGTGTCGCTTTTCGTGAGGGACTGCTAACTTCCATGCATCGTCGTCGCCGAGAGATTCGTCTATGACTTCATTAGGGTTGTACTTGTACAGTCTCCCCCCCCCGCCAGCTTGAACGTGGGGAAGTCTCGCGGCTGCTGTTGAACCTCTTTCACGATCTTGAGGTACCAGTGGTCGTTTGTATCGCGCTCGAGCTCTAACGCGGCGACCGCTGGCTCTTCTTCCTCGAACATCCGTGAAAGGGCATCTGGGACATTGTTCAACGAGCCCTTTCCATGTTCGACCGTGAACCTGTGGTTCTGCAGCTCCAAAGCCCACCTAGCTAACCTGCCGGACGGGTTTTGGAGATCACGGAGCCACTTCAAGCTGCTATGGTCCGTGATAACCTTGAAGTCGCAGGCCTCTATATACGGATGGAACTTTTTAATTTCCCAGAGAATGGCTAAGCATGGTCGGTCCGTCACGCTTTAATTTCTCTCGGCTGCTCTCAGAATGCGCCTAGCGAACTCCAGGAATCAGTTTGCACCTCGAAGTGGGCGTTAGATACAGGTCTGTGTAGAATCGGTGCAGAAGCTACTAGCACTTTTAGCTTTTGGAAGGCCTCTTCTTGTTCTGCTGAACACTCTTATATCCGATCCTTCTTCGTTAGTTCGGTCAGTGGCTCAGTAATTGTGGCGAAGTTCAATAAAAACATTCTATACAACGAGGACATTCCTAGGAAGCGTCTCAGCTGACGGAGGATTTTCGGTACCGGATACTCCATGATTGGCTTTATTTTCTCGGGGTCTGGTTTAAAACCATCTCTATTTACTATGATCACAAGATATTGGACCTCATCCCGGCAGAAGACACTCTTCTCGCGATTTATTGTAAGGCCCGCGTCCTGTATCTTGTATCTTGTCCAGAACTCTTTTTAGAACCTTTTTATGCTCTTCGAATGTCTCTGTGACTATTATGATATCGTCAAGATACGAGTAAGCGAAAGGTTCGAGTTCGGGGCCGAAGACTTTGTCAATCAGCCTCTGGAAGGACGCTCCGGCATAAGGAAGACCGTAGGGCATTCTCGTAAATTGGAATAGCCCTTTGCCTGGCACGCTGAAGGCCGTAGTCTCTTTGAACTCCCGGCTAAGTGGTATCTGGTGGTACGCACTACTTAAATCCAACGTGGAGATGTATCGCGCTTTCTGCAGTATGCTCAAGATACTTTCCATGTATGGCAACGGGTAGGCATCTGGCCTTGACGCTGTGTTCACTTTTCTGAAGTCCACACAGAAACGAAACTTCCCATTGCACTTGCATACCATTACCACTGGGCTTGATCAGCCGCTTGTCAAGAGTTCCATTATTATCGCGACTAGCATTTCCTCCACCTGTTTGTGCATCTCTTCCTCGAGTTTCTGAGATACAGGGTAGTACTTTTGTTTAATGGGTCTTGTAGATCCGTCGTCTATTACATGCTAGATCCACGAAGTACACCCTAGTGGAGCCATGCTGTTTCCGATCAGCTGAGCTACTAAAGCTTTAATCTCTTTGCGCTCTTCCTCTGTTGGGTCCGCCAACCCTATAGCTGATACGGATACGGTGTTGTTTGCGGTTATGGAAGATACTTCTAACTTTATGCTTGCATCGTCATCCTTGAGATTGAGCGTGTTGTCTGTAGGGTCTAAGACAGCGCTAAACTTCTTAATGAAGTTTACCCCCAAGTAGCACTCCGTATCTAGGTCTGGCATTATTGCGACGCGCACGTCTTTGCACACGCCAGCCACGATCATGGGCAGATACACATAGCCAACCACTGCTATGCTCTGCCCGTTTGCCACCCGTACTGCCGCTGGCTGGGATTAAATCTTTTCCAAAGGCCGTAGCGAGCTGTAGGCCGATGGAATTAATCCCAGTCCAGGAAGCTCCTGTATCGAAGAGTGCTTGTAGCCTATAGCCGGCTACACCTACTTAAAGCCACCATCACGAGCAAGTTTCTTGGTTGACTTCATTCGGTTCAGCCAGGGGCACTTCTTCGCTCCCCCTTTCAGACGATTGGACCGAGTTACCCTCGGTCTCTGATGAGAGAGCTGGGGGCAGGCATGTGGTCCTGTTTACCTACCCCCTTGTCAATTTCCCTGTTGGTTTCGGTACTCTGGCCTTTGTGGAGGTCCGTTATTTCTCATACTTTGCGGCCAAACCTGGTGGGTCGAGCAATTACCCACAAGAGGCTGGTTTGTAACTTGCCCGCCCTTCCGCCGCCTATTATCCCAGTTACCCTTTATCTTAGGTTCTACGGTTCGCGACGGGCTAGACTTTTGCCCCCTGTTCTCGTCGGTGCCTTTCTTTGTCAAGGCCGATAAGCATTCGGCCATGACCCGACGGAGCATAGTCTCGAGGCTCTCTTGAGGCTCGCGCTGTTGGTGCCCCATCGCCGCCATACCTAGAACCTGCTTTTTCAGCTGACCCGTGGGCGGCTCTGTCGGCACGTAGGCAAATTCTGGCAAGTATGTGCGCTCGGGCGGTGGTGGCGAGTGATACACCTTATATGCCGCGAGCGCTAATTCGGCTGCCCGAGCCAGGTCCAGGAGCCATCAGTAATCCGTAATATGATTTCGCATTACCATCTTTTATAGTTCTGGCCACATGTTCGGGTGCAACATGTCTATCTGCTGAGCAATGCTAAGCACCGGAACAAACTTGAGGATCATGGCTTGGAGATTTACTACATAATCACGCGTGAGTTCACCTCTACCTTGAGTCCTCGCATTTATTTCCGCCAGGATGCGTTGCTGATGTCTCCTGTCCCCGCCATACATGCGCGTTATGGCCTCTTTGAAATCTGGCTACGATCGTCATGTATGGCGGTTACTCCGGTACCAGGTGGCTTCTATCCCCGTTAGGAGCTCTGACAACGACGACAGCACCTCGTCGCGTGTCAGATTAGCTAGAGTTCTTCATTCCTCTAGTCTCGTGAGGAATAACTCGACATTCTCCTTAAGCTCTTCAACCTCCTCGACGAGGGTTTTTGATCACCGCCAGCAGCTGCTCCGATAGTATACTGTCTCCCACTGATATCGCAGCGGTTCACGACTCACGCTGTCGCGGGCACTCCAGATTTTGTGACTGCGGCGGATTTCGCGATTGCTGCCAGAACTCGTGCTGCCCATTTCGTGCCAACAACGACACTTCTTCCTGGTTGCACTGGTATTGACGATGCTGCGCTGCTCTTCCAGGAGCGCTTGCCACCGCTGTTGCTGCAGCTGCCGCTGCTACTGCTGCCGTCGCTCCTGCTCCTGCTGCTTCTGCCACTGCTGCCATCGCTGCTGCTCCAGCCTTTGTTGCTGTTGCTGCTCCAGCTGCTGTTGCTGCAGCTACAGTTGTTGCTGTTGAAGCTGTTGCTGTTTTAGCTGTCCCTCGGTTTCGGCTGGAGATTTCCCGGCGGGTGCTGCAGAGCTCAATAGCTCTGTCCCGGAACCCCCCTGACCGTTTGCCTCTTCTGCTGGCTCCACCACTGCATTATGTGCTTGAGTAGGCGCGTTCATCCTCCGAGACTCCGAGAGTTTCTGCCCCACTATCGGATCATCAAGGAGCGTGGTGAACGACTGCGAGTGATCTAGGTCGGTATTGGGATCCACAATAGTGGACACAGACTTGTTCATCAACGTTAAGTCGATGAACGCCATTCGGGACTGCTCGCGTTTGGCAAACGCTTGCTGCTGCTCCGACAGCTCCGGCTCTGACAAGAAATCGGCGGCACTATAATCGCCCATAAGCCACTTGATCGTTGTCAGCATATTTACTGACTGCAGATCTGACTGCTGTAGACAAAGGGCTTGCATAGCCTCGTTAATCTCCTATTCGGGCTGTGTATACGACCAATTGAGTATCACAGATTCCGCACTCTGCAATGAACGGGCCATGGTGTCAATTGGCTGTGCGCTTCCCCACGAACTTATTTTACTAGCGTGAGTAGTATCCCGGTTGATGGCAGAGAATTTGTCTTTTCAACCCGTGAACTAGCTTTTTCAACGCGAACCCGGGTTATTGTCTAAGAGCTACGACGGTTGCTCTTAACCTCGATAACGCACAATGGTTTCCCGTATGCGGCTGTAAAAAAAATAAAAGCTATTTCTGTAATTAATTACTATTTGTAATGAATTACGCTCAACTACTCGCACTTGTAATTTTAAAATAAATATATGTGAAAAATATATATATATATATATATATATATATATATATATATATATATATATATATATATATATATATATATATATATATATGTTAAAACAGACAATATCACAAATAAAAACACAAAAATAAATATAATTTTCACCTAAAAAATATAAAAAAAAAAAACAGTTTTAAAGTTAGAAGGGATTTTTGCGCTCGAGTTTTTACTCGGGCGCACAGTCCACTTTTTGCTCCGAGAGTGCATGCCGACTTTCTCTCGATTTTCCACGAACTGTGCGAGAATGAAAAAAACATTTTATTTTCCGTCCAAAAAAAAAAATAATTCGTATAGGAAAGACGAGAGAAAAAAAGAAAATAAAATTATCGAGTCGAGAAAAAAAAATCAATTAAAAAAATTACTTATCGCTAGAAAAAAGAAAATAATTGTCGTTAAGAAAAAAATTCAATTGTTGTAAAAAAAGTTTAATTGTTAAAAACAATTACTTAACAAACAAAGATTTCCGCGATCGAGATCTCTCCTCGTCGGCACTCTAGGTCGAGGGTTTTTGGCTATCGCCCACCTAACCTCTCGACCGCATACTCGCAACAGCACGCCTGTGTCACGCACACGCACACACGCGCCTACGACCTGCGACATGAAGAGTCTTTCTTTGCAGCTTACGCTCAGCTACGCTGCTGAGCTTCTTCGCGCCAAGCTTCGCCGCGAATCACGTACGCGCCACGGATCCTTCTCCACCCCCAAAACGTTGTGGCGCCGGTTGTAACGGGATAGCTATTGAGAGAAAATCCCAAATATCCACAGACCAGTGATGCCTTAGAACACGGTGCCGCCGATGTCAGACTAAAATGACTTGCTTGGGGATCTGCTCCTGAAATCCCGAAAACAACGCGAAGATCGCACGCGAACTTCGCTTTCCAACTAATTGGATCGCTGAGTGAAAAGCACGCGCTCAAGGAGTAAAGCGCGCGGTCGCTAGACTCAGATATGAAAACGACCTGCGGAGTCGTTTTCCCGCGGAGGCGGCGGTATCCGGGAGAAGGACGAGTTGTAATGAACAACACGACAAGTAACGAGATATCACAGTATATTAAAACACAAATATGTACAAGTACTACGCAAGTGCTGTGAATACAATAAGTTAGTCCGCGCGTGACGGTTAGCGTTCGAACGCGCGAACGATACGGTGCGCGGCGAAGCTGCTACAGAATAAGCACAGACATACAGACACACACCCGCACGTACACGGAACAGAAAACTTGCGTGGGGCGATTTCCGTGCAAGCCTTTACCTTAAACGCGAGAGATGAGAGCAGAAAACTTACGTTTAGAAGGAGCAACCGGTGCACTCGACTTTCTCTCGCGCTCTGTCGCTCACACAGTAGTTGCGTGCTCTCTCTCTCTCTCTCTCTCTCTCTCTCTCTCTCTCTCTCTCTCTCCCTCTCTCTCCATGCTAGTTTGCTATCAAGTGTAACACCGAGACTCGCAACTTCGCTACTAAATGGGATGAGTTCCCAGGATCGCAAACCAATGCCTGGCAAATCCAACGAATTCGTATAATTAACTCCAACTCAGGAGCCAAATACGATCGCTTTTGTTTTGCCAGTATTGAGTTTCAGACCAGAGTTCTCCGCCCATCCAGCCACCATTTGCGCCGCATTGGATAGTCGAGCAATGCCTTCCAAGATTTCGTGCTTGGTAGTGTGCAGGTAAATTTGCAAGTCGTCTGCATAGAAAATATGTTTAATAGTGTCATTGTCAAGTACGTCTCGTAAGTCATTAACGTAAAGACAAAAAAGCAGAGGGCCCAGAACAGAACCCTGTGGATCTCCCATGTTTGTATCTAGCCAATCAGAATTGTCACTTTTGTTAGAAATGATCATTTGGGTGCGTCCTTGTAAGTACGATTTGGACACAGGAGAGCTGGTCTAGAGAAGCCTAGCCGACAGAGTTTACGTAATAGTTTTGTCGAAAAGATGGTATCAAAGGCTTTGCTAAAGTCAAAAAGTAATAGTAGCCTCAGTTTTCTGTTGTCAATGCCTAAACGAATGTCATCAGTCAGCTTGAGAAGTGCCGTCTGATTGCTGTGGTGCTGTCGAAATCCGGCCTGGAGAGGATCTAGTAAATTATAATTGTTGAGATACTCCGTGATTTGGTTATGGGCAATTTTCTCAAGCACCTTGGAGAGGAAGCAAAGTAATGATATAGGACGAAAGTCCGAGACGTTAGATGACGCTTGCTTCTTTTTAAGAGCAATTTCCTGTGCTTGCTTCCAAGAGCCCGGAAAAACTCCCTGCGCAAAAGAGGTATTGAAAATCCTGACTAAAAATTCGCCGATTACAGGTAAAGCTTTCACGATCACACTCTGGGGAACTCCGTCCACCCCCTTTGCCCGCGAGGAGAAGTGTGATATGGCAAGGACTACCTCACTCAAAACAACTGGTTTAAAACAAAAACCCTCCTCAGTTGCGGGCCAAATGACGTCCATTGCTTCGTCAATGTTTTCAAGAGGGGACATGGAGACCCCAGCAAAGTGAGCGTTCAGCTCCCCCGTCGTAAAGCCACGAAGATCATCCTCTCTACGTTTTGGTAGAAGGCCGAGATTACGCATTTCCTTCCATATGCCCATGTTATCATCAAAAGCGTCTGTGAGATGTTTATGAAGGAACGAGTTACGCTCTTGCGAGTTGCGTAAGTCGACTTCGTTGCTGAGCCTGAGGAACTCATTCAACACAGCTACGCGCCCGGTACGTTTGTAACGTCTATGGGCTGCATTGCGTTTGTTGATCAGCTGCCTCAGCTCAGAACCAATCCAAGGAGCATGTTCTTTTTTAGGGTTCACAGTTTTTAAAGGAGCTAAGTTATTAATAGCAAGATTCAAATTAGAATTTAAAGAATGTAAAGCTCCCTCCAGATCGGATTCAGCCGAACTCATGCTCGCCCAGTCACAGCTTGCCAGCAGTTCATTGAGTGTGTTCGGACAGATATTTTTGTAGTCTCTGTAGGAGAAGGAGTCTCTTACAAGAGCTGACACGAAATAATTGATAGTAGCATCAATAATAGCGTGCTCACCGAAACTGGGCAAGCATTCATTCTTATAGTTAAGCACTTCGTCGTTTTCGTCTGTCAGAATCAAGTCAATCCAGGTATGAGATGTTGGAGATTTGTGATGTGTTGGGCCATGCTGATATGTCACCGGAGCTAAGAGGGATGAGCACATCACCCCCTATAGGAAACGCCTGGGCTGCCTTCGTATGGACTCACGTAGGCTCTACTTTGCAGCACTACTATTATACAAACTATTAAAGATACGTGAGCCATCATATTTAGCTGCTTTTTTCACGAGGCATAAGCCTACTATCTGTCAAAAAACTACCGGGAATTTTTAAATAAAACACACAATATTCAATTATTTATCAATATTTATTTTGTCGCCTTCAAAGTAGGCCCCATTTGATGCAACACGCATATGCCAACGATTTTTCCAATCATCAAAACATTTTTTATAAGCGTTTTCTGGGATGGCCTTCAGTTCCCTCAACGAATTTTGTTTTATGGCTTCGATCGCTTCAAAACGTTTTCCACGGAGAGGTAATTTTAGTTTCGGGAACAGAAAAAAGTCACATGGGGCCAAATCTGGTGAATACGGTGGTTGCTACGCGGTGGTGCATTATCATCGTGCAAAATCAACGAATTGTTCTTCCACAATTCTGGCGATTTTTGACGGATTTTTGTACGCAAACGCTTCAAAACGCTCAAATAATATTGTTGATTGACCGTCTGTCCCTCTGGTAGTAATTCATGATGCACGAAACCATGAATATCAAAGAAAATAGTCAGCATGACTTTCACTTTTGATCGACTTTGACGTGGTTTTTTCGGTTTTGGCTCGTCTTTTGTTTGCCATTGAGATGCCTGTTGACTTGTTTGCATATCAAACTCGTAGACCCATGTCTCATCTCCAGTTATAATGCGTTCCATGAATGTAGGATCGGAATTAGCACGATCCAGCACGTCCAAAGAGATCTGTCTGCGGTACTCTTTTTGAAGAAAATTCAGCTCTTTTGGAGCAAGTCGAGCGGCGACGTGTTTCATGCCCAAAACATCCACCAAAATCGTACGAACTAACTCGTGGGAGATGTTTAGCTCTTGTGCTATCTCTCTTAAGCCTGAATGGCGATTTTCCAATACGATTTATTTCACTTTTTTAATGTTCTCCTCGGTGGATGCTGTCGATGGCCGTCCGGACCGAGGCAAATCTTCACACACTTTTCGACCTTCCTTGAATGATTTGTACCAATCGTAAAGTTGTGTTTTTGATAAAACTGTTTCCAGTAAGTCTTTTCCAACATTTTCAAAGATTCCGCGCACGAAATTTCGTGGGCAACACAAAATGTGAGGCAAACTCTTTGTTCAATATTTGTATTCATTGTGAAAATCGTGACGCACTACTGAGATTAACTGACTATAACAGCTGGCGTAAACAAACTGCTTGATGAAACGCGCTGAAACTTGGCATCATAACTTGGTACAGTGATGCCAACATACAAAAAAAAAAATTTCAAATATCTATAACGCGGGAGATTTAAAAAAACTTTTCCGGGTACTTTTTTGACAGAAAGTAGGCAGACCAGCAGGGGAGAGCAGCCGGAACTTCAGTTTCCGGCCTTAAACTACTAAACCGGTGATAAGGCGTTTTTGGCCCAAGGTGTCCGCCTCTGGAACTCCCTCCCTCCCTCCATACGTTACCTACCCTCATTTTCCTCGTTCAGGAGGGCGGTGCGTCAACATTTTATTGATCTCGATCCTTAGCCGCTCTTGGTGGGAAAGGAGCTTTCTAGAAACTACTAGAAATAAGAAACCGTTTAATATTAACCTAAAATGTTAACCTAATTTATGACTCTGCCAAGTGGCATTATACTGTGATACAAATCTAGGATATATTATAAACTGTGATACTATAACATTGACAAAACTATTAGTTGAACTATAAAAGAAGTTTATTTATGTATTTGCGACTTATTATATTTTATATTTTTATATATCTCTTGATTTTATTGTGTATTTTAAAAATTGTTTTTAAATTGACTCTGTATTATATGATTTAGTATTGTATACGTATTTCATTTGTTATTGTATGTATCAAGTTTTGCCTTAAAGGCGAATAAAGAGATCTATCTATCTATCTATCTAACTATCTCTCTGTCTCTCTCTCTCTCACTCGCTGGTTTGGATCGGCAGGCGGGCTGGCTGCCGGCTCCTCGCTCACTGTCTCTTTCGTGTGGCTCACGCGGCGCGGGATCGCTCTCTCTCTCTCTCTCTCTCTCTCTCTCTCTCTCTCTCTCTCTCTCTCTCTCTCTCTCTCTCTCTCCCTCTCTTTTCGGTAGTTTTTGAAAACAATGGGGCCATTGATATGGATGTACCTTTAAAACTGCGTTGTGTATGTGAATTATTTATAAACATTAATAAACTCCTACCAGTCATACTTTATGCAATACACATGCTGAGATTTTATACATATTAAACTGAAATAAATGGAAATTGTGTTTACGTCTGCAGCTCGCGTACGGCGAAGTCCATTGGTTTTGTCAATTAAAATTTTTATGAATAATTTAAACATTTTTATTAATAATTTAAAAACATTTGGATCGGGCGGCGGCGAGGCGCGATAAGATGGAGCACACGCGCAAGATGATACTCGCATAAGAAGGCACGTTTCAACCTGCACAGCATGCGATGACGCCTAGCATCTCAACGGAGTTTGCGTCAGCGACCACCCCGTGAGCACATTTTCTTCGGAACATTACTGAGAATCAAAATACACATCTTATGGAAAAAGAGTGGGTAAAGAAAAGACTAGCGGCACTATACACATACTCCAGATCTGAAAAAGGAACAACGCTTCGTCAAACGTGCGCGCGCACGTACGTGCATGGGTCAGCGTCATAAAAATACGACCCTATTGACACATGAAGCACAATCGAGATAAAAACTATACATCCTGTTGTGTCGGGCCAACCGAAATATACTTACTGAGTTAGAGTCACATCATATATGAGGTGTTTCACGTCAACTGTCCGAGCGCGCGGCGCGCGAACCCCAAATCCTGCTATTTCTAACTCATGTTTATGATACTAAAAAGTATTTAAAAATATTGTTTAATAAGCGTTTTCTACGTATTTTTTCCTCAACTTTCCAATGATGTAGGTAGTTTTTTCAAAATTTTCCATTTTCATCTTCAAAAACTCTTTCGCATTCTATTTCTTGCAAAAAACATCTCGGGCACTCTTTGGAAAATATCCTTTCCTACGTAAAAAATGCTCAGCTTTCTATCTAGAGGGTCAAAAAAAATATTAAAAATACACTTTTTAAGATATAACATGTTTTGTCCTTTTTGAAGGTGAAAATGGAAAATTTCGGAAAAACTGCTTACGTCATTCGAAAGCTGAGGAAGAAATACGTCGAAAACGCTTATCAAACAATTTTTTTAAGTACGTTTTAGTATCATAAATGTGAGTTAGAAATAGAACGATTTGGGGCTCGCGCGCCACGCGCTGGGATAGTTGACGTGAAACGCCTCATATGCAAGACACCTCGAAAACTCTCTCGCTCTCTCGCAATAAATACCAGCGACGATAGACTAATACCCGCAAAATACTCGTACCAGAAGGCACATTTCAACCTGCACAGCATTCGATGACGTCACCCGTGTCGAGGTTGCTGGCAAGAGTGAAATACTCTTCATCGTGCCTCATTTGTATGGACCACTTCAACAATTATTATATCTAGGGTTTCCATCGACGCCGACACTCTTATCGTTTGTATATACAGGTAACCAAAACAGTATTTCAATTTACCAGGTAAAATTCTATCAAATGGTATTAAGTTTTGTGAGTCGTTGCCAGGAAAAGATTGCAAGGAGAACACAATTGAAACACTCTGGAGTTCTTAGAATTAATAGCGATAAGACAACTACGAATATCGGAACAACGGAGAGATGCAATAGTTCAGCATGCTATAGCCGAAATGCACTTACAGAGTTGGAGCCACGTCATACATGCAGGCCACCTCGAAAAAATAAACGCACGGTAAATATCTTACCAACGATGATAGAATAATACCCGCGAAAGTCAGCTCATCAACGCGGTAATATACTCATCGCCTCGGTCGTCCAGCTTGTCACCGCGTCGATTCAGCTTATCACCGCGGTAAGATGACAGTACCCGCGCGCGCGCCGTCAACGCCGCCGCCGCCGGGGTCGCTAGTACATAACAATTTCACCATCATGCAAAAATCTGACAATAAAATACGGATAATTATTATTCGATGACGTCATTAAAAATAGAAAGTTAGAAGCTTCTCGAAAGTTGGCTGAGCCTCACCTGTCCGTCTCAACCTATCAGAACGCTACACAAGTCGGCTGGTGGCCGACTAGTGGGGGGAGGAAGAACCGGCCTAGTCATACTACTAAACTACCCGCAAAGAAATTACGAACTAAATCGACTCCACGGAAAACCCCCAAACAGCCGATTATATAGGGGTCGTGACGGAAAACAAATTTTCACTCTGCGGCGTCAGGCATTTCCAAATTTGTTATTGCTGGAATTATTATCTGAACATACAAACAATCCTTAAAAAAATTACGGAACAAATTGACTATCCGGAAAACCTCCAACAGCTGATAATATAGGGGTCGTGACGGAAAAAAAATTCTCTCCACGGCGTTTGGCATTTCCAAACTTTTTAAAGATGGAATTACTTTTTGAGAATAAAAACTATCTGTCAAAAAATTACGAACCAAATTGACTCCCCGGAAAACCACCAAACAGCTGATTATATAGGCGTCGTGACGAAAAAAAATTCTCTCTGGGCGGCGTTTGGCATTTCCAAACTTACTATTGCTGGAATGATTATTTGAGCATACAATTTACCCGTAAAAAAATTACGAACCAAATCGACTCCCCGGAAAACCCCCAAAAAGCGGATTATATAGGGGACGTAACAGAAAAAAATTCTCTCTCCGCGGCGTTTGGTATTTCCAAACTTTTTATTACTGGAATTATTATTTGAGCATACAAACAACCCTTAGAAAAATTACGGACCAAATCGACTACCCGGAAAACCGCCAACAGCTCATTATATAGGGCTCGTGACGGAAAAAAATTCTCATTCCGGGCGTCTGGCTTTTCCAAACTTTTTATTACTGGAATTATTTTATGAGCATACAAACTACCAGTAAAAAAATTACGATCTAAATCGACTCCCCGAAAAACCCCCAAACAGCTTATTATATAGGGGCCGTGACAGAAAAAAAATTCTCTCGCCGCGGTGTCTGGTATTTCCAAACTTTTTATTGCTGGAATTACTTTATGAGCATACAAACTCTCCGTAATAAAAATACGAACTAAATCGACTCCCCAGAACACCCCCCAAACAGCCGATTATATAGGGGTCGTGACGGAAAAAAAAATTTTCACTCCGCGGTGTCTGGCATTTCCAAACTTTTTATTGCTGGATTTATTATTTGAACATACAAACAACCTTTAAAAAAATTACGAAACAAATCGACTACCCGGAAAACCCCCAACAGCTGATTATATAGGGGTCGTGACGGAAAAAAAATCTCTCTCGGCGGCGTTTGGCATTTCCAAACTTTTTATTGCTGGTATTATTTTTTCAGCATAGAAACTACCCGTAAAAAAATTACGAACCAAATCAATTCCCCGGAAAACCCCCAAACAGCTAATTTTTTTTTCTACACACATTTTCTTGAAGTAATTCCTGGTGTCTCTAACGAAATAAAGATTTATTTTGAAAAAAATTAAATAGGAAAAATGTGTCGCATTCGCTTACGCTTACTCGCACGTGCAACTTTTTATCGATCATTGAGAAAATTTTACAGTTAGTCTAAAAACAGCTTATTTCGCCCAAGAGAATATTCTTCTGAAATTAGATGCATATTAGAATTGATTATATATATGTAGTTGACTCTAAACAAAAATCTTTTTAAATCGAAATCTGTTTGTGTAAAGCACTATAGTATCATTTTCTTTTTAAAAAAATTAATAAAAAAAAACGTTTTACTTATTGCCCTTTAATGTTATTTTTAGGTTATAACAAAAAAATCGGAAAAAAGTTATTCTCAGCGATAGACCCAGAAGTGCAGTTATGGGTAATCGAACCATAGACTTTTTTTATAGTATTTCAACCTGATAACTAACTGAAAAGAGGCTCTAATTTCCTGAGCATGGATTTTGCTAAAACTTCAAGATGTCATTTTTAAGCCATAAAATTACACCGTGAAGTTTTATCCAAATCCATGATCCAGGCATGGAAAACTCCGCTCGTGAGTTTTTGACCGATTCTTGCTAAAATAGAAATATCTAACAGTAAAAATAACTTTTACATATCTCTTTACCTTGTCATCGTCAACATTCAGTTTTTTTTTAATAAAACTTAAGATACATATAATGTAAATATTAACAAATTATGACGAAATTTATTAACTTTTTAATAAATTTTGATAAATACTCATAATTCGTTCTATTCTCTAAAGGAACACTTTTTTATTATCTTCTATTAATTACGAATATTGAGAAGAAAATCCTGGGCCAAGAAAAATAATTACTTTTCAGATAGTAGGAATCGAGTCTTCATAAAAAGAAAAATTGTTTTTGAATCTAGAGACAGATTTAGACTGAAAAGGTAATTTCTGTTTTAAAAGTATTACTTTGCTTTAAATAGAAAATTATTTTATTTAAATAATAATAATACATGTTTGTAAGAAACTATTGCATCTTGTAGAAAAAATGTTCATTAGGTTTTTCGTAGATGTTGAAAGCAACATTTTAATCATAAAATTGCCTGAATTTTCAAGAAAAAATTATTCTGATCTCAAAAGATTGTTTGTATTTGTTTAAATGACGTTTTTGTTTAAACAAATACATTTAAATCAAGGTTCCTGCCGTTTTGATAAATTGTAAACTCGAAATTTAGATTCTACGAAACAAGATCTATAAAAAACGGTTCTTTATTCAATTGCAACAGCCGGCGCCTGGGCCAGCAGGACCGCTAAAAACTGAAAAACGACTCGCAAGCGGCAAAGACACTCAGTTCACGCCGCAATCGTGCACCGAACAGTGTACTATTTTGGCTTTTTTTTTTTGTCAAAATCTAATATCTCATGAACCGAAATACGTAGAGAGACGATTCCAATGGCATTCGACAGATAAATCAATGCAGAGTTGAGGATAAATGCACCGGTTTTAATTATTTCACCTTTTGACATTGAAATTCAATGTCAAAGTTGACAATTTCTGAAAAAATAACAAAATCTTGTATTTTCCTCTTAGTTTAAGACAATTTCTTAATTTATGTTGGTTAATTACTTGTAGGATTTCGTAATTTTTTTACGGGTAAATTGTATGCTCAAATAATAATTCCAGCAATAATAAGTTTGGAAATGCCAAACGCCGCCCAGAGAATTTTTTTCCGTCACGACCCCTATATAATCGGCTGTTTGGGGGTTTTCTGTCGAGTCGATTTGGTCCGCATTTTTTTAAGGGTTGTTTGTATGCTCAAATAATAATTCCAGCAATTAAAAGTTTGGAAATGCCAGACACCGCGGGGTGAGAATCCAAAACCATGGTTATAAGTGTATTTAGGTGCCTTGGTTAATGCGAAAAATGCATTTTTTAATTGAAAAATCAATTAATATTAAGAAGTCAACTGGGCTTGCTAAAAAACTCAAAACCAAAAAATATTTTTTTAATTTATTCATTATAAAATTAAAGTTTATTTACGAAACTTGCTTCTCATTCTTGAGTTACCTTCCTATCGTGCATACTCTTTGCCCAAATCTAAAGAGAAAATTAACTTAAAAATGGTTAATTTGACAATTTTTTACTTCTATATTTCGAAAATCTACAAAAATACTCAAAAAATTATGGCCTACAGTAACAATCTCAAAAATAATGAAAATCACTATCGACTCGACTTTGAACGCAATTTTCTCATTAACCAAAGGCCCTAAATACACTTATAACCACGGTTTTGGATTCCTCGCCCGAAATTCTACAAGTAATTAACTAACATAAATTAAGATATTGTCTTAAACTAAGAGGAAAATACAAGTTATTGTTATTTTTTCAGAAATTGTCAACTTTGACATTGAATTTGAAGGTCAAAAGGTCAAATTATTAAAACCGGTGTATTTTTCCTCAACTCTGCATTGATTTATCTATCCAATGCCGTTGGAATCGTCTCCCTACGTATTTCCGTTCATGAGATATTAGATTTTGACAAAGAAAAAGTCAAAATAGTATACTGTGCGCCGTAGGTCCCGCCTCCCTTCTCCTTCCGCCGCTTGCTGTTTGCAACTTCTGCGTGCTTCTCCCAAGCTTAATTTTATCTCATGCAAAAAAGTGACAGGTCACTATTATGTAAAATTTCACGCCTTACAACTTATGTTTGGGGCCTTTTTCGTTATCTCTTATAGTTCGCGAGTTATAAGCGAAAAACCGTTTCCGGGGATGGTTTTTTGACAAATTAGGGGTGACGACGGCGTTTTTGGAGGCTGCATTTTTGAACATCCCTTTTAGACGATGTGTTTCACCAAATATCCAAAATGCAGCCATTCCCTCGAAAAAGTCGATTTCAGACCTTCGTTAACTGGCCAGCGCGTCGACGCTGTCTCGCAGTGGGTAGATTCGGCGCTCTCGGTGCGCGTGCACTCGCGACAGCCATTGAGCCCTATATCTATGCCTATATACTGTAGGCGCTTGGCTCTCCCGTGCGCCGCGCCGTCGCCACACCTCGAGCACAGGCGCAGCTGTCGCCCGTCCTCTGCGCTTGCTACGTCTATGCGTTTATCTCTCTCCGTGGCTCTCGCGCTGCTGGGCTCGGCCACTATAGATTCTAACTATACCTATAGCTTGCTTGACTTTGTTATTGTCGCGAGCTAGTATACGTTCCGATTATAAGCGCTTTCGAAAACTATATATATAACTTTCTCATAATAAATTGTATCGCGTGCGCGAGATAGGTAATTCGGGGTTCGAATTACCCGCGTCGAGCAGGCATGCTCACTGGGGGCGCGAGCGTGCGAGAATCCCGACCGAATAAAAACGGTCTCGCGACGCGTAATATGCCCTTCGCGTACCCGCGAAGCTGCTACGGCTTTATGCGAGTCACGGGCCACATCCGTGTCTCTCTCAAATTTTACCGCATCCGCGCCGTCCTCTCTTTTTATAGATATACCACGAGTGAAGTGGAGGCGCCGAGCCTCGTGCATGCGAGTGAGCGAGAGACAGAGAGAGAGAGAGAGAGAGAGAGAGAGAGAGAGAGAGAGAGAGAGAGATCCCGCGCCGCGTGAGCCACACGAAAGAGACAGCTAGCGAGGAGCCAGCAGCCAGCCCGCCTGCCGATCCAAACCAGCGAGTGAGAGAGAGAGAGCGCAACGACTGTGCGAGTGACAGAGCAAGAGAGAGTCGAGTGCACCGGCTGATACTTCCAAACGTAAGTTTTCTGCTCTCATCTCTCGCGTTTAATGTAAAGGCTTGCACGGAAATCGCAAGTTTTCTGTTCCGTGTACGTGAGGGCGTGTGTCAGTCCGCAGCACTTAGAGCGCGCGTATTTTGTAGCAGTTTCGCCACGCGCCCTATCGTTCGCACGTTCGAACGGTAACCGTTGTGCGCGAACTAACTTATTGTTTTCACAGCACTTGCATAATGCTTGTACGTATTTGTGGTTTAGTATACTGTGATATCTCGTTACTCGTCGCGTTGTTATTTATACAACCCGTCCTGCTCCCGGATACAGCCGCCTCGTCGGGAACACGACTCCGTCGGTCGTTTTCATATCTGAGCATAGCGACCGCACGCTTTACTCTTCGAGCGCGCGATTTTCACTCAGCGATCCAATAAGTTGGAAAGCGAAGTTCGCGTGCGATCTTCGCGTTGTTTTCAGGATTTCAGGAGCAGAATTTCATTGTGACCATTTTGGTTTAGTAACTTGTTTATCGTCTGAGCGGGGCTAATCTCATTACTGTCGTTTTTGGTACTTAGCCAAGCGTCGTTGTCATCATTGGGAGAAATCGGAGAGTCAGGAAGAAGTAGGCTGTGATGCGTTGGCAGTGGGGCAGTATCGAGTAGTGTGTCCTTCTTTGTTGCAAACGAAACAGGTGATCTTGTCAGTAGAAATGTAAACATTATTAAGTGTATCATCATAGTTGATAGATATAACTTTGGGCAGTTTGTTTATGTCATTCGGATCAATAAATAGCTGTCGTCTGAAGCTCAAGATTGTGTGAAACCCAGCTCGTCAAAGCCAAGCCTAATGAAACTCATATTTGATTTTGGAGTGATCCCTCTAGCAGTTAATTCTAAAATAATTTCGTCGTGAGGAATGCACGGATGAACGTTCGAAAAAATAACTCTTCTAGCCTTGGACACATAGGGTCTCATTTTCAATTTATGAGCGTTAAATTCGATTAACTTGTTGCCTTCTTGCGTTAGCTCGTCCACTAGCTTTTCACTATTCAAATAGCAGCAAAATCGGCTTTGGGAAATTTTTGACGCCGCCATGATGTTTGTCGGCAGCATCCTAGTAGCTATAGCTTTCAGGTACATTTTAACTTCGAGTCCATCCACAGTGTCGATCAGGATTGCTTGAGTTTTCTTCGGGAACATGCTATTACTTACAACTTTGGAAAAAGTGTTGGTCTTTTTGTAATCGTTTTGAGTACTAGTTGTTGGACCAACACTTCTGGAACTTAAGATGGCACCATTTTTGGAAGATTCTTCAGCATAACTATGTGAACTTACATTTATCTGATTAGCACTTGTAGTTTACACATTATTAGGTTCATTGTTCTTTAAGTTGTCGTCACCCATTGCGGTAAGGTACGATTTCGTTTTAATAATTCAGATGTAACACTGTCGAGCAGCCAAACCGCGACCGAGCCCCGGTGCGGGTTAGTAAACACGGAAAGCTTGGATCGGAGCGAATGAATAACACGTCTTACTCGCGAGACAGCTGAAACCGTACTGGTATTACTACTTTAATATGACTTTTATGCAATATATTAAAAGTATCATGGTTTTTATATCTATTACTCGTAATTAACTGTATTAGATTAATGTTGCATTAAGTATAGTAATTATTAATTTTAATAATATTGTATTTACAAATAAATATCATCACCATTAGATGATTACTTATATAAAGAACTTTTGAAGTAAATAATTGTTAGTAATAGCTATAAGAATGAATTTATTGAAACTAGTTTTTACAGTTATTCAGTTTTCTATATGCGCAAAAAGATATGCATTAAATTTCAGCGCTTACACAGTAGCGTGTTATTCGTTTAAATCTAATATTACTTCCAAAAATCGTACTTATTTACTGCTCAATATATTTATAATTATTAATCTAATATACATTAAGAGGATTAATAGATATAAAATAGGCATTCATTTGAAATATCTAGATACATTTGTAACGTCTGATGGTGTTCTCGACCACCTTACGTTGAATCCTCTTAACATCTGCTTTAAAAAAAAAGGAAAATATATCTTTCTTCCAAATAGTCCAAAAGAATTCACGTATTCGAACCGTTGGCCAGCACAAAGTAACGGTCAGATTTTATGTCATGCAGATGCAAGACACTGCATTACGATCCTTTCTCACGAAATAAGATTAAAAAAAAAACAGAACACCATGCAAGTGGAAACTTTCATCAAGAGCGAAAGCATTTCCTCCCCTATAGCACTGAATATTTGAGGAATATTCACTCAATATTCATTTGCCATTTTCGCAATTTTCACTAATATTCCCTCAACGTTAATGAACATGAAAGAAACCCTTAGGGAATATTACTGCAAACCTTGATGACCGTTTTTCCATTCCTTTTCTAAAATGATCAGGTAGGCTACCTATTATTGTAATATTGCAGGAATATTCGTACAAGATTAATTAATACTAGACGAATATATAATTAAGTTTCACCAATTTTTCCTCGATTAAGCAGTATTGCAGCAATATTCGTACAAGATTCATCGACACGAGAGGAGCATTCAATATATTCCCCTATAATACTTAATATTGGAGCAATATTGCTTCAATGTTGCTGCGACATATTCGCCGTATTCGCTAATACTCCCTTAACGTATACAGGTAACGTTAGTATTTAAGTTGTTTATTTCACATAGATAAGGCGTAAAATTTTGAGTCCTCATCCCCCATTGCAAACGGGATATCAAAAACAAGGCAAGCCTTGTAATTCGGATCCTTCGTAAAGAGTCATTTCAACGGTTGAATTATACGGCTTATATACTCTCGGCCATCCAGTGTAACCACAGAAAGCGCTACCGGTACGCCGCATGGCGGATAAATAGCCGAAGCTTGCATATCGAGAGCCGCCCATCACAAGTTTCCCTTTATCACCGCTATGCGGAGCGCCGATAGCGCTTTCTGTAGATACACTGAAGGCCGAGAGTATATAAGCCGTGAAATTCAATCGATCAAATGACTCTTTACGAAGAGTCCGATTTACAACGTTGCCTTGTTTTTTATATCCCGTTTGCAATGGGGGATGAGGACTCAAAATTTTACGCCTTATCTATGTGAAATAAACAACTTAAATACTAACGTTACCAGTATACGTTAAGGGAATATTAGCGAATATGGTGAATATGTCGCAGTAACATTGAAGCAATATTGCTCCAATATTAAGTGTTATAGGGAATATTAAGAATATATTGAATGCTCCTCTCGTGTCGATGAATCTTATACGAATATTGCTGCAATACTGCTTAATCGAGGAAATATTGGTGAAACTTAATTATATATTCGTCTAGTATTAATTAATCTTCTACGAATATTCCTGCAATATTACAATAATAGGTAGCCTACCTGATCATTTTAGAAAAGGAATGGAAAAACGGTCATCAAGGTTTGCAGGAATATTCCCTAAGGGTTTCTTTCATGTTCATTAACGTTGAGGGAATATTAGCGAAAATTGCGAAAATGGCAAATGAATATTGAGGGAATATTCCTCAAATGTTCAGTGCTATAGGGGCTCCTATGTGAAAAAAAGGGAAAAATTTTACGACCTTACCCCGAAAGGCAGGCCACCCCAGCTGTGCACATGCGCGCCTACGCGTCGCCGAAAAGCCATAAAATTTCGACCGTTACAACTTCCTTCGACTTTACATATAGCTAATTTTATTTTTACATTTTAACTTGTAGTTATTAACTTATGTTAATTTAAATTTTTCTGATTACGCTGATCTAAATTTTACGAAAATAGGCCTGGTAGAAGTAAAGATAATTAAATAAAACACCTCATAACAACTTCATTTTAGTAATAAATAATAAACAAACTCATAAATAAAATGAAAAATAATAATATAATGATATTTGTGTACTTTAATTAAAATCTTTGTAAAACCACGTTACACACTATAATTAAACACAAATATAAACTACATAATAACTTGTAAGAACATCAAAAGGAAAAAACAGCGATAGTTATGTGAAGTGTGTGCAAATTAGAATAATTAATTTAAGTTTAATTAGAAAATAAATTGTTTCTTATGAATACCTAAAATTATTAATGTACATTAAATATTAAGTATAAATTACGAAAATAATCCTGCGTAATATTTAACAAAATAGACAGGAAAATGATACAACTAACGTCATCTCTGTAGAAAAAGTCGAAACTACAGCCGAAAGCTGGGGGATGCTTCGTTCCCCCACGTAGCCAATTAGCCGCGTCAGAGGGTCTTAGCACCCTAATTTTAACGCCCACACTGCTGCAACCAGTCAATCGTCCCCAAAAAACAATTGTAAACTCCCCCACGGAGAGTACCCTCGAACCGCACTTGGCGAGGGAGGAAAGAGGGAGAAAACCAAACTAAGCTTTTCCCTCGTCCCTCCGCCGACAGGCAGTTCCTCGCTACCATCAGAGTTGAACAGACAAGTTCCTCGCTACCATCAGAGTTGAACAGACAAGTTGCTCGCCACCATCGGACTCGACCAGCCACCACTTGTAACCCAGGGAGGGAAACTCAGAATAAACCTAAGTGTAAGTCAAAAAATTGTCTTCGAATTTCATTTCCTCTCTCCAATCTTTTCTCAACTTAGACCTTCACATATTATCTTTTTTTTCCCTCCCTCCTTCAGTGATAAGTTCAAATAAAACGTTTGTAAGATTTGGCCATCCCTAGCTCTTGGGTAATACCAGGCTATAAACGGCAAAAGTGGTATCAAGGTATAGACGACCGTCTAGACGTCACATACTTAATTTTTGGGGGTTCGTCCGGGATCATAAGTCACCACAACAAACGTTTTATAAAAACTTTATCTCTCTTTCTCTATTTCTTTTTATAACATATCAATTCTAAAAAAAAAAAAAGAAGAGAAACGTGATATGAAACAGTGAGTGCGCGAATAATTGTATTTCAAAAAAAAAAAAATAATAAACATTTTGCAAATTCAATTAAAGAATTGGAATTTACTAACGTAAAAAAAAATGAAAAGGGTGCTGAAAGCTTAGTAAAACCAAAAAAATAATAAATGAAATAAAACATAAATTAAAAACTAAATAAATCGATTTAAGAACTAAAATAAAATAAAGTGGTGGTGGTAAAGAAAAGGAACTCGAACTAAAAACAAAAGGAATAAAAACGGTGTGCGCAACCAATTTTAAATTGAAATTGAAAAAAAAGGAAAGGCAACATAAACGTTATGAGAAGCCGCAGCCTTATTTAATAGTATATGCGGTACAAAAACCGTGCTTAAAAAAAAAAATTTAATTATTATTTTGGGTTTTGTTGTTTTGAGAAAAATCAATTATAGTGATACAGAAATCGTGCTGATATTTGATTATGAATTTTTAATAAAAAAATAACTCAGTTTATAGCGATAAAGTCGTGGCTGATAATTGTTGTTCTTTTGTGGTCATTTGAATTTTCTTTTTTTTTTTTATTAAACAGCTAATGCAGTCATATACCGTGCTGTAGATTTTTATTGAATAAAACGGCGAATGCGGTCAACTACCGTGCCGTAGATTTTTTATTTTTAAATTCATCAGTGAAGCGGTCAAATACCGTAGATGAAAATATTAAACAGCTAATGCGGTCATATACCATGCTGTAATTTTGTTTGAATAAATCGGCAAATGCGGTCAAATACCGTGCCGGAAAAATTGTTTGTATTAAAACAACGAATGCGGTCAAAAACCGTGCCGGTATTGGAATTTTATAGAGGTACCCTTTCTTATTGTTATTGTTATTTCTTTTCTTTTTTCAAAACCAACGTTGGATAAATAAAAAATAAAAAAATAAAAAAATAATAATCGTGATCGATTGTCTTTCTTTCTTGATGAAGAAAGGAAGAAGGAAAATTTAGATGAATAATTAATTGGTATATTGAAGTTCTTAAATTAGAAAAGGCCTTAAGGAAATAATTTAATAAATATAATTCGTAAAAAATGGGTCATTTTTAATGATTTTTATATTCGCTCCAGTAAATGAAAATTTATTTTAATAAAAAGTATACGATTCAGTAACTATTGTACAATATTCTGTGAAATTTTCATTGAAAAATATTGAAAATTAAGCCGTTGGCAGTAATTCTGCGGAGGTGCCTTGACAAAATATTGTTTTGCGGTGGACAGCATATCTCAGCACTGGATCGTCTGAAATTAAAAATTGAAACAGAGATCGTTAGATAAGCACATTCTCGAGGTAACAACGAGAGCTTTTTTTTTTTTTTAATTATTAACAATTTTACAGTAACAAATATGTCAATTTTTTTAGCAAAAATCGGTGTTTTTATGTCAAAGTTTTATTTTTGTCAGCAAAAATTGAAAAATCGAAAAAAAAAATCTCTCTCGCTGTTACCTCGAGAATGTGCTTATCTAACGATATCTGTTTCAATTTTTAATTTCAGACGATCCAGTGCTGAGATATGCTGTCCACCGCAAAACAACATTTTGTCAAGGCACCTCCGAAGAATTGCTGCCAACGACTTAATTTTTAATATTTTTCAATGAAAATTTCACAGAATATTGTACAATAGTTACTGAATCGTATACTTTTTATTAAAATAAATTTTCATTTACTGGAGCGAATATAAAAATCATTAAAAATGACCCATTTTTTTACGAATTAACCATACCCCCCCCCCCCTTAACTGATAAATAGTTAAATAATAATTAAATAAATAATAATAAATAAATAATTAGACAAACAAATAATTATTAATAAATAAATTAATAAACAATTATTATTATTAATAAATAAATAATAAATAAATGAACAATTATTTCGAAGTGATACAAATTGATAAACAATGCCGTTAGTACCCGGATTTTAAACAATTACTTCCGATCTAGCTAACATCCTATAGTGGTGCAAAATACCTTTACATATAGGTCAAGTTATTGATAATAATTGCTAATAAATAATATTAATAATAATAATAAAATAACTATTAATAAATAATTATAAATAAATAATTAAATAAATAATAAATAAATTAATTAATAATAAATAATTAATTATAAATAAATAAATTAATAATAAATAAGTAATTATAAATAAATTGATTAATCAATAAAACTGAAAGTAATTTTTTGATATTAAAAATGAAGTAAGTAATTACCCTCGTGAATAATTAATAAAATTAAGCAAGTCATTTTTATTTTAATTAATAATTGGTCGTTAAAGTTTTATAGTAAATTTCATTAAAAATAAAGTCGAATAAGTTTTATGTAAGAAGTTATCTTAATATAACATTGTACGTTTACGAAATTATTGTGACGTATTTAAGAACCAATGATTCCCCAGTACTCAGAAGGATTAAATTCCTTCCATGCTGCCGCGAGGATTCAAATCTTGAAGAATCCTTTGCGACGGTTCATTTGGAAAATTTAGATCAAACATTAACTATAAATAAAATTATTTATTCGCGGTAATCGCGAAATTACACGAAATAACCAATGCAATTTTAGATGTCGGTCAGGATAATAAGGGAAGATTCTTGCAATTGGAAAAGAGAGTGAACAAGTATCACGGATTACAGAATAGCCTAACCAAATCAGTTCATACGAGTTTTCAGCAAATAAATAAGCAACACTTTGTTGCAGATACTGAAGTTCTTAAATTGGAAAAGGTTTTGAGGAATTTATAATTAGAATAATAAACCCTCACTAGGTACCAATAATAATATAGTTAATATAAAACTTTCTACGAAAGTATAAAATAAGGCAAGTATAGACGTTTTTTCTGTATAATCTATAAAATAATAATATTTATGTTTTATTTAAAGAAATCAAATAAATACCAGTGAAAAAGTTTTTTATAGCACTGTGTGACCTAAATCCGCACTTAAGTCACGGCTAGCTGTGACTTAAGTAGCCCATTATTACACTGTGAAATAATGAATTTACTTAAGTCACAGGCACGTAATTAACGCCAATTATCTACCAAAACTATTCAAAAATACGATTTTACATATAAGAATGAATAGGAAAAGAAGTAAAACTTCGTTAATAGTTGACAAACCACAAAGAATAAATAAAAATGATGATAATAAGGCTTGTCTATATTATAGGTTAGTTTCATCTGCTATGGGATAGCAGACCGCGCGCTTTTTAAATATTCAATATTAAACTGTATGGATTTTAGTTTTAAAAGTCTTTCTCTTTAATGATATAACGTATACAAATTTTTCACTTTCATAAACTTCAACTTATTGTTAAAGATACAAATCAAATTGCCAAGAATCTAGTTTTATTACTTTTTATGTATATATTCAATATTCAAGATGCAATAATAACCATATTCTATATCAGGTATTCTATTATTTAAATAACGTTTTATTAATTTTTTTCAGGGCGGGGGGAGCTGCGCTCGGGCGCTAAACTCACGCCGTGCAATAATGGGCCACTTAAGTCACACGTATCGTAATATACTATTACTTCTTTGAGTCATTGTATGCTGAACAAATTATATGTAAGTAAGTACATTCAAATTGTTCATTGCAAATCAAACAAATGAAAGTTGTGAAATCAATTATCGATAGTCAAGTAATGCAAACAACTCTCAGAAACTGTATGACTATTCTCAGAAATGTACTAAAATTTGTTCATCCTTCTATACAAATTAAACACAAGAAAGTACTGAAATCAATTTATTGTAGTCAAGTACCCATAAGTTAACTTGACTGAATAATACAACTTTTCGTAACTACTTAAAAATATTCAGTCAGCGGGCATAAAGTACTACTTAACGCCTAACAGGCGTAATAGTTCCGATACTCCCACCAAACTTTATAGAACCTACGCAGTTTACACCCGTGTGGGCGAAAATTATTTTAATTATATAACTACTATGCCTTCTTTTTATTTCTAAAATTCATAAGAGTTTTATCAGATATTTACGAAAAGTCAAAGCCTATATAAAAAAAATTACATAGTTACCACCACATCTCCATTTTTCATTGATCTTTCTCAATTTTGAAATTTATATAATATTACGCATCTTGGGAGGACAACAGAAGTCTATAGAGCTGCCCTAGCAGGGGTGGTCCTCCAATCTCCCATACATACTTGGCGGGCCCGACGGTTTCCAGTTTACTGGTGGGCTTTGTAAATGTAGAATACTAAATTTTTACATAAATTCATTAACAATGTTTATACCTATAAGCCCATTATAAATAATTACATTCATTGGCTCTAATTTTTAATTGATACCGTTTAAATATAATATCCCTACATGTGCAGAATCTCATGATTTACTTTCATAACCGAAAATATTTTTCCTTGTGTCCGTCTTTTTTAAACGGGAATGGGATAAAAAATGCATATAAATTTATTGTCTACTCAAAAGTGCCTTAGGTTTTATTAACCATTTTGTAAGCCACCTATTTTTTATTCTTTTCCATCGTGTAAATATCATATGAGATCTCATATGAGATATCATATGTGTGATGTCATTTGCAATTTTACATATTATGGGATCTCATATGAGATCTGATGCCCGATATTCTCGATGAGATCTGATGTCCGATATTCCCAAATGAGATCTGATGTCCAATATTCTCATATGAGATCTCATATGATATTTTCATGCGGGTTTGCACTTTCTATTCAAAAACAGAGTAATAAATTCAATACGTAGCCCTATTTAATATGTAGAAGCAACCTATTTATACATTTTATCTGATCTTTAAACATATGAATATTTATATGAAAATGACCATGTCTAGACCTTAAACTGGAAACCGTTGGGCCCGCCAATTATGTATGCGAGATTGAAGGACCACCCCTGCTAGAGCAGCTCTATAGACTTCTATTGTCCTCCCAAAATGCGTAAAATTATATAAATTTCAAAATTGAGAAAGATCAATGAAAAATGGAGATGTGGTGGTAACTATGTAATTTTTTTATATAGGCTTTGACTTTTCGTAAATATTTTTAAGTAGTTACGAAAAGTTGTATTATTCAGTCAAGTTAACTTATGGGTACTTGACTACAATAAATTGATTTCAGTACTTTCTCGTGTTGAATTTGTATAGAAGGATGAACAAATTTTAGTACATTTCTGAGACTAATCATACAGTTGTTTCCGAGAGTTGTTTGCATTACTTGATTATCGATAATTGATTTCCCAACTTTCATTTGTTTGATTTGCAATGCACAATTTGAATGTACTTACTTACATATAATATGTTCAGCATACAATGACTCAAAGAAGTAATAATATATTACGATACGTGTGACTTAAGTGGCCCATTATTGCACGGCGTGAGTTTAGCGCCCGAGCGCAGCTCGCTTCGCTCGTGCAAAAAGTCACACCAGCTAAATAATCGACTTCCCCACCCGTGTCGAAATGTACTATACTGAGTAATCCTCTGAAACATTTTGACGTCTCCCTCCGTGAGAAAACTATAAAATTAGATTAACTGAGCACTTTTATTCGTTGAAATTTTCACAACAATAACACATCATTTTGGCTTTTTTCTGTATTTTAATGTTCATTTGGCATAATCTTTTAATTGGTGTTTAAGTAAATATGTACAAGAGCACAGCACTAATATCGACTCAGTTTCTTGAAGTATAGCTAAAAAATGCTTTTTTTTAACCAATCCTCTAACGTCTGACCAATATTTTAAATTCTGATTTTAAGTAGAGGTTCTAAATTTGTTATAAACACTTCATTTAACACATCATACTGGTACTTATTTTATTTATTATACAAAACATTTTATTATATCTGATCTGAAAACTTGCACTGACTTCACTATTATTATATTTCTAACAAGGAAAGTACCCGAACTGTCAAATTCAAAAAAATTCCAAACCCATATTAAAAAGTAGACCTCCATGCGAGATTCACGAAACCATTTTTTTTATCGGCTGAGAAGCGCTTTATAAGGGTTAAAATCACCCCTAAAGTTTACCCCCAAGAAACGTTTTTTTGATATATCTTGGCTTCTACATAACTTTTTTTAACGAAACAAAATGGAAAGAGTTTCTTATTAAAAAGCCAAGAAATCCGTGGTAGTATGAACATTAAGGGTTGCATCCCTTATTTTTTAGAGGGTGAAATTGTGTTTTTTCAAGAATAATTTTTGTTGTGAGAATTCATAAAATAATTAAAAATAGGTCAAAACATTATTTTTACCAACTACAATAAATAACAGTTGGTGTTTTTGGGCATTCTTCGCGAAACAACCCCTTGAGAAGTGGTAAACCACCCCTAACACAAATGAATTAGGTATATTTTTTTGGCAATTATTTTTTTCCTTAAAATGGGTTCTTGAAGTCGTTAATCGGAATCCACAGTTAGATCGACAATAAAAATTTGAAAATAGTGAATTCAATATGGCGAAAAATTTTTTAGAAATATTTTAAATTCCACGAAAAATAGTGTGTAGACCCCCTAGCGGAAATTATATTATGTAAATAAGTGTATAATAATGTAACAATGTTTTGTTTTGTTATTCTATTATTTATTATTTTTTTATCATACACTTGTTTATCGTACGATAAACAAGTGTATGATAATGTAGTTGTTTGTAAAAAAGTGTAAGAAAACGTAACAAATTGTACTTTTCTACTGGATTTCGGACGCTTTTACATTTTACCACAGTTTATACCATTTTTTAATAATTTCTTACTTTTCCTTACATTTGTCTACGTTTTATTACTTTTTAATTTGTACTCTTAATTCAAATTTTATAGGCATTCTTACACTTTCGTACATCTTTTTACATTTTATTATATATTTGTACTTTTAATTACATCTTTTTACGTTTATATACAAATTTTGATACATATTTTACATCGTATCACATATTTGTACACTATTTCAAATAGTTCATAATTATACTTCTATAATAATTTATAATTGTACTTTTATTTAAATAAAGCTATAAATAAAATATTTTCAAAGATGTAAAGAAAAAATACTAAAACGTAATAAAATGTAAATTATTATGTATTAGAAATATAATTAATATATGTTACAAAATGTAAGTTACTGTATAAAAGTTTAAATTTTTACAAATTCTTACAGATTTTTACAATTTATTATCTTTTAATATAAATTCTTATACAATTCTACCAATTTCTAAGCAGCACAACGACCAATTTTAAATCCTACGGGTCAGCCAACAGCAGACAGCAAGCTAGCTAATTATTCTGACGAACATGGATTATATGTTTTACAATAATGATATTCATGAAAAAAATGTTGTAAACATAGCGATTTTTTGCACCATGAACATGTTCTAATCGCTCGTTTACCACAAATATCGCATGTAATAAAATTAGAATTGAAGCAAAATTTTTTTGGGTTTTCAATTTTTTCTGGCCTTTCATCAATGTAACCGGCGGCGTACCAAGCATATTTAAATATATTTTGAAACCTGGGACTTGATAATTGATTATGTACTAATGAATGCATTTTGATTATATTATTTCTGTCGTGTAAGTTGAGATCCTCATTTGTTAGAAATATCATATCCGAAAACGTTCGAACGAAGTTCTTCCACATTCGAAAACCGTAAATATCAAGCGGTTGAAGTTCACTTGTTGTTCTTTGTGGAATTTGTAGAATCGTTAAGGTTTTATGTTCCGGTTTTACTTTATAAATTATATCTAGGCAGTGACCTCTCCATGAATCAAGCAATAGGGTACTTGTTATGGTAGTTGATGGAAAATATACATCTTGCGCCCAAGTTTCAACATGTTCTTTAGTCAATTTACCTGATTTCGATGCCATTACATAAACATTTTCTGCTGCAAATAAATTTTGTTTGACTACAGTTCCAAACTCTCCCTTTGGTTCTTGCATGACTAAAAAGAAGGGTGATAGAAGTTTTCCTTCAGCAGATACAGTAGGTTGGATAGTATAAGAATGAGTTGTCGAATGCACTGATTGCACTATACTCTCTACACATTAATCTCCTCTAAGATTGAGGGTTCGACCACTGTGTATTTCGTAATTAAAACCACTTTGGTCGGACTTATAAACACGTTTTGCATCATATTTTATGATGGCATTTTTTACTCTATTGCGAAATTCCTGTTTTTGTACTGACCATTCTTCTGAATCATCTATAGATTTTTTAGTAATAATTTTTGTTATTTTTCGAGAAACGATATTAAATCGCCGTTTAAATTCATTTAACCAGTGTCTAGAAGATTTAAATTCATTGAAGTTTAACTCTAATGCTTTTTCTTTTGCCATACGTCTTACATCAATGTCATGAATGGGTATTCTATTCGATCTGGCTACGTTAAATTTTTGTAAGCAATATTCCTCAATTTTTTTCAATTTATCAATCCTACTTCCTCCTATTGCCACTTGATCTCTCCATCTATACAGCTGACGTGCTGTTTTTAATTTTTTGAATCAATTTTGGACTCTTTCAAATTTTAACTTGTTTTTACTACTTAACCAATACTCCACAGCTTGCTTTTTGTAGTCAAAATTAATATTCTCTGA
This sequence comes from Torymus aiolomorphi, assembly GCA_036365515.1. Lineage (NCBI taxonomy): Eukaryota > Metazoa > Arthropoda > Insecta > Hymenoptera > Torymidae > Torymus > Torymus aiolomorphi. Next base: position 136,065,486 of record CM070875.1, on the reverse strand, counting down.
TTCGGTCCTACATTGATTTTCAGTTTCGGGTGTTATCATATCTTCTGCATCGATATCTTCATGTAAATCATCTGCAGGTATGTCATCGTAAGGTTCGTAGGTATCATCATAATATAGAAATTCTTCCGTTTCTTCGTAAATACTACGATCATTTATACTTGATATTATAATATTATACACTATATTAGCAACATTTCTTTCAGCGTCATTAACAGGTAATTTCTTTTCTTGATCTTGAAACATACTGTTTAAAATAAATAAAACATTCATCGCATTTACCAAATTCATATTAATGGAAAATATTTTCTTTCTTATTTTAGATACGTTGAGTCGCAGTGTAAACCTGTAAAAGTTTTAGTTATTATAGCCTTTTTATAGCCATAACAGTATAGGAATGTACAATAGTATGAATGTACAGTAAGTGTAAAAAGTATTCAGACATCCAAAACTTTTGAGGAAAACATTTTACTAAATTCCTTTGTAAGTGCATGGGAATTCGTTATTGTTTGTCAATGTTTTGTCTACAAGATACACTATTTTATTAGCATTAAATAGTTGCTAAACGTTATTATTATAAAGTACTACTTCTATTCACTCGTATGAATATTTTTTTACACTTAACTTAACTTTAAATCGTCAGTATGTCATATTTTATATATTAGAATAACAGTAATGTAACAGTAATTCTAAAAATTAAAATCAAAACATAATTTTTACTATCATAAAATAATTCAATACATGTATTAAGAGTAAAGTTTCACTATCAAAATATTTACAATTGATACAATAAAGATTCTATAATAGATTTTTACTGAATTTGACTTTCTTAACTTCGGCCACTTGTTCAAAATTTATTGTATATTTTGACGAGTTTTATATTTAAAAATGCTGCATTTTATTTAACTTTTCAATATTATATCTATTATATCCTTCTATTAGAAATATTTTGAATAATTATGTAGAAGAAAGAAATTTCAATTATATGGTTACTTACGACTATTATTATTGTTGTTATCATTCAATTCAAATAGGATTTCGTACTCGTAAAATGTTTACTTGCCATTAAAAAATATGATGCAAGTACCTCCAGACACTTATATTTTCAATTAATACCCATAAAATAATGTTGACATTGAATATTAATTTAACACGAGCGTAGAAAAACGTTCAGTAACGTATATTTGTTTTCGACTGACCGATGTTTCACTTATTTATGAATAAAAGAGGAGGAATCGGGAGATAAGCCATATCAATGCAAGTGTACGTAATCTTGTATATTGCGCAATAACCATGAATTGCTATAATTATCATTATATTAAAAATTTTGTTCATATTAATTTATATTAATAAATCATAAATAATCTTTTCTTATTAAAACCTATCATAATTTCAACAAGCATGAAAATCTCTCCTAGCTGAAATTATAAAATATGAAAGAAAATAAGAAAATACTTATAAAATGGAATAAATTGTTGAAAAATGTAAGAAATCATACGATACTGGATTTCGGGCATATTTAACAAGTTGTTAAAGTTTCTTACATTTTCTTTCAATTCCTTACGTTTTCTAAATATTTCCTTGTGTAGCTTATTTTTATGAAATTATGAGGAAGTATTTGTTAGAAAAATCTGTAAGAATTTGTAAAAATTTAAACTTTTATACAGTAACTTACATTTTGTAACATATATTAATTATATTTCTAATACATAATAATTTACATTTTATTACGTTTTAGTATTTTTTCTTTACATCTTTGAAAATATTTTATTTATAGCTTTATTTAAATAAAAGTACAATTATAAATTATTATAAAAGTATAATTATGAACTATTTGAAAAAAGTATACAAATATGTGATACGATGTAAAATGTGTATCAAAATTTGTATATAAACGTAAAAAGATGTAATTAAAAGTACACATATATAATAAAATGTAAAAAGATGTACGAAAGTGTAAGAATGCCTATAAAATTTGAATTAAGAGTACAAATTAAAAAGTAATAAAACGTAGACAAATGTAAGGAAAAATAAGAAATTATTAAAAAATGGTATAAACTGTGGTAAAATGTAAAAGCGTCCGAAATCCAGTAGAAAAGTACAATTTGTTACGTTTTCTTACACTTTTTTACAAACAACTACATTATCATACACTTGTTTATCGTACGATAAACAAGTGTATGATAAAAAAATAATAAATAATAGAATAAAATAACAAAACATTGTTACATTATTATACACTTATTTACATAATATAATTTCCGCTAGGGGGTCTACATACTATTTTTCGTGGAATTTAAAGTATTTCTAAAAAATTTTTCGCCATATTGAATTCACTATTTTCAAATTGTTATTGTGGATCTAACTGTGGATTCCGAACCGCACTTGGCGAGGGAGGAAAGAGGGAAAAAACCAAACTAAGCTTTTCCCTTGTCCCTCCGCCGTCAGGCAGTTCCTCGCTACCATCAGAGTTGAACAGACAAGTTCCTCGCTACCATCAGAGTTGAACAGACAAGTTCCTCGCTACCATCAGAGTTGAACCGACAAGTTCCTCGCCACCATCGGACTCGACCAGCCACTAGCACACCACTTGTAACCCAGGGAGGGAAACTCAGAATAAAGTGTAAGTCAAAAAATTGTCTTCGAATTTTATTTCCTCTCTCCAATCTTTTCTCAACTTAGTCCTTCACATATTATCTTTTTTTTCCCTCCCTCCTTCAGTGATAAGTTCAAATAAAACGTTTGTAAGATTTGGCCATCCGTAGCTCTTGGGTAATACCAGGCTATAAACGGCAAAAGTGGTATCAAGGTATAGACGACCGTCTGGACGTCACACATTACTTTTTATTTAATGTATGAAAAGTTCAGTGATTAATTTATTTCCATATTAGTTTCTTAAAAATTGAAATAGTATGATTTCTTGATTCCTAAAACGTATAGTTAGTTGAAATAAAACTTTTTTGATCTTTAAATGATTACTCAAAGTAGAAAGATATATATCACATGAGTTTTAATTTTTGAAGAAGATTAATCACCATTGATTTTAAAACTGGCTAAAAATGTTTAAAAATTAAGAAAATAGAATTAAAAAAAAACATGTTTGGTTCACCTATAAAGAATGCATATTGATGCATTCTTCGTAGGTGAACTAATGGACCTTTTCTTCTCAAAAAAGGTTAATTGTAAGAAAAAAATACACCGATGGCTAAAAACCGATTATTTGGTTATTTATTTAAACAATGGTTGTTTAAACAATACTATGCCAGTTTGATTAAAAGAGAACTCCAGATTCGAATTCTGCACGCGAAACTACGTAAGGGACAACAGGTTTACGGGACGGTACCCATAGCGTCTGGATTACGAGCTAGGCGATGGCCAGGCCGAACTGTCTTCTACCTCTACCCCCACTCCACTCTGATCGCGCAAAGGTATATATACTCACGCGAGCCGGCCGGCCGAGTCGATCCCTCGCTCCACTGCGATTCCACGAACAGATCGCGCGTCATAATAGGAGTATAGTGTGAGCGCAGCCAACTCACGAGCTGCGCCGAGCGAGCGTCTTCTCGCGCTATACAGGAGTATACCCCCACTCCGCTCCGACTCGACGCACGGACCGCGCATATGGTTTAAGGGGGTCTCACCAACGAGGCCCGAACTCACAGAGCACGGCGCCCCATGCGACGCGTACAGGCTCTCGCATGCGCTCCCCCTCTCTTTCTGTTGAGAGTTGCTTGCTACGGGACTGAGCACAGACACCGAGAGACGCCTGTCTGTGTGTGCGCAACAAGCGTGCGCGCCAGCGGCGCTCCCGCTCTCTCTCCCCTTGCCATGCATGCCTCTCACGCGCGCATGAAATCTAACCTGATATTTCGCACTTTCAATTGACGTATCTCACGAACGAGACCGCTGGACTTTCTCAGATTTGAATGTCTTGTTCTAATAGATGTCATTAATAACATTTCGATTTTTAGAAAAATTGCTAAGAAAACTTTTCGAGTTACAGACGAAAACGTTCATTTCGCGCGGGCCGTCCCATAAGGCGCTGTGTTAAAATGCGCGACTTTGATGTTTAATATCTCGAGAACTAAACCGCTGGGAGTTTTTAGATGGAAATATCTTATAGACAATAGTATTATCAACACCTGGTCAAAATTGAGAGAAATTTCTAAGAAAAGGCGTTTTGGGTGAAACCCCCTTAAGCGCAGCGAATTTACGTGAGCCAATGATGGTTACCGTCTTCTCCTGATTCTCACAATTCGCTGGTACTGTTATTTTTCATTATTTAAGAGATTTTATTTATTTATTTATTTATTTATGGTGAATATACGGACAGATGCCCAAATTACATAGAACTAGCGTTAATTGGCGCGCTACGTGCGCCTAGGTTCGTCTTTTGTTATCGCAAATTCGATATTCGATTGCTTACATATTCGATAAAACAATAGTTCTCGAATAGGATTTTTATATAAAGGATTAATAACAGAGATGATTTTAAACAATAGTCAGTAAATTAGACATTAAGTAAATATTATCGTGAGATTTGCAATCAAAAACTATTACTATTACTTATCGTTTAAGATGTAAACAAACATTTCCATGAACAATGTCATTTATTTTATATTTATAAATAATCGATGTTATTATATGTATGGGATACTTCACATGAAGTCAGCAGCTCCAAATTTTAAAATCGCTTAGGTTTGGCGAATTAACAGTTTTTGGTGAAAAAAACATGTTCCTAGATTTTTAGGCCCATATTTTAATAAATACAAAAGGAAAAATTGTTATTTTTTGCAATTTTTTGTGAAAACTCAACTTTTGTCATTTTTTTACTCAAAATCCTGAAACTTTTTGTAAAGTACATTGATTGTAAAAAAGTTTGTATTTTACTTGTAGAATGTGATCATATTTATTTTATGACCCATTTTGAAAGTCTCTCATTGGTTGCTTCTTAGTATACCTTAACCTAAAAAAAAAATTAACCACAGAATATTTTTTGTTCGACAAAATTTTTCCTGATTATTAAAAATCCTTAAAAACAAGCCCCGAATCAAGATTGGCAAAGCCTCCTGAAAAAAGTTATGTATTTTTAAATATCAATAGAAACCAAAAATTTGTATTTTCGACAAGCAGGTGGATTTGAGAACTTAATATTATTCATACATCTCATGTCATGGATCTTGTCACTGAATTTTGTCAATGTATAAAAAATACATTAAACACCTATTTTCAACAGTATTTTCAACAGTATTTTCAACTGAACAGGCTTATAATAACATGTATATTTACTTTCCTGAAATTTCAATGGGAGCCGCTTGCAATGCTAATACACTCTATTCACATTCTTCATCTACTCAAAATTAAATGTCATAAGTAATCTATTGTTATGTGTGCAAAAGCTGAAGGTAAATTACTATAAAGAAGTACAAATCAAAGTAGATGACAGACAATTTAGAAATTGTATATTCTAATATACAGACTGCGACGGCCCTGACCAAGCCCTTGCAGCAGCGGCAACCGAGCGATCTGTCATGTACGCGGAGCATGCGGCAGCATGTAAAGCATACGTGTGCGACGCTGAATCCGTGTGCGAGCGCCCCAATACCCACGCGCACACGTACGTACGCGCTCCCTCTCCTCTCCGCCTACGCTGTGACGTAGATCTCCCATGCGCTATCCCCACTCCCAGCGAGGCGCGAGCCGACTACACAGCCCATATGCGAGGGGACCCACCAACGCTCATCGGCGATAACTGTACGGGCGAGAGAGATGGACATACGCCGCCCAGGTATATAAAGCCCACAGCGCGGCATGACGGGCACGCATTTGCTCACCAAGCAGACACGGCACACCAGCTCTGTTCCGCCTTGCCTGCTCGCATGTATTATACCTGCGTCAATAAAGCCATTTGATATTGTCAATTCTTTTTTTCATTTTTAAGTAGAATCAAGCCCTCTCACCCACTCTATACACCTACACCTCTCTTTGGACCCTCCTGCATAGACCCAGTCCTACGCTCATGACTGAGCGGAAGGGCACTTTGGTCCCCAACCACGCACCCGCACCCTCTCGGCTCGAACACCCTCGGACCCTCCTGCTTAGACCCGCTCCTCTTTAATATCATATTATTGCATATGCTCTTTGACAAAACCTGTGTCCAATAAACGAACCTCATGCACTAGAGCCTTATTAGAGACATTATTTAACAATTAACTATCAGAAACACACTACACGTTAATAAATTTGGATTTTTATCGAGAACCAAAGTCGTGCACGTCACAACACAAATACTTCTTACTCTATCATTTTGAAATAAAATATGGTTTTTTTATTAAGACTTAGCTTCATAAAATTTCAGAAACTAGGTAATCTGTAATTATGTAAATCATTAGCATCCATAATTTAATTATTTAATTTTAAGCTTACACTGAAACTATTCTCCAAAATTAGGTCAAAAGAAATTTATTATTAACATGTTTAAAAGCTAGGGTACTTGGCAAACAATTTTGATGACTATATTCCAACACTCTGACTCTTAAACCCTAGCTTTTAACATGTTAATAATGAATTTCTTTGGACCTAATTTTGGAGCATGGTTTCAGTGTAAGCTTAAAATTGAATAATTAAATTACGGATGCTAATGATTTACATGTTTACAGATTAGGGTAAGTGTGCCAGTTACTGTGCCCGCTTCAGTTACTGTGCCCTTAAATCATTTTCATTTATAGTAGAGTATAATCATATTTAATCATAAATATCTAAATTTTTATATACAGTTCAAATCATGCTTTTTATTGTTAAATCCACAGTATGACTTAATTATTCTTATAATATATTTAAAATAATTTATTAAATTTCTCAATGCGATTTCTATGATTTTCTTATCGAAACGCTTAAGAATATGCCTATACAAAAGTGATTGAAAAACTATAAAAATAACATTTTTCATAATAAAAAAATACACTTAATGTTTATAAAACCCATCTAGTTGACAAAAGAACAATAAAAAAGTAGTTTTGATTAATATTATTGTTTAATTTAATATAATCCAGTAACTAAAACGAATTTTCAGCATGTTTCTACGTATTACTGTGCACAGTAACTGGACAAGTTTTCATGAATGTATTTAGTTACTGTGCCCCCTCGCGGTAGGCTACGCTAACCATACGTTCTCATGCTTCGTCGCCTGTGCAAGTCAACTTCGGCGTTCGTTGCTTACCCACAGAGCAAATAACACAGTTTTTAATATATTTGAAAGTAATATATTTTATTCCCATCTTTATTTTATTTTCTTCTATAATAAGTAAGTACTTCTATACATAGTAAATCATAGCCCTGCTGGATATCATCCATTTCTCTCTCATTTTATGAAAGCTAAGTTGAGTGAAAACACTAGAAAAAGTTAGAAAAATCGTTTCACCAGTGGGAGAGAAATGAATGATTTCCAGCAGGGAGTCTACTAAATATAATAAAAAAAACAAATTTCATGTTTAAATATATTTTATATAGTTTATGCAGATGCAGATGAGTGAGAAAAAAGACACAGGATTAAATGCAGGGTCCAGAATCTAAGGCACAGTAATTAAAATACTGTACACTAAGTGACACACAGTAATTAAAATAATGTACACTAACTGACACACAGTAATTAAAACAATGTACACTAAGTGACACACAGTAATTAAAACAATGTACACTAACTGACACACAGTAACTAAATTAATGATACAGTAACTGATGCAAAGGCTTATGCTGTTATTTTATTAATTATTTAATATTCCTTACATAATATTGTATTAAAAAGGTGTCTATTCTGCTCGCAGAATATATAATTACCATATAAAGGTCTTAAGATGATTAAAAATTGAAAAAAAAAATAGTAATTGATTAAATACTACGGACATCGCCTTAAGGGGCACAGTAACTGGCAAACTTACCCTACATAGTCTCTGAAATTTTATTTAAAAATGATAGAGTAAGAAATATTTGTCTGTGTATTGGAATATACAATTGCTAAATTGTCTGCCATCTACTTTGATTTGAACTTCTTTCTAGTAATTTACATTCTGCTTTTACACACATAACAATAGATTACTTATGAAATGTAATTTTGAGTAGATATGAAGAATGCGAATAGAGTGTATTAACAGTGTAAGTGACTCCTATAGAAAATTCAGGGAAGTAAATATAAATGTTATTATAAGCCTGTTCAGTTAAAAATACTATTGAAAATAGATGTTGAATGTATTTTTTATACATTCACAAACTTCAGTGACAAGATCAATGACATGAGATGAATAATATTAAGTTTTCAAATTCACCCAGTTGAAAATACAACTTCTTGGATTCTATCGATATTTAAAAAATACATAAATTTTTTCAGGAGGCTTTGCCAATCTCGATCCGAGGCTTGTTTTCAAGGATTTTTAATAAAGAATCAGAAAAAATATTCTGCGGCAAAATTTTTTTTTTTTAGGTTAAGATAAACTAAGAAGCAACTAATGAAAGACTTTCGAAATGGGTCATAAAATAAATATCACCACATTCTACAAGTAAAATGCAAACTTTTTTCCAATCAATGTCCTTTACAAAAAGTTACAGGATTTTGGGTAAAAAAAATGACAAAAATTGAGTTTTCATAAAAAATACCAAAAAATAACAATTTCTCATGTAGAATAACTTTTGTATTTATTAAAATATGGATCTAAAAATCTAGAAACATGTTTTTTTCACCAAAAACTGTTAATTCGCCAAACCTAAGCGATTTTAAAATTTTAGCTGCTGACTTCGTATGAAATATCCCATACATATAATAACATCGATTATTTATAAATATAAAATAAATGACATTGTTCATGGAAATGTTTGTTTACATCTTAAACGATAAGTAATAGCAATAGTTTTTGATTGCAAATATCACGATAATATTCATTTAATGTCTAATTTACTGGCTATTGTTTAAAATCATTCCTCTGTTATTAATTCTATGTAATATGGGCATATGTAATATCTGCCCGTATATTCATCATAAATAAATAAATAAGTAAATAAAATCTCTTAAATAATGAAAAATAACAGTACCAACGAATTGTGAAAATCGGGAGAAGACGGTAACCGGCCAGCATTGGCTCACGTGACTCCGCTGCGCTTGAACTATATGCGCGATCGTGAAATGGCTACGTTCACACTATACTCCCTTTATGACGCGCGATCTGTTCGTGGAATCGTAACGGAGCGAGGGATCGACTCGGCCGGCGCCGGATCGCGTGAGTCCGCTGCGCTCGAAGTGTATATATATATATATACCTTTGCGCGATCAGTGCGTCGAGTCGGAGTGGAGTGGGGGTAGAGCGAGAAGAGAGTTCGGTCTGGCCATCGCGCAGCTCGTAATCCGGACGCTATTGGTACCGTCCCGTAAACCTGTTGTCCCTTACGTTCTTTCGCGTACATAATTCGAATCTGAAGACCTCTTTCAATTAAGCTGGTTGTAACGTGGCAAATTGCCTGTTACTGAAATAAGAAGTATTTGGGAAGGCACGGCGGCCGCGGCAAACGATGTGTCGACGCGCAACGTCGTGCACACGCACACACCTACGCGCGCACCGTCCCTCCCCATACCCCGTGTCCATGCGCGCATCTCCTTCGGAGGTTTTTCCCCTCTCGTGCCAGGCTGACCAGGAACGAGGAGGCGAGTAGCAGCTACAGCGAGGACCAGCTGTAGCTGGAGCAAGAGCGAGCCTCGCTCTCCCAGGCCGCTGACAGCAGCAGCCGACGCCAGAGGAGAGAAAGGACGAGATGCACTGTGCCATAGCGCTGTCAGCCGTCCATGAGAGACACTGCGCGCGAGCATCGGAAGCCGTGTGGACTGCTCGCTCGCGCCGCGGTGAAGAAGACGGCCGATCGACGAACTGGAGCAGCAGAGCAGCGTGGGCAACGCCGGCCGGCATTACTGTGTCGCCTACCGCCGTGCCGCGTGCCCACCAAAGCGAATCGCGCACGAGAACGTCCGCGGGAGCCAGCCGTCGTGCCGCGTGCTCTCCGGACAGACTTCCCCAGGAGCCAGCCGTTGTGCCGGGTGCTCTTAGGAACGAGAGCAGAGTGTGAGAACAGAGTGAGAGCGGATAATAGCAGCAGCGTCGCCTGGTCGCATAAGGTTTGTCCCTCTCCCTACCTACCCCGTGTTTCCTCAGCGAAGTGTGTGTGTGCGCGTCCGCGTCGGGAGTCACGAGACTCCGAATTCGCGTAAGCTGCAGCACGTGCTGTAGCTGTAGCTTAGGGGTAGGGTTTCTGCTCCCGCCAGAGCTAGCCAGCGAAGGCTTTCTGTTGCGGTGCAAGTGACGCGTGCACCTGGCGCCCATTCTTTGTATAAAGTAGATTCTAAGGTTTTCTAAATAAATAAATAGTTTTACCCGATTGGTATTAATTGTAATTACCCGCGTACCTCTACCCTGATCCCCGGGAGAGTGTCACAAATGGCGCAGCCAACGTGGGGCCACGGTAAAGGCCGTGGCATAGAGTAAAAGGGATCACTGCGCCGTGAGATTCGCCATCGCGGCGCGCACACACAACGGGAAACCGCGAGGGGAAAGCATTCTGGCGGCCATTTTGAGGTCGAGAGCCGCGTGCCAATAGTTTAAAGTACACGCGTAATACTCGTATGAGAGATTTTGCCAGACGCTTCGTGATGCTCAATAAATTGAAGTTTTGTTTATGATTATTTAATGCAAATTTTATCACGTGGTGAATGTGACATTGCGGATTGAAAAGATTTCGGAGTAATTCGCAAAGCCGCATTTTGCTACAGCTTTGAGCCACGTGGTGAGAAGTTAAACCTAGCAAACGTGATCAGGGAATTTAGCGAATTGAGTTGATAAGTGACGCTGCTTCCCTGGCCGTAATTTGCATTGCGAAAAAGGGTTTTTATCTAATTTTGTGTTGGTGTTCGCGGAAGGAAGCGCTCGCTGTATTTATTCTGATTCCCTTCCTATCCCATTTTTGACAAAGAGAATTTTCGGGTTTGGGTTTGCTCTGAATTGTCGAATAGTGATAGCGTAATCCTCGCACGAAATTCTCAGCGTGCACCTCTGTTCGCTCTACTTGAATTGGGTTGCTTTTTGGTTTCTGGCTTGGAATTAAATGGTTCTGGGAAAATTTTTCTGGGTTTTGCTTGACTGCTAGTATACCGAATAGGTTATTTAAGTTAATGGCTACTAGCACGGAAGTAGAATTGTAGTTCTTAGTAAGATTTTGAGTTAGAGTAATAGTAATCAAGCAGAGCTATCGTGAACGGAGGCTATCTGGGATTTGGTTATATCAAAATGGGAGATTCGGATTCGAGTTTGGCTTAGCTTGGTCTCGACGGAGAAGATTTGATGTGTGTCGACCCGGTAGCTGCAGCTCAAGCTATCAACCGCGCGATCAACAAGATGACCGACGGAGAAGTCGCCATCAGTGTCGACAGTCATCGTCTAAATGTACGTTCTAACGCAAGAGAGTTACGTAACATGTTGGAACGACATTTGATGAGAAGACATTTTGGATTTGACGCTGCTCCATGGAATCCGGTCATTGATGAACGGTTCGAGATGCGTGAGCCGAGGCTTATCTTTTCTTCTCTTGATAGTAGCAATTTGATAGGACATTTTTCGCAAGCTAGAGCATTCGAGATTCCGACTAGCACAGGAATTTTCCGTCCAGACGGTTCGGCTATTTCAGATTTAGCGTTGGAGAGGCGAGGCAGTTCCGTGGCGGCAGACGAGATTAGCGATAGGAGCAAGTTTGAATCATCAACCTCATGCGCAATCGACTGGATGCCCTCTTAGGTTTCTCCATGCTACAGGTAGTAATGGTTGCAGTCAAAGGAGCATGGATTTGACAAGAGTGGTGAGTGTGCCGATGTCGGTACCATCTTGTTCGACTGCTGAGTCAGCACCTGTCCACGCAAGCCCAACTCGTTGCAGTACGTTGTTCTCTCCAATGCCAGCGCCGTCGTTAAAAGCAGTTAGGGTTGTTAAAATGTCCATTGAGGATTCTAATGCAGTTCCAGCTGTAGGTTCGAATCCAAGCTTGAGTAGGAGCTGTAGCAGAATAAGCAGGGTTAGGGACGATAGGATAATTCAACTCTATACAAAACTTTAGCCAAGTGTTCTAAGTTCTGGAGGTTTTGTCAGTCGATTGTATATAGATAATCAATCCGAAGTGCTGAGTAATCGCACGGATATGGATAGTGAGGGTTTAATGGTGATCAAGCAGAGATTAGATAGCTGGATTGAGGTTAACGGAATGCTATCTCAGATAAAGCCTTCATTGCGTTTAGGAAAACAGTTAAATAGGCTCTATCGTACACGTTCTTCATACTATCGCCAACACCCTGCATGGAAAGTATTAGGAATCTTTCGAAAGTGGCAGCGTTCAAAAGGGAAAGAACTCTGGCAAGTTTGGGAAAAGGCATATATGACGCCACCCCCGCCGGACGAATCGTTCTCTCCTTCGTCTGGTAATGCTACACCTCAGCTGCATCGTCAGGGTAAGTTAGCATCAGACAAGTCAACGGAAGCAGATTGCCGCCTATAAGTAGTTTTAAAAGTCTGGCTGCAATATCTCCCGTTCCTGTAGCTAAAACAGAATCACCACTACTTATACGTCGTAGACAGGATTTTCATTTCTTCCTCCGATCCTTTCCTTTTGTCATGATAAGTGGAGTAAGCGTGTCCTTTTAAGATGTAGCGTAAAATGTAAAGTTAAGAATTGTAGAGTCGAATTTAAAGACTTTGGCTAAAGTAACTCATACGATTTCGCGTTAAAATCAACATGCTTTCATAGGTTGCCAGAACGTTGCTCAGAAAGAGCTGCATAAAAGGGAATCGGCCAGGTAAGATGCTCTTGCAGCAATTATAATTTTGTCTTTACTGTAAATAATTGTGAATGGATGCTGGATGTTGGAGTGCTGGGTGAGAGTTTCGGTCGCGTTCGGTATTCGCGTAATTATAAGAGATGTTGGGCGAATGTTACCGGCGCCAGGTTGCATAGAGTAGGACACACACTCACCGGGTTACTCTACACAGAGTTACACGTAAGCCTAGCTGCAGAAGAAGAAGCTAAGGGGACACAAACAATTATACTCACACCGCTGTAGCTAAGGCCGCTTAGCTTAGAATAAGTATAGCTAGAACAAACGAGATGATCTAATAGTTTAGAGCAGTAGTAAACGTGCGAAGGTAGTCCACAGACTACTTCGAGTTTAGGAGGGGGGAGTTGTAACAAGGCAAATTGCATGTTACTGAATACGCGCAGATGCAAATGCACGGCGGTTGCGACGAGCGACGACTCGACGCGCAACGTCGTGCACACACACACACCTGCGCACACCTTTCCTCCCAATACCCGCGTCCATACGCACATCTTCCCCAAAGTTTCCCCCACCCTCTCGTGCCAGGCTGACCAGGAAGAGGAGACGTGCAGCAGCTACAGCGAGGAGAGCGGAAGCTGAAACAGCGTGCCTCATGGCCACGCTCTCCCATGCCGTTGACGGGAGCAGCCGACACCAGCCGAGAGAGAGAGAGCCAGCGAGAGAGAGGGAGAGAGAGACGCTGCGGCAGCGCCGTCTCGGCTGTCCGATAGACACGGCGCGTGCGGGCATCGGCAGCCGTAAGGATTGCTCGCCCGCGCCGCGGTGAAGAAGACGGTCGATCAGCAAACTGGAGCTGCAGAGCATCGTGCACACACCGGCCGGCAAGTCTCTCCGTCGCCAACTGCCGTGCCGCGTGCCCACCGAAGGGAGACGCGCACGAGAACGTCCGCGAGAGCCAGCCGTCGTGCCGCGTGCTCTCCGGACAGACTTCCCCAGGAGCCAGCCGTCGTGCCGAGTGCTCCGAGGAAGGAGAGTGGAGCGTGAGAGCAGAGGGAGAGTGGACAGCTGCAGCAGCGTCGCCTGGCCGCACAAGGTTTGTCCCATCTCCTCCCCGTGTGTTCCCTATAGCGAATTGTGTGTGCGCGTACGTTTCGGGAGACGCGTTTACGAACTCGCACAAAAGCTCCAGCTCGAACTGAAGCTGCAAATAGATAGAGTATTCGCTCCCGGCTTACGCTAGCCGGCGATTAGTTTGGTGCAAGTGACGCGTGCACTTGATGCCCCATTGGTTTTTTTTGTATACTTAGACTTAAGTTCTTTCAATAAATAATTGTTGTTGGTTTAAATTGCTACCCCGATTATTTATCCGCGGACCTCTGACCTGATCCCCAGCAGAGGGTAACATGGTATAGTATTGTTTAATCAACGATTGTTTAAATAAACAACCAAATAATCTGTTTTTAGCTATCGGTGAATTTTTTTCTTACCATAAACCTTATTTTGAAAAGAAAAGGTCTTTTAGTTCACATACGAACAATGCATCAATATGCATTCTTTATAGGTGACCAAATTTTTTTTTTTTAATTCTATTTTCTTTAATTTTTAAACATTTTTTGCCAGTTTTAAAATCAATGGGGATTAATCTTCTTCAAAAATTAAAACTCATGTGATATCTATCTTTATACTTTGAATAACCATTTAAAGATCGAAAAAGCTTTTACTTGAACTAACTATATGTTTTAGTAATCAAGAAATCATACTATTTCAATTTTTAAAAAGCTGATACGGAAATAAATTAATCACTGAACTTTTTATACATTAAAGAAAAAGTAACTCCCTAAAATAACACTTTTAAAAAAAGTAAAACTTTGGCGAGTATAAGTGTATTTGTAATCTCTCTCTCTCTCTCTCTCTCTCTCTCTCTCTCTCTCTCTCTCTCTCTCTCTCTCTCTCTCTCTCTCTCTCTCAAAAAATATCATAGTTTAAAACAAACACATGAAAGTAGTGGAATCAATTATTATTTTATATAGACAAGTACATTTTTGTGACATAGAAATATGGAATTATTTTTATAACAAAAAATCGTAAGTACTACTAAAAATAAACTCATGAAACTGGTGGAATCAATTAAGTGCAGGCAAGTCAATTATAATAAAGAGAATTTTTAAAATAAAATTTGTTTAATATATATTTACTATAAAAATTTGTATAAAAAATAATTACGTCTAATAAAAAATATTACAAAAATACTAACATAATAACTGTAATTGAAACACAAAAAGTTAAAAAATTTTTGCGTAAACATTTTCGAAGTATAGATCATAGAAGTCACCACCCTCTAAAATAGTTTAACCATGAGCTGTTGTACAACATAAATTCATGTAAGTTTTTCTTACACAAGTCAATCTACCTATTATCTGCAAATATGAATTTTAATTAAACATCTTCTTAAACTGTTAATGTAATTTTTTAAATTTTGGGAAATTTTCTTTTAAAGACAGAAGATACTTGCCGGACGCATCGTTTTGTAGTTCAAGGTGCGTAGGACGGGAATCGAAAAGTTTTTATAAAATATAATATATAAATCTTATTCCAAAGAATAATGATATAACAATAAATATTAGATAGATTACCTAAATGTCACAAAAATGTACTTGTCTATATAAAATAATAATTGATTCCACTTCTTTCATGTGTTTGTTTTAAACTATGATATTCTTTTGGGGGAGAGAGGGGGAGAAAGAGAGATATGGAGAGAAAGAGAGAGGAGGAGAGAGAGAGAGAGGGAGAGATAGGGAGAGAGAGAGAGAGAGAGAGAGAGAGGGAGAGAGATTACAAATACACTTATACTCGCCAAAGTTTTACTTTTTTTAAAAATGTTATTTTAGGGAGATTCCACAAGTTTCTAAGAGCTTCAATAATAATTAAAAAGTTTTATAACGGTAACGAATGATGATACCATATTTCATAGATTTAATTTTCGTGTGGGTACATGATGATAATTGCATCGTGTGAGGCTGCTGTATTTGTAAAAAAAATGGAATAACACTTTCATTGTATCAAGAAATCCCTTTTGCTATATATAATAATAGTATATATACTCTTCTTTTTATAGACAAATTAATTTATTGTATAGAACCGGTAAGATAAAATTGTCAGAAGAAAATAATTATTTATTATTAGAATTCCTTTTCATAGAGTATAAGTTTTTTATTCATATTTTTATATATTACAGAAACACCTTATGCTTGCCTTATATTATACTTTCGTAGAAAGTTTTGTTATAAAAATAAACATTGCTATCTTCATAATTGTAAGTAAAATAAAATAATTTGAAGTTTTTTCCATATCCGTTGTAATGATTACTTTTTAACAAATGACTTATGGAAATAATTCATTCCAGTACAACTTTTCAAACCTATGATTAAAATGAAGAACTATAAAGAACTATATGATTAAAATAAAGGACTATTGTTTCCATTTTTAAATAGTGTATTATTATATATTTACCTCAATCAGTAATGCAAACAAGTAGAGGTATTCCTCTAACTGTTATACTTATTAACAATTTGGATTTTACATCCCTCACTCAATTAGTTATATACCAAAAGCCATATATTGAAAATACCTTACGGATACATTATATGGTTTTAAGAATT
Source organism: Torymus aiolomorphi (assembly GCA_036365515.1). Lineage (NCBI taxonomy): Eukaryota > Metazoa > Arthropoda > Insecta > Hymenoptera > Torymidae > Torymus > Torymus aiolomorphi. The sequence goes on along the minus strand of CM070875.1, from coordinate 136,048,980 downwards.
AACATCTATTATTAACATCTATTAAGCTGTTATATTAACATCAGATATCCCCTTCAAGAATGGAAAAAATATATAGTTAGAATTAATTGCAAGTAATTACCTTACGGATACATTATATGGTTTTAAGAATTAACATCTATTATTAACATCTATTAAGCTGTTATATTAACATCAGATATCCCCTTCAAGAATGGAAAAAATATATAGTTAGAATTAATTGCAAGTAATTTGTCAAGTTTGACATTATCTCTCGTAATATAAGGTAAGCGAAAAGGTCCAAAACCTATTTCATTCATCGTAAAGGATTTTCAATGTTTTATTTATGCAACATGACCAGCCGGGTGAAGATTTTTCTTGAGACAAAGTTTATATTCTTCATATAATGGTTTATACTTATGATTTGAAAAGTGAGAAAATATAAAAATTTATTGTGAAATGACATTGTGGAATAACTTGTTTTTTAAAATAATTAAAATTAGAAAATTTTTATGTTAGATACTTTTTAAATCATAACTATAAACCATTTATACACAGAATATAAACTTTGTCTCAAGAAAAGCCTTCACCCGACTGGTCATGTTGCAAACATAAAACATTGAAAATTTTTTACAATGAATGAAATAGGTTTTGGAGCTTCTCGCTTAGCTTACATTATGAGAGATAATGTATTTGTGACAAATTACTTGAAAATTATACTTATCTAAACTCTTGTATTGTAAGCCGTATAGTTAGGATAGACTCAATTTCTAAGATCTGATCTGACAGTACTTAAAAAAATAAAACAGAACTACATCTTGATCTCTGCTTTCTACTGTCAATGTATATTTTAAAATACTTATCTAAAAAGTTATTGTCTCATTGATGATGCTCGTAAATAAATTCTTTTCATCAGTCCACTTTCTGAGTGTTACGTGACAACTGGTAAAGGTTGTCACGCGACTTGTTTGATGCTTTGAATATTTCGGTTGATCCCCTAGAGATATTCATTCACCTCTACCCTTATGGGAATCTCGTCGCTATCTCGGTCACCCTCGCACGCCCATACATGCGAGGCTGCGACTCTCCTCTTCCTCTTGTTGATGGCCCGCCTGGCGTGTTATTTTAGTTAATTAATCTTACCATATATACCTATAATGGGGATACGTACGTATAAAATAAAACGAGATGCCAATTATATGTATGTATATATATATATATATATATTCAAAGCAATTTATTTTTGGTCCAAGCATATAGATATATTTAATTATGTTAACGCGGGTTACAATATTTATTATTGTTTAGGTTCGTTGTTAGGGTCGTCGCTGGGAGCTAACCTGCACGCGCGCGAAGATCACTTCCTTTATTCGGTTCAGTTGGAACGTGTTCGTTATTTTGTGAATGAGAGGGGGGGGGTGTCCTGAGAGGAAAACGTATAGTGCCAACAAGAAGGAAAACAACATTGTAGGGGTGATAGGAAAAGGGGGGGGGGGGGAATGTAAACCCGAACAATGGGTTAGGTTTTGGTTATCGGGTTTTCTTTTATGGTTGCTATTGATATTTCCACTCGAGTATAGCACGTTTAGTGTGTCAAAATCACACTATTAAAATACAGGTAATTGGTGTGCCTGTCTATAGGTAGTGATTATCGTATTCGATGAATTATTTTACAGAGGGCACTTAGAATGTACCGTGATCTATTGGTTGCTTTAGTTGATTCTCGATCGGATCTCAAAAGAAAGGGTGGAGGGGGGTCTTCGATTATCGTAGTCTCGCGTAAATTTGGATTGGTGGCTTTACGGAGCAGACTGGAAGGCGGCCAACGCTCGAAGGCGAAAACCCACTTGAATGAAAGAGGCCGAGAACTGGCGGACAGCCGCACAAAGATAGAGGCCGAGAATTACACGTCCGCAGCTATAGTCAAGGCGGCCAGGCGCGCGACGGCGAAGATCCAGTTGAGCGAGAGACCCCGAGAGCGGGCGGATACCCGCACAAAAGGAGAGGCCGAGAACTGCCCCCCACACGCCTATAGTCAAGACAGCCGGGCGCGCGACGGCGAACAGCCGTGTGAGGCGGAGAGGCCGATAGCGGGCGGCACGCGCTCTCGGAGGGATAGGGTCGGAGGGGGAAACCAGGTAGTTAATAAGGGCGAAACCGGAGGGGAAACAAGGGAAAATTACCGGAGGATAGGCTAAGACGAGAAATAAGAAAGGAAAAGGGGTGATCTTACCCCAAGCTGAACCTAATTTCCTTTCCGTGTTCTCCCGAATTACCACTATTATGTTCGCCACACGTAATTATGATGTTTACAATAAAAGGAATAATAGTATTCTAGGAAAACTACCCAAAGGAGCGTCTTTTACATGAGCTGGTAACACACACACTCTCCCGCGCAGGCGTTGTTATTTTCGTTATAGTTTTTCTATTTCTCATATATATATATATATATATATAGATATATATATATATATATATATATATATATATATATATATATATATATATATATATATATATATATATATATATATATATATATGTATACATTATTGGTCGATCAAACGCATGAAGCCAACGAAAATTACTTCCCTTTATACTATTTATTTATTCGCGTTGTCTTGAATTTAACCTAAATTATTATATTTATCTTGCGTTTTAACCGGGGATACCAATATTATCCACACATACATATACTTCCACAGTCTACGTTACCATCAACATATATTTTAATTCTGTAACAATGAATACCTATGCCTTTAATTGTACAGCGATTTATCCTTTCCTATGGCTCTGAGTGAGAAAAGCCACGTGTTAGCTTGGCTCGTCTGCGCTGGAAGATGGGGCCTGGGGGCTGTCGATCTCGCACAGATACTCTGTACTATTTGTTGCTCGTAATCCTTAATACAATTCACACAACTCGCTTGACTCGCACTTATTATAATCGCAAGATAGATTTTATTAATTCAATTATTTTTCAGTTATTTTCCTTATCCTTATCAATCAACTCAAAATGTTCTTTTATATTGTCGCTAGGTCTTGTTATAAAACTATTTGTATTTCTTTTTAATTCTATTAATAATATTAACAGTGATGCTAACCCCGGGTATTTCTTTATAAACCTTTTATACTTTTATTATTCCTTTTATTAACGCAGCTAGACTTCACTCAAGGTTTATGTGTCTGGGTATATATATATTTTTGTAATAGTATAGCCCTCACACCTTTAAGATTCTTTAAAAATAAAATATTTTTCTTTATTTCTGTAATATTTTAGTATTAACACTCTTTAATTGTTTTCGATTAACTATATATTATTTTTGTTTTCATACAAAAATGAATGCGGGTACTCGTTGCTTCTATTTCGGCCGAGATTCAAAAACGCACTACACATTCGTCCGTCGGAGTGCCCACGCGACGTGTTCGTAATTTTCCTCCCACTCTCTCTTTCGCATTTTCGCTCTCTCTCACACTCGCATACAAGTAGGCATCGGTAGCCGCGCCGTGCCCGAGAGATGCTGCCCCCACAGCGTCGCTAGGCTAAGCGAGCGTGCGGCGACAGCCTGTTGCTGCGCGGTCAGCACCTCGAGCACGCCGTGGCTGCCTTCCCCCCTTAATCGCGCGACGGAAAAGGGTGTCGGATTTCCCCGACTCAACGATAAGAATACTGCGTTCTTCTGAACTATGAATTTACTATATTACTAACTTAATGTAAAAACAGAAACGGGGAGATTCGACGCCCTTTCACATTGGTGTCACGTAACACTGAGATCTTTGATATAATTTAAATATTAATCCGTGATAGTATATACATATTGTGTATGTACATATTTCATAATAACATTGTTTTTGTTTATCAGAGATTAGAGATGCATGAGGTTATGTCGATACGATTACGAGTGTATATATATATATATACAGAGAGAGCCCTGTAGAAAAATTTATATAGCGCCACTCTCGGATACAAGTAGAACCACTGTCTAATAGTGCCTATACGTACGTATGTATGGTATAGGATTAAAATACGACGACGACGCGAAGACGACGAAGAAAATGAAAAATGAGATGAAAATTGAGAGGGCAAATTTACTATTAAAAGTATACGAAAACGAAAGAATCTTGAAACATGAAATTGCAGATATGGATAGTACATAAAAGATTCTATCTAATGGAATGCATTTAAGTATTCAAATAAAGAGTAAAAATGCCGTTATCAAGAATAGAAAAAAGTTAGTTTGGAGCGGACTATTCCAAAGAATAAAGGGTGCGTCAACGCCCCGCTTGCTCGTTAGTCACTTCGTTCTTTTACTCGCCAAGCAGGGCGCTGCCGCGCCCTTTGATGTATCTGGATATTTCAAATGAATGCTTATTTTATATCTATTAATCCTCTTAATATGTGTTAGATTAATAATTATAAATATATTGAGCAGTGAATAAGTACTAATTTTGAAAGTAATATTAGATTTAAACGAATAACATCCTGGTGTGTAAGCGGAAAATATGGGTCTAAAAATCTAGGAACATGTTTTCTTCCCCAAAAACTGTTTACTCTCCAAACCTAAACGATTTTAAAATTTTTAGCTGCTGACTTCATGTGAAATATCGCGTATATTAATTTAAATGATTTTTTATACTATCATTTGCAGAAATATTCCCTGAATATTAGTCATTACACATACCGGGTGTCCCATTTTAAAACCACCAGGCAAATATCTCGAAAACTAAGGGAGATAGAAAAAAACTTTTAATACAAAAGTTGTAGGGTTCAGAGGGGCCCAACTGATCGTGACCTTGGTTATGATCTTGAGGTCAATGATCAAGGTCATTTGAAGGTCAAATCGATTTTTTCAAATGGGAACCCCCTCTTTTGACCTCGTAAATGGAAAGAGCGGAAAATTCTACGTTCCGATATGTCCTTGAGTCAAGGTCATGGTCGTGGCCATGGTCATGTTTAAAATCAAAATCAATCAACGCAGCAAAACATTCCCATAATTAGGCATACGAGACAAATTGTTAAATACAAAAGTTGTAGGGTTCAGAGGGGCCCAACTGATCGTAACCTTGGTTATGACCTTGTGGTCAATGATCAAGGTTATTTGAAGGTCAAATCGATTTTTTCAAACGGAAACCCCCATTTTTGACCTCGTAAATGGAAAGAGCGGAAAATTTTACGTTCAGATATGTCCTTGAGTCAAGGCCATGGTCATGGTCATGGTCATGTTTAAAATCAAAATCAATCAACGCATCCAAACATTCCCATAATTACGCATACGAGTGTTAAATACAGAAGTTGTAGGGTTTGGAGCGGCCCAACTGATCGTGACCTTGGTTATGACCTTGAGGTCAATGATCAAGGTCATTTGAAGGTCAAATCGATTTTTTCAAATGGGAACCCCTATTTTTGACCTCGTAAATGGAAAGAGCGGAAAATTTTACTATTTTTACTATTATCAATATTTACCAAGGTTAACCACTTATATCAAATAATAACAAAAGTTAATAAGTATTGACCACCTGTATCCAATAGTGACCGGTAGTATGCAGCATTGATCGGTAATAGTCAATAATTATTACTGTTTACATCAAATTGTTTTCAAATTGAGCACACTTATATTGGCACAGAAAATTAAACTTTTTCGTTTTAAAATATTGTATAGTATAATAACATATTATTTCTTTTGTGGTGTGTTTTGATAAATAATTGCATTTACAACTAAAAAAGAATGCCTGACTATTCTGCTAATGAAATAGTTGACATTCTTCTTATTTTAGGAGAATGTCGACGAAACTATCGAGAGGCAAGCAGATTGTATCGTGCTCGGTTCCCTCAACGACAACATCCTGATCATACGGTAATACGTGACATTGAACTGCGCGGTCAACAAGGAAACTTCGTTCGAAGAAGGAGGACACTGAATGAACACGATTATGAAAATAATCCTCGCTTTCTTGCTGTTCTAGCCATGGTACATTTAAATGTTCATATCATTTTACGCGAAATCGAGTTAACAATGGGTATTCCAAGATCTATGGCCACTAGATATTTACGATATGCGCGTTACCATCCTTACCACATTACTCTAAATCAAGCTTTAACTGTGGAAGATTATCGATGGAGAATAACATTTTGCCAATGGACAACACAACAAATTACTGATGATGAAAATTTCTTTAACAATGTTCTTTTTAGCGATGAGGCTACATTTCAGAGTACTGGTATGTTGAATCGCCATAATTGCCACTACTGGTCTCCTGTTAATCCTCATTGGATGCGAGAAGTTGATCATCAGCATCGCTGGAATGTAACGGTATGGTGTGGTATTATTAACGGATGTCTGATTGGACCTTATTTTTTTAAAGGTCACGTAACTCAACATACTTATTTACAGTTGCTGAGAAACGAGCTGCCACTCTTTCTAGAAAACGTTGATCTCCATACAAGCGCCAGAATTTGGCTACAACAAGATGGTGCTCCTCCACATTATGCCAAAATTGTCAGAGATTTTCCTAATGAAAGGTTTAACGGTCGATGGATTGGTAGAGGAGGTCCCGTAGCATGGCCACCAAGATCTCCAGATCTGACATCTCCAGATTTTTATTTATGGGGCTTCCTAAAAAATACAGTCTACCGCAACAGGCCAACTACAAGAGATGACATGATTCAAAGGATTACACAAATCTGCTTAAGTATTCCACATCGAGTATTATTAAATACTGTTAGAAACTTTATAAGGAGAATAGAATGTTGTCAACAAGTAAATGGTGCAACTTTTGAGCATCTTCTTCAGTAAATGGTGACCGAAACACTTGGATCCTATGACTAAATACACATGAACGTGGAATTTTCCAATGAATTTTTAGCTGGCCTGATCATCCCCGACCTTGCCTTAACTGACCGGGTCATCTCCGACCTTGCCTTAGCTGGCCGGGTCATCTCCGACCTTGCCTTAACTGGCCGGGTCATCTCCGACCTTGCCTTAACTGGCCGGGTCATCTCCGACCTTGCCTTAACTGGCCGGGTAATCTCCGACCTTGCCTTAACTGACCGGGTAATCTCCGACCTTGCCTTAGGTGACCGGGTCATCTCCGACTTTGCTCTTAACTGCACGGAAACTGAACATAACTTTGACCATGACGTTGACCCAAGGTCATATCAGAATTTGTCGGTTTTTCTATTTACGAGGTCAAAAGTGAGGGTTGCCGTTAAACAAAATTGATTTAACCTTCAAACGACATCATCCTTGACCTCAAGTTCATGGTCAAGGTCACGATCAGTAGGGCCCCTCCAAACACTACAACTTCTGTATTTAACACTCGTATGCGTAATTATGGGACTGTTCGGATGCGTTGATTGATTTTGATTTTAAACATGACCATGACCATGACCATGGCCTTGACTCAAGGACATATCTGAACGTAAAATTTTCCGCTCTTTCCATTTACGAGGTCAAAAGTGGGGGTTCCCATTTGAAAAAATCGATTTGACCTTCAAATGAACTTGATCATTGACCTCAAGGTCATAACCAAGGTCACGATCAGTTGGGCCCCTCTGAACCCTACAACTTTTGTATTAAAAGTTTTTTTCCATCTCCCTTAGTTTTCGAGATATTTGCCTGGTGGTTTTAAAATGGGACACCCGGTATATAATGCTACTTATCAAGTAATGTATTAAAATAGTCTGCGTTACTAAATATAGATGAAAAAATGAATAATCGTCATAACTATTTTTTTATTGTCATAACATCCATAAACTAATTTTTAAGTCTGTCTTGGCACGATAAAAATAATGCAAACTTTATTTTAAAATAATTTTTTTTTATAGTAAATAGTGAAAATATCCTACAAATCTCATTTTTAAGCATTCTTCTCAACCTACTTTCTAATCTTAAAAACAAAAATGTTTTTAGCGTTTTAATACATTTTTATAACGTTTAATCTCCCTATCTTTTTGATTTAGATTTTTTTTCAATGAGGTACAATATAGTTTATAAAAGTATGCGGGAAATTCGTATTTCCCACACCGATTATAGTGTGGAAATAGTATATTACGCACCTAGGGAGTAAAAGTAAAGAATGTCCCAGATCACATATAATTGTCACCCGAGCCGAAGGCCAGGGTGGCAAAAATGCGGTCTAAGGTATTCTTTATTTTCCTCCGTGGCCCGTATACTATTTTTTTGCTTGGCAAAGCTAAAACTACAACTTTTGCGATTGGCCGCAGGTGCCGGGAGCAACAGAGGTACTTTCAGCCCGCGAGTCAAAAAATGTGATTTCTCGAACTTCAAAATTCTTCAAAATTAAAAACTCATGTGATATATATCTTTATACTTTGAATGACCATTTAAAGATCAAAAAAGCTTTTATTTGAACTAACTATATGTTTTAGTAATCAAGAAATCATACTATTTCAATTTTTAAAAAGCTAATACGGAAATAAATTAATCACTGAACTTCTCATACATTAAAGAAAAAGTAATGTATCTGGATATTTCAAATGAATGCCTATTTTATATCTATTAATCCTCTTAATATGTGTTAGATTAATAATTATAAATATATTGAGCAGTGAATAAGTACTAATTTTGGAAGTAATATTAGATTTAAACGCATAACATGCTGCTGTGTAAGCGGAAAATATGGGTCTAAAATTGACTTCTCGAACTGTTCAGTGGAAAAATTTTTTAAATGCACTTCATCCCAAAATGCGTCTTCTTACAATCATTACGAAAATTAATATATCTGTTCATTATAATAGTATACGTATAAGTGTTCCAAATTTCAATTCATTCTAACGATTCAAAATAGAAATATTAAGCTCCAAAGTTGCAAGCTTTAACATGCAATGCCGGTTCTCAACTTGGTGATAGTATACATTTTAATTAATAAGAAAAAATCGGATCTTGTAATATTGATAAAAAACAAATACTTGATATTATTGAAAAAAATTAGGCAACGTTTTGACGATGTGTTATGTTAGTTTAGTTAAGTTATTAGAATTCAAAGCTTGAAAATCTACATATTTCTGTTTATTTTCTTGGTGGAAGAATATTTCTAAACGCATAATTAATGTATATTTTCTCTGGAGATATTTGCAGTCATATATGATACATACATGTATAAGAGGCACTAGAAACCAGTTTTTACTTCCCATTTATCAAATTTTCTCTCATACCCTGCCAAAAAAATTGATTGAGAACTCGTGCAGGCGGTTCCCGTAAACGGAAACCCCATTTCTCGGACTTGATGTAAAATATATACTATCTCTATAAATAACAAGTAAATTACATGAAATAAGAAATATTTTGAATTCCTAAAGTCAAAATATATTGAACACAAGTATTTTTAATAATACTTTTAATTGTTTTACCAAATGACTTACAAGGAAAGGGCCCCATGTGTACCTCACCGATTTTCTTCAAATTTTAATATGTTTGTAGTACATCCAAAACTATTTGACACGTGTTTTTTTTACGTGCCCATATGTTCATTTAAGGGGTGAAAACCACCCTTAAAGTTCACCTCCAAAAAGAGTTTTTTTTTATATCTCCGGAACGAATTGGAATTTTTTGATGAAACAAAGTGGATATGATTCACAATATTTGTGCAATATTTCTACCTAGAAGGGTAGCATTCCTTATTTTCTATAAAAGAAAACCCTAAAATTTTGACAAGGTTTTCGCTCAAAAAATTACAAAATTGATTAAATCCTAAAAAAAATAATTGTATTATAAACAAATTAAAAAAATAAAGTTGACATGTCCCCATGTTTTACGGAAAATGCTTTTTACACGGGGTAAACTACCCCTAAAACGGATATTAAGTTATTTCAATATTAAATATGTATATATAAATAAAATTTTTTCTTTGTTATACTGGGTACACAAAACTAATCAAAATTTAATAAATTAACTCGCTTAAAAAAATTTACCCCCTTCAGGGGGTAAACAACCCCTTATTACAATATTTGATTTTCGATCAACTAAAAAATAGTTTTTTCGTGCAACTGTGATTAATTAATTCTAAAACTTATTTTTTTGGCAAATTAAATATATAAATAGGTATATTGGTCCCTTGTACAAGGATAAACTCCTCTTATTTAAAATTCAAAAATTTTGAGATGAAAAAAAACTAAAAGGGAATAAATATTTTACTCTACTACAATATTTAAATGTACTGATGTGTCCTGAATACAACTCGAAAAGTAAAATGTTTTTATAAGCACAAACAAATTTTTTATTTATTCCAGCTTTTTTTACAACTGAAAAACATTAAACGATAACAAAAATTCTGATATTCGTAAAGGTAGTGCACGCTCCTATTCATGTACTATGAATAAAAAAAATCTTTTCAGAGTAATTTATTCCAATTTTTCAATAAATGATCTGTAATAATATAAATAATTTGTAAGAATACACAAGAACACAAGTGCTTATATATAGTTTCTAGATCGTGAATGATGCCTTAATATTACTGCAAATGCGATTTTTATAATCTATACTTATTTTTATCATTCACCGACCTTCGACCGAAGATAAATTTGTATTTTTAACTCGTTCGTTTTATTTTTATTCGTTTATTTCGCTTCTGTTTTATAATCTACAGTCAGTTGTGTTTCATAGTTTTAAAACATAAGCCGTTCATTGTTTTAAAAGTTGTTTTTATTACTATTATATATACTGTACAGTTTTTTAAATAAGTTTACGAAGAAAAATATTAAAATGTTTTTAAGAGAGTAACTGCTTGAGTTAAAGAGGTAAATATCTATTGCAAAATAATGTAATATTAGCTTTATTGTTTCTATTCTTCTAATTATAAATAATACTCATACTTATAATACGCATACTCTCTGAAATCCGAGGTTGTTGTAAGGGTAAGAAAAAATACACGTAAGTAAACATAACTTTTAGAGGGATGTCTATAAGCTGCTCAGAGCCTTCTTCCCAATCTGGGCTATTCGAGTCTAGTGTCGCGTCGTGCGACGTTGCCGATGTGGTTGCCGGTGTGCGCTGTTTTCCTTCCTCTCTTCATCTTTCCCAACGAACCTGCTGCATTGCCGCTTGCTTCATATTCTCCCACACGATAAAAAAGGGGGGATACGCATAAACGCTCAAAAGATGCCGCCATCCAGAAAGAATAGTTACCAAAAAGATCCTCGAACGGAGGCACGAAGACGCGGTTTCCTTTAGTTTTCCTTTCATTCTCTCTTAAGTGTGTGCCACTCCCCTGCTGCAGTTTTATGCGTTTTTTATTACCAAAACGCACATCCACGCAAGCATCAGAGATTCGCCGCCAATTAGAGGAGTAAGCATTAGTACTCCAGCGCACAATACTGAATCAAGCTAGAGTCAGTTTTCTTGTCCTTTCCCTTCACTCCTACCCGATATGCGTAGCGTATTCTAAAATAATTTATGTATCCGAACTCGCCGAATATTCTCAAAGGGTGCGCCGCCGAAATCATCAAAGATCATCGAGAAAAGCGGGGCAGCAACACCTAGGCAAATCAAAAAGGCGACGGCAGGAAGATTTACAACTTTTTACCTTTAAAAGGGGACGAAGACTCCTGGTATGACACACTCAGAAGCCAACTCGCGTAGACTTCACATCAGCTCTCATCACTGTAATTTTTACTTAGTTTTGTACTGACAAGTTAATAAAGTTTAAGTTGTGTTTAAATCCATATTAAGTATTCATTATTTCGAGATTATAAGAATCCTAAACTCTCCGTATCTCCGTTCTTCACACCAAAACTTCCACAGAGCGGCAACCGTCCACTATCATTATAAGCGCCACGTCGGGAGTACAGATTCACACAAGGGCTGTTGGAAATTCTAAGGTAAGTCAGTAAAATTTTACACACTGTCTCGAGGCGTACCGCGTGTCCGTGTCATTTTCCTACCTGCCGTCCCATCCTGGAGCAATGCACGTTGTGTCCGAATCGGGAAAAGTCACATTACGCGCTTTTAGCCATTAGACTAATGAAGTTTCATTTTCTCTCTTCTTGTATTGTCACGTAACCCGGACGTAACAATTGGGGGCCCCTCCTTAGAAAGGATTAGGCAGATAGTTTTTGTTTTGCGGGCTTGAATGATATGTCGGTAGCCAAGGAAGGTGACGATAGGCGTAATGAAGAAGCAGAGGCTATTCTGCTAAAACAGGCGTTAAAACTAAAACCTAACTTACCAGAGGGACAAACGCTAACAAATATTTTAGATTTCTTTAAAAGCCGTAACGAAAGCGGTTTTCTAGACGCGGAAGTGCAAACAAAGGATAAAAGAATAGAATCACTTATTGAAATTTTAACAGATCATGTTAGTAAAGACGATATAATAGAATGTTGTAAAGATAAATATTTAATTGAAGCGCTCGGAGATTTAATAAATCAAAGAATCGATCCAAAATATATTATCGAATATATCACGGGGGCTGTAACAGCAAAATCGGAATTAATAATCAACAACATAAGTTTCGATAATCCAGAAATTACGGCCGACAACACAAAATTTTATTCCATATTAAAAAATAATAAAACATCTTTACAAAAATCATCAGACGAGGAAAAAAATAAAATAAGTTCAGGAAACGGCGAAAATTTTTTTTTACCTAACGATCAGCTTAAATACAGCACACCATTTAATTCGGATACATATTTGATAAATCCAAAGTATAACTTGTCACAAAGGATGAATAATTTTTCCGGAAACAGTACCCTAGGGCAAGTTAGGCCGTTGTCAATTAAGGACGCGTTAGAATTAATTCCGAAATATAATGGAGTAAATATTCCTTTAACACAATTTATACAAGGCTGTCGGGAAGCATGTAGCATTATCCCAGAACAATTTGAGGTAGATTTAGCAAAATTAATAAAATTACGTTTATACGGCGAGGCACTAAAAAGTGCAGCAAAAAGATATTTGAATCAATAAATGATATAGCGAATTTTTTCGACAATATTTTCGGTTCGGCTAAAACGTATCACCAACTACACGGGGAATTAGCTAGTGTAAAACAAAAACGCGATGAAAGCGTAGTAGTTTTTTCAAATAGAGTGCGTGCGATAGGACACGAAATTACTGAGTCAGAACATCGTGAGAAGAGATCTACGCGAGATTCTCAAAAAGCATTGGAAAAAGACTTGGTAAAATTTTTTATTCGAGGTCTACATTGGGTAATTAAAGCACGCATGGAGAAGCAAGAACTTTAGAAAAGGCCACTGCGGAAGCAATAGAAATCGAAAGGGACTTCGCGTGTTATGAGCCAGAAGAATTAAATGACACTATTAAAATAATTACAGAAAAGAAAACTAATTCTTCAAGAGAAGATAAAATATATTTAGTGGATAGTAAAACTATAGAAACGTGTCAAATATGTAACAGAAGAGGTCATATTGCTTTAAACTGCTGGCAATACACAGGGAAACCACCAAACTTCCAAAATAGGCAACCATTACCTACCTGGGTGGACCCGCGGAGATCGGGCGCGCCGACACAATGGACACAGGATAGACCCGCGCAGGCTCCACGGAATACGGGGGACCAATATGTACAAAGACAGAACGCCACATTTTCAAATAATGAACTAACGAAATTATTTTGTCGATATTGTAAAAAAGAGGGGCATGAAATAATAAACTATCGAAAACTCGCATACAACAATAGTCAGAGAAATACACAAGTACAGGCGGGAAACAGTCAGAGTCCCCGTCAACAAGGCGCGAGACGGGAGACGGACTTAGTAAAGCGCCCAGACGAAAAGCAGAACAATCCGCAATCATCCAAAGACACGTTCGGTTAAGCGAAAATAGCAAATCACCAATAATTTCCTTTAGTAATCCGAGTAATAACAGAGAAATGTTTTTAATATTAGATTCAGGCGCGGGACCAAATCTGTTAAAAAAGAACAATTTAGCTGAAAAAACAGCAATTAATAAAAATGAAATTTTGGAATTGAAAGGCATAACAGACAGTAGCATTTTTACTTTAGGTAAAATAAAACTATATTTTTTTAAATTCGCCATTGAATTTCATATTGTGAATAACGATTTTCCAATAAACGAAGATGGATTACTAGGGAGTGATTTTTTCTCTCAGTTAGGAACAAAAATCGACTATGGAACTAAACAACTGATCATTGGTGATTTGTCTATTCCGTTCTATGAAAAAAATGAAAAAACTTTAGTAAATTCTAGTAAACGCATTAATTACGCACACAAAGTAGACCAGAATGATACAGCGGAGGAAGTATACTCGGAAATTATAAAACATAAAAATAGGAGTGAAAAGAAAACTGAAGATACGGCTGAAGCTATAAAAAAAATTCTAAGTCAGAATAAAGAGGAAGTTTTTCGACTCATAAATTTTCCCGTGGAACCCCAAACTCCAACACAGGTCAAAAGTAACTTTATCGAAATAGGAACGGTCACCAGCACCCGGGAGCAAGCTAAACTTGAAACAGAAGAGATTTTAAGTTTACATAATATAAAAGAAATAAATTTTGCAAATCAAAATGTCACATTAAAATTGGACTCTTATAAAAATTTAAAAATAATTATTGGAGTTAGCTCAAACGCTGACGAAAATCTCCACTTGAGAGATGTGAAATTTAGTTTGTTAAATTCAAACGAAAATTCGAAAACAAATTCTACTTTTAGATCAAATTCAAATGAAAATTCTAAATCAAATTCTACTTTTATATCAAATTCTAATGAAGACGTTAATTTATTAAATTCAAAAGAAAATCACAAAGTAAATCAAAATTCTAACTCAGTTACAAACTCTTGTCAAAATCCTAATGCAAGAACAAATTCTTGTCAAAATTCTAACTCAATCATAAATTCTTATCAAAATTCTAACTTGAATAAAAATTCTTGTCAAAATCCTAACTCAAGTACAAACTCTTGTCAAAATCTCAATACAAGTACAAATTCTTGTAAAAACGCTAACCCAATTACAAATTCTTATCAAAATTTTAACTTAAATGCAAATTCTTGTCAAAATTCTAACTCAATTGCGAATTTTTATCAAAATCCTAACTCGAGTGCGAACTCTAATAAAAATCCTAGCTCAAATCCAAATTCTAATAAAAATTTTTCAAATTCAAAAGAAAATTTGAAATCAAACTCTAAAGAAAATTTTTCGTCTTGGATTAAAACAAACTCGAGTGCAAACGAAAATTCGAAAAGAAATTCAGAACAAAATAAAAATTCTAACTCAAAAGGGAAAGAGGAATCAAGTTTGGATATAAATGCTAAATTAAATTCTGGAGATAATTCTAAGAAAAAGAAAGACAAAGCAAATTTTAATACAAGTAACAATCAAGGAATTAATGAGGAGTTCATTTTTGAAAGATTGATAATGTTACAAAAGTTACTCAATCAAAGCCAAGCAAATTACAGTATTTTATATGATAATGCCGAAGATATAGAAATATTAATTGAAATATTGTTGAAGATAATAAATAAGAATGAGTTTTTTAACGAGCACTACAAAATGTTTCGCGATTTAAAAACGCATTTTGAGCTCAGATCATTCGACGACTCATCGTGCACATATCTGATTGATGATTGTTTAGAAGTAATAGAAAAGTGGAAAAAACTTCTTAAAGGGAAATCTACAAATTCAAAAATTGAGAAACATGTAATTTGTCGGGTAGAAAGAGTTTTGTCAAACGAACGCGTCGGTCAGATTAAATCTTTATTGCGTTTTGAACATTTGCGGTCAGAAGAGCGTACAGAGATAACAAAATTAATAGAAAGATTTAGCGATATTTTTCACATTCCGGGTGAAAAATTAATGGCTACACCTATATTAAAATTAACTATCCCAACCGTAGATGAAGTGCCAGTTACTTCAAAACAGTTTCGATTGCCACCAGTGCATAAAAACGAGATAGAAAGACAAGTTGCAGAGTTATTGGCAAATGGCATAATTGAGCCTTCTACATCTTCATACTCTAGTCCTTGTTTTTTAGTACCAAAGAAAGAAGATATACATGGCAATAGAAAGTACAGAATGGTAATTGATTATCGAAAATTAAACGAAAAAACACTCGATGATCAATTTCCTCTTCCAAATATTAACGAAATACTTGACCAGTTGGGAGGATCAAAATACTTCTCTGTGTTCGATCTCGCATCAGGCTACCATCAGTTAGAAATCGATGAGCGCGACCGCCACAAAACAGCTTTTGTGACAAATGGTGGGCTCTATCACTTTAATCGAGGTAGTTTTGGGCTAAGAACTATGCCGGCGACATTTTCAAGAGCACTATCTATAGCGCTCGCGGGTTTAGTTAATAAGGAATTATTTTGTTTTATTGACGATATAATTGTTTACTCACGCACATTTGCTGAACACATACAAAGATTAGAAAGATTATTCATCAGATTACGAAAGGCGGTATTAAAAGTACAACCGGAAAAATGTGAATTTTTCAAAAAAGAAGTAACTTATTTAGGGCATTTAATAAGCGCAGAGGGCGTAAGGCCAGATCCAAGGAAGCTGGAAGCTGTTCGGAATTATCCAGTGCCAAAAAACGCAAAAAATATTAAACAATTTTTAGGTTTAGCAGGCTATTACAGACGCTTCATTCATCAATTTTCAAAAATAGCTAAACCTCTCACAAACTTATTAAAAAAAAGAAATGGAATTTAAATGGACCGATGATACGCAGTATGCTTTTGAAATTCTACGTGATAAATTATGTAAAGAACCTATATTAGCTTTTCCAAATTTCGAACTACCTTTTAACCTAACTACAGACGCATCGGGTTATGCGATAGGAGGAATTTTATCTCAGGGTAAAATAGGCTATGATCAACCAGTTGCATATGTCTCACGTGTGTTATCAGAGGTAGAGGGAAGATGGGATACATTCAATAAAGAGGGACTAGCGTTGGTATTTTCTATAAAACATTTTAGACCTTATCTTTTTGGGAGAAAATTCTATGTAATTACTGACCATCGCCCTCTAGTAT
The DNA here is from genome assembly GCA_036365515.1 of Torymus aiolomorphi. Taxonomy (NCBI): domain Eukaryota; kingdom Metazoa; phylum Arthropoda; class Insecta; order Hymenoptera; family Torymidae; genus Torymus; species Torymus aiolomorphi. The sequence continues at coordinate 136,032,032 of CM070875.1, read as the reverse complement.
GGATGCAGACACATAAAGATCCAAATTCACGTGTTATGAGGTGGCGTTTAACACTGGCCGAATATGATTTTGAGGTGATATACAGACCAGGGAGAATGAATGTAGCGGATGCTCTCTCTCGAAATCCGGTGGATCGAGTGTTAATTGTCACAAGAAGTGCTGCCCTGGCTGAAAAACTAAAAGAGCAAGAGCAAGAAAAAGAGGCGGTCACCGAACAAACGGGGAGGAGTGCGTTCATAATATGGTCACGAGGGGACGCATAGCCCGTGAGCGGAACAAAGAAAACATTGAAGCAGAAAAGAAAAAACTGCCGAAAAACGATAAAAATAAATGCGTAATAGAAAAAGAAAAGGTCAGCGGTAGAGATGCACAACATATTACCGCATCAGCGGGAACCGAAGGCGAGGAAGACAATAGCATACTGAACGAAACACGAAGTAGGGGTGACCCACAGACCAACATGAATAAGAGTAACCTTCTCTCGGAGGAAGAGGAGAGAGACAAACTATCGAAAGAAAACGGGGAGATGGAAGATGAAATTATGTTGGAAAATTTAAACCCGACTCATTCAACTATTTTCTGCCGTGAAAAATTATTTATGAGAAAAGATAATTATTTGTATTTTGTTACATCCGAAGGTGAATCATGCGACGACGGTGCCATGCAATTAAAATTACAGAACAAGCTCCCACGTTTTAAAAATTTAACAATAGGAATACCAGAAGTTATAAAAACAAATTCTAAAATACACATAGTCATGCCACTACGTACGCAAAACAGAGTAGGCTTGAGCATAATAAACAATAATTTAAGTTTACTTTGTACTAATTTACTACCAATCTTAAACAAAATCGACGCGCGGTCGATAAGTATAGCAAAAACGGAAATAATAGAAAATTTAGAATGGGAACAAGTAATAAGAAAATTAAAAGATCCATTTTCTAAGAGTACCATCAAACTAGTAGTGTGTTTAGGGATAGTCAGGTATCCTCCCCTCGAGGAAAGGGACCCCATTATGCAAGAAGCACACAGCTCGGTAATAGGCGGACATAGGGGAGTTACTAAAACATACAAAAGAATTAAACAAGCTTACAACTGGGAAAATTTAAAAGAAGATGTACAGGATTTTATTCGAAAATGTGTGCAGTGTCAATTAAAAAAATTAGTCAGGGTAAAAACACGTGTGCCAATGATTATTACTAACTCTGGGGCACATGCGATGGATCGCATTAGTATGGATATTGTAGGGCCATTGCCTAGATCTAATAAAGGCAATGAGTATATATTAACCTTCCAAGATTTATTTACGAAATTTGCAATAGCGGAACCATTAGCACAAACTACAGCAATAGACGTTTCAAACAGTCTAATTAAGAGGGTCATATGTGTGTTCGGGGCACCGCGAGTTATTTTAACGGATCAGGGCACTAATTTTATGAGCAAATTAATGAAACGAGTGGCAAAAAGATTTAGAATCAAACAAGTCAACACTACGGCTTTTCATCCACAAACAAATGGGTCCTTGGAGAGATCACATTCAAGTCTTATCGAGTTTTTAAAATTTTTTGTGCAAGAAAATAAGTCGGATTGGGATGACTATATAGAGTTAGCAACATTTAATTTTAACACAGGCATAAGTGAGGCAACATGGCACTCACCTTTCGAATTAGTATTTGGTCGTTTAGCTCGAACGCCAGGTAGTGAGCCGATAGAAAGTGAGGATCTAGCGCCTACTTATAAGGGCTATATGGAAACTCTCATAACACGAATAAACTACTTGCAAAATATAGCAAGAGAAAATTTATTGCGAGCCAAAATAAGATCAAAAAATACTATGACAGAAAAGTAAATCATTTAACATTAAAAATTGGGGACTACGTGTGGTTGCAAAAGGGACCGAAACCACACAAATTTGATAGTCAATATACGGGGCCGTATTTAGTTTTAGACGTTTCTGTAAATGGAAATGTGAGGATACAATTAAGTAGTACTAAAAGTAAAATAGTGCACATTAATCGCCTGCGCAAATCACATGTAGAGCAAAAACAAGCTTAAATCGTTGCTTTAACATACCTAATCCTACGCTTGCTTTCTAAGTTACATTATATATAAATAAGGATAATAAGCACGATTTCTTTGATAATGGCACGTTGTAGTAGGTTAATATTTACTACGCAAAATATATTATTATAACTATAAAAATATTATTATAACTATAAATATAACGCAAAATATATTATAACTAATAAATAGCAAAAATGCGAAAAAGAGAAAACTAGTAATACTATTAATTTTATTATTTTAAACCAACTATTATTTTTTTTTTAAGTTAATTTTGATATATGTTACTGTTTTAACATTAGTGCAGTTTCTATGATGTTCTCTTTTTCTTTATGATAAATAGAGCATTTTTGCCATTTTCTTTTCTTGAAATCAAAAAGATTAATACTTTGTAATGTTTGCAGATGAAAATTGTTTTTGTGTACTAGCATTGCTGCTAACATCAAAAACAGTTAATACCATAATTGGTTACGACTGCTCTCAGCAAGTCTCGAACCTCACCACATTTTCATTAATAAACGTCGGGGAATGTGACATAGCGGAGCCCGTGGTCAATACTACCAAGGTTTATGTTAGATTATTACAATTGAACGATTTCGGAAGCACTCATGTAAGACTATGTAAGGTAGAAATTAAGCGTTCAGTTACATATTGTGGGGCTTTCTCGCATCGAAAAGACAAGAATAGGGGGGAAGTTAAGTTTCTAGACGAAATTACTAATGAAGAATGTCGGCGAATGCATGTGCATCGCAGCCATAGAGTTCGCGACGAGCTTATCTCAAATTTAAAACATAATGGGACTATCGTTTATCCAATGACTTTTGTGGGGAAAATAGATCAGGCGGGAGATTGTAGTAATCCAGGTACATACTCCGACCCGTATGGAGTATTCGATGATGCGGTAGTCATGGGTTATGTCACAATAACCTTACAAGATTATTATACTCCTGTGAATTTAAATGCTAATGAGGTTATACTAAAATCAGGTACTCGTTGCAAATTTAATGAAGACATATGTATAGATATTGAAGCAGGGTACGCTTTCTGGGAACCATTACCGGTGTCATCATGCGAAGAACATAAGTATTCAGAATTATACGCGGGGTATGTAAATAAAATAATAGAGGAAGGAAATGAGAGACATCCAGTTTATGTAATGGAGTCAAGCGAAATAACTTTTGCATTTACGGCAGTCGGTACTATTTCAGTTTGCTCATATGACTTAATACGCACAGAACATCCTAAATTATTTTTCTTTGAGGGTCCTGCTATAGAAGCATTTGGAAAGATTAAACATCCTACAGTACATAACTTGGATATCTTTGCATATGTTAATTCTAAATTTGTTTATGTCGAAAAACACATAAAAGGGGAATTAAAGCGCTTATATCGAGATTTAATTATGCAAAAATGCGAATTAGAAAAAGAGTTATAGCGAACGCATTAAGTATCGCAAGTACCGAACCAGATCTGTTCGCCTATCAAATAATGAAAAAAAGTGGTTATATGGGTTTGGTAGCGGGGAAGTAGTTCATTTAATGAAATGTGTGCAAATAGATGTTCAAAGACGAGAAACACCAAGGTGCTATCAAGAGTTGCCTGTAGTAAAAGACGAAAAAAATTATTTTTTATCTCCTAAAACACATATTTTAAAGCAATACGGTACTGAAACTACTTGCAACCCATTGATCCCACCTATGTTTCTACTAGGCGAAGATTGGTACACGGTACTGCCTCATGGTACCACAAAAGGAATTAAACCCGCTATCCTCAAACCAGCCACAAAAAACAATTGGAATTATACTGAACCTCTCGAATTAGCAAAAAGCGGTATTTACACACAGTCAGACATACAAGCGTTAAGACATCATTTAATGTTTCCAGTCGAGCGAGGTGCAATGTTGAATTCTTTAGCCATGGGTATGTCAGGCAGATCAACGGACAAAAATGGTATGTCTATAGCACGCTTGTTCGATGAGGAAGCATTAACTGCACTTGCGAACGATACATGGAAAAAATATGGGGTCAATTTCTATCTTTCGGTTCTATAAGTGCAGGAATAATAGGAATAATTATGATAGGTCGTGTAATAAAATTTTTAATTGATACAATTCTGCATGGATATGCATTATATAGTTTATATGGCTGGTCAATTCATATTATAGGAGCCATTTGGAATTCGGTAACGCAATTGCTATTGCACACTGCACGGCATAAGCCCACTCGAAAGGAAGAAAAGAAGCGGGCTCAAGAAGAATATAGCTCTGTAAAAAAACCACCGAGCGCTCCACCAACAACACCACTAGCCCCGCCTCCGTCATTTTCTGATTTTTCGAAATTTCAAAGCCAGCACGCGGTGGTGCAGGTTCCGGCGAGAGGGGAGGGAGTACAAGTAAACTGTACTACTCCAACAATACCAAGAATTTATCCAACTTTAGCAACTGACCCAGATATCCCATCCTTACCACCGCGGAATAATCGTACAAATGACGATGAATAATTGATTAAAGTAAATAAATAATAAGAAATTAGATTAATGGTAGCGCTTATGTAAATCTATTAAATGTAATTTTGTTTAATTCTTTTGTAATAATAGTTTAATAAAAAAAAGAAGAGGGTAATTACCGTAGTAATAAGTAGATTGAGCCGTCTTGTAAGCAAGATTTTTTCATTTTTATTACTTTTGTTTTTATTTTCATAAAGGAAAATGCCTCTAACTCCCTCCGAAAAACATAACATGTTTTCTAATCTAATGACTTTAAGAATGAAACTTGCATGGGCAGCTCAAAGAAGTGATGAGGATTTTTATGAATTTTGCGGTAGAATGGAAAAAATGTTGCATGAATACAACAATTTAGGAAAAATATCACAGGTTGAGTTTAGGGAGGTATGCGATTCCTCGTTAGTTAGAGAAAAAATGGCTATCGAAACATTTTTACGCGGACTGCGTCCGGAGATTAAGCGTTATATATGTAAACCGCACATTTACGTTTCTCTACATCAAGCGATGGGACACGCGAAACGCATTCATTCCAGTTTAGAAGACTTACGAAAAATTAAACATAGATATTCCATACATCTTTGATTAACATTATCATTTATCCGCTATTTTTTTATTTTTTCTTTCTTCTTTAGTTACTTTTAACCCATCACCTCTAAAAGAATGGAAGGAGCCAACTACAATGAGATACCACTAAAGAACCGCGAATTAGTATATTATGAACATGTGGGAGCAAGAATATGTCTCTATTGCTACAAGTTCAGAATTGGACCATACACTCGCATCTTGTACAATCAAGTAGTGGTACGGGCTACCATTGCCACATGCATAAAAATCAACGTAAAAATATGTTCACTATGTCGCATCCCAATAACTTTTCTGAAACAAAACGTAAAACAAACATTTGTAAATAAAGGGAGATTGGATGTAGAGATACAAGGCTGCGCGATAGAAAAAATCAAGGGTTTAAAGATTCCAGAAGGAAACGCGGTGGTTGCATTTTTAAGCGATGATATGGTGGATACTGCCAACACTACCTTATTTAATTTTGTACGTCACCAGCTTGGCGAAAATTTATATGAACTACCACCGGGGCGAGAAGCATCCATATCTAATAAGAGGAAATGCGGAGAATATAGAATGCAGGAGAGAGAGATTATTACGGATAGGCAGAGTACTCGAAACCATGCAGTTATAAGCCCGTTAGAAGAACTCAATATCCCTGACGAGGATATATTAAATGAAATAATAGGAGCTTTAGAAAATGCCTCAGAGTCAATGGAACCCCGCCTTGCGACCTTTCCACGACACATAAACGCCCTCGAGAGAGTACTGAGTAAAACATAATATGCAATCATTTTTTATTTTTTCTTTTTAAGAATGATGACAAAGACAGTGTTCTTCATGATGACCCTTGCTTTAATAGCAGCCATAAAATCACCAGAAGTGCGTATCCTTGAGCGCAACAATCCAGGCATTATTTTTAATCAAGACAGGGGTTTGGATTTCATTAAGCAAGAATGGAAGATAATAACATCAGTAAACGCCCGAGTAGTATTTTCTACAACAGATTTTTTTATTAAAGCAATGAAAAATATCTCTGAAACAGATACTTATACAAGATTGTCGGATCCAGTGCTGATTGAACAAAAATACGTCTTCCAGGAGAAAATTGAAGAGCTGACTCAGTTACAAATAGCCTATGTGAATCTAGCACACTCTTATGCACCATGGGTAGTGCCATTCCAGGAGGGAGAAAACGAAGACTACCTAAGCAACAACACAGCAGCCGAAACTCTTCAGGATATCGAACAATTGCGGCGTAAGAATCAGGAAAGCATGGTACTAAATAAAACACGAAAAATAATAACTGACAACGCAATAGACCGTGCTAGACGACAATTTTCAACAGACGTGTTATTACTTAAAAGTAATTTGACAATTATACAGCAGGAATTTGGAGTAACGGATATTAAACAATCACAAATAGAAAACATTCTGAACGAGGCAATACGACTAGTAGGAGAAAACATTTATCTTGCGAAAGAAATAGTCAAATTCATGGAAGCACGTCGATTTACCTTACCAACTAGAGTGATGGAAAAGGCGATTAAAATTGCTGAACATCAAACTCCAGGAAGAGCGCCAATTACCATAGAAGAAATAAATGCTGCTACACTAGAGGAGGGAACCCGAACAGATATAATCGTGATACAAGGAAGAGTAATATTACAGATTACAGTGCCTATACTCGAAAAACAGCCATATCTTCTGTACAGAATGATAGCCGTACCAGTATTTCAATTATCATTAACGCAATTAAAGAAAGCGGCTTACATTCGCCCTAGAAGCGAGTATATCGCTGTCTCTAAAGATAAAAAGGAGTTTGTCTTTCTTAACCGGGACGATTTAAGGGAATGCGTAGGTTTAAGGTCTAACTATTTGTGTGAACGAAAAACTCCAATTATTAAAAAACTTCAATGTGAAAGCGAATTGCTCGTGGATCCAAAATATACTACATATCAGACTTGTAAAATACAGCATGAGGAGGTCAATGAAGCGGTGCTGGTGAGAACTGCTCACCCCAGACAATGGTTCTTTTCAGTCCCACGGCCAACAACTGTACGGGTACATTGCGGTGAGCATTTTTCATTTATGACCTTAGGACGATCGGGAATAATAATAATCCCTGAACCATGTTATGTTGAAATTGAAAGTAAATTGTACCGTACCTCTGATCTAATGAGGATATCCAACGTTTATATTTTACCTCCTCTACAACTTGTTATTATAGAAGGGAACAAAAGGATTCCGCACCCCCATCTACCTATCATAGAATTAGTATTGATAACACCAAGGTCGACGTATATTTAAGTGTTATAATTATTACATTTACGGTAATCCTCATAATTATAATTACCATAAGGTGGTATCAGGGTAAACGAAAGAAAACAGGAAAGGAGAAGAAGGAGCCGGTACACGCGCCAATAGGACCATTAAATCAGACCATTCGATACAACTTTTCACCCCCACCGCATGTTTATGCAACACCAAGTTTTCCACCGGTTAAAGTTGGACCTCCAGCTCCTCATCCGACTCCTGTTTTGTTTCAAAATGTAGAGATAGGGAACTTCATAAACGAGAGAAAATTGGAAAGAAGGAGGAGAAGGAGCCGGAATACGTGCCGATGCGGCCATTGAATCAGACCATTCGATACAACCTTTCGCCACCAAGTTTTCCACCGGTTAAAGTTGAACCACCAGCTCCTCCTCCAAGTCCTGTTTTGTCTCGAAATGTAGAGATAAGGAATTTAATATGCTAGACGCAGAATACGTAAATAATAAATTAGAAGAATATATAGTTCAACAAGAAAATACAAACGGTAATCAATCAGGTTCCAATATCCTTTAGCAACAAAAAAGATAAAAAAAGCGGTTTAGAACAAGGTAATTTTCTTGCATGATATAATCAAGCATTTATTTCTGTAATTAAGCAAAACATAGAAACAGTAGGTATTAACGTAGTAAGTAAGCACAACCAAATGTCGTAATCTAGGTAAATAATTTCTAAAATAAATAGTTGTAAAATATATATATTCCTAAAAAAAAAACTTGCAGATAAAAATGCAACATTGTATTGTGAACTTAAAATAAGATATGTAAAAAAAAAAAAAAAAAAAAATATTTGTATAATAACGAACAAATTGTATTTAACCACTACGGGTAATGACAAATAATTTTTTATAACAACGACTAATTTTGTATTTAATCACTATGTATAACAACGACTAATTTTGTATTAAACCACTCTGTGTAGCAACGAACAATTTGTGTTTTACCACAGGTGTAATGGTGAAATAATTTTGTGTTTAACCACTAGAAATTAACAGCGAATACTTGATAGTTATCTACAAATGAAGTAAGCAAATTAAAATCCAAGTAATCCATGGTCATTAATAATTAATAAGTAATCAAGACTAAGAAAATACGTATCAACTACGCACGCATATCTAAGTCACTACCTATTTTTGTTTTTTGTCCCACATTATCCTAGACACTCATTTTTACTACCACCTTCCTTTTACCTTCAGTATCACGCCCTACCAGATAAAAAAAGGGGAAAACCCACATCTTTTTGGACGTTCTTATCCCCGCTACGCCACCAACCACATCTAGGAAAGATGCAGGTCGTTTTCAGTTTCCATTAAAGGACGAGGGGTCAGTAAAGAAAGAGACGTCAGAAGAGAAGTGGCCACGGAGAATTTCAACATGGAGCAAACCTCGCAGCAACAACAAGACATATTACAAACATTAGATGAACGTGTACGTCAAGCAATGATACGCTATGGTTATCAACTACGGAAGGGGCACGAGACTTTCTTCAGCGATGGACCCAGAATGCCAAGATTCCGCACACATCCTCGGGACCAATGGTACCAGTTAATGATACTCATGTGGAACAACTCAGCCGGCATCAAGATCAATTACAAGGTGCGCTGAACCCTGCGGAGTACCTAATGAACGACGTAGGCCACAACAGATGGACTCGCAAGCGGAAATCTTGCCAACACACTGGAGACGATCCCAATATTCAATGTGATAATTCAGCCCCCGGGTCTGAACTACCTCAAGGGGGGAGGTGTCGCGTCGTGCGACGTTGCCGATGTGGTTGCCGGTGTGCGCTGTTTTCCTTCCTCTCTTCATCTTTCCCAACGAACCTGCTGCATTGCCGCTTGCTTCATATTCTCCCACACGATAAAAAAGGGGGGATACGCATAAACGCTCAAAAGATGCCGCCATCCAGAAAGAATAGTTACCAAAAAGATCCTCGAGCGGAGGCACGAAGACGCGGTTTCCTTTAGTTTTCCTTTCATTCTCTCTTAAGTGTGTGCCACTCCCCTGCTGCAGTTTTATGCGTTTTTTATTACCAAAACGCACATCCACGCAAGCATCAGAGATTCGCCGCCAATTAGAGGAGTAAGCATTAGTACTCCAGCGCACAATACTGAATCAAGCTAGAGTCAGTTTTCTTGTCCTTTCCCTTCACTCCTACCCGATATGCGTAGCGTATTCTAAAATAATTTATGTATCCGAACTCGCCGAATATTCTCAAAGGGTGCGCCGCCGAAATCATCAAAGATCATCGAGAAAAGCGGGGCAGCAACACCTAGGCAAATCAAAAAGGCGACGGCAGGAAGATTTACAACTTTTTACCTTTAAAAGGGGACGAAGACTCCTGGTATGACACACTCAGAAGCCAACTCGCGTAGACTTCACATCAGCTCTCATCACTGTAATTTTTACTTAGTTTTGTACTGACAAGTTAATAAAGTTTAAGTTGTGTTTAAATCCATATTAAGTATTCATTATTTCGAGATTATAAGAATCCTAAACTCTCCGTATCTCCGTTCTTCACACCAAAACTTCCACAGAGCGGCAACCGTCCACTATCATTATAAGCGCCACGTCGGGAGTACAGATTCACACAAGGGCTGTTGGAAATTCTAAGGTAAGTCAGTAAAATTTTACACACTGTCTCGAGGCGTACCGCGTGTCCGTGTCATTTTCCTACCTGCCGTCCCATCCTGGAGCAATGCACGTTGTGTCCGAATCGGGAAAAGTCACATTACGCGCTTTTAGCCATTAGACTAATGAAGTTTCATTTTCTCTCTTCTTGTATTGTCACGTAACCCGGACGTAACACTAGATTTTCTAATCTACCATACTAATTCTGTAGGTCGACTTAATTTATACTATTTTAGTATTGTAATATCAAAATGTGACGTTACAACGTATTATTATAATTATAAAGTAATATATGAAAGTTCTATGAAGTAATTCTATGACATCACCATTGGTCAGCAATATTTATCTTTTCAATAAACTCCCTGTATTTTGTATATTATATATCAAGTATAAATTTAATTATTCCTTTTAAATCATTTTAAAAAACAGTTTTTGAATATATTATAATATTTTACAAACATATATGTTATTATATTTTCGATCAACATTTAAGAATTTTTTTCAAGTTCAGGATTACAAATGGTTTGTTAATGAACACATGTATCTATAACAAAAATTTTCTTATTTGAAAATTTTTTGTATAAACAAATCACAAATATTTTCTGAAAATTCTTTTTTTTTTCGTCTTTAATATCTTTTGAAACTATCATTGACGAATAGAATAAATCGTATGTATTTAATATTTCTATCTGATATGTTTAGTAGAAATTTAAGCGTTTAATTTTTATTTGAATGAACGTGAAAAATACAAATGAATTAATAATAACATAAGTGAAATCCATATTATGATTCCAGTGAAAGATCATAATCTGCGTATCTACTCATAAAACCTTTAAGATTTAATAAAAATTAATTTTTCCGTTTAAAAAACACTTTAAAATAAGTAACTGTAAATTATATAATATTAATATGAAATAACTATTTTTAGACAAACAACTTACGAAATGACTATTAACCCGATCATCGTTATAAATTTACTATTACTGTCCTTTCAAGTAAAGAATATAAAAGAAAGTCCTACTACAACAAAAGAAATTGCATTGAAGGATAGTATAGAAAAATTTTTACTGGATTGTATGAATGACTTTAACGAACCAGAATTCATTCAGCAAGAAACATTGGATTTTCAAGAGCCATTCAAAGATGTTGAGATGCAAATTGTTGAAGATAATGATAGAATATGGGCAGCAGACGTTGATGAAAGTTCACAAACATGTACTATGGATGAAGAAGATCTAACATGGGATTATAAATCTAAAGCTGTTGAGTACTGAAGAAGTGGTATTACAAAAAATCTCGCTCTGAAAACTATACAACATAAATTTCGAAAAGTTAAGTCAATTACACAATTGAAACGATGGACGCATACCTTAAATAAAGGAGGCACCTACAAAGAAAAAATTGGAAGAATTGCTAAATTTGTGTTAGATAATTTTCGTTCTGCAATCGACGCTGGGCATATAGTTCATGACGTAGACTTACGAAAATGGGCTTTGCAGGCTCAAAAAATTATTGGAAACGAAGATATAAGGTTTAAAGCGTCAGATCATTGGTTAAAAAATTTTAAAAAAGCCCATAGTATAGTCAGCAGAAAAATTAACAAATTCATAACGAAAAAAACTTTAGAGGGATCAGAACACTTACAAAAGGCAGCTAATGCTTTTGTTTCTGAAGTAAATGAAATAATTAATATTAAAGGTATAGAATCTATTTTAATTCGGATCAAAGTGGGTTTCAAATTGAAATGCATTCAGGAAGAACATTATCTGTTGAAGGAGAAAGGCAAATCGAATGCCTTGTAGAATCTGTTAGTTCTACAACGCATAGTTACACTATTCAGCCCTTAATATCGGGTGACGGTAAGCTACTTTCTCCCTTGTTTATTGTATTAAAGGAAACTAAAGGACAATTTGGACCAAGAGTAGAAAGTACGCTATTTAAACCTTCAAATGTTTAAGTAATGGTTTTTAAATCTGGCAAATTAACTTCAGGTATATGAAATTTACTATTATTATATCTTTTTACTTTTATTATACAAACATAAAAATGTATGTAATTATTACAGAGCATTTTAAAACGTGGTTAAAAGATGTGTATTTTCCCAACGTTAGTCAGTCAAGTGTTTTATTAATTGACTCTTGGAGTGGACATTGTCCTGATGCAGTGAAGGAAGCAACACCTTCAAATAAAAATGTCGATGTTAAAATAATTCCAAAAGGAACAACCAGTAAAATTCAGTCATTAGACGTGTCTGGTTTTAGGATTTGGAAAAATTTCGTAAGACACTTTTCCGACAGTATAATATTGATGAATGAAGATATAGAACTGCATTTAAGAAATAACATAATAAAACTTCAATCATTGGTTCATAATCAGTTATCAGCCCCTCGACATGTAAACCTATTCAAAAATTCGTGACATAAAAGCGGCTACGTTGATGCAAAGCCGAGTAAATTTGATAATCCAGTAAAATTTGACTTTGGAAATAACTGTAATGCTCGTTGCGAAGTTACAGAATGTTCTAATCCAGCAATCGTAAGATACTCTTGGTGCAAAAAATCATTATGTTTGAAGCACTTTTTTGATGATTATTACTATTGTCATGATTATAAAGAATAGTATTAAAAATAAATACCAAAAAGTAGTCAACAATATTTAATGTTATTAATAACTATTGTTGTTAGTTTATATTTAAATAAGTATAAAACACAAACTTTTTATTTTATTAATATTTTAGAAGTTTAATCCGTAAAAGATTTTTTTTATTAAAAATACATGAATAGGATCTTGCACTATCATTACAAATATGAGAATTTTTGTTCGCGTTTAACTTTTTTTCAGCTGTAAAAAACTGAGTGAATAAAAAATGTCGTTATACTGGTAAATACAGGGATACTACTTTTCAAATTGAATGAATTAAATCAATTGTATCCGGTAGATTAGTACATTTCCATATTTATTCACTTTTAATTGTCTTTTAAGATCCAAATTTTTGAATTTTGAATATGGGTAACTAGTGAAGTATATAAGCGGACAATATTTATATTTGTATATTTAATTTGACAAAAAAATAAGTTTTAGCATTAAGTAATCACAGTTACATCAAAAAACTATTCTTTAGTTGATCGAAAATCAAATATTGTAACAAGGGGTTGTTTACCCCCTGAAGGGGGTAAATTTTTTTTAAGCGAGTTAATTTATTAAATTATGATTAGTTTTGTGTACCTAGTATAAATAAGAAAAAAAAATATTTATATATACATATTTAATATTGGAATAGCATAATATCCGCTTTAGGGGTAGTTTACCCCTTGTAAAAAGCATTTTTCGTAAAACACCGGGACACGTCAACTTTATTTTTTTAATTAGTTTATAATACAATTATTTCTTTTAGGATTCAATCAATTTTGTAATTTTTTGAGCCAAAACATTGTTAAAATTTTAGGGTTTTCTTTTATAAAAAATAAGGGATGCTACCCTTCTAGGTAGAAATATTGCACCAATATTCGTTTTTCAATTGCGAATCATATCCACTTTGTTTCATCAAAAAATTCGAATTCGTTCCGAAGATATAAAAAAGAAAAACTGTTTTTTGGGGTGAACTTTAAGGGTGGTTTTCACCCCTTAAATGAGCGTATGGCCACGTAAAAAAAACACGTGTCAAATATTTTTGGATGTACTACAACATATCAGAATTTAAAGAAAATCGGTAAGGTACACCTGGGGCCCTTTCCTTGTTAGTAATAAAAAATATATGAAAACATTTCTTACTTGTTTTGTTTGTTTATAGGAGATCTTTTATAATACTAAGGGTCTTAGAAACATTTTAGAGGACCTTTGCAATTGAATTTCACTATGTAAAAAAATTTCAATATGGATTTGTGCGTGTGTGAATCTCCGAACTTAATTGTCCGTCTTTAATGGCACGGAACCTATTGTATTTGTTTTTGCTTGAACACTTCAAGAAACTATTTCTTTTTTATTAACATTAATTGTCGTCTGTGTAAGAGCAATTTTTCGAATTTTGTTTTGTCATCGTTTTGTATACTAAAGTTAAGGTTGCATGACCCGTAACATCCTATTCAAAAGTTAGTTTTTGACGTTAAAACTGCGATAAATAATTATGTAAAGCAAATAATCAATTTGGAGTTTTCGCGATCTATGTATAAATGCAATAAAAATATTATAAGCTTTAGAAATTCGATATCATAGCAAAATTCTAGAATTGACATATCTTGTTTTAAAATGGTGAAAATGCGCTAATTTAGACATAATGACAATTTTAAAACGAGATATGTCAATTTTATAATTCCGCTTCGATTTCCGATTTTTCAAGCTTATAATATTGTTATTGCATTTATACATAGATCGCGAAAACTCAAAATTGATTATTTGCTCTACATAGTCATTTATCACAGTTTTAACGTTAAAAACTAACTTTTGAATCAAATGTTACGAGTCATACAACCTTATAAGTGGTTATATATTATTAAAGCAAAAAATGACATTAATAACAAAGTCAATCCATACTTATTGACAAAATCATGAATTTTTTACTTGAATAAAAATAAAATGGTAGAGTAATAAATTCTTTTCTATATTAATTACAAAAATTAAATGATTCTTTTATTATTAAATGACGGCTTTTCACATCGACAATTTTGTTGTAGGCCCACAACGTGCCCCCGAACTCATTTCCACTGCAAAAATTTGTCCTCATTTGATATGCGTGATCGTCAGATTTTTTTTTTCGTTCTCGCACCCCCTTCATCCCCTATTTGGCAAGGTTCCGGATGGGTTTTGACATCGGCAATTTTTTTGTAAACCCACAACGTACCCCAGAACTTATTTCCACTCCAAATTTTTTCCTTATTTGATAAGCACGATCGTCAGATTTTTTTTTTCGTTCTCGCACCCACTTCATCCCCTATTTGGGAAGGTTCCGTACGTAAAACTGAATTAACTGTTAAATAATGTTATAAAAGTGATAAATATAACATAAAAAGGTATTGCAAAGGTGACTATTCCCAAAACCACCCCTAAGTCTACTCCTGCAGGCATATCACACAGAAAAAAAATTATTTCTCAAATCATTATCAAATGAGGAAAAATTTTGCAGGGAAATAAGTTGGGGGGCACGTTGTGGGTCTACAAAAAAATTGCCGATGTTAAAACCCATCCGGAACTTTGCCAAATAGGGGATGAAGTGGGTGCGAGAAAGAAAAAAAAAATCTGTCGATCGCGCATATCAAATGAGAAAAAATTTTGCAGTGGAAATAAGTTCGGGGGTACGTTGTGGAACTACAAAAAAATTGCCGATGTCAAAACCCGTCCGGAACCCAAATAGGGGATGAAAGAGGTGCGAGAACGAAAAAAAATCTGACTATCACGCATATCAAATGAGGAAAAATTTTACAGGGAAATAAGTTCGGGGGCACGTTGTGGGTCTACAAAAAAATTGCCGATGTTAAAATCCATCCGGAACTTTGCCAAATAGGGGATGAAGTGGGTGCGAGAGAGAAAAAAAAATCTGTCGATCGCGCATATCAAATGAGAAAAAATTTTGCAGTGGAAATAAGTTCGGGGGTACGTTGTGGAACTACAAAAAAATTGCCGATGTCAAAACCCGTCCGGAACCCAAATAGGGGATGAAAAAGGTGCGAGAACGAAAAAAAAAATCTGACTATCGCGCATATCAAATGAGGAAAAATTTTGCAGTGGAAATAAATTTGGGGGCACGTTGTGGGACTACAAAAAAATTACTGATGTCAAAACCCGTCCGGAACTTTGCCAAATAGGGGATGAAGAGGGTGCGAGAACGAAAAAAAAATCTGACGATCGCGCATATCAAATGAGGAAAAATTTTGCAGTGGAAATAAGTTCGGGGGCACGTGTGGGTCTACAAAAAAATTGCCGCTGTCAAAACCCGTCATTTAATAATAAAAGAATCATTTAATCTTTGCATTTAATATAGAAAAGAATTTATTACTCTACCATTTTATTTTTATTGAAGTAAAGTAGTTAGAAAAAATTCATGTTTTTGTCAATAAGTATGGATTGACTTTACTATTATGTCATTTTTTGCTTTAATAATATATAACCACTTTTAAGGTTGTATGACCCATTACATCTAATTCAAAAGTTAGTTTTTAACGTTAAAACTGTGATAAATAACTATGTAAATAAATAATCAATTTTGAATTTTAGCCATCTATGTATAAATGCAATAAAAATATTATAAGCTTTAAGAATCGGAAATCGAAGCGGAATTGTAAAATTGGCATATCTCGTTTAAAATTGCCATTATGTCTAAAGTAGAGCATTTTCACAATTTTAAAACAAGATATGCCAATTCTACAGTTTTGCTATGATGTCGAATTTCTAAAGCTTCTTATTAAATTAAATCTTATTAAATCTTATTAAATCTTATTAAATCTTCTAATTGCATTTACACATAGATCGCGAAAACTCCAAATTGATTATTTGCTTTACATAATTATTTATCGCAGTTTTAACGTCAAAAACTAACTTTTGAATAGGATGTTACGGGTCATGCAACCTTAACTTTAGTATACAAAACGATGACAAAACAAAATTCGAAAAATTGCTCTTAAACAGACGACAATTAATGTTAATAAAAAAGAAATAATTTCTTGAAGTGTTCAAGCAAAAACAAATACAATAGTTTCCGTGCCATTAAAGACGGACAATTAAGTTCGGAGATTCACACACGCATAAATCCATATTGAAATTTTTTTACATAGTGAAATTCAATTGCAAAGGTCCTCTAAAACGTTTCTAAAACCCTTAGTATTATAAAAGATCCCCTATAAACAAACAAAACAAGTAAGAAATGTTTTCATATATCTCTAAAATTTAGGTAAAATTTAAATAATTCTATATTATTCTTTTAGTTTATTTTTTATTACTAAGTCATTTGGTAAAACAATTAAAAGTATTATTAAAAATACTTGCGTTCAATATATTTTGACTTTAGGAATTTAAAATATTTCTTATTTCATGTAATTTATTTGTTATTTATGGAGATATTGCATATTTTACATCAAGTACGAGAAATGGGGTTTTCATTTACGGGAACCGCATGCACGAGTTCTCAATTAATTATTTTGGCAGTGTATGCGAGAAAATTTGAGAAATGGGAAGTAGAAACTTGTTTCTAGTGCCGCTTATACATGAATGTATCATATATGAGAAAATATACATCAATTATGCGTTTAGAAATATTCTCCCACCAAGAAAATAAACAGAAATATGTAGATTTTCAAGCTTTGAATTCTAATAACTTAAAAACGCATCGTCGAAATGTTGCCAAATTTTTTCAATAATGTCAAGTATTTGTTTTTTATCAATATTACAAGATCCGATTTTTTCTTATTAATTAAAATGTATACTATCACCAAGTTGAGAACCGGCATTGCATGTTAAAGCTTGTAACTTTTGGAAATTTGGAACACTAATACGTGTACTATTATAATAAACAGATATATTAATTTTCGTAATAATTGCAAGAAGACGCATTTTGGGATGAAGTGCCTTTAAAAAATTTTTCCACTGAACAGTTCGAGAAATCACATTTTTTGACTCGCGGACTGAAAGTGCCTCTATTGCTCCCGGCATCCGCGGCCAATCGCAAAGGTTGTATTTTTAGCCTTGCCAAGCAAAAAAATAGTATACGGGCCACGGAAGAAAATAAAGAATGCCTTAGACCGCATTTTTGTCACCCTGGCCTTCGGCTCGGGTGACAATTATATGTGATCTGGGACATTCTTTACTTTTACTCCCTAGGTGCGTAATATACTATTTCCACACTATAATCAGTGTGGGAAATACGAATTTCCTGCATACTTTTACAAACTATATTGTACCTCATTGAAAAAAAATCTAAATCAAAATGATGGGGAGCTTAAACGTTATAAAAATGTATTAAAACGCTAAAAACATTTTTGTTTTTAAGATTAGAAAGTAGGTTGAGAAGAATGCTTAAAAATGAGATTTGTAGGATATTTTCACTATTTACTATAAAAAAAAATTATTTTAAAATAAAGTTTGCAGTATTTTTATCGTGCCAAGACAGACTTAAAAATTAGTTTATGGATGTTATGAAAATAAAAAAATAGTTATAACGATTATTCATTTTTTCATCTATATTTAGTAACGCAGACTATTTTAATACATTACTTGATAAGTAGCATTATATATGTGTAATGACTAATATTCAGGGAATATTTCTGCAAATGATAGTATAAAAAATTAATTAAATTAATATACGCGATATTTCACATGAAGTCAGCAGCTAAAAATTTTAAAATCGCTTAGGATTGGAGAGTAAACAGTTTTTGGTGAAGAAAACATGTTCCTAGATTTTTAGACCCATATTTTCCGCTTACACAGCAGCATGTTATTCATTTAAATCTAATATTACTTTCAAAATTAGTACTTATTCACTGCTCAATATATTTATAATTATTAATCTAACACATATTAAGAGGATTAATAGATATAAAATAGGCATTCATTTGAAATATCCAGATACATTACTTTTTCTTTAATGTATGAAAAGTTCAGTGATTAATTTATTTCCGTATTAGCTTCTTAAAAATTGAAATAGTATGATTTCTTGATTACTAAAACATATAGTTAGTTCAAATAAAAGCTTTTTTTATCTTTAAATGGTCATTGAAAGTATAAAGATAGATATCACATGAGTTTTAATTTTTGAAGAAGATTAATCCCATTGATTTTAAAACTGGCTAAAAATGTTTAAAAAATAAGAAAATAGAATTAAGAAAAAAAACATTTTTGGTTCATCAATAAAGAATGCATATTGATGCATTCTTCGTAGATGAACTAAAGGACCTTTTCTTCTCAAAATAAGGTTTATTGTAAGAAAAAAATACACCGATAGCTAAAAACCGATTATTTGGTTATTTATTTAAACAATCGTTGTTTAAACAATACTATACCAGTTTAATTGAAAGAGGTATCCAGATTCGAATTATGTACGCGAAAGAACGTAAGGGACAACAGGTTTACGGGACGGTACCTATAGCGTCCGGATTACAACCTGCGCGATGGCCAGGCCGAACTGTCTTCTTGCTCTACCCCCACTCCACTCCGACTCGACGCACGGATCGCGCAAAGGTGTATATATATATACTTCAAGCACAGCGGACTCACGCGAGCCGGCGCACAGTGTACTAATTCGATTCGATCTTGGACAAAATCGTAGAACTCCGGACATAAATATGATATCAAAACCAATGAAGACTTTTTGGAAAGTAGATGCAATTTCCAATATAGGAAAAATATGATTTATGTAAGAAAGCAATAATTTGACCTTGAACGTGAAGGTCAAAGACACGAGTTTTAGAGAAAAATTTCTATTGTTTCCTCTGGTGAACCTTAATTTTTATTTTTTTTTTCGGGGAAAACATGTTTTTGTAGATTTTGGAACGAGGAATCCAAATCTCACCTCAAAAATACGTTTGTGATTATTTAAACCCTAGAAATCTTCAGTCAAAGATGCCTCATCACATTTTGTTGTAACAACTTTGTTGTTATTATTTTTTGCTTTTTATGTTCTCCACGTTTTATTCATGTTATATTGTTATATGTTAACTGATTATCACCAGCTAGAAAATTTAAGGAAGTAGCCCAAGTTGATGTGCCAATGAATCAATGAATATAAACACGAAAAAATGCAGTTACAATGGTTATGCAACAATGTCTTTCAGTTAATTGCAGTGTGTAGGGGGGGGGGGGGGGCATGCGAGTACATAATTTTTAGGAAAATAAACAATTTATCATTGTAAGTTTAAAAAAAATTATTTAAAATTAAGAAACCAAAACATCCTGAATATATACAAAATTTTATTGAATATTTTTGAACCTTTTAAACGTTAAATACGCTGCGTAGAGTAGTGATAAATCTATGTAAAAATGAGTAGAACTATCTTATTTAAATGTCAAAATTAGTATTTTTATTTACGTTTGTAATAATGTAGTAATACTGCTACAATACTTATTTTTAGAATAGATTTAACAAAAGTAAACAGATCTTTTGTATATTTGGAACACCGATCAAAAGCTTATATTCTGTTAACATACAATTTTATATATTATAACGAATACAGACTACTTCTTTTAAACAATCAATTGAATAATTACAAAAATGCATGCCTCCACAACTTGGGTGAATAAGCTTGACTAAAGATTACATTTCATTTTAATAGCAGTAAATTATTTTTTCTTTTCTGACTATTATTAAAATTTACAATATTAAGAGGTGACCTATATTACTTTCAAGTAAAATATTTCCAAAAGAAATTATGTCTCTGTTATTTCACGATAACACGCGTAGAAATCAACTAATGTCCTTAAATTTTACATGGATTTATCACTACTCTACGCAGCGTATTTAAGGTTCAAAAGGTTCAAAAATATTCAATAAAATTTTGTATATATTCAGGATGTTACGGTTTCTTAATTTTAAATAATTTTTTTTAAACTTACAATAATAAATTATTTATTTTCCTAAAAATTATGTACTCGCACGCCCACGCACACACACACACACGTAAATAAAAATACTAATTTTGACATTTAAATAAGATAGTTCTACTCATTTTTACATAGATTTCTCACTACTCTACGCAGCGTATTTAACGTTTAAAAGGTTCAAAAATATTCAATAAAATTTTGTATATATTCAGGATGTTTTGGTTTCTTAATTTTAAATAATTTTTTTTAAACTTACAATGATAAATTGTTTATTTTCCTAAAAATTATGTACTCGCATGCCCCCCCCCCCCTACACACTGCAATTAACTGAAAGACATTGTTGCATAACCATTGTAACTGCATTTTTTCGTGTTTATATTCATTGATTCATTGGCACATCAACTTGGGCTACTTCCTTAAATTTTCTAGCTGGTGATAATCAGTTAACATATAACAATATAACATGAATAAAACGTGGAGAACATAAAAAGCAAAAAATAATAACAACAAAGTTTGTTGCGTGAAATTCGCATAAAATGTGATGAGGCATCTTTGACTGAAGATTTCTAGGGTTTAAATAATCGCAAACGTATTTTTGAGGTGAGATTTGGATTCCTCGTTCCAAAATCTACAAAAATATGTTTTCCCCGAAAAAAAAAATAAAAATTAAGGTTCACCAGAGGAAACAATAGAAATTTTTCTCTAAAACTCGTGTCTTTGACCTTCACGTTCAAGGTCAAATTATTGCTTTCTTACATAAATCATATTTTTTCTATATTGGAAATTGCATCTACTTTCCAAAAAGTCTTCATTGGTTTTGATATCATATTTATGTCCGGAGTTCTACGATTTTGTCCAAGATCGAATCGAAATAGTACACAGTGCGGCGCCGGCCGAGTCGATCCCTCGCTTCGCTACGATTCCACGAACAGATCACGCATCATAAAGGAAGTATAGTGTAAGCGTAGCCAACTCACGAGCTACGCTGCGCGAGCGTCTTCTCGCGCTATACCGGGGTATACCCCCACACCGCTCCGACTCGACGCACTGATCGCGCATATGGTTCAAGCGGAGCAGAGTCACGTGAGCCAATGCTGGCCGATTACCGTCTTCTCTCGATTTTCACAATTCGCTAGTACTGTTATTTTTCATTATTTAAGAGATTTCATTTATTTATTTATTTATGATAAATATGCCGGCAGATGCCCATATTACATAGAATTAATAACAGAGAAATGATTTTAAACAATAGCCAGTAAATTAGACATTAAGTAAATATTATCGTGAGATTTGCAATCAAAAACTATTACTATTACTTATCGTTTAAGATGTAAGCAAACATTTCCATGAACAAAGTTATTTATTTTATATTTAGAAATAATCGATATTATTATATGTATGGGATATTTCACACGAAGATAGCAGCTCAAAACTTAAAAATCGCTTAGGTTTGGCGAATTAACAGTTTTTGGTGAAAAAAACATGTTCCTAGATTTTTAGGCCCATATTTTAATAAATACAAAAGGAAAAATTGTTATTTTCTGCAATTTTTTGTGAAAACTCAACTTTTGACATTTTTTTACTCAAAATTCTAAAACTTTTTGTAAAGCACGTTGATTGGAAAAAAGTTTGCATTTTACTTGTAGAATGTGGTGATATTTATTTTATGACCCATTTCGAAAGTCTCTCATTGGTTACTTCTTAGTATACCTTAACCTAAAAAAAAATAATTTTGCGGCAGAATATTTTTTGTTCGAAAATTTTTTTTCTGATTCTTTATTAAAAATCCTTGAAAACAAGCCTCGGATCGAGATTGGCAAATCCTCCTGAAAAAAGTTATGTATTTTTTAAATATCAATAGAAACCAAGAATTTGTATTTTCACAACTGGGTGGATTTGAGAATTTAATATTATTCATCTCATATCATAGATCTTATCACTGAATTTTGTCAATCTATAAAAAATACATTAAACATCTATTTTCAACAGTATTTTCAACTGAACAGGCTTATAATAACATTTATATTTACTTTCCTGAAATTTCAATGGGAGCCACTTACACTGCTAATACACTCTATTCGAATTCTTCATATCTACTCAAAATTAAATTTCATAAGTTATCTATTGTTATGTGTGCAAAAGCTGAAGGTAAATTACTATAAAGAAGTTCAAATCAAAGTAGATGACAGACAATTTAGCAATTGTATATTCCAATTAACAGACAAATACTTCTTACTCTATCATTTTTAAATAAAATTTCAGAAACTATGTAATCTGTAAACATGTAAATCATTAACATCCGTAATTTAATTATTTAATTTTAAACTTGCACTGAAACCATGCTCCAAAATTAGGTCCAAAGAAATTTATTTCATGTTAAAAGCTAGGGTTTAAAAGTCAGAGTGTTGGAATATAGTCATCAAAATTGTCTGTCAAGTACACTAGCTTTTAACCATGTTAATAATAAATTTCTTTGGACCTAATTTTGTAGCATGGTTTCAGTCTAAGCTTAAAATTAAATAATTAAATTATGGATGCTAATGATTTACATAATTACAGGTTACCTAGTTTCTGAAATTTTATGAAGCGAAGTCTTAATAAAAAAACCGCTGTCAATTCATTGGCAAGATGCTTCCTCAAACTAATTTATCGATTCCATTTTTAAAATTTAAAAAATAAAAGTAAATTTTTTACAACAAAACTTTATTAATAAATAAAACTATTTTTCTTTACGGTTCTTTGTTGTTTGTTAAACAATTTGACTGAATATAAAAAATATCTTTTTTGTTTTTTCATTTATGTATCCTATACAAACAATTAGTTATTGTTATAAAAAATTTTAAAGAAATACATTACAGTTTGAGAAAGAAAAGTATGTATTGGCAATAATCTAATAAATATTTGTTTTGATACAGGTATTTAACTACTATCCTGCTCAACTTAGTGGTTTAAAGTTAATCCATCATTGTGACAATCATACAAATATAACAGCTAAGTTATACTTCTTAACAAAAGACAATGAATCGGTTTGAAATTTAACAGAGAGGTAGGTTTTTTCCATATTTAAGAATCGATATTTTTATAAAATATTTTTATGAAATTTTTACGATACTCATATTTTGAAAGTCAATTATTATCGTTACCCCAGTACACGTTGCCGCGGGACTCAATCTGAAATTACTTTCTCGGGGATATGCCCTAGTACACAATAATTATTTTATTTATATATGATATACAAATTAAATATAACTATTGCATATTTTGCTCTAAAACTTTATATGTGTGTTTTGGGGCTAATTTGGAATGAGTAAAAAAATTTTGACCAACATAACCTCTTGAAATTTTAACACAATGTTGTACTGGATAAGTGTAATAAGTAGTAAAAATGTTGAGTCAATCAATCGAATATTCTTTTTAAAAACGCAAATATAACAAATTTATAAAAAATTTTTAACTATAAAAATTTTCAAATATCTTTGGTCACAACAGTCAGATTTTTTTGGGCGAAGAACAGACTCGTTAGATATAAAAAAGCTAATTATCTGCCAAATTTCAAAACGATTCATTGACTTTTACTCCTGTTATCGTAAAGGAAAGAAAAGGCACATTTTTTCAAAAATAATTTTTTTCTCGGAGACAAATTAACATAACCACTTCAAATTTTGAGTGGAAAAATGAAAAAGTTTTTGAGATATTAAGGCGGTCTTACACCGAAAAATTTTGAAAAAATCAAATTTTTTTTATTGAATTTTTTTATTATATATGTTATTTCGAACCTAAAAAAAATATAGTTTGGATCAATAATTAAAAAAATTTTAAATAAACCGCTGAAAGAGCTTACTATCTTTAAAATGACGAGAAAATTGATTTTCTTGTTTTTTGCCTTTTTTATAGACTTCTGATAGGAAAACGTTATTTACTTAAATGTGTTATAAAATATCAAAAAACATTATTTATATAAGTATATACTTATATAAATCCTTATATAAGGATAAAAAACTAATTAAATTCACATACAGTATTTATTATAAAAATTAAATAAACCATATTGTGGAATTCGAAATCCAGTGGAATCGTCTTGTGACCATTTCCCACTTCTGCTTCTAGTAAATTGACCATCCCGTGACCGAAATTCGATAGCAATTCACTATATTAATACTCCCTTTTGTACCTATACCTATATATGAGGCGTTTCACGTCAGCTCTCCAGGCGCGGCGCGCGAGCGTGAAATCATGCTGTTTTCAGCTTGTCTTTGAAGGGCTAAGATGTATCTAAAAAAAATAATCCCCAAGTGATTTCGATGTATTTTTTCCTCAGCTTTCCGATGGTGCTATTAGTTTCTCAAAATTTTTCAATTCTAAGTATTTCTTGAATAATATCTCGAAAAAATCAAAAAACCCCTATGTAGAAAAAGGCTATATCCATGTAAAATTTCCTCCTCTTTCGATCTAGCAGGTCAAAAAAAATATTAAAAATATAGTTTTTGAGATATAACACGTTTTATGTTTTTTTGAGGTTATAATTGAAAATTTTTGAGAAACTAATAGCACCATCGTTAAGCTGAGGAAAAAATACATCGAAATCACTTGGGGATTATTTTTTTTAGATACATCTTAGCCCTTCAAACACAAGCTGAAAACAGCATGATTTCGCGCTCGCGCGCCGCGCCTGGAGAGCTGACGTGAAACGCCTCATATATAACTAATGCCAGTGTAAACACAGTGGCACAGCCACACAGCTGACAGCTCAAAAGCTCAAATGAGCAGAGATACATAACTATGTGATTTCAACAGTTTGTTTTGCAGAGTTTTGGCTTCCTCAAATAGAAAGATTTTTTTCATAATGTTTCATTATTTGTATTCATAAGTGAATTTAGGACTGAAAATTTAATGAATTATATGTGAAGATATATATGTAAAAGTATTTATAATTGTGATTATTATAATACAAGCGTGCAGTGACAGTTTTGTTTAAATTTGGAAATTATAGCTTCAGTTCAAGATGCATGAGATTGCTGTATGAAAGTTAATACAGAAAAACAAGTTGATTTAGTTAAGTATTCGAAGGAAGAAGCTGTAATAATTCTTTACGGATAAAAATAAATGCATCTTTTTTCTAAATAAGATGAAAGTGAAATAATTGAGTTTAGCTTACTATAGGATATAATTCAATTCAGAAGAGTTGTGAATTACAATAAGTGTCAAGATGTATCTACGCAGAAAAGCGACAAGCCTGCTTAGCACACAAGAAATATATAATACAGGATTGAATTCAAGATATATTTAATATACAATATGCGTAATCAAGTGATCATTGACAAAATGGGCTTATCGGCTTTTATGTATTTATGTACTTTTGGCCATAACAGTGATGGCTTCTTAAGTTGCGATTAGGATTTCATAGTTCATAAGACCTGCTGCATATTCTACATTAATCTTAGTATAATAAATAATAATATAACTCAGTACAATGTGTTAAAAAGTGACTCAACAGTGGATGAATCAAAAGTACAAAAGCAAAGGACAGATTGTTAGCAATAACTTGGAATGGAACGCATGCTGTTAGATTAGCAGTAACTTTTAAAGGAACGGATACATGCAAGGTGCCAGAGCTTCTGTTTCAACATATTTATATAGAAGAACATATCTTAGGTGTACAGGAAACTGAGTTTCGTGAAGGGAAAAAAATTGGGAACCTAATGGCTAATTACTTTTGAAGTTTTATGGTATTTTTCTTTGTAGGCTTAATTCTCAAAATGTCATTTTTTAAGGTTTGGCGTTACTTTAAAGAAAAAACTATTCCATTGATTTTGATGGGAGAGGGCCTGAATTACTTGAAATTTATTCGTCTATGGCAGGAAGAGTTGGAAATATGAAAAATATTTTATTAAATAATTTTAAAATGGTAAGATCCACAAAAAAACATAAAAATTCATAAAATTCATGAATTTAAAGCAGTTTCTTCCATAAAAAAAATATTAATTTTCAGAAATTTTATTTTTCCAACTCTTCCTGCCATAACTGCATGAATTTCAAGTAATTTAGTTCCTCTCCCATGAAAATCAATGGAATAGTTTTTTTTTTAAGTTACGCCAATTGAAAAAAATTGAAAATGCTATATCTCTGAGTAAAATTGGTCTACAGATTAAGTCTTGGGCCATATTATCAGAAATAGTGTATATTTATAGCATATATATTGCATTTTGTTTAAACTGCATTTTTCTTTTTTTTATAGCTCATTTTGACCTCAGAAGCCACTAGGTGTAAGACCGCCTTAATTAAAGAAATATAAACTATATTTTCATTAATAACAAATGACAGGCTAAAGATAATTTAAATTAAAAAAAAAGAAATTGTAGGTAATTTAAAGACCTTTTAATAAAAATTTAGTTTATTAAGTAATACTGGCTATAACAAATTAAAAAATCAATAAAACAAAAAATTCAAAACCGTTTTTTGATTATACAAAAAAAAAAATTTGTAAAATTAAAAAGTATGTTATGCTCTCTCTATTCTCCTCCGAAACGAAGAGACTAAGCCTTTTCCGATGTAAATCGGTCGATCGATTCAAAAGTTATGGCCTGTACACGCACGCATGCACGCACGCACGCACACACACACACACATACAGACACGAAAATTTTTTTTTAACACACTCCATCATAAAGTTCGTACTTTATTCCCGCCGAAGTGGGAAAAAAGAGCTACTTTCATTCCCTACCCCCACTCTAGTCCCCAGCGCAACGCACTGTTTGCAAACAGTGCGTTGCGCTGGAAACGAGAGTGAGGTTAGGGAATCAAAATGCAGCATTTTTTCCCTTTTCAGCGGGAAACGAGTACGAACTTTATGATAGTTGTGTTAAAAAGTCGTATATTGCACTCGTGAATACAGTGGGTTGTGCGAATCTGAGCGTTTGACAACTCTCGCGTAGGGAGCACACAGCCCACTTTATTCCCTTGGTGCATAATATACTATTATCAAAAACAACGGATTTTAGCGCCAAAAGTCTTAAAACATGTTTTTGAACATTTTCTGTTTCAAAAATTTTTTTCACCGTTACAAAGCTTCCTCTTTGAGAAAGCAAAACCATATTTTATTTCAAAATGATAGAGTAAGAAGTATGTAAGAAGTAAGGAATATACAATTGCTAAATTATCTGTCATCTACTTCGATTTGTACTTCTTTCTAGTAATTTACCTTCAGCATTTGTACACATATTAATTGATTACTTATGAAATTTAATTTGGAGTAGATAAAGAATGCGAATAGAGTGTATTAGCAGTGCAAGCGGCTCCCATTGAAATTTCAGGAAAGTAAATATAAATGTTATTATAAGCCTGTTCAGTTGAAAATACTGTTGAAAATAGATGTTTAATGTATTTTTTATACATTCACAAAATTCAGTGACAAGATCTATGACATGAGATGAATAATATTAAGTTCTCAAATCCACCCGGTTGTCGAAAATACAAATTCTTGGTTTCTACTGAGATTTAAAAAATACATAACTTTTTTCAGGAGGCTTTGCCAATCTCGATTCGGGGCTTATTTTCAAGGATTTTTAATAAAGAATCAGAAAAAATGTTGTCGAACAAAAAATGTTCTGCGGTAAAATTTTTTTTTTTAGGTTAAGGTATACTAACAAGGAAAGGATACTTAGTGTCCGCCTCCGATTTTCATGAAACTTTGCGCATGGGTAGAGCATCGAAAATATTTGACACGTAATTTTTTTTATCGGCGGAAAAACATATTTAGGGGTGAAAATCGCCCTTAAAGTTCACCCCCAAAAACCGTTTTTTTTAACATCTCAAGATGGAATCGGAATTTTTTAATCAAACCAACACCTATTTGTTTTTTATGAAAAGTCGAGTTTTTCGGCACAGTCTTAATGCTGGGGTTGCATCCCCTATTTTTTATAAGGGTAAATATGATATTTTCCCTTGTATTTTTGATATAAAAATGTTTTAATGAGCTAAATTTGGTTGAAAATTGCCATGTTATAAAGAAAATTAAAAATTATAGTTGGCCTGTTTCGAGGTTTAAAAAAACCACGTGGACGAGGTGAATGACCCCTAATTTAATTAATCACCTTTTTGTTAGTGGCCACCTCCGATTTTCATGAAACTTTGCAAGTGGTTAGAGTATCAAAAAATATTTGACGTGTTTTTTTTTATCTGCGGAGAAAGACATTTAGGGGGTGACAACCGCCCTCAAAGTTCACGCCCAAAAACCGTTTTTTTTAATATCTCGAGATGGAATCGAAATTTTTTAATGAAACCAACGCCTATTTGTTTCTTATAAAAAGTCGATTATTTTAACACAGTTTTAATGCAGGGAGTTGCATTCCTTATTTTTTATAAGGATAAATGTAATTTTTTTACACATTATTTTGAAAGAGCAATGTCTTGATAAACCAATTTTGGTGGTTGAAAATTGATGTGTTGTAAATAAATTTAAAAATTATAGTAAACCTGTTTCGGGGTTTAAAAAAAAACATGTGTAAAGGGTTAGCTACCCCTAATTTAATTATTTACTTTCAAGTGATTGAGAGAACTTAAACAAAATTTTTTTTTTTAGTTTTAATTTTGAAGTGCTTATCTTTATTTATATTTACCATTAAAAGTGAAATAAATAAAAAGTATTCAAATTTCAGCAGGAATGACTACTGAAATTTAATAAGTATATGCGATAAAAATTTTCAAGAAAACTTTTATCGCTTATTTTTTTAGTTTATGAAATTAATGATGAAATTGTTTATATTCAAAGAATTTACCTGGGAAAAATTCTCTAAAAATATTCATGTTTTTAGCATTTAACGTTAAGGGATCTAATCTAAAAATAATTTTTTAATAAAGGTACATTTTCTTTTACAGTGTTTAAATTGCATTATACCCGTATTAACGCTTGTACTGTTAAGGGGGTTCATCTGATTTTGAGTTTATTTGGGAAGTCTTTGAAACTTTCATCACATGTACGTGACATCATTATCTATATCATATCCTTAGATAAAAGAGCCTAGCTTCACCGCTATTGAGATATTAAACGGCAAAGTTGAACATTTTAACATGGCGTCTTATGGGACGCGTACGCGCTAAAGATCGTTACAGTTTCTAACTTCGAAGATACATTTGGCGTTTGTCTGAAAAACTAATATGTTATTAACATCAATAATTAGAATAACATGTTAAAAGTTCAGAGATCCTAGCTTCACCATTTTTAAGATATTGTAGTTGAAAGTATGGAATTTTAGGTGTACGACCGCGCGCGCAGGCGCGGTGGGGGTACACATAGACGAGCACCGCTCTGTATGCGCGCTCACAGACGGCACGGAGCTATGTGTGTGTGCCAGTCCCGTATAAACACGCGCTCTGACTGCGGGACTGGGGGCACCATGCGAGTAAACATGTGCGCGCGGTACGAGGTGACATTGATTCTTGATACATTCCTTGTCAGATGAACCCCGTTAAAGTCATAAAAGTTAAAGTTTTTTTTTCTAAACGAAGTTTTCAATCTTACCAAAATATGCAATATAATTATATTAAATTCACTGTAATATTTTCAATCCCATCACGGTCCTAGAAATGTTTTTCTCTCGACAGCATTCATGAATTATTCATTAGTAAAAAAAGCATTTATAAATAGATATACGATATACATTTATAAATAGAGATACGATATATATATATAGATATATATATATATATATATATATATATATATATATATATATATATATATATATATATATATATATATATACATATATATAAATATATATATATATATATATACTAGTGGGGCTTCGCCCCCCTGCTCGCTCCGCTTACCAACCCCCGATGTGTTGTAATTATAATAAAAAATGTTTTAAATTGTATACTTGGAATAATTTTATAACGAAAGATATAAATGTATAATTGTGAGAAAGATCCCATTGGAAAAATGTTTATAATGATAAGAAATGTATAATATATAAGTTATATATATTTAACAGTTTTCCACGCCACCTTAGAGGTACTGTAAATAGGCGCATTGGATTTTTTTTTAAAGTGGCATCCCTCGCCAATAGCCCTACGTAACCACTTTCGATGTTTAATTTTAAATTGGTATACTTTTTATATATGACTTATTTTACTACATATTTTTCATGTATTATTTACTAAATAATAGTTAAAATTTACGAAAATTTTGATAATTTTTCATTTGGGAAAATATTTCTTTAACATATTCTTTAATGTTTTACTTTTTTGTATGCTTTTCATAATTAGGAAACATATATTTATTGTTCCTTTTATATGTATTTTAGCATTATATGTTAACATTATGTAGAATATGTGAAAGATGTTAATGAATTTATAACATTTTAAAAATTTTATTACTATTTTCGTAAAATTTTAAATATTATATATTTTAAAAAAGTTTAATTGTTATCATTTGAACAATACGAAAAATGTTATTAATAAAATTTTTCTTTAATATAATCCTTTAAAGTTACATAAGTATTTTAGGAACTTGTAGATTTTTATTATTCCTTTTTTATATGTAGTTAATTGTTAGGACATATATTAAAGAAATTAATTTTTTTGACTTCTAATAATTATTTTAACTCTTAAACTTTTTTGTACAATATTCATTAATTTTTATCAATTGAATTTAATTATTATCTATATGTTTCAATTAAAGTTTTTATATAATTCATATCATACTCTTTAAGTAAGTTATTATTATACTCATTGTACTTATTGTCTTCTTTTTCATGTTTTTCCACCATTTCATTTAACCTATCAAGTTCAACGGTATCTTTTAAATTATCTACTTCATTATATTTATTTTGTTCTGGATTCCAAATCAATGGAATTTGTCCTTGTGTGATACCATTATTATATTCATTGATTTGATTAATTAAATCATGTTCATATTCATCTTCCTCATTAATGTGATTTTGTAGTTGTTTGTTTATTTCATCCAAATATCTTGCATGCTGTATACTTTCTACTTCGACATATTTTTTCTGTGTTGGATCCCATCTTAATGGACTGGGTCTTGAATCTCCTTGATTAGCCATTTGGTATTTTACTAAGTTATTGGTAATTATATTAAATGTGTTCCAAATGAACACAATAACAGACAAGAAAATGATTTAATAATTTCCATAAAGGCTTATTAAAATGAAAACTAATTAATTTAATTCCTAGTATCATTCCTAGTAGATATTAAACATATATATATATATATATATATATATATATATATATATATATATATATATATATATATATATATATATATGTTTTATGTTAGTTTCCAGGACATTGGAGATGTTTAACGTTGGTTTCGGGGACATTTGTTAGTTTTGGGGACAGTCCCTGAATCTACATATGTTTAACGTCAGTTTTGAGGACATCGGCCCCCATAAGAGATATTATTTCTTTAGTCACGTATAGGTATACAGTAACATGGGGTCCTGGGAACTAACGTTATACAAGTTTATATATATATATATATAAATAATTTTAAAAAAATATTAATAGTAATCATTTTTTTAGGTAATCAATATAATTAATCTGTAAAAAGTTCATAATAACAGAAAGAAAGGATAATGAAATAGTGGTTATGTAGGGCTCCAGGCGAAGGATGCCACTTTAAACAAAATCCAACGCGCCTATTCACAGTACCTCTCGGGTGGCGTGGAAAACTGTTAATAGTATATAAGTTATATATTATACATTTATATACTGATAATGATTAATAGAATTATTTCTAACTATACATTTATATCTTTCTAAAAAACAATTCCAAAAGAATTGCTTCTAAAAATTTTTTTAACAGGAAAATTTACATAAAGCTATTGTTAAAGAATAAAAATCCAACAGTACCTTCAAGGTGACATAGCATTTCATTCCAATCAAAAAATTTTTTCTTCCCAATATTAAATTTTACATAAATTTGTTTCCTACTTTACGAGATTGTTTAAGAGACATTGAGGGGGGGGGGGGGCTGAGGTGGGGGTGAGGTGGCGCTGAGGAGGGGGTGAGAGGGGGCTCTAATAGAATAAGAAGTCACGAAATAACGTAAAAAATGACGGAATTTTGCGTTATTTTGAGGAGGGGCTGAGGGGGGCGCTGAGGTGGGGGTCAGGAGGGGGCGAGGGGGGGCTGAGGTGGGAGTGAGGTGGCGCTGTGGTGGGGGTGAGGTGGGGCTACGTGGTAAGATTCATCTATATAATATAGGAAGAGATGTATATATATATATATATATATATATATATATATATATATATATATATATATATATATATATATATATATATATATATATATATATATATATATATATATATATATATATATATATATATATATATATATATATATATATATATATATATATATATATATATATATATATATATATATATATATATATATATATATATATATATACAGAGAATCACTACGAACTGACAACAGTCCAATAAAAATATCATTGTAAGCTAATGATATTTTTATTCAATTGTCGTCAGTTTGTAGTGATTCTCTGTATTGGTTACACGCTAGTTACGAAACTGATTTTATATTGTTACTTTTTGTGCAATTGTTTAAATTGCTATATACATTTTATTATACTCTTTAACCTTTAGAGGACGGGGATTTGGGTTTACTGTTTTCTCTCACTTTTCTATAGAAATCGAGTTTTTGTGATGTCTCACATCTCAAAACTAACACATGTAAAGGGTCGATCATAGGCATGGCCCGTATAGGGGCCATCCCGTCCTCTAAAGGTTAAAAGATAATTTTAAAATCAGAATCCAGGATACAGAAAACAGATGAATGTATTGAAATAATTTGCTTTTAAAAAGGGCATAGTAAGTATTGCTATTTTCCTCCCCTAGGGGCTGTAGGACCTTGCCGAGTGCCATGTGGGCGACCTACCTTGGTGGGAAACTCGGATGGCCTGGTGGGGAGGCTCAGTCAGCGCGCGAGGGCAAGGGCGTGGTGGAACTGGATGTATGTGGCGAAACTCAGGCCTAGAGGCCAAGTTAGATGGTGGAGCAAAGGCCTGGCTACCCTCAGGGAGAGGACTAGAGCCCTCCTTAGGAAAGCCATGAAACGTAACGACCCTCTCTGCTGGCAGGAACATAACCGGGAGAGAGATCGATACAGAGCAGAAATTAGGAAGGACCAGCAGGCGAAGTGGGCCTCCTTTTGTGAGGAAGTTGAAGGAGGAGCCGAGGCTGCCAGGCTGAACAAAATGCTGTCAAGCAATCCAGAGGCTGTTCTTGGCTCTCCAAAGCTCCCGAACGGCAGTTTCTCCACATCAGATGAGGAGACTCTGAAATGCCTGATAAAGGCACACTTTCCCAGTTTTACTGAGAGCAATAAGGAAGAGCCGATCCAGAAAGAGGAAAATGAGACGAGCAGGAGGCGGCTCAGGGCGCTGATATGGCGCCAGAATCGCAAAGTGGCAAACCAGTGACCCCGAAGAGGATCAAATGGGCCATAAATTCCTTTAAGCCATACAAATCACCTGGACCGGATGGGATATACCCTGTGCACTTGAAGAAGGCGGAGCATGTCCTAGTTGGGCCCCTGATTAAGGTGATCAAGGCGAGCCTTATGCTTAGACACGTGCCCGCCACTTGGCAAGGGGCGAGGGTGGTGTTCATATCGAAACCAGGAAAAAGCGGATATACCTCTTCGAAGGATTTCCGCACTATAAGCTTGACTTCCTTCTTGCTTAAAACCTCTGAAAGACTCATCGATAGATATATCAGAGATGTGACGTTAAGAGGCAAGATCCTACATGCGAGTCAACACGTATAGAGGGCAGGGATGTCCACGGAGACAGCCTTGCAAAGGGTGATACAACTAATTCAGCCCCAGTTGGAAAATGGAGACTTTGCTGTCGGGACCTTCATGGACAAAGAAGGGGCGTTCAATCATACCTCAAGAGGCGTCATTAGGGATGCCCTCATGAGGTTTTGAATGCCTACAATGCTAGTAGACTGGACGAGCCATATGCTCGGAAACAGGTAACTAGAAGTGGCCAAAGGCAACACCATAAGGTAAGGAGCGATTGTCTCCTCTGGCTGCCCGCAAGGGGAAGTTATGTCGCCCCTGCTATGGTGTCTGGTAGTGGATAATCTGTTAACAAACCTTAGTGAGCAGGGATGTCAGGTAGTGGGTTACACCGATGACATATTGATCATAAGGCGCGGACCCTTCCTACAGACCGTCCTAGAACTCACACAGGGGGACTTACAGATTGTAGAAGCCTGGTGTAGGAGCACGAACCTTGGAGTCAACCCAGACAAAACAGAGGTCGTGGTCTTCACCAGGAAATATAAATGGGATAGAACCTGTTAACTGACGCTCAATGGGAAGGCACTCAAGCTATCCAAAGAGGTCAAATATCTAGGAGTTCATCGCGGCCCTATGGCAACTGCGAAGGGCCATGGGCAGGAACTGGGAATTAAAACCAGTAGCGATGAAGTGGCTGTATGATGCAATTCTAAAGCCCCGACTTACCTATGCGGCGATGGTCTGGTGGGATAGAACGCATCTGAAAACAGCAGAAGGTCAGCTGGGAAGGTTGAGAGGCTTGGTACTACGGTGCATCACTGGAGCGGGGAGATCTACGCCAACAGCTGCTCTAGGGGCTGTACTATGTATGGAGCCTCTCCACCTGACTAAATTCCAGTTATCTTGACCTATTATTATCATCGGAGTTGCATTTTTATAATATTTTACTTTAATATTTATTTCTTTTTTACAAATATGTATTATTTCCTTCGTCAAAGATTGTGAAGATAAGGATAAGTTTTCAACAGCTATGGCATTTTCTATTAGAAATTCCTTTGTATCACTTTATAATTTGAAACTTATCTTCTTGCTTTTGACTTGAATGCCTTTTTTATCATTTATACCTTTTAATGATATGTAAGATAGTAAGCCCGATAAACCAAGTTTATGTGCGAAATTCTTATCTATCAAAGTTATTGTCGACCCTTCATCAAGCAAGGCGAAAGTATTCATATTAAAATCTGGGCCGCAAACTGTTACCGGAAGAATTTTTAACAAAATTTTCGCTTCTAGTCAATCTTTTCTACCTTCGTTTGTATGTAAGGTTATTTGATCTCCGTCGGTATTAGCTTTCGGACGCTGAGTTTGTGCATTTGAGAAATCCCTTGATTTTTCATAAGTAGTGCGATTAAACGAATCGTGAAGTAAAGTATGGTGACGGCTTCTACATTCTTTACAAGTTCTTTCCTTGCAAGTTCTTTCCTTACAATTTCCTCGCATATGACCTTTCTTTAAGCATAAGAAACTGTTGAATATTGTGAATATTTCGCCTTCTGTATATGAGCGTAGCTATGAGACATAAACAGCGCGACACACGTATACACACATGTAAGTCTCCCCTCCCTAGTGTGTCTGCGACTATGAAGGTGCGTCGAGCGACAGCGAGCGACGCGATATACTCTCTCTAGTCTCGGACGCCCAGCATGTAGCATCTCGCGCATGGCGTAGGCAAGCGCCTCTTTATATTCACACTACCTAATAAACTAGTCATTTCTTTAAGTATAACCCAGAGTATTTTTACTACACCTATACACCAACTCTAACATGGTAGCAGAAGTCCGTGGTTGGTAAGTAAAAAGAAAAAGACTGACTCAATACAAGCTTCGGCAAGTATTGTGGCAGAATCAAGCACATGGCTCGCGGAAAATTGACAGTGAAAAATATTGAAGGAAAAGTGCAAAAGTAAGAAAAATACAAGTGTGAATAAAGAATAAAACATATCTTCAAGTGATAAAAGAAAGAATTTTTGGAAAATTACGAAAATTCAAGCCGATGCGAGCAGATTAAATTTCTTGTGTGAAGCACGCTGCACGGTGCAAGAATAGAGCACGTGGCAGAATTTGAGGTTATACACGTGAGAAATGGACACTAAAGGACAAGTGAAAACCAAAGAAGAAGAAATAAAAATGAATGAAGATATTAAATTAAAAGAAGTCGAGATGGCTAAGCAAGCAAAATTCGAAAATATAGTAATTCCCATTTTTGATGGTGCAAACTATACAAGTTGGAAATTTCGCTTAATGACTCTATTAGAGTATAAAGAGTGCAAAGAGCAAACTGAAAGAGAACGGGCTGAGACAGATAAAGCAGATAAATGGAAGAAAAAGGATTTAAAAGCAAGAAATATATTAATAAGCACTATTTCAGACAAGTAATTAGAATATGTTTGTGAATGCGATACAGCTTACAAAATGATGGAAAAATTCAAGAGCATGTACTCTACTAAATCTACAGCGCTGCAAATAGTATGCAGAGGTCAACTAGAAGACATTAAACTCAAAAATTATGAGAAAGTTGAAGAATTTTTTGTAGATTTCGAACAAGCCTGCAACAAATTTAAAGCAGCTGGAGGCACATTACCAGAAAAGGAAAAAATGAGGTATTTAATTAGAGCACTACCAGTAAGCTACAGCTTTATTGGGAGTTTCATTGATCTCGTCCCAGAAGCTCAACAAACAGTAGACTATGTTAAGTCCAAAATTCAAGAAAAAATAATGACAGTGCCTGACAACGAAAAAAGGAAAAATGTAAGTACATTCAACGTCAAGACAAAGGGACAGTGTTATAACTGTGGCCGGGAAGGTCATTTCAAGAAGGACTGTTGGAGACCACTACAGACCAGCCAGAATAGAGGAGCATTCCAAAGCAGAGGAGCATCCCAGAGCAGAGGTCGAGGTCAACGAGGATCCCAGCGAGGATATCAACGAGGCAGTTCCAGAGGACGTGGTCGTGGCAGAGGAGCAGCCCAGCAGAGGCAAGAAGACTCCAGTCAACCCAGCGAAGACCCAGCAGCTGAGACCTGGATGATCGAGGTCAAACACGACGAAGTGAAAAGTGAAATTGTGAGTGATGTGTTCTATAGTGAAGTAGAATCTAAGCATTATCCTTATCACAATCCAAGCTTCGGCGAAGATTGTGGTAATAAAAATAGAATAACGAATGTTTATAATTATAGTTGCGAAAAGAATGGTAAATTCAAAGAAATCAGTTGGTTATTAGATAGCGGATGCACTGATCATGTTGTGAATGATGAGAGAATGTATGAAAAATTTATTGTATTAAAAAATCCAATTGAAGTAAAGTTACCAGATGGTAAGAATTTAAAGGCCACAAAAGTAGGCAATATAAAAACATATTTCAAAAATTATTATAATGAAAAATTAATTGATTTAAAAAATGTTTATTTTGTAAAAGGAATTAATAAAAATCTATTAAGCGTTTCAAAAATTACAAGAAACAGTACTATTGTTTATAAAAATGAAAATGCAAAGATATATAACAATAACAGAGAATTAGTTGCGGTAGCAAACAAAATAAATGATTTGTATGTCATGAAAAGTAACATATATAAGGATTTTGAAAATGATTTATACGTAAACTCTGTCAAATTAACTGAAAAAGAAAAGTGGCATAGAGCATTAGGCCATGTCAACTTTCAATATTTAAACAAATTAGTAAAAGATAAATTGGTAGATCGTTTAGCAGATAAATTAGAAAATAATGAAATGAAATGCGCAAATTGTATTCAAAGTAAAATGGCTAATGTACCGTTTAAAAATGAGAGAAGTAAAACTTCAGAAATTTTAGAGTTAATTCACACTGATCTAAATGGTCCACACAGAACAACAGGTTCTGGTGGAGAAAAGTTTTTTTTAAGTTTCATTGATGATTACAGTAAATGTAGTAAAGTTTATTGTATTAAAAGCAAATCAGAGACTGCAATTTGTTTTAAAGAATATGTAAATTTAGTTGAAAACAAATTTAATAAAAGAGTTAAAAAATTAAATTGTGATAATGGCAAAGAGTACTTAAAAATAGGAAATTTATCAATTTATAAATGAGAAAGGAATAGAATTATTACCTTGCCCACCCTACGTCCATCAATTAAATGGAGTAGCGGAAAGATTCAACAGATCAGCTATGGATATAGGAAGATGTCTGTTAAGAGAGGCCAAAATACCATTAAAATATTGGCCAGAAATTGTTAAAACAGTCTCTTATTTGAAAAACCGTACAATAGCTAACTCAAACGAAAATAAAACCCCTTTTGAAATACTTTTTGGAAATAAACCTAATGTACAAAACTTAAAAATTTACGGAAGTAAAGTCTTCGTTAGAAAACCAAAAGTTTTGAGAAAAGGAAAATGGGATGATAAAGCTGAATTAGGTATATTAGTAGGATATACGCACAATGGTTATAGAGTCTTGTTGAATAACAAAGTAATAAATGCCAGACATGTACACATTGTCGAAGACGGCACCGAAATAATCTGTTTGGAAAAGGTTAACGATGAAAATATTATTGAATTCAATATAGATAAATCAAACGATTCAAGTAGTGATACAAGCTGTATTATTGAAAATAATTATGACAATGAAAATTTAATTAATAATAACGATGAAATTGAAAATATTGAAAATGAGAATGAGAACATCGATAATGCTTTCAATCGTTCAAATGAAAATTTAAATGTTAAAAGAGCATCAAACAGAAAGAAAAGTCCGGTACAAAGATACGGAAACCCTGTAACACATTATATTTATATACATTATGTAAACGCAAATGTACCGAATACATTTGAGGAGGCGTTAAACTCCAGTGAATTAAAAGAATGGCAAAAAGCTATGAATTCAGAAATTGAATGTCTAAAGAAAAATAATACATGGGTTGTAGTTGATAAACCTCAAAATAAAAAGATTATTGATGTAAAGTGCTGTCTATAAAAGAAAAAGCGATGACTCTCTGAAGGCTAGGTTAGTTGTTAGAGGTTTCCAACAAAGAGAATGTCAGGAAAATGTTTATTCGCCAGTAGGGAAAATGGAAACGTTAAAAATTTT
This sequence comes from Torymus aiolomorphi, assembly GCA_036365515.1. Classification (NCBI taxonomy): domain Eukaryota; kingdom Metazoa; phylum Arthropoda; class Insecta; order Hymenoptera; family Torymidae; genus Torymus; species Torymus aiolomorphi. The sequence goes on along the minus strand of CM070875.1, from coordinate 135,992,507 downwards.
GTTAAGTTATTGTTGCGTAAATAAACTGTTCATAGAACAAATGGATGTAGAAACAACATTTCTTAATGGAAAAGTAAAATCAGAAATTTATATTCATGAACCACAAGGTTATGAAACCGGCAAAAATAAAGTTTGCAAATTATTAAAAGCACTATACGGATTGAGAGAAAGCCCAAAGGCTTGGTATGAGACATTTGATAAATGCGTGAGTGAACTTGGGTTCATAAGAAGCAATTACGATTACTGTTTATATGTAAACAACACAGACGATGATACTATATACATGTTAGTATTCGTAGACGATCTCTTAATATGCTGTAAAAATAAAGATAGAATCAATGAAGTCAAATCTGCTTTAATGAAAAGATTTGTAATGAAAGATCTAGGAAAAATTAAATCATATATAGGAATCGACATTGATTATAATAACGAGAAAGGTATAATGACCTTAAGTCAACAAAGATATATAGAATCATTGGCTGTGAAGTACAACTTAGAAAATGCGAAACTTTATGATACTCCGATGGAGACAAATTTAAAACTCGAACAGGCTAATAAAGCAGATGAAACAATAAAATATCGAAATTTAATAGGTGAATTATTATATATCAGCACAGGTACAAGACCTGACATAACTTACAGCGTGAACTACTTAAGTAGATTTCAGAGTTGCTACGATTCAACACATTTTAAATACGCGATGCGAATATTAAAATATCTATACAAAACAAAAAATTTAAAATTAACTTATGGTTGTAACTTAAATAAGGATAAACTCGATTGTATGGTCGATTCAGACTTTGCAGGTGATAACATTGATAGAAAATCAACCACCGGATTTGTTATAAGAATGTATGGAAGTATAATATATTGGAAAGCACAGAAACAAAAAACTGTGACTAAAAATTCAACATTTGCTGAATACATTGCATTGTCTGAAGCGACAACAGAAATATTATTTATAATTAATCTCTTGAAAGACGCCTTCAATACGACATTTAAAAGTCCTGTCAAAATATACGAGGATAACTCAGGCGCAGTAGCAATAGGTAAATTCGGTAACTTAACAAAAAATTCTAAGCACATTGAAGTACAATGTCATTATGTAAATGAGAATTACGAAAAAGGTGTTATCGATATTGTAAAGATAGAAAGTGAAAAAAATATAGCGGACATATTCACTAAGAGTCTATGTAAGGATAAATTTATTAAAAATAGAAACACGCTGAAATTATTATAGAAGATTATAAATAAAAGTCGAAAATTCAAGGAGGCGTGTTGAATATTGTGAATATTTCGCCTTCTGTATATGAGCGTAGCTATGAGACATAAACAGCGCGACACACGTATTCACACATGTAAGTCTCCCCTTCCTAGTGTGTCTGCGACTATGAAGGTGCGTCGAGCGACAGCGAGCGACGCGATATACTCTCTCTAGTCTCGGACGCCCAGTATGTAGCATCTCGCGCATGGCGTAGGCAAGCGCCTCTTTATATTCACACTACCTAATAAACTAGTCATTTCTTTAAGTATAACCCAGAGTATTTTTACTACACCTATCCACCAACTCCAACAGAAACATAGTTTCAATTTACTAGCTAATTGCCATCGCGTCGGAAGAGATCTCTCGCGTATACTGTACATTCAGTAATTTCATGATTATTCTTTTTACATCTCAAACAGTCATACGGGGTAGCTTCGTTTACAAAGGAGCTTTGCTCTGACTTATCATTTTCATTTTCTACAACTAAATTAACTGTTTCAGAGTTATGTGACAGTAATGTTTTATTTTTCATTTTTTCTTTATGGTTTTCAAGCGTTGAAACTTGTGCTAAATTTATGATGCCTATTTTATTGTACATTTTCGCTTCTAAATAGATAAATTCAGATAGACTTTCTAAATCAGACATATCATTATCCGTTCTAGCTGCATATTTCACAAAATCACCTACCATATTGGCGGGTAATTTTCTTAAAATTTCTTTCAAAAGTTCGGGATTAAACAAATATCCCTTTCCATCTAAAGATTCAATAGCCATAACGGCATTACGTACTTTCGTTGCGAAGTTTACAATGTCTATCGATCCCGACAATACATTTGGTAATTTTCTTAGGCCGGCAACTATTTTTTCTAAAATTATATTTTTATTACCGAATCTTAACTCAAGTGTTCCCATAATTGAGTTTAAATCATCTATCCCCGTTGCGAGGAGATTTTCGACCGCTGCACGCGCTTCGCCATGCAAATGTGACGTACAGACGGTCGTCTATGCCTTGATACCACTTTTGCCGTTTATAGCCTGGTATTACCCAAGAGCTAGGGATGGCCAAATCTTACAAACGTTTTATTTGAACTTATCACTGAAGGAGGGAGGGACAAAAAGGTTAATATATTTGAGGAGACAAGTGATTCCAGCTCTGCCCATTCGGCACAGAACGATCTGAACGCTCCTCGGAAGTGGGTATATGTGAAGAACTAAGTTGAGAAAAGATTGGAGAGAAGAAATGAAATTCGAAGACAATTTTTTGACTTACACTTAGGTTTATTCAGAGTTTCCCTCCCTGGGTTACAAGTGGTGTGCTGGCGGCTGGTCGAGTCCGATGGTGGCGAGGAACTTGTCTGTTCAACTCTGATGGTAGCGAGGAACTGCCTGACGGCGGAGGGACGAGGGAAAAAGCTTAGTTCGGTTTTCTCCTTCTTCCCTCCCACGCCAAGTACGGTTTGGGGGTACTCTCCATGGGGGAGTTTACAAAAATTTTTGGGGACAGTTGACTGGTCGCACAAGTATGGGTGGCAAAATAAGGGTGGGCCTAAGGCTCTTTGACGCGGCTAATTGGCTGCGTAGGGGAAAGGAGCATCCCCCAGCTTTCAGCTGTAGTTTCGACCGTTTCACAGAGATGACGTTACATGTAGTGTTTCTGCGCTTATTTTTCATTAATGTTAAATACATCGTTTACATAAAAAATTCGGTTAACTATTTATTATATAGCGTTAATTATTGTATATGAACTTAACAAATGACTTATTTCCTAATTAAATCTAATTTTGTTGTACAAATTTGCGCACACTTAATATTTTAATACTTCCAAAATACACGGTTTAAAATCTAATTAGCTATCGAGTAGAAAATACATATTATTTGTACGTTTGTAAGCTTAAAACTAACTTAAAAATTAATAATAGTGTCAAAAATATAAAAAAGTGACAATTTTTATTCATTCCTTTATATAGAAACAGATTTTATAAGTTAAACTAAATTATTCTGGCGAGATGCTTGTATAAGAATTGTTATTTATAACTAAATTTTTATGTTCCGTTGCAATATATTATTGTTACAATATATTATTGTTGCAATATATTATTGTAAATGATTACACTTTACGAGTTACAGAACCTATTATTTATTATTGTTGTCAGTTATCCTCGTTGTATAGTAAAAGAAAGTAAAGAACCTCCTTCATTTTTGCAATACTCTATGTGTTTATATATATGTAAGAGATGCAGTTAATACATATGTATCAGAATAAATTCGCGAATACATCTTGCATTACTATATATATATATATATGCCTATACTTTAGTAAACTTTTATAAATAGTATATGTAAAAGAGTGTGTAACGTGGTTTTACAAAGATTTTAATTAAAGTACACAAATATCATTATATTCTTATTTTTCATTTTATTTATGAGTTTGTTTATTATTGTGAGATGATGACTCGTACGTTCCAAAGTGTAAATTTTGAAGGAGGTTGCAATAAAACGATCAACGAGGAATCAAGAAAAATTCATTTAAAACTTAGTTTATTGGCCAATAAACTAAGTTTTAAATGAATTTTTCTTGGTTCCTCGTTGATCGTTTTATTGCAACCTCCTTCAAAATTTGTTTATTATTTATTACTAAAATGAAGTTGTTGTGAGGTGTTTTATTAAGTATCTTTACTTCTACCAGGCCTATTTTCGTAAAATTTAGATCAGCGTAATCAGAAAAATTTAAATTAACATAAGTTAATAACTACAAGTTAAAATGTAAAAATAAAATTAGCTATATGTAAAATCGAAGGAAGTTGTAACGGTCGAAATTTTATGGCTTTTTGGCGACGCGTAGGCGCGCATGTGCACAGCTGGGGTGGCCTGCCTTTCGGGGTAAGGTCGTAAAATCTTTCCCTTTTTTTCACATAGGAGGAAATGCTTTCGCTCTTGATGAAAGTTTCCACTTGCATGGTGTTCTGTTTTTTTTTTATCTTATTTCGTGGGAAAGGATCGGAATGCAGTGTCTTGCATCTGCATGACAAAATCTGACCGTTACTTTGTGCGGGCCAACGGTTCGAATACGAGAATTCTTTTGGACTGTTTGGAAGAAAGATATATTTTCCTTTTTTTTTTTTTTTTTAAAGTAGATGTTAAGAGGATTCAACGTAAGGTGGTCGAGAAGACCATCAGACGTTACACAAAGCTTCAAATAAACGTAAAATATTTTCCTTGTCCGTAAATTCCCCTAATTCAGAAGATACCTCGTATGACTGTTTAAAACGTCTCCAATCTAATGGCTCTCCAGAAAAATTTGGTAATTTCTTTACTGAGGTTAAACGGTTTACAAATCGCGAGCTATTATTTATCTCTGATGCGTCATTCAAAGCGTTCATTGTATCTTCTATAACATCTGCAATCCGAATAATTGGATCCGTTTCTAAGTCATTGTATGTACTTTTGTTAATAGAAATTCTGGTTTCAACACGAGGCGTAGAAGATAAGATATTTTCATTTGAATGACGCATACTCTCATTAACCGATATTTCAAAATCATCGTTTAAGTCGCTAAAGGTGTCGCTACCTTTTTCAAAATTAGAAAAAACATTCTCAAGTAAATTTACTCTAGTACGCATCGGTAATCGTTGTTGTTTTCTTGGAGGCTCAATATCTTCATCGTCGGTTGCCGGTCGATACTCTAGCACAGTGATGGGCCCCCGGAAGTTCGGAGATTGGGAATAAACTAGATCCTAGTTCTTTTGTCCCGAAGCGAACTTCAGAGCACTAGAATTTGCTATAGTTATGCACGAGCACGTTTAAGCTGTCTTCGCGTACGCTACGACTGTTTCGCGTTCGCTCTGTAACGTTTCGCGTACGCTACGAGTATTTTCGTGTGTTTCCTATGAACGATTTCGCGTACGCTACGGGGCAATTTTGCGCACGCTGCTTACGCGTCTTTCGCGTACGCTATGAGTATGCCGTGAGTATTATGGATTTTTCGGATTTTACTGACGGAATTTTCGCGTACTCTACGACTATTTCGTGTGGGTTCTGTAACGTTTCGCGTACACTACGAGTGTGTTGTGTTTGCGCCGTGCCATATAGACCATTTCGCGTAAAACTTTTGCGTTAAACTGTTTATAAAAGCAAATGAATGCAAATAACTAAAAATAACAGGACGGTCTGGGAATGCCTAAAACAGTTAGTAAGCGCTGTAAATTCCCACTAATAGTTATATAAGCACTTATTTGCATTTTTTCCCCCTTTGCTGATGATTCCATGTGAGAAATGGTTTTAGAATACAAAAAAGCAAATAACTTTTAATAACTGTTACCAAGTATTATTTATTTTTATTAAGGGGGTCGGAAAGTCAATTAAAAATTCAAATTTTCGCGCCACAATATAGCAGACGAAAAAATAAGTAATTTGCCTATAACAAATAGTAAAAACAATATTATGGAAAACCAGGACTTCATTGGCCTCCGTTACATGATTATCTATCATTTTACAAAGTTTGAAGTTTCTATATAAATATTTCGCTGAATGGCATTTGAATTACTTGATTTTGAGACATTATTCAAATGTCATTCAGCGAAATATTTATATAGAAACTTTAAACTTTGTAAAATGATAGATAATCATGTAACGGAGGGCAATGAAGTCCTGGTTTTCCATAATATTGTTTTTACTATTTGTTATAGGCAAATTACTTATTTTTTCGTCTGCTATATTATGGCGCGAACTTTGAATTTTTAATTGACTTTCGGACCCCCTTTAAATATTAATTATTTTAATTAATTAATTATTTTAATTTATTGACACTTTCTATAAAGTATTATTTTTTAATACACATGGATGCTCATAATTTATTGTTAGTGACTGTTATTAATTTTAAGTAACAATTTGATGTTAATAGTATTTGTCAGTAGTACATTATTAATTATTATCATGAAATTATTTTTATAATCCAAATAAAGTTATAAATTGTACAACAATATTAATATTTAATTATAAATAATAATCATTCAACCTCTTATAAATTTTTCTTTTTTAAATCGATTCAAACTTTCATTTCATGAATAAAAAAAGGCAAATACATGCAAATAACTGTAAAAAACTATTACTACAAGGAAAAATTCTTCAAAACTAATGATAGGTGTTATACGCGAAAAATACGCAAGTAGCGTACGCGAATTGTGCTTTTTAACATTAACGAATTATTCGAAGCGCACGGGACAGACATGCAAGTAGCTTACGCAAAATGCTTCTTAGCATACACGAATTACTCGTAGCGTACGCGAAAGACACGCACGTAGCGTAGGTACACGAAATGCTTCTTAGCACTAACGAATTACTCGTAGCGTACGCGAAAGTCTCGCTCCTTAGCGTACACGAAATCCTCCACAACACTAGCTAATAATTGTAGCGTAAGCGAAAGACACGTATTGAGTAGCGTACGCGAAAGCCTCCATAGCACCCCAGGCGGAAATAAATTATGCGCACAATTGTTAAAATAACTCTTGCACACTGTGCTCATTTATCGTGCACGTAACATACCGAAAAATAGTACATTTTGTAACCAGGGCCGGATTAAGGGTTGTGGGGACCATGGGCCCTAGATAGTATGCGGGACCCCTATGGAAGGCCGCACTACAAACTAGTTATGTAAAACTCGAGGGGCTACACACTCCTTGTCATCTAAAAATACTCCCGAAATCATCTGAGTCCTCTATAAATACTCTCAGTCCTCACATGTCCTTTCGTAAAATCAAAAAGAACTAAGTATACCACAGAGGACATGGGAGGACATGGGAGGACAGGAGAGAACATTGGCGAAAGCGGGAGGACATGCGAGGATACAGAAAAGAATAGAACTATTGAGTGAAATATTAATTCTTAATCACATGCTTATTAATTTTGTAATTTGTATTAGTTTTTGAAAAATTAGTTATAAAAATTATTAAGTTAATCATAATAATATTTAATTTATTACTTCTTCTAAACCCCAAGTAGGCGGGGGAGGCGAGTTCCAAGCGTATACGGGAGCGCGTCAGACCTGTACACATAGCAAAATAATTATTTAAATAATTCTTAACCCCAAGCAGATGGGGGAAGCCAGTTCCACACGTATACGGGAGCGCGTCAGACGTGTATACATAGGAAAATAATGATTTTAATAATTCCTAACCCCAAGTAGCCGGGGGAGTTTTTGGGGACTATATCGTTATACGGCTATACTCTGACGTCAAGGACAGTATTTCGTTGCAAATCATAGCGGCACAATAGTCCTCAAAAACGTGTTCAGCGTGTCGAAAAAACCGCCAGGTACATTCATATTTGCAGTATAGGCTATGATTTGCGAGGAAATCGACTCCTGTGCATAAGGGTGTAGTCGTAGACCGAAATAGTCCTCAAAAACGCGTTCAGATGGTCGAAAAACCCCCCAGGTACACTACCATTTGCTAGGAAATCGTCTCCTGGGCATGAGGGTGTAGTCGTACACCGAAATAGCCCTCAAAAACCCTATTTTTTCAAAGATTTATTTTAATTAATGCTCAAATGCATAGAAATAGCTGGGAAAGATTTAATTAATTATTTATAGATGGTAGAATTAACAGAGAATTAATTATACGTCGTATAATTAACAGGTAATTTAATTATACGTCGTATAATAATTAACACAGAATGTAATTCTACGTCGTATAATTAAATTTGGAAAATTTATTCTTCTGTATACACCTACAACAAGAATTAAAAAGTTCATTCTTAATTCAACAAGCCTTTCATTAAAGATTAACAGTTAATCATTATTTAAACTATCGTTAATTCAAAATTAAAAAGTTAATTCATAATTAAATCGGCCTAGAATGAACGATTAAAAGTTAATCCTTAATTATATGAGTGTTTAATTAAAGATTAAAAAGTAAATTCTTAATTAAATAGGCCTACAATTTAATATTAAAATTTAATTATTAATTGAATGAGCCTTTAATTAAAGATGAAAAAATTAATTATTAATTAAACCATATAAACCGCTACTTACGTGTTTCTCGCGTACGCTACGGGAATTTCGTGTGTGCTGTTGATCATTTCGCGTACGCTACGAGCATTTCGCGTACGCTACGAGTATTTCGTGCATGCTATAGAGTATTTCGCGTACGCTAAGACTATTCATCATGGTCTTTGAAGTATTTCGCGTACGCTACGAAGCATTTCGCGTGCGCTACTCGTATTTCGATTATGCTATCGAGTATTTCGCGTACGCTAAGACTTTTTTATCATGGTCTTTGGAGTATTTCACGTACACTACCTGAGATCTCACCTGATATCTCAGCAGAGAAATCACCTGAGACCACATGTACATACCAATTTGTAAAAATTAAAAAATTATGTGTAACATTTTTCAGTAGGGTTATGCTATGGACCATTTCGCGTACGCTACTTACGTATTTTTCGCGTACGCTATGAGTATTACGCGTATGCTACGGACTTTTTCGTGTACGCTACGTCCCTTTCGCGTACGCTACGTCCCTTTCCGCGTACGCTACGTATCTTCGCACTACGGGTATTTCGTGTGTGCTGTAGATCATTTCGCGTACGCTACGGAGAATTTCGCGTACGCTACGCGTTTTTTCGTGGTTTTTTTATCGAGCATTTCGCGTACGCTACGAGTATTTATTATGTTCTTTGGAGCATTTCGCGTACGCTACTTACGTGTCTCTTTCGCGTGCGCTACGAGTATTTCGCGTACGCTACAAGTATTTCATGTGTGCTATGAAGTATTTCGCGTACGCTATACCTATGTGCCTTTCGCGCTTCCCTATTAAACAATTTTAGGTGAGATCTCAATAAGTATCTCATGTCATTTCTTGTGTTAATTTCTCACCTGATATTCTACTCCAGATTATTGGAAATTGCCTGTCAGGATGCTTAACACCCTAGATGAACTCATAAATGCATGTTATAGAAGCATTGTACACAATTTTTCAATTGTTATAAATTTGGTACATTTGAGACGTGACCTGAGATCTCAGCAGAGAAATCACCTGAGGTCACATATACCTGTCAATTTGTAAAAATTAAAAAATTGTGTGTAACATTTTTCAGTAGGGTTATGCTATGGACCATTTCGCGTTCGCTACTTACGTGTCTTTCGCGTACGCTATGAGTATTGCGTGTATGCTACGGACTTTTTCGCGTACGCTACGTCCCTTTCGCGTACGCTACGTCCCTTTCGCGTACGCTACGTATCTTTCGCGTGCGCTACATGTCTTTCGTGCATGCTCTGGGGTATTTCGCGTACGCTACTTATGTGCTTTTCGCGTTTATACTATGGATAATTTCGCGTACGCTACTTGTTTTTCATTTTTACTAGGGCTGGGATTATAAAAAGACGTTCTCCTATATTTAATTCATTGTTACTATATTTATTTTAACAAATTTTAATTATTTTTTACTTTATATCTTCTTTGGGCACTGAGCTCTCTTCATCCCCTTTTTTTTTATTTTGCCAACGTCTCTTGTTGACCTGCCATTTCTGATTTCTATATCTTCGTTTTTCTGCATCTGTAAAATAATAAAATTAAAGCATTTACAACACTTGGTTTTTTCAACTTAAGGATGTTCCGATAAAAAATATTGTTTATTAATTATTTATTGTGATAAAAATATTTTTTGTCACACAAGCACGTTTTTCGTGTTTTTTTGACCTATTATGCGAGCTGAAAGTGATCGTTTATAGACCGGCGGGCAAAAAAATTTTTTTTTTGCCCGCTCCGGTGAGCAGCGGGCAAAAAGAGTTCTCTTTTGCCCGCTGCTCATGAGCTTCGTTTTTGTGAAAAAAAAACACGAAAAACAATACTTGTGTTACAAAAAATATGATGTGCACCAAGGGCTTAGTGGGCCTTTTGATCTCGTGTGATGGTAGTACTCGTCTACGGCTCGCGGGCACACTTGCTTTCGACTCGTACTGCAAACTTCCCACTCGGTCTAAAAAGGCCCACTTTACGCCCTTGGTACACAATATACTATTTTGTAAGGCAAGTATGGATTTTCGCTTTTTTTTGTTCTAATGTACTAAATTCGACAGCGGGCGATTTTGATTTTTTAGCGCCCGCTGGTCGATAAAAGGTCGCTTTCGGCTCTATTAATAGGTTCGAAAAACGCGAATATCGTGCTTGCGGTACAAAAACTATATTAAAGTTCTGTGTCCTCCTGAACAAGAATTTGAAATTATCATTCGTGGTCAAAAAGCTGATTTTGAAGAAAGTTTAAAAATATTGAACGTAGGTATGAAAGAAGTTATGATGTCAATATGATGGCAGACTACTGTGAGATATTGAAAAGCGAGGCTACGCTAAAGGTCAAGAAATAAGAATTATAAGAGAATTACAGAAAACTATTACATAGGTCATTTGAAGATAAACGTGTACGAAAGCGCAAACGACATAAAATGATATATTGCTCTTACATCCGAAAATATGTAGCTCAGACTGCTTCTATTCCTTTGTGAGAAAAAAATAACTTTTATTTTTAACCTTTTTTATTTTTAACCTTCTGTTAGTGTTTCAAAGGTCTATATTTTTTAAATAAACAGTTTATGTAGAATCAATGCTTATCCTTTGGCCTAATTCAATGCCAAAGTGAAATGTATTTCTCATAGATTTTATCCATTCAAAATAGCAAATAACTGCTAATATCTGGTTTTAGGCATCTAAACAGTATCCAGTAAGTTGATTTGGTTAACTTACAATACTTTTTCACACTTGGCATACCTATTTCCATAGTATCGTGGCAATAAAAGTAAAAAGAAAACGTCGTCTTTATCATTTTTTTTTTAGTTTTCTTGAAAATAAGTCTTTTGACCCTACTTTGTACTTCAAATTCGTGTTAAAGAGACAAAAATACATAGAGATAGAGTGGTCATGATCACAGCACAAGGTACTTTTCTTTTGTGGGTCTCTGTAATTTAATAAAGACAAAGTTAAATATTTTCTTTTTCTTCGTTTCCTACACTGAGAAAAATGATATTATAAAATTACTATAATACATAATATTGTCGGGACATATTTGTAAAGTTCAAATAGTTACTATGTACTACCAAAGTTTTAAAATATTTTGATGTTCATTCCGTAAAAAACGAAGATGTCCAGAACCACCGGGTAACACTTTTTTTTGAAGATAGTGAAAAAACAATTTTTTTTATTTTTTCAAGCATTCTAACGATCATTTTCGTTATTGGTATTTTAATTTGAACCAACAATAACAAAAGCTATGGCCGAAAATGGTATGGGTGCCACTGTACAGCACTTCAAAATTTCAACTAAAATGAATTAATCAACTGTATTTCGTCGGCTGGGAGGAAAAAGGTGGTAACTTGGCTGCGCGCTAAGAAAGATGATTTTAAATTCTAAATTCATGTAGAAATATTTTATTTTGTTATAAAATTTCAAGCGAATTTGAAGTAAATGAAACAAAATAACACGCGAGTTTTTTCTCTCAGCTAGCGATTTGCCGTTTTTATTTCACAATTTACTACTTAATAAATGGACGTGTGGTAGCCAACAATAATTGAGAAATCCATTCAACATTACGATACATAAAACAAACTTTCTGCAACTCTTTCGTATTTTTTTAATAACTTATACATAAGATAGGAATTTCCTCATCGCCTCCCTGGTTGAAATTGTCAAGTTAATAAATAAATAAGAAATATCGCCGATTATTCGGTAGCTATGAAACGATTATCGATAGTTTACAAGTATAATTAAGAAATGCTAGAGTAAAATTCATTTGCAGTAATCCGAAAATAGTAATTTTTTCGCTTGATTCTGTTTCTCTATACTCTCACCTTAATAAGTATTAAGGTTTTTCTAGAAAATTAAAATTGATTCTAATTTTTTACCCAGTACGGCCTAATTTAAAGTTTCTCAAGAATTCAATAAAATTTATGTTGAATCAATTTAAGTTGTAGTTATATTATAATATCAAATTTCATGTCTTGGCTCCAAAACGAAGAACGCGAGCATAGATAGATCATTTTGCCGATTCAGTACACCTGTCAATGGTCAGTTTTGTATTCGAAAAACATCAAGTGATTCACAAAAATAGTCCTGGCTAGAATTTAGATTTTTTTATTTGTAAGCTCACTCGTGAGGCAGGAGAATTTCGTTAAATTAAAATTCATCACTTTAAAGTTAAGAAATGAGTCTGGATATTATAATAACAATAAGCTAAACAGTGCAATAGAGTTTTTTAAAAATTGGTTAATGTAACTTTTTCAAGAAATACCATTTTTTAGATTGAAGATTATAGAAAAAGTGACGTGGCTCATCGGAAACCAAATTAATAGGCTTATTCCAATAAGGTCAATTCCAATAAAATCAATCACATGAAAAGTTAACATATTTGCGGATTGGCTCTTATATGTACATATGCGATAGGGAAAGAAATTGGAATAAAATATGTAAAATCTTCAAACTTGAATTCCTACATTAAAAACAAATAATGTGGGTTTTTATTTTCGAATAAAAATCTGTTATAAAATGTATTATTTCTTTTTAGCATCAGTAAAACTTACATAAATTGAAAAAGACGAGTGTAGAATATTTCACACAGTAAAAGAGAGTAATAACATCTGAGACGAATAAGAGTAACTCATTTTCAATTAAAATCATTACGAACCGTTAACATTACATGCGCGAATATTTTATTTATTAATATTGACTTTTCAGAAAATTATAAGCAATGAAAGATAGCATAAGAAAATGGTTAAAAATTTGTCTTCATTAATTTTCAGAAAAATCAATATTTTCCAATGAAGCGGAGCTTAAATTTTAGCTCTTGCTGTCTACTTTTATAATCTTTTTTGCTCGTTTTCATATCATAAATACTTGAAATGTGACAGTCAATAAAAGAGACGTAATTTTTTTTTTAAATATTCTAGGATGATCTTGAGGTGATCTTTCTACTCACAAGAAGTGTATCTCAGATCCGGGTCATGGATTCTCACCAGCTCGCAGGATCTTTCTTCTTTTACCTAAAAATGAAAGCCTATGCGATACTAGACCCTAACGCTTCGAGGATTCTGAGATAAGCCCTTGAATTATTTAAAAATTGAATGGTATTTTGCACTCAAATTATATTTTTGGTGGATGAACCTGCTTTAATACCTATAAACAAGCATACAGGCATGATTACTTGCTTGATTATTGTATCACATGGTAAAATGTATAAAAATCTCTAATGAAAGAATTCTTAATTAATTTATATTACCTTATTTGATGACGTAAAAGCCCTTAAATTGCTTATTTGACGATAAGACCTTGATTTAGATCTATAAATAAGCATTCAGACATTATTATCACTTAAGTAATGGTTTTATATGGTAAAATATGTTATACTTTTTCTCAAAAATACTATTATGAAATGTGCATTACCTTGTTTGAAGTCATAAATGCCTTTTTTTCCAATATTTCTCATTTAAATTACAATATAAGCAATTGTCACCTTAGGGCATGGCTTTACATTTTCAATCCATCCTTAGTTTTCTAACTCAAAGAATAATTAATGTATTCATGTTCCAATCAGTCCTTTTTATCCATAGATCACTGAAAAATAGTTTTGACAATATTCTAATGTCTACAATCAAAAAAGTTTTGATGTGCCGTGTTGCAGTATAAAAGCTGTCTCCTGAAGATAACCTGTAACAGAGTAAAAAAAACAAACACAAAGTACCAAATTTTTTAAAAAGAATTATTTAATATAAATAAAAAAGTTATACGTATCTAATATAAGCATAATTGAAGTCATTGGACGTTCTATTGATGGTGTAGTTTACCTCTTGTTCCTTGCATCATCTTTGAAAACGTCTTCTTGCCTTCGTGGACCTGCGTTTCCCGTCTTCTCTTTTCTTCTTTTCTTCTTTTCACTTGTTCACTACATCTTTACCCTAAACTCCAATACCTGAAAGTACACTCGTATAAAAACAATGACAGAGAAACAAGAGTTGATACCAAATAAGATAGACCACACCATTGCTGTCTGCTCCATGTATTTTGACAGCCCATGGCTCGTTGCGTGTACGTTGAACCGAATAATCGATTACACGGCACTACACCAGTGTCACCAATATCAAGTCAATATAAAAAGCAATATTTATGAAGTCTGTATAAGGTGGCAAATTATTAATGTAATATTTTTTAAAATAAGAATTAAATTAATTACCACAATTAAAATTAAAAAATGATTTAATGATAAAAAGATTATACTTTAATTTTAAAAAAAAGTTTTAAATTACTTTATACGCAAATAATATTTTTTAATTTTAATTGTGGTAATTAATTTAATTCTTATTTTAAAATGTAATTAATGTAATATTTTTTAAAAAGAATGTGAAAAGAAGAAAAGAAGAAAAGAGAAGACGGGAAACGCAGGTCCACGAAGGCAAGAAGACGTTTTCAAAGATGATGCAAGGAACAAGAGGTAAACTACACCATCAATAGAACGTCCAATGACTTCAATTATGCTTATATTAGATACGTATAACTTTTTTATTTATAGTAAATAATTCTTTTTAAAAAATTTGGTACTTTGTGTTTGTTTTTTATACTCTCTTACAGGTTATCTTCAGGAGACAGCTTTTATACTGCAACACGGCACATCAAAACTTGTTGGATTATAGACATTAGAATATTGTCAAAACTATTTTTCAGTGATCTATGGATAAAAAGGACTGATTGGAACATGAATACATTAATTATTCTTTGAGTTAGAAAACTAAGGATGGATTGAAAATGTAAAGCCATGCTTCTAAGGTGACAATTGCTTATATTGTAATTTAAATGAGAAATATTGGGAAAAAAGACATGTATGACTTCAAACAAGGTAATGTACATTTCATAATAGTATTTTTGAGAAAAAGTATAACATATTTTACTATATAAAACCATTACTTAAGTGATAATAATGTCTGAATGCTTATTTATAGATCTAAATCAAGGTCTTATCGTCAAATAAGCAATTTAAGGGCTTTTACGTCATCAAACAAGGTAATATAAATTAATTAAGAATTCTTTCATTAGAGATTTTTATACATTTTATCATGTGATACAATAATCAAGCAAGTAATCATGTCTGTATGCTTGTTTATAGGTATTAAAGCAGGTTCATCCACCAAAAATATAATTTGAGTGCAAAATACCATTCAATTTTTAAATAATTCAAGGGCTTGTATCTCAGAATCCTCAAAGCGTTAGGGTCTAGTATTGCGTAGGCTTTCATTTTTAGGTAAAAGAAGAAAGATCCTGCGAGCTGGTGAGAATCCATGACCCGGATCTGAGATACACTCCTTGTCAGTGCAGATATGACTTAGGCTTCATGTTAACCTTCAATATGTGGTGTAAAATGTCAACCTAGATTGGCTTTATTTACTTGCTGCACTTTACTCGTATCAATCCACTTTACAACTGAAAATTATTATGTATGAATTTAGCTCCAATTAACTGATCAGCCAATAGGAAGCTTAGTAATAGAGTTAACAATGTTTTAGACCTCAACTAAAAAAATAAATGTCAAAACATAGTAATTATGTTAATATTGCAAGTATATCCCGACGTTACTATGTATTATAGTAATTTCTTTCATCATTTTTCTCAGTGTATGCCTCGAAAACGAGTGTTCCCCCAAAAACTTCCGAAACGTCGGCAATACTACGATAAACTACATTGATTCGTATAACATCCGCTTTCCTCTTCTCAATAAAATTACTAGGAAGGAAAAACAAATATTAAGAATTAAATATTTTATGGTATTTATATAATTAATTCTTTCTTATTTCGTTATAGAAAAAAACAAACGAGCTGGAAAGTAGGTAAAGGCCAGACAGCAAACAACCTATAATAATGCTGGGACTGCAGCGGTTGGTAAAAGAGTATCGTACAAAGAATATGCCGAGATGCAAGCCGACATGGTGGTTGCCGGCATAAAGCGATCGGAGCAAATGGGTAATTATGTGTAATACAATTAAAATAAAAAAATAATAATAATAATAGTAATAATAATAATACGTATCGTTTTGTATTCCCGCATTTAATTCATTTTTAAATCAAAACCCGTGTAGAAATGTTAACCAGAAGCTAACTATTTTTTAGCTAACTTTATGGCTAAAAACGAATATTGCTTGTATTTAATAATTATGTACCAATAAGAAATAAATTATGGTAATTACACTTCATAAAATATATATTTTAAGTAATAGTAGAACTTTTATATGAATTATATTGCATTATGATTTTTACTAAAAATGATTACATTTAATTAACACGTTAGCGATAAATTATGGTTAATTTTCTACCAGGGAACGTGAAAAAAAAATCTTGCGGGAACATACCCTGGATACTAATAATTCCCTCTCTACAATCTACCAAATTTTTTTGGCGTATCCAGCAAAATCACTAGAGCGTATTGGTAACATTCACAGAGCCAACCTTCTAAAAAATAGTCGCACGATATTGAATTTACTAGTATACAATATCGCGCTGTTATTTTTTTATCGAAAAGTTCTGAAATATAAGTCGAGAATATTTCAACCAGAAAAATTCTGATGGTTCAAATTATACAGTTATTAAGATGTTTAGATAATTGAATTTATTTAAGTTAAGGTGAGAGGGGAAAGCCCTTAAGGCATAAAACCTCTCTAAAAAAAATACAATTAATTCAAATAAATAAGTATGTGTAGGTGTGAATGTATTGAATATAAAACAGGAACGCATTGCGCGTAACCTTTAATGCCGTGGCCGTAATTATACGTGGAGTTTAACCACACGAATCCGCGTTGCGCGAATCGCGTTATTATTTCGTGACTGACACATGGATTCACTTATATAAAATAAATCGCGTAATATAAAGTAAAAGGACTTCCTACTTTTTTAGACGTATAATTAGATAGATGCTTTTTTCATGTGCAAAAGAAAAAAAAGATTAGATTAATCTAATAAATCAAAAAACTACCGATCTGAAGCAATCTTTTTTTTTTTTAACTCAAAAAATAGCGACACGGAGCGCGCTCGCACAGTTTTCTTTCGCACATGAGATGGTGCCACAGGCTTAATAAATAAGAAAACATAACAGTTCGTACATGAGTAATTCCGCCAAACTTTTCAAATTTGATCTAGCGAGAAATTGAAAAAAAAAATTCAGAGCACATTTTCACAGGACCTTTTTTCTTCGTTTCTAGACCTGAAATAGTGAAAAAGTGGTAGCGTTACTCTTTTTTTCAAAACCATATATTTTACCGGATAACTCATATGAAAGCTATGGGAACAACTAGTAGTTGGTGATAATCTTTTCTGTATAAAAGTCGTCGATTTATAATAAATAAGTGAAAAATACTTACTTGTCAACTTCGACAAGTGGTATGTTTTTTTTAAAGGGATATAATGTATTGATCACGTCACAAAAAAGTGACTTTTCATTGACCTTATAAGTGTGCCAGCGATTAATTACGTTTCTTAAAACCAGTTTCGTTGTTAATAATGACATTTAAAGTAATGTAAAATACATTCTATAAGCAGCACATCAATTAGTAACAGACAATTTCATTCGTTAAGCTAAAACAAAGGGTTTAGAATTATAGAAAATCAAAAAATGCAATGTCACTTTTTTAAAAAGCTGTATAAAGAAAAAAATTCAATTTTTGCAAAAATCTGGTAACTCTTAAATAACTAATTATGTAAGTCGTTTATTAATATGCACACATATCTGGCGTTGATTTCTTGAAAGTACATATTAAAACAGTTGTAAAAAAACTTGTGTCGAATAATTTAAAAAATAGCCATTTTTTAATCGCTTAAAGAAGATAATAATTTGTACGAGTATACCACTTAAGTATACTTGAATTTTGGCCTTTCTCTTTACCATATGTAATTTGTACTATTCTAAATTGGGTTTTCGTCCTAAGACGATGTTCTTCTAACCACATTTAAGAAATCTACCCTTTACAGAATTCCGCATATTGAGTATATCTAAAGATATGAAAGAGTAACTCGAGTTTTAAACGTATCGCGGAATTACTCATATACGCATTCCACGACGCCGAGTGCGCTACATGCTAAGCCTGATCAAAACTAACAATAAATATAGCTGATGAGGTCAATCCCCAATTGAGCAAGAAGAATTTTTCTTTTAATCTTAATAATTGTACGGTTAAGGTATTATAAATTTTTCTTTTAATCTTAATAATTGTACAGTTATTATAAAAGATAATACAAATAAACATTAAATAATGTATAACATTTTTCACATTAATGTTAAATTAAAAATCTATGAGTTTGTTTGAATTCCTTTGCCAATTTATTATAACACAGTTTCTTTGTTTAAATAAACTTTAGATTTAAGTTAAATAATACTATGTTTATTTATGTTGATATATGTCCTTTTTACGTTTTTTATATTCACTTACGCGTCATTTTTGTCACCCTCGCTAACGCTCGGCTCATGCTTCGTTTCATATTACTTATTTATTTGTAGGTATTGTTATTTTAATAAGTTTGCTGTATTTTGTGCACTTCTGTGAAAAAAATAGTATAAGCAACACGTGCACAAGGTGATCTACGCACTCGTCTTATTTGTCGAAGTATAACCCATTAATGCGCAAAACGCTAAATTTGGACATGAAACTTCGAGCCCACTGTGCTGATAGAAAAACAAATCCATTTTTGTTCAAAATCCTATATAAGGGGTTTTCGGGGATGCTCTTTCAGAATCTGGCACTTATTTTGAATGAGTGCGCAAAATAAAGCACATTCCCGCACTAGTGTGCTATTTTGCTCACTCATTCGGGTTCGCAAAATCGAATTGTGCACACTCCGTTAGGAAATAGTATATTGTGTACCAAGGGCGCAAACGAGTCGAAGGCCAGCAAGCACGAGCCGAAGGCGAGTGCGTTTTGCGAGCCGAAGACGAGTACTGCCACCACAGGAGGTGAGAAAGCCCACTTAGCCCTTGGTGTACACCATATTTTTTGTAACACAAGTATTGTTTTTCGTGTTTTTTTTTCACAAAAACGAAACTCATGAGCAGCGGGCATAATAGGTAAAAAAAACACGAAAAACGTGCTTGTGTGACAAAAAATATTTTTATCACAATAAATAAATAATTAATAAATAATATTTTTTATCGGAACATCCTTAAGTTGAAAAAACCAAGTGTTGTAAATCCTTTAATTTTATTATTTTACAGATGCAGAAAAACGAAAATATAGAAATCAGAAATGGCAGGCCAACAAGAGACGTTGGCAAAATAAAAAAAAAAGGGATGAAGAGAGTTCAGTGCCCAAAGAAGATATAAAGTAAAAAATAATTAAAATTTGTTAAAATAAATATAGTAACAATGAATTAAATATAGGAGAACGTCTTTTTATAATCCCAGCCCTAGTAAAAATGAAAAACAAGTAGCGTAAGCGAAATTATCCATAGTATAAACGCGAAAAACACATTAGTAGCGTACGCGAAATACCCCAGAGCATGCACGAAAGACATTTAGCGCACGCGAAAGATACGTAGCGTACGCGAAAGGGACGTAGCGTACGCGAAAAAATCCGTAGCATACACGCAATACTCATAGCGTACGCGAAAGACACGTAAGTAGCGAACGCGAAATGGTCCATAGCATAACCCTACTGAAAAATGTTACACACAATTTTTTAATTTTTACAAATTGGTAGGTACATGTGATCTCAGGTGATTTCTCTGCTGAGATATCAGATGAGATCTCAGGTCACGTCTCAAATGTACCAAATTTATAACAATTGAAAAATTGTGTACAATGCTTCTATAACATGCATTTATGAGTTCATCTACGGTGTAAAATATCCTGACAGGCAATTTCCAATAATCTGGAGCAGAATATCAGATGAGAAATTAACACAAGAAATAACATGAGATACTTATTGAGATCTCACCTAAAATTGTTTAATAGGGCAGCGCGAAAGACACATAGGTATAACGTACGCGAAATACTTCATAGCACACATGAAATACTTGTAGCGTACGCGAAATACTCGTAGCGCACGCGAAAGAGACACGGAAGTAGCGTACGCGAAATGCTCCAAAGAACATAATAAATACTCGTAGCGTACGCGAAATGCTCGATAAAAAAACCACAAAAAAACGCGTAGCGTACGCGAAATGCTCCGTAGCGTACGCGAAATGATCTACAGCACACACGAAATACCCGTAGTGCGAAGATACGTAGCGTACGCGAAAGGGACGTAGCGTACACGAAAAAGTCCGTAGCATACGCGTAATACTCATAGCGTACGCGAAAAATATGTAAGTAGCGTACGCGAAATGGTCCATAGCATAACCCTACTGAAAAATGTTACACACAATTTTTTAATTTTTACAAATTGGTATGTACATGTGATCTCAGGTGATTTCTCTGCTGAGATATCAGGTGAGATCTCAGGTAGTGTACGCGAAATACTCCAAAGACCATGATAAATAGTCTTAGCGTACGCGAAATACTCGATAGCATAATCGAAATACGAGTAGCGCACGCGAAATGCTCCGTAGCGTACGCGAAATACTTCAAAGACCATGATGAATAGTCTTAGCGTACGCGAAATACTCTATAGCATGCACGAAATACTCGTAGCGTACGCGAAATGCTCGTAGCGTACGCGAAATGATCAACAGCACACACGAAATTCCCGTAGCGTACGCGAAAAACACGTAAGTAGCGGTTTATATGGTTTAATTAATAATTAATTTTTTCATCTTTAATTAAAGGCTCATTCAATTAATAATTAAATTTTAATATTAAATTGTAGGCCTATTTAATTAAGAATTTACTTTTTAATCTTTAATTAAACACTCATATAATTAAGGATTAACTTTTAATCGTTCATTCTAGGCCGATTTAATTATGAATTAACTTTTTAATTTTTAATTAACGATAGTTTAAATAATGATTAACTGTTAATCTTTAACGAAAGGCTTGTTGAATTAAGAATGAACTTTTTAATTCTTGTTGTAGGTGTATACAGAAGAATAAATTTTCCAAATTTAATTATACGACGTAGAATTACATTCTGTGTTAATAATTATACGACGCATAATTAAATTACCTGTTAATTATACGACGTATAATTAATTCTCTGTTAATTCTACCATCTATAAATAATTAATTAAATCTTTCCCAGCTATTTCTATGCAGTTGAGCATTAATTAAAATAAATCTTTGGATACATAGGGTTTTTGAGGGCTATTTCGGTGTACGACTACACCCTCATGCCCAGGAGACGATTTCCTAGCAAATAGTAGTGTACCTGGGGAGTTTTTCGACCATCTGAACGCGTTTTTGAGGACTATTTCGGTCTACGACTACACCCTTATGCACAGGAGTCGATTTCCTCGCAAATCATAGCCTATACTGCAAATATGAGTGTACCTGGCGGTTTTTTCGACACGCTGAACACGTTTTTGAGGACTATTGTGCCGCTATGATTTGCAACGAAATACTGTCCTTGACGTCAGAGTATAGCCGTATAACGATATAGTCCCCAAAAACTCCCCCGGCTACTTGGGGTTAGGAATTATTAAAATAATTATTTTCCTATGTATACACGTCTGACGCGCTCCCGTATACGCGTGGAACTGGCTTCCCCCATCTGCTTGGGGTTAAGAATTATTTAAATAATTATTTTGCTATGTGTACAGGTCTGACGCGCTCCCGTATACGCTTGGAACTCGCCTCCCCCGCCTACTTGGGGTTTAGAAGAAGTAATAAATTAAATATTCTTATGATTAACTTAATAATTTTTATAACTAGTTTTTCAAAAACTAATACAAATTACAAAATTAATAAGCATGTGATTAAGAATTAATATTTCACTCAATAGTTCTATTCTTTTCTGTATCCTCGCATGTCCTCCCGCTTTCGCCAATGTCCTCTCCTGTCCTCCCATGTCCTCCCATGTCCTCTGTGGTATACTTAGTTCTTTTTGATTTTACGAAAGGACATGTGAGGACTGAGAGTATTTATAAAGGCCTCAGATGATTTCGGGAGTATTTTTAGATGACAAGGAGTGTGTAGCCCCTCGAGTTTTACATAACTAGTTTGTAGTGCGGCCTTCCATAGGGGCCCCGCATACTATCTAGGGCCCATGGCCCCCACAACCCTTAATCCGGCCCTGGTTACAAAATGTACTATTTTTCGGTATGTTACGTGCACGATAAATGAGCACAGTGTGCAAGAGTTATTTTAACAATTGTGCGCATAATTTATTTCCGCCTGGGGTGCTATGGAGGCTTTCGCGTACGCTACTCAATACGTGTCTTTCGCTTACGCTACAATTATTAGCTAGTGTTGTGGAGGATTTCGTGTACGCTAAGGAGCGAGACTTTCGCGTACGCTACGAGTAATTCGTTAGTGCTAAGAAGCATTTCGTGTACCTACGCTACGTGCGTGTCTTTCGCGTACGCTACGAGTAATTCGTGTATGCTAAGAAGCATTTTGCGTAAGCTACTTGCATGTCTGTCCCGTGTGCTTCGAATAATTCGTTAATGTTAAAAAGCACAATTCGCGTACGCTACTTGCGTATTTTTCGCGTATAACACCTATCATTAGTTTTGAAGAATTTTTCCTTGTAGTAATAGTTTTTTACAGTTATTTGCATGTATTTGCCTTTTTTTATTCATGAAATGAAAGTTTGAATCGATTTAAAAAAGAAAAATTTATAAGAGGTTGAATGATTATTATTTATAATTAAATATTAATATTGTTGTACAATTTATAACTTTATTTGGATTATAAAAATAATTTCATGATAATAATTAATAATGTACTACTGACAAATACTATTAACATCAAATTGTTACTTAAAATTAATAACAGTCACTAACAATAAATTATGAGCATCCATGTGTATTAAAAAATAATACTTTATAGAAAGTGTCAATAAATTAAAATAATTAATTAAAATAATTAATATTTAAAGGGGGTCCGAAAGTCAATTAAAAATTCAAATTTCGCGCCACAATATAGCAGACGAAAAAATAAGTAATTTGCCTATAACAAATAGTAAAAACAATATTATGGAAAACCAGGACTTCATTGCCCTCCGTTACATGATTATCTATCATTTTACAAAGTTTAAAGTTTCTATATAAATATTTCGCTGAATGACATTTGAATAATGTCTCAAAATCAAGTAATTCAAATGCCATTCAGCGAAATATTTATATAGAAACTTCAAACTTTGTAAAATGATAGATAATCATGTAACGGAGGCCAATGAAGTCCTGGTTTTCCATAATATTGTTTTTACTATTTGTTATAGGCAAATTACTTATTTTTTCGTCTGCTATATTGTGGTGCGAAAATTTGAATTTTTAATTGACTTTCGGACCCCCTTAATAAAAATAAATAATACTTGGTAACAGTTATTAAAAGTTATTTGCTTTTTTGTATTCTAAAACCATTTCTCACATGGAATCATCAGCAAAGGGGGAAAAAATGCAAATAAGTGCTTATATAACTATTAGTGGGAATTTACAGCGCTTACTAACTGTTTTAGGCATTCCCAGACCGTCCTGTTATTTTTAGTTATTTGCATTCATTTGCTTTTATAAACAGTTTAACGCAAAAGTTTTACGCGAAATGGTCTATATGGCATGGCGCAAACACAACACACTCGTAGCGTACGCGAAACGTTACAGAACCCACACGAAATAGTCGTAGAGTACGCGAAAATTCCGTCAGTAAAATCCGAAAAATCCATAATACTCACGGCATACTCATAGCGTACGCGAAAAACGCGTAAGCAGCGTGCGCAAAATTGCCCCGTAGCGTACGCGAAATCATTCATAAGAAACACACGAAATAGTCGTAGCGTACGCGAAGACAGCTTAAACGTGCTCGTGCATAACTATAGCAAATTCTAGTGCTCTGAAGTTGGCTCCGGGACAAAAGAACTAGGATCTAGTTTATTCCCAATCTCCGAACTTCCGGGGGCCCATCACTGCTCTAGCACCGTGCGTTCTTGGTGCGCTCGCGCTCGTTGTGGTTGCGGAGGCTCGAGGTTGTCATCGTAATCCGCCGGCTGTCGCGCTGAAGTCGTGCGAGTTCGACGCACTGCTGCTGGCTGCTGTTGTGGAGGAGCGTGTTCATCATCGCGGGTGTCCGGCTGTCGACCTGAAGTCGTGCGAGCTCGACGTACTGGCGCTGATTGTTGTCGTGGACGCTCGAGGTCATCATTGCGGGCTGCCAGTTGTCGCACTGAAGTCGTGCGAGTTCGATACACCGGCGCTGCTGCTGTTGTAGAGGCTCGTGGTCATCATTACGGATCCCCGGTTGTCGACCAGAAGACGTGCGAGCTCGACGCACTGGTGCTGGTTGTTGTCGTGGAGATTCGGGGCTATCATTGCGGGCTGCCGGTTGTCGCGATGACGTCGTGCGAGTTTGACGCACTGGTGCTCGCCGTTGTGGCTGAAACGCGGGTTCAGGTTGTTGCTCTTCGGATTCAGCACTGCGTTTCCGCCCTCTCCGTTGATAAGACATTTCAGAACTATCGAAACTTACAATTTATTAGTTCGAAAGTATCCTGGTCACGGCACCAAAAAATGTAGTTAAATAATTCAAACAATTTTTAACAAACTTGAATTTATTATTATAATTGTTATTTTATAATTACAATTGATAAAATAATTAGTTTTGTAAGAGTGAAAGGCAAAAGGGCAAATCCAGATTTTAACGTCTACTCTTTCGGCGAACTCAAGAGCGAATGCCAAAGTCGCCGAACTCGGTTGAAAATCAACATCCAGTTAGTTACCGTTTCTAAGCGTGCTTCGATTCTTTTTTCTCTCACTTTGAACGTCGCAACGCAGAGCCGCCTAACTATCGCTTTTTCTTTTTTTTTTAACATCTCAACTCCTTTATTTGTGTTACAAGGCGAACGGCCACAAAATAACATCCTGTTACTTCGCGCACGTTTGCAGTTGCGAGCCTAAAAAGAGAAAGCAATTTCAAAAATAGTATTACGCACCTAGGGAGGAAAAAACTTGGACAGTCCATATCTCGTGTAAATTGCCACCCGAGCCGAAGGCGAGGGTGGCAAACACGAGATATAGGCTGGCTAATTTTACTCCCGTGGAGCGTATACTATTTTTCACCATACCCGGGCCGAAAATACCACATTCGCGTTTTTGAGCCGGGAGCGAAAGTAGCACTTTCGGCCAGGGTATGGTGAAAAAACAATAATTCATTCTTACAAACTTTACAAGTATTTTACACTATGTAAACTTACATTCATTGGATCTTTTTTAAGTTGTTTATATAATTTGTCCTTTTTTTTTTACAAGATTTTAGTAATGCAGTTGTAATCCATTCATTTCTAGGTACATTATTGTTTTTAACCGGGTTCCTTTTTGATTTTTCTTGACATTGTATTATTCCATCTATAAAGAGGTTTATTGCTTCGTTTGGATCCTCGATTTGTTCGTATTTAGTCCAATATTTTTGACTTGCTATAATAGCTATTTTTTTGTAATTTAATGAATAATTAGTTGTTTTTTTTTCCATGTCTGTTCACTAGTGGCTTTTTATGTATTCACTAGTGGCTTTTTATGTCTATAAATAGTGGATAATGATCAGTAATAAGTGTCATTAATTTGAAAGTTTTTGCATTTATTGAGCTACTTTTTATAAAAATATTGTCTATGCATGTTCCACTATCAGTAGTTATATGGTCTAGTCGTATTTGTAAAGCCAGGGTAATAGCCATTTTCAAGGAAATTGTATAGAAAATTCTGACTAATATTGTTATGTAGCATTATATTTATATTAAAGTCACCTATTATCAAATGGTTATTAACGTTTCTCTTAAGTTGTAAATATTGATTTACTTTTAAAATAAACCTGTATTAGGCAAATCATGTGACCTGTACATAGATGAGATTTCTAAATGACTATTGTTTTGAAGGTTTATAATTGTATTTACCCCTATAGCACTGAATATTTGAGGAATATTCCCTCAATATTCATTTGCCATTTTCGCAATTTTCGCTAATATTCCCTCAACGTTAATGAACATGAAAGAAACCCTTAGGGAATATTCCTGCAAACCTTGATGACCGTTTTTCCATTCCTTTTCTAAAATGATCAGGTAGGCTACCTATTATTGTAATATTACAGGAATATTCGTACAAAATTAATTAATACTAGACGAATATATAATTAAGTTTCACCAATTTTTCCTCGATTAAACAGTATTGCAGTAATATTCGTACAAGATTCATCGACACGAGAGGAGCATTCAATATATTCCCCTATAACACTTAATATTGGAGCAATATTGCTTCAATGTTGCTGCGACATATTCGCCATATTCGCTAATATTCCCTTAACGTATACAGGTAACGTTAGTATTTAAGTTGTTTATTTCTATAAACAGATCTAAAAAACAAGGTAAGCCTTGTAAATCGGACTCTTCGTAAAGAGTCATTTGATCGGTTGAATTTCGCGGCTTATATACTCTCGGCCATTAAGTGTATCTACAGAAAGCGCTATCGGCGCTCCGCATAGCGGTGATAAAGGGAAACTTGTGATGGGCGGCTTTCGATATGCAAGCTTCGGCTATTTATCCGCCATGCGGCGTACCGGTAGCGCTTTCTGTGGTTACACTGGATGGCTGAGAGTATATAAGCCGTATAATTCAACCGTTCAAATGACTCTTTACGAAGAGTCCGAATTACAAGGCTTGCCTTGTTTTTGATATCCCGTTTGCAATGGGGGATGAGGATTCAAAATTTTACGCCTTATCTATGTGAAATAAACAACTTAAATACTAACGTTACCTGTATACGTTAAGGGAATATTAGCGAATATGGCGAATATGTCGCAGCAACATTGAAGCAATATTGCTCCAATATTAAGTGTTATAGGGGAATATATTGAATGCTCCTCTCGTATCGATGAATCTTGTACGAATATTGCTGCAATACTGCTTAATCGAGGAAAAATTGGTGAAACTTAATTATATATTCGTCTAGTATTAATTAATCTTGTACGAATATTCCTGCAATATTACAATAATAGGTAGCCTACCTAATCATTTTAGAAAAGGAATGGAAAAACGGTCATCAAGGTTTGCAGGAATATTCCCTAGTGGTTTCTTTCATGTTCATTAACGTTGAGGGAATATTAGTGAAAATTGCGAAAATGGCAAATGAATATTGAGGGAATATTCCTCAAATATTCAGTGCTATAGGGGTAGTATTTTTAGCCTACCCAGTTCTATAACATTAGTTGTCTGGGTTACATGTTTTTTTATATATACGACTACACCATCTGATTTGTTTATGTGACTATGTTTATAATATATATTGTGCCCATTCAGTTCATAATATTGATAGTGTTCTAAGTTACCGGTTTCCGCACATACTATCACATATGGTTTGATTTTGAGCCTTTTATTCAAGATTTGCAATTTCTCAAAATTAGTCTTTAAACCTCTTATATTCAAATATAAAATCAAATTATCTGTTGCTTTTCTATCTCGATTAAGAGACTTCAAATCATTATATGCAATTTCCTGCTGGTATACATGATTATGTGTGTCTTCTTGATTCAATACTTCATGATTCTGCTCCATTAGTTGCATTTGGTGTTATTGGAGTTGCCTTTGGGCTTGTTCCAAGGCTAGAGACACTTCCTGTAGATTGATGAGATGACCTCTGTCGTGAATTTTGCGTAAGTGGTCTTGGTAGTTTCCATGCCGGTACTTCAGGTCTGCTAAGTAGGTTAGCTGCAGCTGCCCTCTGTTGTGTATTTAGTTGAGACGGCCTTGCTGGTTTCCAGATTGATAATTCAGGTTTTATAGGGTAATCGGTTGCATCTATGTATTTTCTTATCTTGTTTTTAAGTATTTCACAGTTACTCATATCATATGGAGAATGATTAGTATATAAGTTCGTTCTGTATATTTTGTTACTAAAGATACAGTTAGTGCATTCTGTTTTGGCACTATTACATGTGTTTGTTTCGTGGTTACCTGTACATTTTGTGCATATCTGTTTGTTCTTGCATTTTTTCCCGTTATGATCTAACCTCCCACAGTTGTAACATGGTGAGATATTTATTAGATTATAGGGTCTACATCTTTAGTGTCCTACAAAAAGTCTTTTATTGTTCTCTCTGATCAACTTGTATGTTTCAGGTGGTACTTCCATTATAACGGAACTAAGTTTTGTGTTTTCATTTGTATACATGTGAAGAATTGAACCACTGTTGTTTGTGTCACTAAAGTTTCTTGTATTTATATCATTTTCCATTTCTTTAATGTACATCTCTGTATAGTTGTCTATGCCAACTATTTTTGGTTTATTTAATTTTTCAGTAGCTATATTACACTTTTGTAGTTTTCTTTTAAGTACTTTTTCAGCAGCTGTTACACTCTCAATGTTCATACAGTTAACTATGATATCACTTTTATTTTTATTATATATATTTTTGGTTTGAATGTTCTTTTCTCTAACTAGATATTTTGTTATTGTATTTAAAATCTCATCTTGTTCACATTTGCCAATTTTAACTACAAGTTTTGGTATCTTTTTTGGTTGTATTTTTATCTCCATTGTTACTTCAGCGAAAGATTTTTTATAGTAAATCGATTCTCTGTTTCTTGTTCTCTATATTCTTCAAGCAACTCCTGTAATAATTTATTTTTGTCTTGCAGTTCCTTATTCAGTTGTTTTAGTAAAGTATGTTCAGCTACCATGATCTCTGCACTCTCACTTGTATCATTTATTGTTGCATTTTGCAATACTAGTGTCTTTTCTGCTAGCTCCTCTAGTATTTCTCTTCTTATTTCATCGGTTTTTTTCATTTTAATCTGTGCTATTATCATTTTCGCTGTCTCACTCAACTGTCCTTCTGCCTCATCATAGGTTATGTTAGACACGTGCACATGCTCCGGACAAATTACTAACATAAGTTATCTCCTAGATTTTTTGTGTTGTTTAATTTATCGAAATCACTTTGATGATATGCATCTCCACAAATAATACAAATTACTTTTGCCAGCGGTTTTGCTGGGTGGCACTTATATACTTTTGTACTACTCTTATAGGGAGGTCGTTTCCTTCCCAGCGCCATGTTGGCGAAATCTTAATAAAATAAAATAAAAAAAAATAAAATATACCATATAGATACACTAGTAAATTAAAAAGTTTAACTAGTGTTAAGTATAAAAAGTGAGAAAAGAAGCGTAAACAAATAGATCTAATAATGAATGTAATTACTGTGCATAAAAATAGGAATCTCAGTTGTTTTTTACTTATTTATTATTTAATATATAAATAACAACAGAAAAAATAGAAATTGTTAATTTGAATTTTAAAAAGTTGAAAATAACACCTTCATTTTTTTTTTTAATTTATTTATTAACGCTTACAGAAACGCTTACATCTCCTTGCAGCATGTTGATATAAAAAAAAGTCTTTTTATGTCAAATAGCTTATCAAAAAAAGCGATTTGAAAATGTCAGAAAGTTTTCAGATGCGGAGTGGGGCCGGAAAAATAGTGCCTGTGAGAAAAAGAAAAAGGGAGAGAGTGTGCGAGAGAGATGAAGAGCGTGTGCCAGAGTCACGCTTTCCCCCACCACGGCATTATCGATGGGGCACCGATAATGCCCGCGGCAGCGCGAGCTGCTTTCTTTTCACTTCCGACGATGATTCTTCGAAATCTAACAACTATTTTGTATAAACATTTTCTATTTTATGAAAAGGACACTTCTGCATGAAGAGCCAGAGTGCTATTTAATGTACAACGCTCG
Organism: Torymus aiolomorphi; assembly: GCA_036365515.1. Classification (NCBI taxonomy): domain Eukaryota; kingdom Metazoa; phylum Arthropoda; class Insecta; order Hymenoptera; family Torymidae; genus Torymus; species Torymus aiolomorphi. The sequence goes on along the minus strand of CM070875.1, from coordinate 135,962,426 downwards.
CAATTTTTGCAAACACGTTTTCATCATTATCTTTTAAAATATTTATCGGATTTGAATTCTTTTTTTTTTAGATAATAGCATTTTCAAGACCTTTACAAAGGTGTACCACTGATTTAAAATAAATTATTTTTAAACGTGTTTAAATTTTTTAGACGTACGCGTAAACAATTAATAGATTACAAAATTGAAATTTTAAAAATTTTCAAAAAGGAAATTTAAGTTGAAAAGTTTTATGATTTTTCTAAACTTTGCTGAGCAGTGTGACATAATTTTTGTAGACGCGGAGTAATATGCAATTGAGGGGATATCGAAGCCAATTATAGATTCATACATCGCATTTTACATTATTTAAATTCTGTTTTAAGGATTTTAATATGATCACAGTCATTTGCTGTCTATATTAGGTTAACGAACGCCGGATGACAATGATAATTAATGAAAATAAAAAATTGAATAAAAACAGTACAAAATACGAGAATGTCGATAAGTATGTAATTCTAGATAGGCTCCGATATCCCCTTTCACCCTCTAATTTCATATATAATAAACCATAAATCATTCTGAAATTTGGTATGCACTTTTGTATAGACTAAAATACGTTTTACATGAATTTCAGACCATTCTGGCTATTTGATCAAAAGTTATTTAATTATGAAAAAGGTGTCTTTTCAACTTTGACGGTTATTTGCAAGTTGACTATTGCAGTTATGGACTTCGGAAAAAGCTAACTTTGTTCGAAATTTAATAAGGAAAAGAAATAACCTTAACTAATTTTTCCACAAAGTGCTTAAAAGCGAGATATAAGAGAAAAACTAAAAAAAGTCACGAAATTTTTCATAAATTGTTAAAAGCAAAAATGGAGTTCACACTTTTGAGACTTTGGATAACAAGTATCTTATACAGGACGTCGAGGTGAATCGATTCGAAAAGGAAAGTTGCACGTAGGGAAGACTGGGGTAAAACCGGATAAATCGGAATTCTGAATTTCTCGGTTATTACTGGTGCGATCTATATAATAGCTATGGTATCTCTTTGAGAATGCTCCTATTATCATTTTGTATACGATCAGTATGTCAAACATAGCCTCGTGTTGAAACAAAACCGTGTTTATCGTAACAGTCATAGTGCGTACAATCTTCTTGTAAGCTACAAATTCGTTCAGTAGGGTAGACGTACCGGTTCTGGCCACATTAAGGATTTTCATGACATTAGATACAAATTTAATTGTTTTTCGGGCATTGTATAACAACCGTGTGATTTTTTTAGATCTAATAATAATTAAACTTTATAAATTACACGTCTTAGAAAGACAAGAACAACAAGACAAGGTCAATAAAAATTAAAAATTATAAATATATCGTAAAAACCCGTTTTTCAACGGTTCTAGTCACTTAAACACCAGTTATGACCATGGCCATAACTGGCCATGGCCATGGTTCCTTTTCTCTGACTGAAAACTACACAGTCTATGACGCTGAGAGCTTAGTCGTGAACTAATTAAATTATAAAGAGCGTACGTGTGGCCGACAACAGAACAGTGGCCAGAACCGGTACTTCTACCCTATGTACATATGTACATTACCTTTTTATTTATGTTATAATAAATAAGTAGGGACAATTCCGTTTCCTAATTTCACTTTCAATTGCAAAAAATGAATAATTACTTTTTTTCGAACTTTGGGGTAAAATCGGATACTTTAAGCTGGGTAAATCCGGATAGTTTATTTTCTCTTTTCTTTTAATGTAATGATAAAATTATCATAGTTATTTATTGCCATCAAATTATCATGAAAGTTCTCATAATCGGCGGTAGCAAATATATCAATTCCAAAATTTTGTACTCAAGAGTCTCATGTGGGTAAGTGGCTAACGCGTCAGACGGCCGTGCCGAGGGTCCAGTCATCGACGAAAAAAAATTTTTATTTTTCAATTTATTTATTTTAACATTAAATGTGTCATTATGGTCTATCACGAGGTTCTGTAAATATGAAATAATGAAAATGTAATTACATTTTTTGATATAATATGAGCTCAATCGAAAAAATTACTATCCCACATAGCATGAAAGCTTTCCAGTGAAAGATTCAAGAAATATTCCAATGGAAGCTTTCATCAACCTTTTTAAAAGATAATTGAAACTTTCAGATAGATTCCATTGTAAGGTTTCTTGTAAGCTTCCCGGAAGGTTAAAGCAATATTACAATCAAGATTGCTAAATGTCCTTTCGACGAATATTACATGAAAGCTTCTAGAAAGCTTACGGGAATCTTACGTGAAATATTCCAAGAATCAATACAGGAATCATTCACGAAAGGAAACAGCAATATTACAGTAAGCTTTTAGAAAGATTACACTGTTATCTTTTTTGAAAGCTTACGCTAAGATTACCAAAGAGATTCCCAAATCCTTGCAGGGATCAATACAGGAATCTTTCACGAAAGGAAAATGCAATATTACAGTAAGCTTTTGGGAATATTACACTGTTATCTTTGTTGAAAGCTAACGCTAAGATTGAAAAAGAGCTTCCCAAATCCTTGCAGCGATCAATACAGGAATCTTTCAAAAAAGGAAACAGCAATATTACAGTAAGCTTTTGGGAAGATTATACTGTTATCTTAGTTGAAAGCTTACGCTAAGATTGCAGAAAATATTACCAAATCCTTGCAGGGATCAATACAGGAATCTTTCACGAAAGGAAACTACAATATTACAGTAAGCTTTCGGGAAGATTAGACTGTTACCTTTGTTGAAAGCTTACTGTAAGTTTGCAAAAGAGATTCCCAAATGCTTGCAGGGATCAATACAGGAATCGTTCACAAATGGAAACAGCGATATTACGGTAAGTTTTTAGAAAGATTACACTGTTATCTTTTTTGAAAGCTTACGCTAAGATTACCAAAGAGATTCCCAAATCCTTGCAGGGATCAATACAGGAATCTTCACGAAAGGAAACCGCAATATTACGGTAAACTTTTAGAAAGATTACACTGTTATCTTTTTTGAAAGCTTACGCTAAGATTACCAAAGAGATTCCCAAATCCTTGCAGGGATCAATACAGGAATCTTTCACGAAAGGAAAATGCAATATTACAGTAAGCTTTTGGAAATATTACACTGTTGTCTTTGTTGAAAGCTAACGCTAAGATTGAAAAAGAGCTTCCCAAATCCTTGCAGGGATCAATACAGGAATCTTTCAAAAAAGGAAACAGCAATATTACAGTAAGCTTTTGGGAAGATTATATGTTATCTTTGTTGAAAGCTTACGCTAAGATTGCAGAAAAGATTACCAAATCCTTGCAGGGATTAATACAGGCATCTTTCACGAAAGGAAACTACAATATTACAGCAAGCTTTTCGGAAGATTAGACTGTTACCTTTGTTGAAAGCTTACTGTAAGATTGCAAAAGAGATTCCCAAATGCTTGCAGGGATCAATACAGGAATCGTTCACAAAAGGAAACAGCAATATTACGGTAAGCTTTTAGAAATATTACACTGTTATCTTTTTTGAAAGCTTACGCTAAGATTACCAAAGAGATTCCCAAATCCTTGCAGAGATCAATACAGGAATCTTTCACGAAAGGAAAAGGAAATATTACAGTATGCTTTTGGGAATATTACTCTGTCAGCTTTGTTGAAAGCTTACGCTAAGATTGAAAAAGAGCTTCCCAAATCCTTGCAGGGATCAATACAGGAATCTTTCAAAAAGGAAACAGCAATATTACAGTAAGCTTTTGGGAAGATTATACTGTTATCTTTGTTGAAAGCTTACGCTAAGATTGCAGAAAAGATTACCAAATCCTTGCAGGGATTGATACAGGAATCTTTCACGAAATGAAACTACAATATTACAGTAAGCTTTTGGGAAGATTAGACTGTTACCTTTGTTGAAAGCTTACTGTAAGATTGCAAAAGAGATTCGCAAATCCTTGCAGGTATCAATACAGGAATCGTTCACAAAAGGAAACAACAATATTACGGTAAGCTTTCGGGAAGATTACACTGTTATCTTTCTTGAAAGTTTAAGCTAAGATTACCAAAGAGATTCCCAAATACTTGCAGGAAAAATTCCACTAAACATAAATAGAACCTTTCATGAAAATTGCAATAAGCATGAATGCAATATTATCGAAAAATAATGCGAAAAACTTAATGGAAGGTTCCCGTGAAACATTCCAGTAGCGTTAACTTCCAATGCTCCACAAAAGCTTCCCGTAAGTTTAAGCGAACCAACCGAAAAAATTCCAACTATGCGATTCCGTAACATTCCATGAAAGTTTTTGAAAGGTTGCCAACATCGACCATGAACCATTCTAAGAATCGATACTGGAATTTTTCATGAAAGATAACTAGAAAGGTTAAAGTAAGCTTACTGAAAGATTGAACTGGTACATTTCTTGCAAATCTTCCGAAAAACTTTTGAAAAAGATTGATGAATACTTTCAGGAAAGATTGCACTAAACATAAATGGAACCTTTCATGAAAGATTGCAATAAGCATGAATGCAACATTACCGAAAAATAATGCGAAAAACTTAATGGAAGGTTCCCACGAAACATTCCAGTAGCATTACCTAGCAATGTTCTACGAAAGCTTCTGGTACATCTTCGGAAACCAACCAAAAAATTCCAACTATGAGATCCCGTAACATTCCATTAATGTTTTTGAAAGCTTGCTGACACCCACGATGAAAAATTCTAAGAATCGATACTGAAATCTTTCTGCACATAGCATGAAAGCTTCCCAGTGAAAGATTCAAGAAATATTCCAATGGAAGCTTTCTTCAACCTTTCTAAAAGATAACTGAAACTTTCAGATAGATTTCATTGTAAGCTTTCTTGTAAGCTTCCCGGAATGTTAAAGCAATATTACAATCAAGATTGCCAAATGTCCTTTCGACGAATATTACACGTAAGCTTCTGGAAAGCCTACGGGAATCTTACGTGAAATATTTCAGGAATCAATTCAGGAATCTTTCACGAAAGGAAACAGCAATATTACAGTAAGTTTTTAGAAAGATTACACTGTTATCTTTGCTGAAAGCTTACGCTAATATTGCAAAAGAGATTCCCAAGACCTTGCAGGGATCAATCCAGGAATCCTTCACGAAAGGAAACAATATTACGGCAAGCTTTTGGGAAGATTACACCGTTATCTTTGTTGAAAGCTTACGCTAAGATTGCAAAGGAGATTCCCAAATCCTTGTAGTAAAGATTCCACTGAACATAAATAGAACCTTTCATGAAAGGTGTCAGTAAGCATGAATGAAAGATTACCGAAAAATAATGCAAAGAGCTTAAAGGAAGGTTCCGGCAAAACTTACCAGTAGCGTTACCTTGCAATGCTCCACGAAAGCTTCCCGTAAGTTTTCGGACACCCACCAAAAAATTCCAGCTATGCGATTCCGTAACATGCCATGAAAGTTTTTGAAAGGTTACCGACATCCACCATGAAACATTCTAAGAATCGATACTGGAGTCTTCCATGAAAGATAACTAGAAAGATTACAGTAAGCTTACTGAAAGATTGAACAGAAACATTTCTTGCAAATCTTCCGAAAAACTTTTGAGAAAGATTGATGAATGCGTTCCGGGAACATTCGACTAAACAAAAATGGAACTTCTCATGAAAGATTGCAGTAAGCATGAACAAAAGATTACCGAAAAATAATGCGAAAAGATTAATGGAAGGCTCCAGCTGAAGCTCTCAGTAGCAATACCTGGAAATGTTTCACGAAAGCATTCCGTAAGTTTGACGGAATCAACAAAAAGATTCCAATTATAAGACTCGCGTAACATTCCATGAAAGGTTTTGAAAGGTTCCCGGATCCTTACATGTAACCTTCTCAGAATCGATACGGGCTCTTTCATGAAAAGTAATGAGAAAGGTTACAGTAAGCTTACTGAAAGATTAGAATGGAACATTTCTTGCAAATCTTCCGAAAAACTTTTGAAAAAGATTCATTAATACTTTCGGGGAAGATTCCACTATACATAAGTGGAACCTTTCATGGAAGATTACAGTAAGCATGAACAAAGTATTACCGAAAAATAATGCGTAAAACCAGTAGCGTTACGTTGCAATGTTCCACGAAAGCTTCCCGTAAGATTCGCAAAAACAACCAAATGATTCTAACTATTCACCAGAGTAACATTACACGAAAGCTTTTGAAAAGCTGACAGAATCTTTCATGAAGCATTCTAATAATTGATACTGGACTCTTTCATGAAAGAGAACTATAAAGGTTACAGTAAGCTTTCTGAAAGATTAAACTGGAACATTGATTTCAAATTTTCCAAAAACCTTTTGAAAAAGATTTATAAATACTTTCAGGGAAGATTCCATTATACCTAAGTGAAATCTGCCACGAAAGATTGCAGTGAGCATGAATAAAAGATTATCGAAAAATAATGCGTAAAGCTTAATGGAAGGTTCCCACGAAACTTTCCAGTAGCGTTACCTTGCAATGTTACACGGAAGCTTCGCGTAAGTTTAACGGAATCAACAAAAAAGATTCGAACTATAAGACTCGACCATATACAATGAAAGCTTTTGAAAGGGTTCCGGAACCTTACATGAAACATTCTCAGAATTGATACTGGAATCTTTCATGAAAGATAAATAGAAAGGTTACAGTAAGCTTACTGAAAGATTCAACTGGAAAATTGATTAAAAATCTTCCAAAAGCCTTTTGAAAGAGATTACTGAATACTTTCAGGGAAGATTCTACTAAACATCAATAAAATCTTGCATGAAAGATTGCAGTTAGCATGATTACCGAAAAATAATGGAAAAGCCTAATGGAAGGTTCCGGCGAAACTCCCCAGTCGCGTTGCCTTGCAATGTTCATGAAAGCTTCCCGTAAGTTTTGTGGAACCAGACAAAAAAATTCCAAATGTGCGATTCAGTAACATTCCATGAAAGCTTTTGAAAGGTTTCCAGAATCTTCCATGAAACATTCTAATAACAGATACTTGAATTTTTCATGGAAGATAACTAGAAAGGTAACAGTAAGCTTACTGAAAGATAAACTGAAACATAAATTGCAAATCTTCTGAAAAATTTTTGAGAAAGATTCATGAATACTGGAATCTATCATGAAAGGTAACCAGAAGGGTTACAGTAAGCTTAGTGAAAGATCGAACTATAACATTCATTGCAAATCTTCCGAAAATCTTTTAAAAAAGATTTATGAATACCCCCAGGAAGATTCTACTCAACATAAATAGAACCTTTCATAAAAGATTGCAGTGACAATAAGTCAAAGATTACTGGAACCGTAACATATTCTGGTAAGGTTCCGCGAAAGCTTGCCGTAAGTTTAATGGAATAACAAAAAATTCCACCTATGCAACTGAGCAACATTTCGTGAAAGCTTTAAAAAGATTTCGGGAACCCTTAATAAAATATTCCAAAAATGAATGCTTTAAGGAGATGTTGGATACCGACATCAACGAGTATACTTTATCAAAATTATAATAGAATGGCTATAAAATAATTCTATGTATAGTATTTAAATATAAGGAGGGCGTTAAAATTGTGGTTTTCCAAAAAACTGTTTAAAAACTTTTTAATTAAAAATAATTTTAATGTTGATAAGTAGGAATCTGCATTTTTGTCATTTTGATCCAATTTTTCAACAATTATCTCTCATAACAGTACTCTCATAAGAATTGCCAAATGAATTCTGAGTATTGTATTTGCATAAAAGGAAGACGTGTTTTTCCAAATGAATGTTTAAAATTAATAATTAAAGTTAATATTTTCTTTGTTTAGAAATAGTACAGTTTGATACTAACGCGTGCACCTTTTCGCTAGTGTATCGAACAGTATCTTTTGACACGATGTATACAAAGCTTGATTTAGCGTATGCTTTTTCATTCAAAAAACAAGCGTGCGCGAAATCGCGCTTTGCGCACGGAGAGTCAAAATAATACAGATAAATTTCGATGCTAGTGCGTCAAAGTGATTTTATCCTAGTGTGGACGTTTGCACCTGAGCGAAGCTAGGGTGAAAAGGTCACACAAGGTTAAAATCACCTTCTCGCTCGCGTATCGAACCGTATTTTTGTATACGACGTGTACAAAGCTTGATTTAGCATATGCTTTTTTATTTGAGCGTGTGCGAAGTCGAGCTTTGCGCAGGGAGTGTTAAAATATATTCAGTATACGAATTTTATTTCTCCCTATTGACACTATATTTATTTCTCAAAGAGAAAGCGTTGTAATAGTGAAAATTTTCAAAACAGAGATTTTGATGAATTTCGATGTTTTTGAGCTTTCTGAGTCAGAATAATAGGTTTTAAAAAAATGTATGTATGTATGAATTTATGAATCGAAATTTTGTCCCCGGCATAACTCTTGAACGGATAGACGTAATGAGCTGAACTTTTGCATGCATCTTACGTATGTCTTAACTCAGAACTGATTAAATTTTGGAGTCAAATGAATGACAATAAGGTCTTATTTTGATAAAATAACAATTTTGCCAAAATTTTTTGTTTCAGAAATAATTTTCTTTTTAATTGGTTCTTCAGGTATAGAAAATGGATACCGATATTCTTAAAGTACAGTTAATTTCATTATAAATTATGTATTTATAACTACTCACGAGTTATTTTGGTCTTAAAAATGTGATTTGAAAAAGTAACAACTTTTTCTAAATACATAATAGTTATATGAATTGTAAATAACTTTTTCGCCATTTCATCTTAGAGATGCATCTAATATAAACACATATTCTTGCAATATGTTTAATCCCCTCTCTTTTCATCTCTTTTGAGACTATTTTGAAGTTATTTTTGAGTTGAAAATATAGATTTGAAGATTTCATCAACTTAGAACAAAATTATGCTTTTTTAATGAATTGAAAAATTTCTTTATCCATTTATATTAAACATATAGAATATAAGCAAATATAAATAAAGTAAATTTGATAATATTTTAATACATTTATAATTGATTTTATAATATTTTAATTGAAACTTGATTTTATAATACCGTTTTAACTTTGAGGCCATGTTCAACTCAAACGTAGATCCCTAGCTTATCGGCACCAAAATTTTATTTTTTTTATTACATCTAAACACAAACTTTAGGAAAAAGCGTTGGATTTCCGTAAAAGAGCGCTTTTCTCTGAAATTTTTGTTTAAATACGATAAAAAAAATAAAACTTAGGTACCGGTAAGGTAGGTATCGTTTCGGTATTTTACATGGCCATTTTAAAGCCATTAATATTTTAGATGAATATAATCGAAATAATAACATGTATGTTAGGTATGTATGTATGATATTATTTAATAACAAATGTTCCAACTCCTTCAAGCGAGCGATAGCGTAACGGATAGCATGCGTGCGTAGTAACCCAAGGGTTGTAGGTTCGATTCCCAGTTAGGTCAAAAAATTTTATGTAAAATTTTTTCTGCGATGAAAAAATTGCGATTAATATAGTAATAAATTCTAAATAATATGCGAGAATTGTAATAGTTATACTTTAGAGTATTGTATGTAATATGTATGGCTTTAAGTTCCAAAGTAATCTTTCAAGAACTTGAAAAAAGGTTCGTGAAAGGTTTCTTGAAAGATTTACTAGAATGTTTCGTAGAATCTTTCTGAAAGATTGACAAATCTTTCACAAAGCTTCCAGTTACTCTTTTAAAAACTTGATGAAAGGTCCTGGAAAGTTTTCCGGAAATATTAATAGATTTTTTTTAAAGCTTTTGCCAGTAAATTGGGCAGAATTTTAAGCTTACAGGAATCTTTTATGTAAGCTTTCTGAAAGATTTCAATAAATCTATCAAAAACCTTACAAGGATCTTTACAGCTACCTTACTAAAGTCTTATTGGAAGATTTCCTGTAAACTTACCGTATCCTTTCGAGAAAGAATTGGGCGGAATTTTAAGCTTACAGGAATCTTTCATGTAAGCTTTCTGAAAGATTTCAATAAATCTATCAAAAACCTTACAAGGATCTTTACAGCTACCTTACTAAAGTCTTGCTGAAAGATTCTCTGTAAACTTACCGTATTCTTTCAAGAAAGCTTCCATAAAGATTGACAAATCTTTCACAAAGCTACCAGTTACTCTTTTAAAAGTTTGATGAAAGATCCCGGAAAGCTTTCTGGGAAGATTAATAGAATCTTTCCTGAAAGCTTTTTGTGAGAAAAAAGGGCGGACATTTTGAGCTTTCAGGAATCTTCCATGTAAGCTTCCTGTAAGATTCCGAATCTTTCTTGGAAGCTTTCATAAAACTTCCAGGAAGCTTTCATGCTATGTGGGATGTTGGATAACAGAAATTAATACACTTAAAGTAGTCCAATAAACGAAGGTCTGAAATCGATTTTTTCGAGGGAATGGCTGCATTTTGGATATTTCGACACATCGTCTAAAAACGACTGTCAAACATGTAGCTTCCAAAAATGCCGGCGTCGCCCCTAATTTGGCAAAAAAAAACCACCCCCGAAAACGGTTTTTCGCCTATAACTGGCGAACGATAAGAGATATCAAAAAAAGCCCCACACAGAAGTTGTACAGCGTGAAATTTTACCTAAGAATGACCTATCACTTTTTTGTATTTGATAAAATTAAACTCGAGAAAAGCACGCAGAAGATGCAAGCAGCAAGCGGTCGAAGGGGAAGGGAGGCCCAGGCCGACGCGGCTGCGGCGTCGGCGGCGCTCCTAGGCGCTCCGAAAAATTCGCTGAATCGCCGCTGGCTGCAATGTTGTCATATAAGCGCGCGTGGAGGAAGTGTCTTGCGACACTCGCGAGCCGTTTTTCAGTTTCTAAAGATTCTAGCTGTCCCAGGCGCTGAAAAATTTATTGCTTCTGTCTTCACATTATACCTACTGATATAATAAACGAACCATCGCTTTTTATAGATTTTGATTCGTAGAAACTAAATTTCGAGGTTACAATTTGACAAAATTGCAAAAACCTTGATTTAAATGCATTTATTTAAACAAAAACGCAATTTAACAAATAAAAACTGTATTTTGTGATCAACATAATTTTTTCTTGAAAATTCAAGCAATTTTAAGATTAAAATGTTTCATTCAACATCTACGAAAAACCAACATTCAAAGAGTTATAAATTTTTAAAATATTAATTTTCAGTATTCAAGAAATTCTTAATAGTAGTCACAAAATTAAACATCAAGTAAAAGTTATTACAGTTACTCATCGTTTACCATCTAAAAAGAGATGTGCATAGTTAAGATTACTTTGTATTATAAATAATTCACATTAATATACGAGTAAATCTCAGGAACTCTTAACTTTTTGGGAAGTTCAACGTTTAAGCAGACAAATGAATCAAAACGCAAAAGGTTTGCCTTTCAATAAAAAAAAATAAAAAAACAATTCTAAATAATGGTAAAGAATCAGCGGCATACACAACATTTAAAAAAAGGTCGAACAATCATTCATTTATGTTGCTAATGTGCTTTTCCAGTCGATATATTTATCTATATAGGAACAGGAGAGTACACTTACGATCGTTGCACAATTTGTTTAGCTTTTCTGTGTGCCAATATCTTTAATTTGAGCCCTGGTAGGTCGATGTGCTATGAAAATTAGCCCAAATGTAAGATTTTTAATTTTCTAAATTTTTTAATGAATTTTAGGGTAAAAAGTTACTGAGATTTGTTAATATATATTGATTAAATTTTCAAGTGGAATACTAACATTCTTATCTATATCTATATCTATGTCATTTGCAAAGATATTTCCTAAATAGTAGTATTTGTTACTCGTAAAGAAAACATATTTTATAAACATGAGTTTACAGCGAACAGTGACAAGTTTCCTATTTAAAAAATTAGGAATGCCAATTCGTACCTAAAGTATAATTTTTTGTCTGTCAACTGCTTTATAGAGAGTCAAGAAAAACAAGTTTTACTAATTTTCTTACTGTCTTTATTTGATATAATGAACATTTTTTTTACAAGATGCAATAATTTCTTACAAACATTAATCATTATTGTGATAGTAAAGAATGGATGTAAAACGAACCAAATTTTAGTGTAATAGATTTTATTTTACGAAATAAAATCTATTACACCATAATTTGGTTCGTCTTACGTCCATTCTTTACTATCACAAAGTTTAAACCACGAACATTATTACGTGTATTATTATTATTCAAATAAAATAATTTTCTATTGAAAGACAAATTATACTTTGACAACAGAAATTACCTTTTCAGTTTCTAAATCTCTGCCTCTAGATTCAAAAACAATTTTTCTTTTTATGAAGACTCGATTCCTAATATCTGAAAAGTAATTATTTGTCTTCGCCGAGGATTTTCTTCTCAATATTCGTAATTATTAGAAGATAATAAAAAATTTTTTCTTTGGAGAATAGATCGTATAATGAGTATTTATGACGGTGTTTATTAACATTTTACTTTGAATGATCGTCTTTTTGTTAGTAGCAGAAAATACGTGTATGTAATACAAGTAATTAATTATGATATTAACTACAATGCAATTTACGTGTTTGAAATTCCGAACGTTCATAATGAACGAAATATTAACTTAAAGTTTCTAATTCTGGTTAGAATTCCCTGGAGTGTGGTTTACTGGTGACTGCAAGAGTGAGAAGTGAAGAAATACAGTTATTATCCGATTTTAAATGTATTAAGTAGCCAAATTCGGCTAAATTTGAAAATGGCAAAAATCGTTCGTTCACTATGAACGTTCGAAATTTCAAACACCTTGCAATTTACTGTTAATATTTACATTATATGTATCTTAAATTTTATTTAAAAAAAAAATAAATCTTAACGATGACAAACTATGAACGTACGAAAAAGTTATTTTTACTGTGAGATATATTTCTATTTTAGCAAGTATCGATCAGAAACTCGGGAGGGGAGTTTCTCACGTCTGGATCACGAATGTGGATAATATTTCAGGGTGTAATTTTGTGGCTTAAAAAAGCTCTTATTTTCAGTTAGGTTGAAATACTATAAAAACAGTCTACGGTTCGATTACCCATAACTGCACTTCTGGGGCAATCTCCAAATAACTTTTTTCCAATTTTTTGTTATAAGTATAAAATTTTGTTATAATCTATCATTAAAAATATTACTTATATCGACTGCAACTTACTAACTGATGAGAATTTTTCCATCGGTCTTACAGTCTTATAAATTAAATTAAAATAATTAATATTTATGGCAGTCAGATTGCCCTTGTTTATAATTACCCCCGCAGAATCTGAAATAAAAACTTAATTAAAACCTGGAAAAAAACTTTATTAGCAAAGACTAAGGACTGCCCCCACCACCAAATTGCCCAATTGCCCAACGTTTCTAGTCCGCGCCGGCTCCTCCTCTGGGACTGAAATGAAACCCGCGATACATCTCCTTATATACCCATACCCAATTATTTCCTCTTACCCCCACCAGCATCCACCTTCCCCTCTCCAACTTTCCATTCTCACTTAAATTAATAAAGAATGATAAATGTTATCTAATTTACTTGACTCTACCATTAAATTTACATTATTCCGATTCCTTAGAATGTGAATACTTTCAAGGCTTTCCCTCTTATATTTATTCTTAATCTCTTGTTCCAAAATATCCACATTACCAAAATCGAAAGAATGCAAATTATTGAAACAATGTTCTTTCAAACCCGATGTAAAATTTGTACTACGTAAACTATATTGATGTTCATATATTCTATTCTTCAAATATCTACCCGTTTGACCAATATAACATCCATTACAATCCCTACAATTAATTTTATAAACTACTCCCGATTTTAAACCTTTATCATCCTTGTCTTTACAATTACTAAATAACCTTTCTAAATTATTATGGTTTCTAAAGAAAACTTGAATACTATGTTTACTAAAAACACTTCTAATCCTTTCCGACAAACCTCTAACATATGGTAAACTAAAATATACGTTCTTTCGATTTCTATTCCTTGTTTGATTATCTGCCCGCTTCTTCAATCCACCATTATAAATTTCCCACACTCTCTCATCAATCATTTTATCAATAAATTTTACCGGATAACTATTCTTAATAAATGTTTCTCGAACTAAATTTAAATTGTTTTTCCTAAAATTTTTATGTGACAATTTAATCGCTGTCAATGACACCTTTGATCGCACCTGTCTTGTTTCCGAATTGGTGGTGAGAATCAAAATTTAAAAATCTACCTGACCATGTAGGGTTTTCTATACCAATCTAATTTCACTCTATTATTATTAACTCTAATGACTCTAATATCTAAAAAACTCAATTGATTATCTGACTCGACCTCTTTTGTGAATTTAATTCTATCATGGATAGAATTAAACATATCCACCATATCATCCATAAAACATTCAGGTACAACTGCAAAAACTGGAACAAGGGATTAAGAATAAATATAAGAGGGAAAGCCTTGAAAGTATTCACATTCTAAAGAATCGGAATAATGTAAATTTAATGGTAGAGTCAAGTAAATTACATAACATTTATTATTCTTTATTAATTTAAGTGAGAATGGAAAGTTGGAGAGGGGAAGGTGGATGCTGGTGGGGGTAAGAGGAAATAATTGGGTATGGGTATATAAGGAGGTGTATCGCGGGTTTGATTTCAGTTCCTGAGGAGGAGCCGGAGCGGGCTCGAAACGTTGGGCAATTGGGCAATTAGGTGGTGGGGGGCAGTCAGATAGTCCTTTGCTAATAAAGTTTTTTTCCAGGTTTTAATTAAGTTTTTATTTCAGATTCTGCGGGAGTGATTATAAACAAAGGCAATCTAACTGCCATAAATATTAATTATTTTAATTTAATTTATAAGACTATAAGATAGATGGAAAAATTCTCATTAGTTGTTATAATCTAAAAAATTCATCATAACAATAAATGGGAGTAAGTAAAACTCTTTTTATGAACTCTTTTTAAGTAACTAAGTAAATAGAGAATATAAGTCATTCCATTTAATTTTTTATTTACTAATTAAAAGAAATACGTAAATTGATATTTCATATTTTCAGATATTTATTGAATTATCGCTAGATGCAAATTATTATGGGAAGTTATAATTGTAATAACGATTATTTCTTAGAAAACTGAAACTTTTAAAGTAATAATTTCAGTGTAAATAATTATTTATGCAAAGATTAAATAGGCAGATGCTAGTATTTATAAGAGTTGTAGTTTGGAAAAAAAAAATTTTTCTTAATTTTTAGATTTAAAAGTAGTGTCAAAAAACTATACCATTCAATCGGGCTTGTAAATAATTTTTTTCACATTCAAAAAATCTGAAAGAACAAGAAAAACCTTGTCTTATGAGCGTGCCTTCAAAAAAACTTTTTATTTTTTTCGAGACTTAAGAGGGAAATAATTTTAGAAATAGTTCATATGCTATTTTACCATACCCTTGCCTAAAGTACCATATTCGCGTTTTTGAGCCGGGAGCGAAAGTGGTACTTTAGGCCAGGGTGTGGTAAAATAATCTTATACTTGGGCGAATTTTCATAGCACATCGACCTTGCAGGGCTCAAATTAAAGATTTTGGAACACAAAAAGGCTAAACAAATTGTGCAACAATCGTAAGTGTGCTCTACCAAAAAGTAAAAAGTTCCTGAGATTTACTCGTATATTAACGTGAATTATTTATAATACAAAGTAATATTAACTATGCACATTTCTTTTTAGTTGGTAAACAATAAGTAACTGTAATCACTTTTACATGAAGTTCAATTTGGTGACTATTATTAAAAATCTCTTAATACTGAAAATTAATATTTTAAAAATTTATAACTCTTTGAATACTGGTTTTTCGTAGATGTTGAATGAAACATTTTAATCTTAAAATTGCCTAAATTTTCAAGAAAAAATTATTCTGATCGCCAAATACTGTTTTTATTTGTTAAATTGCGTTTTTATTTAAATAAATGAATTTAAATCAAGGTTCTTGCAATTTTGTCAAATTCTAACCTCGAAATTTAATTTCTACGAATCAAAATCTATAAGAAGCGATGGTTAGTTTTGTCTATTACATCAGCCGCTATAATGTGAAGATAGAAGCAATAAATTTTCCGGCACCTGGGACAGCTAGAATCTCTAGAAACTGAAAAACGGCTCGCGAGCATCGCAAAAACACTCCATCCACGTGCGTTCATACGACAATATTACAGCCAGCCGCAATTAGGCGAATCCTTCCGAGCGCCTCCGAGCGCCGCCGACGCCGCAGCCGCGCAGCCGCAGGCCCCGCCTCCCTGCCCCTTCGGCCGCTTGCTGCTTGCAACTTCGGCGTGCTTTTCTCAAGCTTAATTTTATCAAATGCAAAAAAGTGATAGGTCATTCTTATGTAGAATTTCACGCTCTACAACTTTTGTTTGTTGCTTTTTTCGATATCTCTTATCGTTCGCTAGTTATAAGCGAAAAACCGTTTTCGAGGGTGGTTTTTTGCCAAATTAGAGGTGACGCCGGTGTTTTTGGAAGCTGCATTTTTGACCATTGCTTCTAGACGATATGTTTTATCAAATATCCAAAATGCAGCAATTCCCTCGAAAAAATCGATTTCAGACCATCGTTTAATGGCCTAAACTATGTCTCACCGTTACTACAAAATATAGTTAATTTTCTCACGTTTATAATAAATTTTCCTACAACACTTCTCTCAGTGTATGCAAAAGCAAAAAATAAAATTAATCTTATACAGCGAACATCAGTTTAAAAGATCCGGAGATCTACTTGCCACGTGCCAATGATTTTGTAGAGGCTTTTTATATGAAATATCTGAAAAACGAATTGTTGAATCTGAATGAGATTGTACACGTATACCAAATATAATATACAATATCTCCTCTAAACGTCAAGCTGATGTATAAAGTCGTACTCGAGTAATTGCGATTTGAAAAAAGGTATGAAAATATAATATCTTAAATATCTCTACAATTTATCAACCAATCTCTTCCCTCAAAGAACTCATCCAATAGATATGCAAAGACTACCTCATAACTCCAGTTATCGAAGAGCAAAGAAGATATTTTTTATTAAATTAATTGATTATCCAGAACAAACCCGCTGCCAATTCATAGGCCCGTGGCTTCCTCAAACATAATTTCCTGATCCCTTTAATTCATTTTTAAAAACAAAATTTATAATTTTTTCAACAATTTATTACATAATTATAAATAAATTTATGTAACGTCTGATGGTCTTCTCGATCACCTTACGTTGAATCCTCTTAACATCTGCTTTAAAAAAAAAAAAAGGAAAATATATCTTTCTTCCAAACAGTCCAAAAGAATTCTCGTATTTGAACCGTTGGCCAGCACAAAGTAACGGTCAGATTTTATGCCATGCAGATGCAAGACACTGCATTCCGATCCTTTCCCACGAAATAAGATAGAAAAAACAGAACACCATGCAAGTGGAAACTTTCACCAAGAGCGAAAGCATTTCCTCCTATGTGAAAAAAAAGGGAAAGATTTTACGACCTTACCCCGAAAGGCAGGCCACCCGAGCTGTGCACATGCGCGCCTACGCGTCGCCGAAAAGCCATAAAATTTCGACCGTTACAACTTCCTTCGACTTTACATATAGCTAATTTTATTTTTACATTTTAACTTGTAGTTACTAACTTATGTTAATTTAAATTTTTCTGATTACGCTGATCTAAATTTTAAGAAAATAGGCCTGGTAGAAGTAAAGATAATTAAATAAAACACCTCACAACAACTTCATTTTAGTAATAAATAATAAACAAACTCATAAATAAAATGGAAAATAAGAATATAATGATATATGTGTACTTTAATTAAAATCTTTGTAAAACCACGTTACACACTCTTTTACATGTACTATTTATAAAAGTTTACTAAAGTATAGGCATATATATATATATATATATATATATATATATATATATATATATATATATATATATATTGTAATGCAAGATGTATTCGCGAATTTATTCTGATACATATGTATTAACTGCATCTCTTACATATGTATAAACACATAGAGTATTGCAAAAATGAAGCAGGTTCTTTACTTTCTTTTACTATACAACGAGGATAACTGACAACAATAATAAATAATAGGTTCTGTAACCCGTGAAGTGTAATCATTTACAATAATATATTGCAACGGTACATAAAAATTAGTTATAAATAACAATTCTTATACGAGCATCTCGCCAGAATAATTTAGTTTAACTTATAAAATCTGTTCCTATATAAAGGAATGAATAAAAATTGTCACTTCGTTATATTTTTGACACTATTATTAATTTTTAAGTTAGTTATAAGCTTAAAAATGTACAAATAATATGTATTTTCTACTCGATAGTTAATTAGATTTTAAACCATGTATTTTGGAAGTATTAAAATATTAAGTGTGCGCAAATTTGTACAACAAAATTAGATTTAATTAGGAAATAAGTCATTTGTTAAGTTCATATACAATAATTAACACTATATAATAAATAGTTAACCGAATTTTTATGTAAACGATGTATTTAACATTAATGAAAAATAGGCCCAGAAACACTACATGTAACGTCATCTCTGTGAAACGGTCGAAACTACAGCCGAAAGCTGGGGAATGCTCCTTTCCCCCACGCAGCCAATTAGCCGCGTCAAAGGGCCTTAGGCCCACCCCTATTTTCCACCCATACTTGTGCGACCAGTCAACTGTCCCCAAAAATCTTTGTAAACTCCCCCACGGAGAGTACTCCCAAACCGTACTTGGCGAGGGAGGGAAGAGGGAGAAAACCGAACTAAGCTTTTCCCTCGTCCCTCCACCGTTAACCAGTTCCTCGCTACCATCAGAGTTGAACAGACAGTTCCTCGCTACCATAAGAGTTGAACAGACAAGTTCCTCGCCACCATCGCACTCGACCAGCCACCAGCACACCACTTGTAACCCAGGGAGGGAAACTCTGAATAAACCTAAGTGTAAGTGAAAAAGTTGTCTTCGAATTTCATTTCTTCTCTCTAATCTTTTCTCAACTTACTCCTTCATATCGTCGCTTCCCGGTTAAAAGGCGTTATTTAAAAATCGGCCTGAAAAAGGCGTTATTTGGAAATCGACCTGAAGAAGGCGTTATCTTGTAATCAATCTGAAAAAGGCGTTATCTAGAAATCGTCCTGAAAAAGACGTTATCTAGAAATCGGCCTGAAAAAGGCGTTATCTCGGAATGAACCTGAAGAAGGCGTTATCTCGCGCGTAAATTTTTTTTACTCTAATTTAAGTTGGCAACACTGTCAGCATTTTCTTTATTTAATTTCAGAAATATGTTATATGATAATAGTGTACAATTTTTTAAGTTAACTATACAAATGCGGGGCGATAGTAAAATTAATATTTGTTTTTTTTTTATTAACGATTTTTTTATACAATACTATATTGATTTTATAATAAATATATAATAAATATTTGTAATAACCCATATTATATAATTTTTTTTTAAACACACCTCCCAAACAGATTTTTTCTACTACTTCTTTATACCATAAAGGAACGGAAAGTACTCGTGTACAATCCAAACGACATCCCTTTTCTCGACATTGGGAATAAGAAAAGGTTTTTTCTTAATTCCAGAAACAAATGCTAAAAAATTGCCCTTTTTCAAATGCTAACCATTTCCCTTAAAAGTTACGTGAGTTTGAAGATATGTTTAAGATACACCAAAAATGTTAAAAAGCGGTAAAAGCGATATCTCCAAACTCATATAACTTTACAAGAAATTAACATTTTTTATTTTTACAAAAAAGTAAATGAAAGCTCTCGCTATCTAGTTTAATAGTTTAATTATCTTTTTTGCCTTAAAAACAAGAGCTACTTTTTTGTAGATTTACTCATATATATATATGTGTGTGTGTGTGTGTGTGTGTGTGTGTGTGTGTGTGTGTGTGTGTGTGTGTGTGTGTGTGTGTGCGTGTGTGAGTGTCTGTGTGTGTGTGTGTGTGTGCGTGCGTGCGTGCGTGCGTGCGTGCGTGCGTGCGCGCGTGCGCGTGTGTGTGTGTGTGTGTGTGTGTGTGTGTGTGTGTGTGTGTGTGTGTGTGTGTGTGTGTGTGTGTGTGTGTGTGTGTGTGTGTGTGTGTTATAAAATCAATATAGTATTGTATAAAAAAATCGTTAATAAAAAAAAACAAATATTAATTTTACTATCGCCCCGCATTTGTACACGGAGAGAAATTTTAGAGTAAAAATTACCAAGGTGCCTTGGTAGTGCATGGATAGACTGTCAAAAGCCGTGATATTCCCAGGTTTCTAATACAATTTATAAGTTTCCCAGGAAAAACTACCATAACCACTTAAAAAAAATACCAAATTATCGGAATAAAAATTACCAGACACACTGGTAAAAATTGAGATCTAGTCATTTTTACAGGGTAACCTAAGAATTTTTACTAAGAAAACTGATAAATTTTGCCAAATAACCTGGTATTTGTGTATTCGCGCATGCGCACTGCGCATTATTGTGTTTCAGAAGATTGATACTAGAGGCGTGCGCGACGTTAAAATGAAAACAATACACATATTTTCAGTAAGTAATAACGGCGATTCAAATGACTGTTGGTAACAGCTTCCGTGGCGTAGTCGGTAGAACGTCGGACTCTCAACCCAAAGATCGTCGGATCGAATCCCGCTTCCGTAAAAATTTTTTTTCAGTTTAATGTTTTTTCATCCTTGTTTCTGTTTCTATTTCTATATTAAAATACTATATATCCATTAATATAGATAAAAAAAGTTAATTTTTTTAATTTAAATTAACTAAAAAAAAATTTTACCAAGGCACTTTGGTAATAAGTTTGAAATTGTCAGTCTGTCCATCCATTACCATAGAAACTGGTAATTTTGCCTCGAATATTTGTAATTTTCACTACAAAATTTCTCTCCGTGTATAGTTAACTTAAAAAATTGTACACTATTATCATATAACATATTTCTGAAATTAAATAAAGAAAATGTTGACAGTGTTGTCAACTTAAATTAGAGTAAAAAAAATTTACGCGCGAGATAACGCCTTCTTCATGTTCATTCCGAGAGAAGGCCTTTTTCAGGCCGATTTCTAGATAACGTCTTTTTCAGGACGATTTCTAGATAACGCCTTTTTCAGATTGATTACAAGATAACGCCTTCTTCAGGTCGATTTCCAAATAACGCCTTTTTCAGGCCGATTTTTAAATAACGCCTTTTAACCGGGAAGCGACGATATATACCCACTTCCGAGGAACGTTCAGATCGTTCTGTGCCGAATGGGCAGAGCTGGAATCGCTTGTCTCCTCAAACATATTAACCTTTTTTGTGCCTCCCTCCTTCAATGATAAGTTCAAATAAAACGTTTGGAAGACTTGGCCATCCTTAGCTCTTGGTTTACTCCAGGCTAAAAAGGGCAAAGTGGTTAATAGTATTGACGGCCTTGACTGGACGTCACATACTTAATTTTTGGGGGCTCGTCCGGGATTATAAGTCACCACAACAAACGTTTTATAAAACTTTATCTCTCTTTCTCTATTTTTTTTTATAACATATCTATTTTAAAGGAAAAAAAAAAGAGAAACGTGATATGAAACAGTGAGTGCGCGAATAATTGTATTTCAAAAAAAAAAAAAATTAATTAATTTTTCAAAGTTTAAGTCTACGCCCCAAAGCCTCTGTGTCACAAAAGGATGACCACGCGCAACGGTCTCTCGACTAATCTAAAACTAACAAAAGAAACTAAAAGTTGTAACTAAAATTTATTAATTCAAAATTTATGAATCCTCTATAAAGTTAGAGAAGAGAAGTTTTTTTTATACTTCTATTTTTATTAATTCAAAATTTATGAATCCTCTACAAAGTTAGGGAAGAGAAGCATTATTATACTTCTATTTTTTATTAAACCAAAATTTATGAATCCTCTTCAAAGTTAGAGAAGAGAAGTTTTTTACACTTCTATTTTTACTAAATCAAAATTTGAGAAGAGAATTATATTAAACTTCTATACAGATATATTAAATCTAAAAAACAAAAAACAACGGGTGCTGCAAGCTTAGTAAAACCAAAAAAATAATAAATGAAATAAAACATAAATTTAAAACTAAATAAATCGATTTAAGAACTAAAATAAAATAAAGTGGTGGTGGTAAAGAAAAGGAACTCGAACTAAAAACAAAAGGAACAAAAACGGCGAATGCGGTCAAATACCGTGCCGTAGATTTTTTTATTTTTAAATTCATCAGTGAAGCGGTCAAATACCGTAGATGAAAATATTTAACAGCTAATGCGGTCATATACCGTGCTGTAGATTTTTTTATTGAATAAAACGGCGAATGCGGTCAAATACCGTGCCGTAGATTTTTTATTTTAAAATTCATCAGTGAAGCGGTAAAATACCGTAGATGAAAATATTAAACAGCTAATGCGGTCATATACCGTGCTGTAGATTTTTATTGAATAAAACGGCGAATGCGGTCAAATACCGTGCCGGTATTGAAATTTTTGTAGAGGTACCCCTTCTTATTGTTATTGTTATTTCTTTTCTTTTTTGAAAACCAACGTTGGATAAATAAAAAAAAATAAAATAAAAAAATAATCGTGATCGATTGTCTTTCTTTCTTGACGAAGAAAGGAAGAAGGAAAATTTAGATGAATAATTAATTGGTACATTGAAGTTCTTAAATTAGAAAAGGCCTTAAGGAAATAATTTAATAAATAACGAATGAATGAATAATTGATTAACTGATAAATAGTTAAATGATAATTAAATAAATAATAATAAATAAATAATTACACAAACGAATAATTATTATTAATAAATAAATAAATAAATAAACAAATATTATTATTAATAAATAAATAATAAATAAATGAACAATTATTTCGAAGTAATACAAATTGATAAACAATGCCGTTAGTACCCGGATTTTAAACAATTACTTCCGATCTAGCTAACATCCTATAGTGGTGCAAAATACCTTTACATATAGGTCAAGTTTATAGATAATAATTGCTAATAAATAATAATAATAATAAAATAACTATTAATAAATAATTAAATAAATAATAAATAAATTACTTATAAATAAATAAAATTAATTAATAATAAATAATTAATTATAAATAAATTAATAATAAATATTTAATTATAAATAAATAAAATTAATTAATAATAAATAATTAATTATAAATTAATAAATTGATTAATCAATAAATCTGAAAGTAATTTGTTGATATTAAAAATGAAGTAAGTAATTACCCTCGTGAATAATTAATCAAATTAAGCAAGTCATTTTGTTATTTTAATTAATAATTGGTAGTTAAAGTTTTATAATAAGTTTCATTAAAAATAAAATCGAATATGGTTTATGTAAGAAGTTATCTTAATATAGCATTGTACGTTTACGAAATTATTGTGGCGTAATTAAGGACCAATGATTCCCCAGTACACAGAAGGATTAAATTCCTTCTATGCTGCCGCGAGGATTCAAAATCTAGAAGAATCCTTTGCGAGGGTTCATTTGGAAAATTTAGATCAAACATTAACTATAAATAAAATTATTTATTCGCGGTAATCGCAAAATTACACGAAATAACCAATGCAATTTTAGATGCCGGTCAGGATAATAAGGGAAGATTCTTGCAATTGGAAAACAGAGTGAACAAGTATCACGGATTACAGATTAGCCTAACCAAATCAGTTCATACGAGTTTTCAGCAAATAAATAAGCAACACTTTGTTGAAGATACTGAAGTTCTTAAATTGGAAAAGGTTTTGAGGAATTTAAAATTAGTATAATAAATAATAATATTAAAATAAACATTAATAATTATTAATAAATAATTAATAATAAATAGATACATAACAATTATTAATAAATAATTAAATAAATAATAAATAATGCATAAATAAATTAATAATACATAAAAACCGTAGCTGCTGTTCCGTATTTGGAAAATCATGATCAGTTTAAGCGGTATAAAAACCATAACTGATTGTCTTTCTCTCTTGAGGGAGAGAGGAAAAAGAACAAATAATTAATTCAGCACGTATGGACGAATGTTCATATATAGAAGCTGAAGCTGAACAAAAAAATTTTTCTAAAATGGGTTTTGTGTGCCAATTGTGTCATGAACGCGGACACATTGCACTCGAATGTCATAAAAATAAAAAGTGCCAATTGTGCTATAAGTTTGGACATATAGCTTTACAATGTCACCAATTGGTCAGATGCCAACTTTGCTCTGGAGTAAATCATACCGCGGCTACTTGTCATAGCCGTCCGACTCAATCTAAAACTACGTCATCAAATACCTTAAATAATAACAATAAACCTTTAAATAAATTAGATTCTGATTTATTTCAATTAGTTTCAGAAAACAATTTATTAACTCAATTAAATAAATCTCTACAGTACATTTATCAACTTCCTAACGAAGTTACAATTCAGTATTCGAATAAATTTATATCTACAGCTAATGAAGTAATGAAAGAATGTAATATAGAAATTATATTAACCAATAATATTAAATTTAATAAAACAATTCAGACTTTTCTTATTAAACATTTTCTAAAAGGATTAGAATTTAATTTATTGCCGCATGTTAGTCCATGTGCAACCTTGCGCGAAACAATTCGGAATGTTGTTTCCATTGAAAAAATCCAATCATATAGTAATGCAAATTCAAGATCTAATATAATAAAAGATCAATGCATATCTTCAGAACTAAGATCAGTTACTTTAGGAAAATCGGCAAAAGTTTCAGATTTAAATATTGAAAATCAATTGCCGAATGAAATTGAATATAAAAATGATAGAAAAATAGGTTATATAAATATATCCACAAATCGAACAATTAATCATACATTAATTCATAAAATTGCAGAAAATTCGAAAGCTAACTATAATAAAGATAACTATGAAACAAATGAAAAATCTGAAGATATTCATAAAATTATTACAAAAAACCTTATCAAAACGTATTATTAAGGAACTCAAACCTAATTATGAAAAATCAAATAATTTAAATGATTTACCAGAAGTAAATTATTTATCAAATAATTTACCAGACGAAATTATTTTACTTCCAGAAGATAAAAAGACTATAAATAATGATCCATTGGAATTACCCGAAGATTTAAGTATTAACAAAAATCAAGAATTTGTTAACCCCATCATTCCTAAACTAAAATCTACATCGGTTGAAGTCTCTAATTTATGTAAAGGGAGTAGAAAGAAAGCAGATGCTACTTCATTGAAAACGAAAAATTCTAAAAACTTAAATTCTGATTTAATTACTGATCATATTACAAAGGATATTGATAGACTTCCTAAGTTTGACGTTATTCCAAAACAAAGTTTCGATGAACCTAAGTTTCAATCAAATTGCATATTACCAAATTACATTAAAACTAGAATCAAGGATTTAAACAATGATAATATTTCTAAAATTTTTGAATCATCATCTTTAAATATTATATTCGAACCCTCGGAGGTCGAATTAAAATCCAATAATTCAAATCATAAATGTCAAATGACAGAAAGTTCAAATCATCCTGGAAAAGACAATATAATACTTTATGTAGAAAATAACGGTAACTCAGACAATGATAATACTTTAAACTAATTAAATGTAATAAAATAGAACTTAAACAAAATTTAAATATAGCTGATAATTTAATTGTAAAACCACAAATTAAGAGTAATACTAATAAGAAATTATATTCCAAATCAACTATTCTAATTCAAGCTCTAAACTATTTCAAAAATTTCAAAACCCAAAATAGATTTTCGGTTAATTTAAAATTTAGAAATCTCAAATCGCAGTTCAATATTTATTCTAATATTAAGATATTCATTTCCAAATTTATGTTTGATTTTAATCTAAAAAATCCTAATGTCAAGTTAATTAATCATAATTCTACCAAATTAAACCATTGTCAAAATAGAAATTTTATACATTGCAATGTTATAATTAATGACATGTTACAAAATTTATTAAAGCATGAGTCCAATACAGAGATCAACTTTAATTTAAAACTATTACCAATTTAATACAAGAAATTGTTTTTCTTCTTCGAATTGTCCAATGAATATAAGAATCAGCAAGTAATACAGACTAAGGTGAAACAGCCAATAGTGGGCCAATTTAGGATTCTAGTAGATACACTGTTTTCACAGAGAAATGTTTATTATTTTTTTTGTTCTTCAAAATTCATAACTTTTTAAATCAAAACAAATCATGTAATTGAATAACTTAGATTTTAAAAATTATTTTAGAATTTTTACTTTTATGATTTAAGTTCATATATATTAAATTATTATTAATATTTGTTACTGTCCCGGTATAGAGCGCACTTTTTGCGTTGTCCCAGTAATGGCTATTTAACCCTATAATTTTCTTTTCAAATTTATTTTCAATTTTATTTTTATTTGTTTTTATTTTCAAAACAAGTCCATCAAAATTTTAATAGTATTTTCTCTGTTCACAGATTAATAAAGAAAAGAAATATTTATGTATACTTATCAAATTTAACAGCAACTTTTAATTAACATCATCAATCTACCACGCAAAGACTCCGAAGAATGTTAGAATTTCGACCAACAGCTCAAAGTTACTCAACCATACATACAATTTCTGCAAGTTCTACAAAATAAAAATGCGTTTACATAAAATCATCTAATATTGTACATAGCTCTTAAAAATTGCGTGCGATATTTATATAAATCTATATACATACATGTAGGTTAAGATAAATGCAGTTACTTGTTCAAGTTAAAAGGAAAAAAAAAAAAAATCACTTCTAGTGCACTTTAAATATATATATATATTTTTTTTTATTATTTTTGAGTAATCTAAAAATAATATATTTATGAAAATTTAATTACAAATTTGTTTAACGAAATACTTCCCAATTAAGTAAGTCACAACGAAAATAAATAGAATTGTTTTATTTTTCTTCCAAATTGAACTTAAACGCATTTTCTAATTTACTATTCATATGACAAATAATGTTTGTGGTTACGAGTTAACAAAAACAGAACACCCAAAATTATTAGTTTTCGAAACAGGGAAAGGGATATCCTTCGTTAGAAAAAGTAAGGTATCAGTCGGAAACCTAGACATATTCGCGTATGTAAATTCGAAGTTCGTATTTGTAGAAAAACATATAAAAACTCAAATTAAACGTCTGTATGAAGACATTTTGACCCAAAGATGCAAAGAGGAACGCCGTATCCTAGAGAACGCTCTAGCAATTGCATCTCAGTCACCTGATCAATTTGCATACAATTTAATGAAAGGACCAGGCTATATGGCAATCACTGCTGGGGAAGTAGTGCATGAAATCAAGTGCCTCCCCGTAGAAGTGAAAGTTGACCACGGAGAAAATGTTATGAAGAATTAGCAATGACGTGGAATAATAAAACTATGTTCCTCACTCCGAAAACCCATATCCTAAAATCAAGAGGAACCCAGATAGAATGCAATGGGTTATTATCAACCTATTATCAAATAAATGAGAACTGGTATAAGGTCTTGCCCAAATTAACGGAAGCAAAGAACCCAACAGTTTTACGTCCCATCACTCAAGCTACCTGGAAGTACAATGACCCAGCATCTCTAGCAACTAGTGGGATTTATACAGAAAAAGATTTACGAGGGGTGTTCAAAAAGTAAGTTTCCCTAGTCTGCCGTTTTGCCCCAGCGCCATCTAGCGAGCTGGGACCAAACATAGCTTTAGTTTAGGATATACCGATAAGAGCGGAACCGGTCTTAGCTGACGAAAAAATTTTTTTCATCAGTACCGGCTCGGAAACCATGGAGCTACCTGTGAAAAACGTGTCCACCTGTGAGTTGCGTGCAGTTATTCGCTTTTTAACTGCAAAAGGGCTTAATGGCAACGAAATTCACACTGAATTAGTGCATATTTATGGTGACAAATGCATGAGTGTGCAAATGGTGCGTCAGTGGCGTACATATTTTCTCGAGGGACGCGGAGAAGTTCATGATGAGCAGTGTGCAGGCAGGCCAAAAATCGCCATTACAGATGACACAGTCGCAGCAGTCGAAAAAATGATTTTGGCGGATAGGCGCTTTACAATTGACAGAATTTTGGACTCAATGCCTCCTGAAATCGATATTTGTCGAACTTCAATCCACACAATCATAACAGATCATCTTGGTTACCGTAAAGTTTGTGCGAGGTGGGTCCCACGCCTGCTTTCAGATGATCACAAACAAAAAAGACTTCAGTCTGCAGGAAAATTTCTTGACATGCTTGAAGATGAAGGCGAAAATGTTTACTTACGCATTGTGACAGGGGATGAAACGTGGGTTCACCACACAAACCCTGAAATGAAGCGACAAAGTATGGTTTGGAAGAAATCAGAAGAGAGTGCTCCAAAAAAAGCAAAAATCCAGTATTCTGCTGGTAAGGTTATGGCCACAGTTTTTTGGGACAACGAAGGTGTTCTATTAATTGATTTTCTTGAATCCGGTACCACGATAAATGCAGATCGTTACTGTTAAGTGCTAAATAAACTTAAAAGTGCCGTTAAACGAAAGCGTCCTGGAAAATTATCGAGAAAAGTGTTGCTTTTTCACGACAATGCACGGCCTCATTCAGCAAAAAAAACACAAACCTTACTGGAAAAATTCAAATGGGAAATTTTTGATCACCCACCCTACTCTCCAGATCTCGCACCAAGTGACTTTTTTCTTTTTCCTAAATTAAAGGAAAGTTTGGGTGGCCATCACTTCAATTCAAATGATGAAGTGAAAGACATCGTTAAATTATTCTTTAAAAAACAGGGCATGGATTTTTATAAACAAGGTTTTTCAAAACTTGAGAACAGATATAAAAAATGTATTCAAGTCCAAGGGGACTATGTAGAAAAATAGTTTATAAGTCAAACAATAAATACATATGTTACTTTAACCTAAAAATTGTGTTTTGCTTTTTTCCCGGAGTAGGGAAACTTACTTTTTGAACACCCCTCGTAGATCAACTTAGGGATCGAATAATGTTCCCTATGGATCAGCCAGCCTTGCTCAACGATGTGGCTCGAGAAATACATGGACATGTCATCACTGACAATGAAGGAGTTATCTCTAGATTAATTAACGAGAACACAATGAAGAAGATAATCTCAAACACGTGGAATAGCCTATTCACGAAATTCACAACTTTCGGATCCATAAGCGCTGGAATCTTCACCGTCATAATAGCCATCCAAGGAATTAAAATGATTTTTGGAGTTCTCCTAAACGGATATGCACTTCACAGCATTTATGGATGGTCAGCCCATCTGTTGTCTGCCCTCTGGGGATCCCTCGCTACATTGTTCATATCTCTCGGACAAGAGAGGTATCAACAGGCACAAGCAAACAACCACGACGAAGAGGTGTCTCCAACAAATCAGGAAGAGAGGTACGTCCATGCTCCAACACCATCCTTTCCAGTTAGACCATCGTATACTCCCAGTGCACCACATCCTAAAGTAGTACCCAAAGCTACTTACGTGGTGGTTAATGAAAATTCACATGCTGTGGAGATATAAAACAACAGAGAACCTGTCCGATTCACATTTTAAATTTACTGCAGTATTGATCAGGAGTCGCAGAGCAATTCGAGAGTGTAGATTACTAGAGTTGCTTTTTACAACTCCTAGTAATCCTTTTAGGGTGGGGGTGTAACCTCTGATGGTCTTCTCGACCACCTTACGTTGAATCCTCTTAACATCTGCTTTAAAAAAAAAAAGGAAAATATATCTTTCTTCCAAACAGTCCAAAAGAATTCTCGTATTTGAACCGTTGGCCAGCACAAAGTAACGGTCAGATTTTATGCCATGCAGATGCAAGACACTGCATTCCGATCCTTTCCCATGAAATAAGATAAAAGAAAAAAACAGAACACCATGCAAGTGGAAACTTTCACCAAGAGCGAAAGCATTTCCTCCTATGTGAAAAAAAAGGGAAAGATTTTACGACCTTACCCCGAAAGGCAGGCCACCCGAGCTGTGCACATGCGCGCCTACGCGTCGCCGAAAAGCCATAAAATTTCGACCGTTACAACTTCCTTCGACTTTACATATAACTAATTTTATTTTTACATTTTAACTTGTAGTTATTAACTTATGTTAATTTAAATTTTTCTGATTACGCTGATCTAAATTTTACGAAAATAGGCCTAGTAGAAGTAAAGATAATTAAATAAAACACCTCACAACAACTTCATTTTAGTAATAAATAATAAACAAACTCATAAATAAAATGGAAAATAAGAATATAATGATATATGTGTACTTTAATTAAAATCTTTGTAAAACCACGTTACACACTCTTTTACATATACTATTTATAAAAGTTTGCTAAATTATAGGCATGTGTATATATATATATATATATATATATATATATATATATATATATATATATATATATATATATATATATATATATATATATATATATATATATATATATATATATATATATATATATATATATATATATATTGTAATGCAAGATGTATTCGCGAATTTATTCTGATACATATGTATTAACTGCATCTCTTACATATATATAAACACATAGAGTATTGCAAAAGTTAAGCAGGTTCTTTACTTTCTTTTACTATACAACGAGGATAACTGACAATAATAAATAATAGGTTCTGTAACTCGTGAAGTGTAATCATTTACAATAATATATTGCAACGGTACATAAAAATTTAGTTATAAATAACAATTCTTATACGAGCATCTCGCCAGAATAATTTAGTTTAACTTATAAAATCTGTTCCTATATAAAGGAATGAATAAAAATTGTCACTTCGTTATATTTTTGACACTATTATTAATTTTTAAGTTAGTTTTAAGCTTAAAAATGTACAAATAATATGTATTTTCTACTCGATAGTTAATTAGATTTTAAACCCTGTATTTTGGAAGTATTAAAATATTAAGTGTGCGCAAATTTGTTCAACAAAATTAGATTTAATTAGGAAATAAGCCATTTGTTAAGTTCATATACAATATCAAAGGGCCTTAGGCCCACCCCTATTTTTCCAGCCATACTTGTGCGACCAGTCAACTGTCCCCAAAAATCTTTGTAAACTCCCCCACGGACAGTACTCCCAAACCGTACTTGGCGAGGGAGGGAAGAGGGAGAAAACCGAACTAAGCTTTTCCCTCGTCCCTCCGCCGTTAACCAGTTCCTCGCTACCATCAGAGTTGAACAGACAGTTCCTCGCTACCATCAGAGTTGAACAGACAAGTTCCTCGCCACCATCGCACTCGACCAGCCACCAGCACACCACTTGTAACCCAGGGAGGGAAACTCTGAATAAACCTAAGTGTAAGTGAAAAAGTTGTCTTCGAATTTCATTTCTTCTCTCCAATCTTTTCTCAACTTACTCCTTCATATATACCCACTTCCGAGGAGCGTTCAGATCGTTCTGTGGCGAATGGGCAGAGCTGGAATCGCTTGTCTCCTCAAACATATTAACCTTTTTTGTGCCTCCCTCCTTCAATGATAAGTTCAAATAAAACGTTTGGAAGACATGGCCATCCTTAGCTCTTGGTTTATTCCAGGCTAAAAAGGGCAAAGGTTAATAGTATTGACGGCCTTGACTGGACGTCACATTTATGAAGATTAAAAAGTTCTAATTTTTAAATTATGTATAAAATATGAAGAAAGTAATATATATTATTTTTTTTTAAATTATGAGTGAAATCAAAATAAAATAATTGATTGTAATATTGTCGTCAAAACCTTTTACAATTCCGAAATAACCATCACTTTAAATTATATTTTCTTTGTGAACATTCACAAAAAAAATATTCTCGTACCCCCATCATCCCTTATTTAGAAAGGATCCGGACGGGTTTTGACATCGGCAATTTTTCTGTAGACCCACGACATGGCGCCCCGACCTCACTCCACTGCAAAATTTTTCCTCATTTGATATGCGCGATCATCTGATTTTTTTTTTCGTTCTCGCACCCCCTTCATCCCGTATTTGGCAAGGTTCCAGACGAATTTTGACAACGGCAACTTTTTTGTAGACCCACAACGTGCCCCGGAAGTTATTTCAATTGCAAAATTTTTCCTTATTTGATATGCGCGATCATCAGATTTTTTTTTCATTCATGCACCCCCTTCATCCCCTATTTGGGAAGGTTCCGGACGGGTCTTGAGATCGAACATTTTTTTGTAGTCCCACAACGTGCCCCCGAACTTATTTCCACTGCAAAATTTTTCCTCATTTGATATGCGCGATCGTCAGATTTTTTTTTTCGTTCTCGCACCCCCTTCTACCCGTATTTGGCAAGGTTCCAGACGAGTTTTGACAACGGCAATTTTTTTGAAGACCCAGAACAAGCCCCCGAACTTATTTCCACTGCAAAATTTTTCCATATTTGATGTGCGCGATCGTCAGACTTTTTTTTCGCTCTCGCACCCCCTTCACCCCTATTTGGAAAAGATCCGGACGGGTTTTGACATCGACAATTTTTTTGTAGACCCATGACGTGCCCCTGAATTTATTTCCACTGCAAAATTTTTCCTCATTTGATATGCGCGATCCTCAGATTTTTTATTTTCGTTCTTGCACCCCCTTCATCCTCTATTTGGAAAGGATCCGCACGGGTTTTGACACAGGCAATTTTTTTGTAGACCCACAACAAGCCCCCGAACTTATTTCCACTGCAAAATTTTTCCATATTTGATATGCGCGATCGTCAGACTTTTCTTTTCGCTCTCGCATCACCTTCATCCCCTATTTGGAAAGGATCCGGACAGGTTTTCACATCGGCAATTATTTTGTAGACCCATGACGTACCCCTGAATTTATTTCCACTCCAAATTTTTCCATATTTGATGTGCGTGATCGTCAGACTTTTTTTTCGCTCTCGCACCCCCTTCACCCCCTATTTGGAAAAGATCCGGACGGGTTTTGACATCGACAATTTTTTTGTAGACCCATAACGTGCCCCTGAATTTATTACCACTGCAAAATTTTTCCTCATTTGATATGCGCGATCATCTGATTTTTTTTTTCGTTCTCGCACCCCCTTCATCCCGTATTTGGCAAGGTTCCAGACGAGTTTTGACAACGGCAATTTTTTTGTAGACCCACAACGTGCCCCGGAAGTTATTTCAATTGCAAAATTTTTCCTTATTTGATATGCGCGATCATCAGATTTTTTTTTCATTCATGCACCCCCTTCATCCCCTATTTGGGAAGGTTCCGGACGGGTCTTGAGATCGAACATTTTTTTGTAGTCCCACAACGTGCCCCCGAACTTATTTCCACTGCAAAATTTATCCTCATTTGATATGCGCGATCGTCAGACTTTTCTTTTCGCTCTCGCATCACCTTCATCCCCTATTTGGAAAGGATCCGGACAGGTTTTCACATCGGCAATTATTTTGTAGACCCATGACGTACCCCTGAATTTATTTCCACTCCAAAATTTTTCCATATTTGATGTGCGCGATCGTGAGACTTTTTTTTCGCTCTCGCACCCCCTTCAACCCCTATTTGGAAAGGATCCGGACAGGTTTTCACATCGGCAATTATTTTGTAGACCCATGACGTACCCCTGAATTTATTTCCACTCCAAAATTTTTCCATATTTGATGTGCGCGATCGTCCGGTTTTTTTTTTCATTCTTGCACCCCCTTCATCCCCTATTTGAGAAGGTTCCGGACTGGTCTTGAGATCGAACATTTTTTTGTAGTCCCACAACGTGCCCCCGAACTTATTTCCACTGCAAAATTTTTCCTCATTTGATATGCGCGATCGTCAGATTTTTTTTTTCGTTCTCGCACCCCCTTCATCCCGTATTTGGCAAGGTTCCAGACGAGTTTTGACAACGGCAATTTATTTGAAGACCCACAACAAGCCCCCGAACTTATTCCCACTGCAAAATTTTTCCATATTTGATATGCGCGATCGTCAGACTTTTCTTTTCGCTCTCGCATCACCTTCATCCCCTATTTGGAAAGGATCCGGACAGGTTTTCACATCGGCAATTATTTTGTAGACCCATGACGTACCCCTGAATTTATTTCCACTCCAAAATTTTTCCATATTTGATGTGCGCGATCGTCAGACTTCTTTTTCGCTCTCGCACCCCCTTCACCCCTATTTGGAAAAGATCCGGACGGGTTTTGACATCGACAATTTCTTTGTAGACCCATGACGTGCCCCTGAATTTATTTCAACTGCAAAATTTTTCCTCATTTGATATGCGCGATGCTCAGATTTTTTTTTTCGTTCTTGCACCCCCTTCATCCTCTATTTGGAAAGGATCCGCACGGGTTTTGACACAGGCAATTTTTTTGTAGACCCACAACAAGCCCCCGAACTTATTTCCACTGCAAAATTTTTCCATATTTGATATGCGCGATCGTCAGACTTTTCTTTTCGCTCTCGCATCACCTTCATCCCCTATTTGGAAAGAATCCGGACAGGTTTTCACATCGGCAATTATTTTGTAGACCCATGACGTACCCCTGAATTTATTTGCACTCCAAAATTTTTCCATATTTGATGTGCGCGATCGTCAGACTTCTTTTTCGCTCTCGCACCCCCTTCACCCCTATTTGGAAAAGATCCGGACGGGTTTTGACATCGACAATTTCTTTGTAGACCCATGACGTGCCCCTGAATTTATTTCCACTGCAAAATTTTTCCTCATTTGATATGCGCGATGCTCAGATTTTTTTTTTCGTTCTTGCACCCCCTTCATCCTCTATTTGGAAAGGATCCGCACGGGTTTTGACACAGGCAATTTTTTTGTAGACCCACAACAAGCCCCCGAACTTATTTCCACTGCAAAATTTTTCCATATTTGATATGCGCGATCGTCAGACTTTTCTTTTCCCTCTCGCATCACCTTCATCCCCTATTTGGAAAGGATCCAGACAGGTTTTCACATCGGCAATTATTTTGTAGACCCATGACGTACCCCTGAATTTATTTCCACTCCAAAATTTTTCCATATTTGATGTGCGTGATCGTCAGACTTTTTTTTCGATCTCGCACCCCCTTCATCCCCTATTTGGAAAAGATCCGGACGGGTTTTGACATCGACAATTTTTTTGTAGACCCATAACGTGCCCCTGAATTTATTGCCACTGCAAAATTTTTCCTCATTTGATATGCGCGGTCATCCGATTTTTTTTTTCGTTCTCGCACCCCCTTCATCCCGTATTTGGCAAGGTTCCAGACGAGTTTTGACAACGGCAATTTTTTTGTAGACCCACAACGTGCCCCGGAAGTTATTTCAATTGCAAAATTTTTCCTTATTTGATATGCGCGATCATCAGATTTTTTTTTCATTCATGCACCCCCTTCATCCCCTATTTGGGAAGGTTCCGGACGGGTCTTGAGATCGAACATTTTTTTGTAGTTCCACAACGTGCCCCCGAACTTATTTCCACTGCAAAATTTTTCCTCATTTGATATGCGCGATCGTCAGATTTTTTTTTTCGTTCTCGCACCCCCTTCATCCCGTATTTGGCAAGGTTCCAGACGAGTTTTGAAAACGGCAATTTATTTGAAGACCCACAACAAGCCCCCGAACTTATTTCCACTGCAAAATTTTTCCATATTTGATATGCGCGATCGTCAGACTTTTCTTTTCGCTCTCGCATCACCTTCATCCCCTATTTGGAAAGGATCCGGACAGGTTTTCACATCGGCAATTATTTTGTAGACCCATGACGTACCCCTGAATTTATTTCCACTCCAAAATTTTTCCATATTTGATGTGCGCGATCGTCAGACTTCTTTTTCGCTCTCGTACCCCCTTCACCCCTATTTGGAAAAGATCCGGACGGGTTTTGACATCGACAATTTCTTTGTAGACCCATGACGTGCCCCTGAATTTATTTCCACTGCAAAATTTTTCCTCATTTGATATGCGCGATGCTCAGATTTTTTTTTTCGTTCTTGCACCCCCTTCATCCTCTATTTGGAAAGGATCCGCACGGGTTTTGACACAGGCAATTTTTTTGTAGACCCACAACAAGCCCCTGAACTTATTTCCACTGCAAAATTTTTCCATATTTGATATGCGCGATCGTCAGACTTTTCTTTTCGCTCTCGCATCACCTTCATCCCCTATTTGGAAAAGATCCGGACGGGTTTTGACATCGACAATTTTTTTGTAGACCCATAACGTGCCCCTGAATTTATTACCACTGCAAAATTTTTCCTCATTTGATATGCGCGGTCATCTAATTTTTTTTTTCGTTCTCGCACCCCCTTCATCCCGTATTTGGCAAGGTTACAGACGATTTTTGACAACGGCAATTTTTTTGTAGACCCACAACGTGCCCCGGAAGTTATTTCAATTGCAAAATTTTTCCTTATTTGATATGCGCGATCATCAGATTTTTTTTTCATTCATGCACCCCCTTCATCCCCTATTTGGGAAGGTTCCGGACGGGTCTTGAGATCGAACATTTTTTTGTAGTCCCACAACGTGCCCCCGAACTTATTTCCACTGCAAAATTTTTCCTCATTTGATATGCGCGATCGTCAGATTTTTTTTTTCGTTCTCGCACCCCCTTCATCCCGTATTTGGCAAGGTTCCAGACGAGTTTTGACAACGGCAATTTTTTTGAAGACCCACAACAAGCCCCCGAACTTATTTCCACTGCAAAATTTTTCCATATTTGATATGCGCGATCGTCAGACTTTTCTTTTCATTCTGGCATCACCTTCATCCCCTATTTGGAAAGGATCCGGACAGGTTTTCACATCGGCAATTATTTTGTAGACCCATGACGTACCCCTGAATTTATTTCCACTCCAAAATTTTTCCATATTTGATGTGCGCGATCGTCAGACTTTTTTTTCGCTCTCGCACCCCCTTCATCCCCTATTTGGAAAGGATCCGGACAGGTTTTCACATCGGCAATTATTTTGTAGACCGAAGACGTACCCCTGAATTTATTTCCACTCCAAAATTTTTCCATATTTGATGTGCGCGATCGTCAGACTTTTTTTTCGCTCTCGCACCCCCTTCACCCCCTATTTGGAAAAGATCCGGAAGGGTTTTGACATCGACAATTTTTTTGTAGACCCATAACGAGTCCCTGAATTTATTTCCACTGCAAAATTTTTCCTCATTTAATATGCGCGATCGTCTGATTTTTTTTTCGTTCTCGCACCCCCTTCATCCCCTATTTGGAAAGGATCCGGACAGGTTTTCACATCGGCAATTATTTTGTAGACCCATGACGTATCCTTTGAATTTATTTCCACTCCAAAATTTTTCCATATTTGATGTGCGCGATCGTCAGACTTCTTTTCGCTCTCGCACCCCCTTCATCCCCTATTTGGAAAAGATCCGGACGGGTTTTGACATCGACAATTTTTTTGAAGACCCACAACAAGCCCCCGAACTTATTTCCACTGCAAAATTTTTCCATATTTGATATGCGCGATCGTCAGACTTTTCTTTTCGCTCTCGCATCACCTTCATCCCCTATTTGGAAAGGATCCGGACAGGTTTTCTCATCGGCAATTATTTTGTAGACCCATGACGTACCCCTGAATTTATTTGCACTCCAAAATTTTTCCATATTTGATGTGCGCGATCGTCAGACTTCTTTTTCGCTCTCGCACCCCCTTCACCCCTATTTGGAAAAGATCCGGACGGGTTTTGACATCGACAATTTCTTTGTAGACCCATGACGTGCCCCTGAATTTATTTCCACTGCAAAATTTTTCCTCATTTGATATGCGCGATGCTCAGATTTTTTTTTTCGTTCTTGCACCCCCTTCATCCTCTATTTGGAAAGGATCCGCACGGGTTTTGACACAGGCAATTTTTTTGTAGACCCACAACAAGCCCCCGAACTTATTTCCACTGCAAAATTTTTCCATATTTGATATGCGCGATCGTCAGACTTTTCTTTTCGCTCTTGCATCACCTTCATCCCCTATTTGGAAAGGATCCAGACAGGTTTTCACATCGGCAATTATTTTGTAGACCCTTGACGTACCCCTGAATTTATTTCCACTCCAAAATTTTTCCATATCTGATGTGCGTGATCGTCAGACTTTTTTCGATCTCGCACCCCTTCATCCCCTATTTGGAAAAGATCCGGACGGGTTTTGACATCGACAATTTTTTGTAGACCCATAACGTGCCCCTGAATTTATTGCCACTGCAAAATTTTTCCTCATTTGATATGCGCGGTCATCCGATTTTTTTTTCGTTCTCGCACCCCTTCATCCCGTATTTGGCAAGGTTCCAGACGAGTTTTGACAACGGCAATTTTTTTGTAGACCCACAACGTGCCCCGGAAGTTATTTCAATTGCAAAATTTTTCCTTATTTGATATGCGCGATCATCAGATTTTTTTTTCATTCATGCACCCCTTCATCCCCTATTTGGGAAGGTTCCGGACGGGTCTTGAGATCGAACATTTTTTTGTAGTTCCACAACGTGCCCCGAACTTATTTCCACTGCAAGATTTTTCCTCATTTGATATGCACGATCGTCAGATTTTTTTTTTTTCGTTCTCGCACCCCCTTCATCCCGTATTTGGCAAGGTTCCAGACGAGTTTTGACAACGGCAATTTTTTTGAAGACCCACAACAAGCCCCCGAACTTATTTCCACTGCAAAATTTTTCTATATTTGATATGCGCGATCGTCAGACTTTTCTTTTCGCTCTCGCATCACCTTCATCCCCTATTTGGAAAGGATCCGGACAGGTTTTCACATCGGCAATTATTTTGTAGACCCATGACGTACCCCTGAATTTATTTCCACTCCAAATTTTTCCATATTTGATGTGCATGATCGTCAGACTTTTTTTCGCTCTCGCACCCCCTTCACCCCTATTTGGAAAAGATCCGGACGGGTTTTGACATCGACAATTTCTTTGTAGACCCATGACGTGCCCCTGAATTTATTTCCACTGCAAAATTTTTCCTCATTTGATATACGCGATGCTCAGATTTTTTTTTTCGTTCTTGCACCCCCTTCATCCTCTATTTGGAAAGGATCCGCACGGGTTTTGACACAGGCAATTTTTTTGTAGGCCCACAACAAGCCCCTGAACTTATTTCCACTGCAAAATTTTTCCATATTTGATATGCGCGATCGTCAGACTTTTCTTTTCGCTCTCGCATCACCTTCATCCCCTATTTGGAAAGTATCCAGACAGGTTTTCACATCGGCAATTATTTTGTAGACCCATGACGTACCCCTGAATTTATTTCCACTCCAAAATTTTTC
This sequence comes from Torymus aiolomorphi, assembly GCA_036365515.1. NCBI lineage: Eukaryota > Metazoa > Arthropoda > Insecta > Hymenoptera > Torymidae > Torymus > Torymus aiolomorphi. The sequence goes on along the minus strand of CM070875.1, from coordinate 135,923,212 downwards.
CATATTTGATGTGCGTGATCGTCAGACTTTTTTCGATCTCGCACCCCTTCACCCCTATTTGGAAAAGATCCGGACGGGTTTTGACATCGACAATTTTTTTGTAGACCCATAACGTGCCCCTGAATTTATTGCCACTGCAAAATTTTTCCTCATTTGATATGCGCGGTCATCCGATTTTTTTTTTCGTTCTCGCACCCCCTTCATCCCGTATTTGGCAAGGTTCCAGACGAGTTTTGACAACGGCAATTTTTTTGTAGACCCACAACGTGCCCCGGAAGTTATTTCAATAGCAAAATTTTTCCTTATTTGATATGCGCGATCATCAGATTTTTTTTTCATTCATGCACCCCCTTCATCCCCTATTTGGGAAGGTTCCGGACGGGTCTTGAGATCGAACATTTTTTTGTAGTTCCACAACGTGCCCCCGAACTTATTTCCACTGCAAAATTTTTCCTCATTTAATATGCGCGATCGTATGATTTTTTTTTCGTTCTCGCACCCCCTTCATCCCGTATTTGGCAAGGTTCCAGACGAGTTTTGACAACGGCAATGTTTTTGTAGACCCACAACGTGCCCCCGAAGTTATTTCAATTTCAACATTTTTCCTTATTTGATATGCGTGATCGTCAGATTTTTTTTTCATTCTTGCACCCCCTTCATCCCCTATTTGAGAAGGTTCCGGACGGGTCTTGAGATCGAACATTTTTTTGTAGTCCCACAACGTGCCCCCGAACTTATTTCCACTGCAAAATTTTTCCTCATTTGATATGCGCGATCGTCAGATTTTTTTTTTCGTTCTCGCACCCCCTTCATCCCGTATTTGGCAAGGTTCCAGACGAGTTTTGACAACGGCAATTTATTTGAAGACCCACAACAAGCCCCCGAACTTATTCCCACTGCAAAATTTTTCCATATTTGATATGCGCGATCGTCAGACTTTTCTTTTCGCTCTCGCATCACCTTCATCCCCTATTTGGAAAGGATCCGGACAGGTTTTCACATCGGCAATTATTTTGTAGACCCATGACGTACCCCTGAATTTATTTGCACTCCAAAATTTTTCCATATTTGATGTGCGCGATCGTCAGACTTCTTTTTCGCTCTGGCACCCCCTTCACCCCTATTTGGAAAAGATCCGGACGGGTTTTGACATCGACAATTTCTTTGTAGACCCATGACGTGCCCCTGAATTTATTTCCACTGCAAAATTTTTCCTCATTTGATATGCGCGATGCTCAGATTTTTTTTTTCGTTCTTGCACCCCCTTCATCCTCTATTTGGAAAGGATCCGCACGGGTTTTGACACAGGCAATTTTTTGTAGACGCACAACAAGCCCCCGAACTTATGTCCACTGCAAAATTTTTCCATATTTGATATGCGCGATCGTCAGACTTTTCTTTTCGCTCTCGCATCACCTTCATCCCCTATTTGGAAAGGATCCAGACAGGTTTTCACATCGGCAATTATTTTGTAGACCCATGACGTACCCCTGAATTTATTTCCACTCCAAAATTTTTCCATATTTGATGTGCGTGATCGTCAGACTTTTTTTTCGATCTCGCACCCCCTTCATCCCCTATTTGGAAAAGATCCGGACGGGTTTTGACATCGACAATTTTTTTGTAGACCCATAACGTGCCCCTGAATTTATTGCCACTGCAAAATTTTTCCTCATTTGATATGCGCGGTCATCCGATTTTTTTTTCGTTCTCGCACCCCTTCATCCCGTATTTGGCAAGGTTCCAGACGAGTTTTGACAACGGCAATTTTTTTGTAGACCCACAACGTGCCCCGGAAGTTATTTCAATTGCAAAATTTTTCCTTATTTGATATGCGCGATCATCAGATTTTTATTTCATTCATGCACCCCCTTCATCCCCTATTTGGGAAGGTTCCGGACGGGTCTTGAGATCGAACATTTTTTTGTAGTTCCACAACGTGCCCCCGAACTTATTTCCACTGCAAAATTTTTCCTCATTTGATATGCGCGATCGTCAGATTTTTTTTTTCGTTCTCGCACCCCCTTCATCCCGTATTTGGCAAGGTTCCAGACGAGTTTTGAAAACGGCAATTTATTTGAAGACCCACAACAAGCCCCCGAACTTATTTCCACTGCAAAATTTTTCCATATTTGATATGCGCGATCGTCAGACTTTTCTTTTCGCTCTCGCATCACCTTCATCCCCTATTTGGAAAGGATCCGGACAGGTTTTCACATCGGCAATTATTTTGTAGACCCATGACGTACCCCTGAATTTATTTCCACTCCAAAATTTTTCCATATTTGATGTGCGCGAACGTCAGACTTCTTTTTCGCTCTCGCACCCCCTTCACCCCTATTTGGAAAAGATCCGGACGGGTTTTGACATCGACAATTTCTTTGTAGACCCATGACGTGCCCCTGAATTTATTTCCACTGCAAAATTTTTCCTCATTTGATATGCTCGATGTTCGGATTTTTTTTTTCGTTCTTGCACACCCTTCATCCTCTATTTGGAAAGGATCCGCACGGGTTTTGACACAGGCAATTTTTTTGTAGACCCACAACAAGCCCCTGAACTTATTTCCACTGCAAAATTTTTCCATATTTGATATGCGCGATCGTCAGACTTTTCTTTTCGCTCTCGCATCACCTTCATCCCCTATTTGGAAAGTATCCAGACAGGTTTTCACATCGGCAATTATTTTGTAGACCCATGACGTACCCCTGAATTTATTTCCACTCCAAAATTTTTCCATATTTGATGTGCGTGATCGTCAGACTTTTTTTTCGATCTCGCACCCCCTTCACCCCCTATTTGGAAAAGATCCGGACGGGTTTTGACATCGACAATTTTTTTGTAGACCCATAACGTGCCCCTGAATTTATTGCCACTGCAAAATTTTTTCTCATTTGATATGCGCGGTCATCCGATTTTTTTTTTTTTTCGTTCTCGCACCCCCTTCATCCCGTATTTGGCAAGGTTCCAGACGAGTTTTGACAACGGCAATTTTTTTGTAGACCCACAACGTGCCCCGGAAGTTATTTCAATTGCAAAATTTTTCCTTATTTGATATGCGCGATCATCAGATTTTTTTTTCATTCATGCACCCCCTTCATCCCCTATTTGGGAAGGTTCCGGACGGGTCTTGAGATCGAACATTTTTTTGTAGTTCCACAACGTGCCCCCGAACTTATTTCCACTGCAAAATTTTTCCTCATTTGATATGCACGATCGTCAGATTTTTTTTTTCGTTCTCGCACCCCCTTCATCCCGTATTTGGCAAGGTTCCAGACGAGTTTTGACAACGGCAATTTTTTTGAAGACCCACAACAAGCCCCCGAACTTATTTCCACTGCAAAATTTTTCTATATTTGATATGCGCGATCGTCAGACTTTTCTTTTCGCTCTCGCATCACCTTCATCCCCTATTTGGAAAGGATCCGGACAGGTTTTCACATCGGCAATTATTTTGTAGACCCATGACGTACCCCTGAATTTATTTCCACTCCAAATTTTTCCATATTTGATGTGCGTGATCGTCAGACTTTTTTTCGCTCTCGCACCCCCTTCATCCCGTATTTGGCAAGGTTCCAGACGAGTTTTGACAACGGCAATTTTTTTGTAGACCCACAACGTGCCCCGGAAGTTATTTCAATTGCAAAATTTTTCCTTATTTGATATGCGCGATCATCAGATTTTTTTTTCATTCATGCACCCCCTTCATCCCCTATTTGGGAAGGTTCCGGACGGGTCCTGAGATCGAACATTTTTTTGTAGTCCCACAACGTGCCCCCGAACTTATTTCCACTGCAAAATTTTTCCTCATTTGATATGCGCGATCGTCAGACTTTTCTTTTCGCTCTCGCATCACCTTCATCCCCTATTTGGAAAGGATCCGGACAGGTTTTCACATCGGCAATTATTTTGTAGACCCATGACGTACCCCTGAATTTATTTCTACTCCAAAATTTTTCCATATTTGATGTGCGCGATCGTCAGACTTTTTTTTCGCTCTCGCACCCCCTTCACCCCTATTTGGAAAAGATGCGGACGGGTTTTGACATCGACAATTTTTTTGTTGACCCATGACGTGCCCCTGAATTTATTTCCACTGCAAAATTTTTCCTCATTTGATATGCGCGATCCTCAAATTTTTTTTCCTTCTTGCACCCCTTCACCCCTATTTGGAAAAGATCCAGACGGGTTTTGACATCTACAATTTCTTTGTAGACCCATGACGTGCCCCTGAATTTATTTCCACTGCAAAATTTTTCCTCATTTGATATGCGCGATGCTCAGATTTTTTTTTTCGTTCTTGCACCCCCTTCATCCTCTATTTGGAAAGGATCCGCACGGGTTTTGACACAGGCAATTTTTTTGTAGACCCACAACAAGCCCCCGAACTTATTTCCACTGCAAAATTTTTCCATATTTGATATGCGCGATCGTCAGACTTTTTTTCGCTCTCGCACCCCCTTCACCCCCTATTTGGAAAAGATCCGGACGGGTTTTGACATCGACAATTTTTTTGTAGACCCATAACGTGCCCCTGAATTTATTACCACTGCAAAATTTTTCCTCATTTCATATGCGCGGTCATCTAATTTTTTTTTTCGTTCTCGCACCCCCTTCATCCCGTATTTGGCAAGGTTACAGACGATTTTTGACAACGGCAATTTTTTTGTAGACCCACAACGTGCCCCGGAAGTTATTTCAATTGCAAAATTTTTCCTTATTTGATATGCGCGATCATCAGATTTTTTTTTCATTCATGCACCCCCTTCATCCCCTATTTGGGAAGGTTCCGGACGGGTCTTGAGATCGAACATTTTTTTGTAGTTCCACAACGTGCCCCCGAACTTATTTCCACTGCAAAATTTTTCCTCATTTAATATGCGCGATCGTATGATTTTTTTTTCGTTCTCGCACCCCCTTCATCCCGTATTTGGCAAGGTTCCAAACGAGTTTTGACAACGGCAATGTTTTTGTAGACCCACAACGTGCCCCCGAAGTTATTTCAATTTCAACATTTTTCCTTATTTGATATGCGTGATCGTCAGATTTTTTTTTCATTCTTGCACCCCCTTCATCCCCTATTTGAGAAGGTTCCGGACGGGTCTTGAGATCGAACATTTTTTTGTAGTCCCACAACGTGCCCCCGAACTTATTTCCACTGCAAAATTTTTCCTCATTTGATATGCGCGATCGTCAGATTTTTTTTTTCGTTATCGCACCCTCTTCATCCCGTATTTGGCAAGGTTCCAGACGAGTTTTGACAACGGCAATTTATTTGAAGACCCACAACAAGCCCCCGAACTTATTCCCACTGCAAAATTTTTCCATATTTGATATGCGCGATCGTCAGACTTTTCTTTTCGCTCTCGCATCACCTTCATCCCCTATTTGGAAAGGATCCGGACAGGTTTTCACATCGGCAATTATTTTGTAGACCCATGACGTACCCCTGAATTTATTTGCACTCCAAAATTTTTCCATATTTGATGTGCGCGATCGTCAGACTTCTTTTTCGCTCTCGCACCCCTTCACCCCTATTTGGAAAAGATCCGGACGGGTTTTGACATCGACAATTTCTTTGTAGACCCATGACGTGCCCCTGAATTTATTTCCACTGCAAAATTTTTCCTCATTTGATATGCGCGATGCTCAGATTTTTTTTTTCGTTCTTGCACCCCCTTCATCCTCTATTTGGAAAGGATCCGCACGGGTTTTGACACAGGCAATTTTTTTGTAGACCCACAACAAGCCCCCGAACTTATTTCCACTGCAAAATTTTTCCATATTTGATATGCGCGATCGTCAGACTTTTCTTTTCGCTCTCGCATCACCTTCATCCCCTATTTGGAAAGGATCCAGACAGGTTTTCACATCGGCAATTATTTTGTAGACCCATGACGTACCCCTGAATTTATTTCCACTCCAAAATTTTTCCATATTTGATGTGCGTGATCGTCAGACTTTTTTTTCGATCTCGCACCCCTTCATCCCCTATTTGGAAAAGATCCGGACGGGTTTTGACATCGACAATTTTTTGTAGACCCATAACGTGCCCCTGAATTTATTGCCACTGCAAAATTTTTCCTCATTTGATATGCGCGGTCATCCGATTTTTTTTTTCGTTCTCGCACCCCTTCATCCCGTATTTGGCAAGGTTCCAGACGAGTTTTGACAACGGCAATTTTTTGTAGACCCACAACGTGCCCCGCAAGTTATTTCAATTGCAAAATTTTTCCTTATTTGATATGCGCGATCATCAGATTTTTTTTCATTCATGCACCCCTTCATCCCCTATTTGGGAAGGTTCCGGACGGGTCTTGAGATCGAACATTTTTTGTAGTTCCACAACGTGCCCCCGAACTTATTTCCACTGCAAAATTTTTCCTCATTTGATATGCGCGATCGTCAGATTTTTTTCGTTCTCGCACCCCTTCATCCCGTATTTGGCAAGGTTCCAGACGAGTTTTGAAAACGGCAATTTATTTGAAGACCCACAACAAGCCCCCGAACTTATTTCCACTGCAAAATTTTTCCATATTTGATATGCGCGATCGTCAGACTTTTCTTTTCGCTCTCGCATCACCTTCATCCCCTATTTGGAAAGGATCCGGACAGGTTTTCACATCGGCAATTATTTTGTAGACCCATGACGTACCACTGAATTTATTTCCACTCCAAAATTTTTCCATATTTGATGTGCGCGAACGTCAGACTTCTTTTTCGCTCTCGCACCCCCTTCACCCCTATTTGGAAAAGATCCGGACGGGTTTTGACATCGACAATTTCTTTGTAGACCCATGACGTGCCCCTGAATTTATTTCCACTGCAAAATTTTTCCTCATTTGATATGCGCGATGCTCAGATTTTTTTTTTCGTTCTTGCACCCCCTTCATCCTCTATTTGGAAAGGATCCGCACGGGTTTTGACACAGGCAATTTTTTTGTAGACCCACAACAAGCCCCTGAACTTATTTCCACTGCAAAATTTTTCCATATTTGATATGCGCGATCGTCAGACTTTTCTTTTCGCTCTCGCATCACCTTCATCCCCTATTTGGAAAGTATCCAGACAGGTTTTCACATCGGCAATTATTTTGTAGACCCATGACGTACCCCTGAATTTATTTCCACTCCAAAATTTTTCCATATTTGATGTGCGTGATCGTCAGACTTTTTTTTCGATCTCGCACCCCTTCACCCCCTATTTGGAAAAGATCCGGACGGGTTTTGACATCGACAATTTTTTGTAGACCCATAACGTGCCCCTGAATTTATTGCCACTGCAAAATTTTTTCTCATTTGATATGCGCGGTCATCCGATTTTTTTTCGTTCTCGCACCCCCTTCATCCCGTATTTGGCAAGGTTCCAGACGAGTTTTGACAACGGCAATTTTTTTGTAGACCCACAACGTGCCCCGGAAGTTATTTCAATTGCAAAATTTTTCCTTATTTGATATGCGCGATCATCAGATTTTTTTTTCATTCATGCACCCCCTTCATCCCCTATTTGGGAAGGTTCCGGACGGGTCTTGAGATCGAACATTTTTTTGTAGTTCCACAACGTGCCCCCGAACTTATTTCCACTGCAAAATTTTTCCTCATTTGATATGCACGATCGTCAGATTTTTTTTTTCGTTCTCGCACCCCCTTCATCCCGTATTTGGCAAGGTTCCAGACGAGTTTTGACAACGGCAATTTTTTTGAAGACCCACAACAAGCCCCCGAACTTATTTCCACTGCAAAATTTTTCTATATTTGATATGCGCGATCGTCAGACTTTTCTTTTCGCTCTCGCATCACCTTCATCCCCTATTTGGAAAGGATCCGGACAGGTTTTCACATCGGCAATTATTTTGTAGACCCATGACGTACCCCTGAATTTATTTCCACTCCAAATTTTTCCATATTTGATGTGCGTGATCGTCAGACTTTTTTTCGCTCTCGCACCCCCTTCATCCCGTATTTGGCAAGGTTCCAGACGAGTTTTGACAACGGCAATTTTTTTGTAGACCCACAACGTGCCCCGGAAGTTATTTCAATTGCAAAATTTTTCCTTATTTGATATGCGCGATCATCAGATTTTTTTTTCATTCATTCACCCCCTTCATCCCCTATTTGGGAAGGTTCCGGACGGGTCCTGAGATCGAACATTTTTTTGTAGTCCCACAACGTGCCCCCGAACTTATTTCCACTGCAAAATTTTTCCTCATTTGATATGCGCGATCGTCAGACTTTTCTTTTCGCTCTCGCATCACCTTCATCCCCTATTTGGAAAGGATCCGGACAGGTTTTCACATCGGCAATTATTTTGTAGACCCATGACGTACCCCTGAATTTATTTCCACTCCAAAATTTTTCCATATTTGATGTGCGCGATCGTCAGACTTTTTTTTCGCTCTCGCACCCCCTTCACCCCTATTTGGAAAAGATGCGGACGGGTTTTGACATCGACAATTTTTTTGTTGACCCATGACGTGCCCCTGAATTTATTTCCACTGCAAAATTTTTCCTCATTTGATATGCGCGATCCTCAAATTTTTTTTTTCCTTCTTGCACCCCCTTCACCCCTATTTGGAAAAGATCCAGACGGGTTTTGACATCTACAATTTCTTTGTAGACCCATGACGTGCCCCTGAATTTATTTCCACTGCAAAATTTTTCCTCATTTGATATGCGCGATGCTCAGATTTTTTTTTCGTTCTTGCACCCCTTCATCCTCTATTTGGAAAGGATCCGCACGGGTTTTGACACAGGCAATTTTTTTGTAGACCCACAACAAGCCCCCGAACTTATTTCCACTGCAAAATTTTTCCATATTTGATATGCGCGATCGTCAGACTTTTTTTCGCTCTCGCACCCCCTTCACCCCCTATTTGGAAAAGATCCGGACGGGTTTTGACATCGACAATTTTTTTGTAGACCCATAACGTGCCCCTGAATTTATTACCACTGCAAAATTTTTCCTCATTTCATATGCGCGGTCATCTAATTTTTTTTTTCGTTCTCGCACCCCCTTCATCCCGTATTTGGGAAGGTTCCGGACGGGTCTTGAGATCGAACATTTTTTTGTAGTCCCACAACGTGCCCCCGAACTTATTTCCACTGCAAAATTTTTCCTCATTTGATATGCGCGATCGTCAGATTTTTTTTTTCGTTCTCGCACCCCCTTCATCCCGTATTTGGCAAGGTTCCAGACGAGTTTTGACAACGGCAATTTTTTTGTAGACCCACAACGTGCCCCGGAAGTTATTTCAATTGCAAAATTTTTCCTTATTTGATATGCGCGATCATCAGATTTTTTTTTCATTCATGCACCCCCTTCAACCCCTATTTGGGAAGGTTCCGGACGGGTCTTGAGATCGAACATTTTTTTGTAGTCCCACAACGTGCCCCCGAACTTATTTCCACTGCAAAATTTTTCCTCATTTGATATGCGCGATCGTCAGATTTTTTTTTTTTTCGTTCTCGCACCCCTTCATCCCGTATTTGGCAAGGTTCCAGACGAGTTTTGACAACGGCAATTTTTTTGAAGACCCACAACAAGCCCCCGAACTTATTTCCACTGCAAAATTTTTCCATATTTGATATGCGCGATCGTCAGACTTTTCTTTTCATTCTGGCATCACCTTCATCCCCTATTTGGAAAGGATCCGGACAGGTTTTCACATCGGCAATTATTTTGTAGACCCATGACGTACCCCTGAATTTATTTCCACTCCAAAATTTTTCCATATTTGATGAGCGCGATCGTCAGACTTTTTTTTCGCTCTCGCACCCCCTTCATCCCCTATTTGGAAAGGATCCGGACAGGTTTTAACATCGGCAATTATTTTGTAGACCGATGACGTACCCCTGAATTTATTTCCACTCCAAAATTTTTCCATATTTGATGTGCGCGATCGTCAGACTTTTTTTCCGCTCTCGCACCCCCTTCACCCCCTATTTGGAAAAGATCCGGAAGGGTTTTGACATCGACAATTTTTTTGTAGACCCATAACGAGTCCCTGAATTTATTTCCACTGCAAAATTTTTCCTCATTTAATATGCGCGATCGTCTGATTTTTTTTTCGTTCTCGCACCCCCTTCATCCCGTATTTGGCAAGGTTCCAGACGAGTTTTGACAACGGCAATGTTTTTGTAGACCGACAACGTGCCCCCGAAGTTATTTCAATTTCAACATTTTTCCTTATTTGATATGCGTGATCGTCAGATTTTTTTTTCATTCTTGCACCCCCTTCATCCCCTATTTGGGAAGGTTCCGGACGGGTCTTGACATCGACAATTTTTTTGAAGACCCACAACAAGCCCCCGAACTTATTTCCACTGCAAAATTTTTCCATATTTGATATGCGCGATCGTCAGACTTTTCTTTTCGCTCTCGCATCACCTTCATCCTCTATTTGGAAAGGATCCGCACGGGTTTTGACATAGGCAATTTTTTTGTAATCCCACAACATGCCCCCGAACTTATTTCCACTGTAAAATTTTTCCATATTTGATATGCGCGATCGTCAGACTTTTCTTTTTGCTCTCGCATCCCCTTCATCCCCTATTTGGAAAGGATCCGGACAGGTTTTTACATCGGCAATTATTTTGTAGACCCATGACGTATCCTTTGAATTTATTTCCACTCCAAAATTTTTCCATATTTGATGTGCGCGATCGTCAGACTTCTTTTCGCTCTCGCACCCCCTTCATCCCCTATTTGGAAAAGATCCGGACGGGTTTTGACATCGACAATTTTTTGGAAGACCCACAACAAGCCCCCGAACTTATTTCCACTGCAAAATTTTTCCATATTTGATATGCGCGATCGTCAGACTTTTCTTTTTGCTCTCGCATCCCATCATCCCCTATTTGGAAAGGATCCGGACAGGTTTTCACATCGGCAATTATTTTGTAGACCCATGACGTATCCTTTGAATTTATTTCCACTCCAAAATTTTTCCATATTTGATGTGTGCGATCGTCAGACTTCTTTTCGTTCTCGCACCCCCTTCATCCCGTATTTGGCAAGGTTCCAGACGAGTTTTGACAACGGCAATTTTTTTGAAGACCCACAACAAGCCCCCGAACTTATTTCCACTGCAAAATTTTTCTATATTTGATATGCGCGATCGTCAGACTTTTCTTTTCGCTCTCGCATCACCTTCATCCCCTATTTGGAAAGGATCCGGACAGGTTTTCACATCGGCAATTATTTTGTAGACCCATGACGTACCCCTGAATTTATTTCCACTCCAAATTTTTCCATATTTGATGTGCGTGATCGTCAGACTTTTTTTCGCTCTCGCACCCCCTTCATCCCGTATTTGGCAAGGTTCCAGACGAGTTTTGACAACGGCAATTTTTTTGTAGACCCACAACGTGCCCCGGAAGTTATTTCAATTGCAAAATTTTTCCTTATTTGATATGCGCGATCATCAGATTTTTTTTTCATTCATGCACCCCCTTCATCCCCTATTTGGGAAGGTTCCGGACGGGTCCTGAGATCGAACATTTTTTTGTAGTCCCACAACGTGCCCCCGAACTTATTTCCACTGCAAAATTTTTCCTCATTTGATATGCGCGATCGTCAGACTTTTCTTTTCGCTCTCGCATCACCTTCATCCCCTATTTGGAAAGGATCCGGACAGGTTTTCACATCGGCAATTATTTTGTAGACCCATGACGTACCCCTGAATTTATTTCTACTCCAAAATTTTTCCATATTTGATGTGCGCGATCGTCAGACTTTTTTTTCGCTCTCGCACCCCCTTCACCCCTATTTGGAAAAGATGCGGACGGGTTTTGACATCGACAATTTTTTTGTTGACCCATGACGTGCCCCTGAATTTATTTCCACTGCAAAATTTTTCCTCATTTGATATGCGCGATCCTCAAATTTTTTTTTTCCTTCTTGCACCCCCTTCACCCCTATTTGGAAAAGATCCAGACGGGTTTTGACATCTACAATTTCTTTGTAGACCCATGACGTGCCCCTGAATTTATTTCCACTGCAAAATTTTTCCTCATTTGATATGCGCGATGCTCAGATTTTTTTTTTCGTTCTTGCACCCCCTTCATCCTCTATTTGGAAAGGATCCGCACGGGTTTTGACACAGGCAATTTTTTTGTAGACCCACAACAAGCCCCCGAACTTATTTCCACTGCAAAATTTTTCCATATTTGATATGCGCGATCGTCAGACTTTTTTTCGCTCTCGCACACCCTTCACCCCTATTTGGAAAAGATCCGGACGGGTTTTGACATCGACAATTTTTTGTAGACCCATAACGTGCCCCTGAATTTATTACCACTGCAAAATTTTTCCTCATTTCATATGCGCGCGGTCATCTAATTTTTTTTTCGTTCTCGCCCCCCCTTAATACCGTATTTGGCAAGGTTACAGACGATTTTTGACAACGGCAATTTTTTTGTAGACCCACAACGTGCCCCGGAAGTTATTTCAATTGCAAAATTTTTCCTTATTTGATATGCGCGATCATCAGATTTTTTTTTCATTCATGCACCCCCTTCATCCCCTATTTGGGAAGGTTCCGGACGGGTCTTGAGATCGAACATTTTTTTGTAGTCCCACAACGTGCCCCCGAACTTATTTCCACTGCAAAATTTTTCCTCATTTAATATGCGCGATCGTATGATTTTTTTTTCGTTCTCGCACCCCCTTCATCCCGTATTTGGCAAGGTTCCAGACGAGTTTTGACAACGGCAATGTTTTTGTAGACCCACAACGTGCCCCCGAAGTTATTTCAATTTCAACATTTTTCCTTATTTGATATGCGTGATCGTCAGATTTTTTTTTCATTCTTGCACCCCTTCATCCCCTATTTGAGAAGGTTCCGGACGGGTCTTGAGATCGAACATTTTTTTGTAGTCCACAACGTGCCCCCGAACTTATTTCCACTGCAAAATTTTTCCTCATTTGATATGCGCGATCGTCAGATTTTTTTTTTCGTTCTCGCACCCCCTTCATCCCGTATTTGGCAAGGTTCCAGACGAGTTTTGACAACGGCAATTTATTTGAAGACCCACAACAAGCCCCCGAACTTATTCCCACTGCAAAATTTTTCCATATTTGATATGCGCGATCGTCAGACTTTTCTTTTCGCTCTCGCATCACCTTCATCCCCTATTTGGAAAGGATCCGGACAGGTTTTCACATCGGCAATTATTTTGTAGACCCATGACGTACCCCTGAATTTATTTGCACTCCAAAATTTTTCCATATTTGATGTGCGCGATCGTCAGACTTCTTTTTCGCTCTCGCACCCCCTTCACCCCTATTTGGAAAAGATCCGGACGGGTTTTGACATCGACAATTTCTTTGTAGACCCATGACGTGCCCCTGAATTTATTTCCACTGCAAAATTTTTCCTCATTTGATATGCGCGATGCTCAGATTTTTTTTTTCGTTCTTGCACCCCTTCATCCTCTATTTGGAAAGGATCCGCACGGGTTTTGACACAGGCAATTTTTTTGTAGACCCACAACAAGCCCCCGAACTTATTTCCACTGCAAAATTTTTCCATATTTGATATGCGCGATCGTCAGACTTTTCTTTTCGCTCTCGCATCACCTTCATCCCCTATTTGGAAAGGATCCAGACAGGTTTTCACATCGGCAATTATTTTGTAGACCCATGACGTACCCCTGAATTTATTTCCACTCCAAAATTTTTCCATATTTGATGTGCGTGATCGTCAGACTTTTTTTTCGATCTCGCACCCCCTTCATCCCCTATTTGGAAAAGATCCGGACGGGTTTTGACATCGACAATTTTTTTGTAGACCCATAACGTGCCCCTGAATTTATTGCCACTGCAAAATTTTTCCTCATTTGATATGCGCGGTCATCCGATTTTTTTTTTCGTTCTCGCACCCCCTTCATCCCGTATTTGGCAAGGTTCCAGACGAGTTTTGACAACGGCAATTTTTTGTAGACCCACAACGTGCCCCGGAAGTTATTTCAATTGCAAAATTTTTCCTTATTTGATATGCGCGATCATCAGATTTTTTTTTCATTCATGCACCCCCTTCATCCCCTATTTGGGAAGGTTCCGGACGGGTCTTGAGATCGAACATTTTTTTGTAGTTCCACAACGTGCCCCCGAACTTATTTCCACTGCAAAATTTTTCCTCATTTCATATGCGCGATCGTCAGATTTTTTTTTTCGTTCTCGCACCCCTTCATCCCGTATTTGGCAAGGTTCCAGACGAGTTTTGAAAACGGCAATTTATTTGAAGACCCACAACAAGCCCCCGAACTTATTTCCACTGCAAAATTTTTCCATATTTGATATGCGCGATCGTCAGACTTTTCTTTTCGCTCTCGCATCACCTTCATCCCCTATTTGGAAAGGATCCGGACAGGTTTTCACATCGGCAATTATTTTGTAGACCCATGACGTACCCCTGAATTTATTTCCACTCCAAAATTTTTCCATATTTGATGTGCGCGAACGTCAGACTTCTTTTTCGCTCTCGCACCCCCTTCACCCCTATTTGGAAAAGATCCGGACGGGTTTTGACATCGACAATTTCTTTGTAGACCCATGACGTGCCCCTGAATTTATTTCCACTGCAAAATTTTTCCTCATTTGATATGCGCGATGCTCAGATTTTTTTTTTCGTTCTTGCACCCCCTTCATCCTCTATTTGGAAAGGATCCGCACGGGTTTTGACACAGGCAATTTTTTTGTAGACCCACAACAAGCCCCTGAACTTATTTCCACTGCAAAATTTTTCCATATTTGATATGCGCGATCGTCAGACTTTTCTTTTCGCTCTCGCATCACCTTCATCCCCTATTTGGAAAGTATCCAGACAGGTTTTCACATCGGCAATTATTTTGTAGACCCATGACGTACCCCTGAATTTATTTCCACTCCAAAATTTTTCCATATTTGATGTGCGTGATCGTCAGACTTTTTTTTCGATCTCGCACCCCCTTCACCCCCTATTTGGAAAAGATCCGGACGGGTTTTGACATCGACAATTTTTTTGTAGACCCATAACGTGCCCCTGAATTTATTGCCACTGCAAAATTTTTTCTCATTTGATATGCGCGGTCATCCGATTTTTTTTTTCGTTCTCGCACCCCCTTCATCCCGTATTTGGCAAGGTTCCAGACGAGTTTTGACAACGGCAATTTTTTTGTAGACCCACAACGTGCCCCGGAAGTTATTTCAATTGCAAAATTTTTCCTTATTTGATATGCGCGATCATCAGATTTTTTTTTCATTCATGCACCCCCTTCATCCCCTATTTGGGAAGGTTCCGGACGGGTCTTGAGATCGAACATTTTTTTGTAGTTCCACAACGTGCCCCCGAACTTATTTCCACTGCAAAATTTTTCCTCATTTGATATGCACGATCGTCAGATTTTTTTTTTCGTTCTCGCACCCCCTTCATCCCGTATTTGGCAAGGTTCCAGACGAGTTTTGACAACGGCAATTTTTTTGAAGACCCACAACAAGCCCCCGAACTTATTTCCACTGCAAAATTTTTCTATATTTGATATGCGCGATCGTCAGACTTTTCTTTTCGCTCTCGCATCACCTTCATCCCCTATTTGGAAAGGATCCGGACAGGTTTTCACATCGGCAATTATTTTGTAGACCCATGACGTACCCCTGAATTTATTTCCACTCCAAATTTTTCCATATTTGATGTGCGTGATCGTCAGACTTTTTTTCGCTCTCGCACCCCCTTCATCCCGTATTTGGCAAGGTTCCAGACGAGTTTTGACAACGGCAATTTTTTTGTAGACCCACAACGTGCCCCGGAAGTTATTTCAATTGCAAAATTTTTCCTTATTTGATATGCGCGATCATCAGATTTTTTTTCATTCATGCACCCCTTCATCCCCTATTTGGGAAGGTTCCGGACGGGTCCTGAGATCGAACATTTTTTGTAGTCCCACAACGTGCCCCGAACTTATTTCCACTGCAAAATTTTTCCTCATTTGATATGCGCGATCGTCAGACTTTTCTTTTCGCTCTCGCATCACCTTCATCCCCTATTTGGAAAGGATCCGGACAGGTTTTCACATCGGCAATTATTTTGTAGACCCATGACGTACCCCTGAATTTATTTCCACTCCAAAATTTTTCCATATTTGATGTGCGCGATCGTCAGACTTTTTTTTCGCTCTCGCACCCCCTTCACCCCTATTTGGAAAAGATGCGGACGGGTTTTGACATCGACAATTTTTTTGTTGACCCATGACGTGCCCCTGAATTTATTTCCACTGCAAAATTTTTCCTCATTTGATATGCGCGATCCTCAAATTTTTTTTTTCCTTCTTGCACCCCCTTCACCCCTATTTGGAAAAGATCCAGACGGGTTTTGACATCTACAATTTCTTTGTAGACCCATGACGTGCCCCTGAATTTATTTCCACTGCAAAATTTTTCCTCATTTGATATGCGCGATGCTCAGATTTTTTTTTTCGTTCTTGCACCCCCTTCATCCTCTATTTGGAAAGGATCCGCACGGGTTTTGACACAGGCAATTTTTTTGTAGACCCACAACAAGCCCCCGAACTTATTTCCACTGCAAAATTTTTCCATATTTGATATGCGCGATCGTCAGACTTTTTTTCGCTCTCGCACCCCCTTCACCCCCTATTTGGAAAAGATCCGGACGGGTTTTGACATCGACAATTTTTTTGTAGACCCATAACGTGCCCCTGAATTTATTACCACTGCAAAATTTTTCCTCATTTCATATGCGCGGTCATCTAATTTTTTTTTTCGTTCTCGCACCCCCTTCATCCCGTATTTGGCAAGGTTACAGACGATTTTTGACAACGGCAATTTTTTTGTAGACCCACAACGTGCCCCGGAAGTTATTTCAATTGCAAAATTTTTCCTTATTTGATATGCGCGATCATCAGATTTTTTTTTCATTCATGCACCCCCTTCATCCCCTATTTGGGAAGGTTCCGGACGGGTCTTGAGATCGAACATTTTTTTGTAGTCCCACAACGTGCCCCCGAACTTATTTCCACTGCAAAATTTTTCCTCATTTGATATGCGCGATCGTCAGATTTTTTTTTTCGTTCTCGCACCCCCTTCATCCCGTATTTGGCAAGGTTCCAGACGAGTTTTGACAACGGCAATTTTTTTGAAGACCCACAACAAGCCCCCGAACTTATTTCCACTGCAAAATTTTTCCATATTTGATATGCGCGATCGTCAGACTTTTCTTTTCATTCTGGCATCACCTTCATCCCCTATTTGGAAAGGATCCGGACAGGTTTTCACATCGGCAATTATTTTGTAGACCCATGACGTACCCCTGAATTTATTTCCACTCCAAAATTTTTCCATATTTGATGAGCGCGATCGTCAGACTTTTTTTTCGCTCTCGCACCCCCTTCATCCCCTATTTGGAAAGGATCCGGACAGGTTTTAACATCGGCAATTATTTTGTAGACCGATGACGTACCCCTGAATTTATTTCCACTCCAAAATTTTTCCATATTTGATGTGCGCGATCGTCAGACTTTTTTTCCGCTCTCGCACCCCCTTCACCCCCTATTTGGAAAAGATCCGGAAGGGTTTTGACATCGACAATTTTTTTGTAGACCCATAACGAGTCCCTGAATTTATTTCCACTGCAAAATTTTTCCTCATTTAATATGCGCGATCGTCTGATTTTTTTTTCGTTCTCGCACCCCCTTCATCCCGTATTTGGCAAGGTTCCAGACGAGTTTTGACAACGGCAATGTTTTTGTAGACCGACAACGTGCCCCCGAAGTTATTTCAATTTCAACATTTTTCCTTATTTGATATGCGTGATCGTCAGATTTTTTTCATTCTTGCACCCCTTCATCCCCTATTTGGGAAGGTTCCGGACGGGTCTTGACATCGACAATTTTTTTGAAGACCCACAACAAGCCCCCGAACTTATTTCCACTGCAAAATTTTTCCATATTTGATATGCGCGATCGTCAGACTTTTCTTTTCGCTCTCGCATCACCTTCATCCTCTATTTGGAAAGGATCCGCACGGGTTTTGACATAGGCAATTTTTTTGTAATCCCACAACATGCCCCCGAACTTATTTCCACTGTAAAATTTTTCCATATTTGATATGCGCGATCGTCAGACTTTTCTTTTTGCTCTCGCATCCCCTTCATCCCCTATTTGGAAAGGATCCGGACAGGTTTTCACATCGGCAATTATTTTGTAGACCCATGACGTATCCTTTGAATTTATTTCCACTCCAAAATTTTTCCATATTTGATGTGCGCGATCGTCAGACTTCTTTTCGCTCTCGCACCCCCTTCATCCCCTATTTGGAAAAGATCCGGACGGGTTTTGACATCGACAATTTTTTGGAAGACCCACAACAAGCCCCCGAACTTATTTCCACTGCAAAATTTTTCCATATTTGATATGCGCGATCGTCAGACTTTTCTTTTTGCTCTCGCATCCCCTTCATCCCCTATTTGGAAAGGATCCGGACAGGTTTTCACATCGGCAATTATTTTGTAGACCCATGACGTATCCTTTGAATTTATTTCCACTCCAAAATTTTTCCATATTTGATGTGTGCGATCGTCAGACTTCTTTTCGCTCTCGCACCCCCTTCATCCCCTATTTGGAAAAGATCCGGACGGGTTTTGACATCGACAATTTTTTGAAGACCCACAACAAGCCCCCGAACTTATTTCCACTGCAAAATTTTTCCATATTTGATATGCGCGATCGTCAGACTTTTCTTTTCGCTCTCGCATCACCTTCATCCCCTATTTGGAAAGGATCCGGACAGGTTTTCACATCGGCAATTATTTTGTAGACCCATGACGTACCCCTGAATTTATTTCCACTCCAAAATTTTTCCATATTTGATGTGCGCGATCGTCAGACTTTTTTTTCGCTTTCGCACCCCCTTCACCCCTATTTGGAAAAGATCCGGACGGGTTTTGACATCGACAATTTTTTTGTAGACCCATGACGTGCCCCTGAATTTATTTCCACTGCAAAATTTTTCCTCATTTGATATGCGCGATCCTCAGATTTTTTTTTTCGTTCTTGCACCCCCTTTATCCTCTATTTGGAAAGGATCCGCACGGGTTTTGACACAGGCAATTTTTTTGTAGTCCCACAACGTGCCCCCGAACTTATTTCCACTGCAAAATTTTTCCTCATTTGATATGCGCGATCGTCAGATTTTTTTTTTCGTTCTCGCACCCCCTTCATCCCGTATTTGGCAAGGTTCCAGACGAGTTTTGACAACGGCTATTTTTTTGAAGACCCACAACAAGCCCCCGAACTTATTTCCACTGCAAAATTTTTCCATATTTGATATGCGCGATCGTCAGACTTTTCTTTTCGCTCTCG
The DNA here is from genome assembly GCA_036365515.1 of Torymus aiolomorphi. Classification (NCBI taxonomy): domain Eukaryota; kingdom Metazoa; phylum Arthropoda; class Insecta; order Hymenoptera; family Torymidae; genus Torymus; species Torymus aiolomorphi. The sequence continues at coordinate 135,903,860 of CM070875.1, read as the reverse complement.
CATCACCTTCTCCATCCTATTTGGAAAGGATCCGAACAGGTATTCACATCGGCAATTATTTTGTAGACCCATGACGTACCCCTGAATTTATTTCCACTCCAAAATTTTTCCATATTTGATGTGCGCGATCGGCAGACTTTTTTTTCGCTCTCGCACCCCCTTCACCCCTATTTGGAAAAGATGCAGACGGGTTTTGACATCGCCAATTTTTTTGTAGACCCATGACGTGCCCCTGAATTTATTTACACGGCAAAATTTTTCCTCATTTAATATGCGCGATCGTCTGATTTTTTTTAGTTCTCGCACCCCCTTCATCCCGTATTTGGCAAGGTTCCAGACGAGTTTTGACAACGGCAATGTTTTTGTAGACCCACAACGTGCCCCCGAAGTTATTTCAATTTCAACATTTTTCCTTATTTGATATGCGTGATCGTCAGATTTTTTTTTCATTCTTGCACCTCCTTCATCCCCTATTTGGGAAGGTTCCGGACGGGTCTTGAGATCGAATATTTTTTTGTAGTCCCACAACGTGCCCCCGAACTTATTTCCACTGCAAAATTTTTCCTCATTTGATATGCGCGATCGTCAGATTTTTTTTTCGTTCTTGCATCCCCTTCATCCTCTATTTGGAAAGGATCCGCACGGGTTTTGACATAGGCAATTTTTTTGTAATCCCACAACATGCCCCCGAACTTATTTCCACTGTAAAATTTTTCCATATTTGATATGCGCGATCGTCAGACTTTTCTTTTTGCTCTCGCATCCCCTTCATCCCCTATTTGGAAAGGATCCGGACAGGTTTTCACATCGGCAATTATTTTGTAGACCCATGACGTAACCCTGAATTTATTTCCACTCCAAAATTTTTCCATATTTCATGTGCGCGATCGGCAGACTTTTTTTTCGCTCTCGCACCCCCTTCACCCCTATTTGGAAAAGATGCAGACGGGTTTTGACATCGCCAATTTTTTTGTAGACCCATGACGTGCCCCTGAATTTATTTACACGGCAAAATTTTTCCTCATTTAATATGCGCGATCGTCTGATTTTTTTTAGTTCTCGCACCCCCTTCATCCCGTATTTGGCAAGGTTCCAGACGAGTTTTGACAACGGCAATGTTTTTGTAGACCCACAACGTGCCCCCGAAGTTATTTCAATTTCAACATTTTTCCTTATTTGATATGCGTGATCGTCAGATTTTTTTTTCATTCTTGCACCTCCTTCATCCCCTATTTGGGAAGGTTCCGGACGGGTCTTGAGATCGAATATTTTTTTGTAGTCCCACAACGTGCCCCCGAACTTATTTCCACTGCAAAATTTTTCCTCATTTGATATGCGCGATGGTCAGATTTTTTTTTCGTTCTTGCATCCCCTTCATCCTCTATTTGGAAAGGATCCGCACGGGTTTTGACATAGGCAATTTTTTTGTAATCCCACAACATGCCCCCGAACTTATTTCCACTGTAAAATTTTTCCATATTTGATATGCGCGATCGTCAGACTTTTCTTTTTGCTCTCGCATCCCCTTCATCCCCTATTTGGAAAGGATCCGGACAGGTTTTCACATCGGCAATTATTTTGTAGACCCATGACGTATCCTTTGAATTTATTTCCACTCCAAAATTTTTCCATATTTGATGTGCGCGATCGTCAGACTTCTTTTCGCTCTCGCACCCCCTTCATCCCCTATTTGGAAAAGATCCGGACGGGTTTTGACATCGACAATTTTTTTGAAGACCCACAACAAGCCCCCGAACTTATTTCCACTGCAAAATTTTTCTATATTTGATATGCGCGATCGTCAGACTTTTCTTTTTGCTCTCGCATTCCCTTCATCCCCTATTTGGAAAGGATCCGGACAGGTTTTCACATCGGCAATTATTTTTTAGACCCATGACGTATCCTTTGCATTTATTTCCACTCCAAAATTTTTCCATATTTGATGTGCGCGATCGTCAGACTTCTTTTCGCTCTCGCACCCTCTTCATCCCCTATTTGGAAAAGATCCAGACGGGTTTTGACATCGACAATTTTTTTGAAGACCCACAACAAGCCCCCGAACTTATTTCCGCTGCAAAATTTTTCCATATTTGATATGCGCGATCGTCAGACTTTTCTTTTCGCTCTCGCATCACCTTCATCCCCTATTTGGAAAGGATCCGGACAGGTTTTCACATCGGCAATTATTTTGTAGACCCATGACGTTCCCCTGAATTTATTTCCACTCCAAAATTTTTCCATATTTGATGTGCGCGATCGTCAGACTTTTTTTTCGCTCTCGCACCCCCTTCACCCCTATTCGGAAAAGATCCGGACCGGTTTTGACATCGACAATTTTTTTGTAGACCCATGACGTGCCCCTGAATTTATTTCCACTGCAAAATTTTTCCTCATTTGATATGCGCGATCCTCAGATTTTTTTTTCGTTCTTGCACCCCCTTCATCCTCTATTTGGAAAGGATCCGCACGGGTTTTGACACAGGCAATTTTTTTGTAGACCCACAACAAGCCCCCAAACTTATTTCCACTGCAAAATTTTTCCATATTTGATATGCGCGATCGTCAGACTTTTTTTTCGCTCTCGCACCCCCTTCACCCCTATTTGCAAAAGATCCGGACGGGTTTTGACATCGACAATTTTTTTGTAGACCCATGGCGTGCCCCTGAATTTATTTCCACTGCAAAATTTTTTCTCATTTGATATGCGCGATCCTCAGATTTTTTTTTTCGTTCTTGAACCCCCTTCATCCTCTATTTGGAAAGGATCCGCATGGGTTTTGACACAGGCAATTTTTTTGTAGTCCCACAACGTGCCCCCGAACTTATTTCCACTGTAAAATTTTTCCATATTTGATATGCGCGATCGTCAGACTTTTCTTTTTGCTCTCGCATCCCCTTCATCCCCTATTTGGAAAGGATCCGGACAGGTTTTCACATCGGCAATTATTTTGTAGACCCATGACGTATCCTTTGAATTTATTTCCACTCCAAAATTTTTCCATATTTGATGTGCGCGATCGTCAGACTTCTTTTCGCTCTCGCACCCCCTTCATCCCCTATTTGGAAAAGATCCGGACGGGTTTTGACATCGACAATTTTTTGAAGACCCACAACAAGCCCCCGAACTTATTTCCACTGCAAAATTTTTCCATATTTGATATGCGCGATCGTCAGACTTTTCTTTTTGCTCTCGCATCCCCTTCATCCCCTATTTGGAAAGGATCCGGACAGGTTTTCACATCGGCAATTATTTTGTAGACCCATGACGTATCCTTTGAATTTATTTCCACTCCAAAATTTTTCCATATTTGATGTGCGCGATCGTCAGACTTCTTTTCGCTCTCGCACCCCCTTCATCCCCTATTTGGAAAAGATCCGGACGGGTTTTGACATCGACAATTTTTTTGAAGACCCACAACAAGCCCCCGAACTTATTTCCACTGCAAAATTTTTCCATATTTGATATGCGCGATCGTCAGACTTTTCTTTTCGCTCTCGCATCACCTTCATCCCCTATTTGGAAAGGATCCGGACAGGTTTTCACATCGGCAATTATTTTGTAGACCCATGACGTACCCCTGAATTTATTTCCACTCCAAAATTTTTCCATATTTGATGTGCGCGATCGTCAGACTTTTTTTTCGCTTTCGCACCCCCTTCACCCCTATTTGGAAAAGATCCGGACGGGTTTTGACATCGACAATTTTTTTGTAGACCCATGACGTGCCCCTGAATTTATTTCCACTGCAAAATTTTTCCTCATTTGATATGCGCGATCCTCAGATTTTTTTTTTCGTTCTTGCACCCCCTTTATCCTCTATTTGGAAAGGATCCGCACGGGTTTTGACACAGGCAATTTTTTTGTAGTCCCACAACGTGCCCCCGAACTTATTTCCACTGCAAAATTTTTCCTCATTTGATATGCGCGATCGTCAGATTTTTTTTTTCGTTCTCGCACCCCCTTCATCCCGTATTTGGCAAGGTTCCAGACGAGTTTTGACAACGGCTATTTTTTTGAAGACCCACAACAAGCCCCCGAACTTATTTCCACTGCAAAATTTTTCCATATTTGATATGCGCGATCGTCAGACTTTTCTTTTCGCTCTCGCATCACCTTCATCCCCTATTTGGAAAGGATCCGAACAGGTATTCACATCGGCAATTATTTTGTAGACCCATGACGTACCCCTGAATTTATTTCCACTCCAAAATTTTTCCATATTTGATGTGCGCGATCGGCAGACTTTTTTTTCGCTCTCGCACCCCCTTCACCCCTATTTGGAAAAGATGCAGACGGGTTTTGACATCGCCAATTTTTTTGTAGACCCATGACGTGCCCCTGAATTTATTTACACGGCAAAATTTTTCCTCATTTAATATGCGCGATCGTCTGATTTTTTTTAGTTCTCGCACCCCCTTCATCCCGTATTTGGCAAGGTTCCAGACGAGTTTTGACAACGGCAATGTTTTTGTAGACCCACAACGTGCCCCCGAAGTTATTTCAATTTCAACATTTTTCCTTATTTGATATGCGTGATCGTCAGATTTTTTTTTCATTCTTGCACCTCCTTCATCCCCTATTTTGCAAGGTTCCGGACGGGTCTTGAGATCGAATATTTTTTGTAGTCCCACAACGTGCCCCCGAACTTATTTCCACTGCAAAATTTTTCCTCATTTGATATGCGCGATCGTCAGATTTTTTTTTCGTTCTTGCATCCCCTTCATCCTCTATTTGGAAAGGATCCGCACGGGTTTTGACATAGGCAATTTTTTTGTAATCCCACAACATGCCCCCGAACTTATTTCCACTGTAAAATTTTTCCATATTTGATATGCGCGATCGTCAGACTTTTCTTTTTGCTCTCGCATCCCCTTCATCCCCTATTTGGAAAGGATCCGGACAGGTTTTCACATCGGCAATTATTTTGTAGACCCATGACGTAACCCTGAATTTATTTCCACTCCAAAATTTTTCCATATTTCATGTGCGCGATCGGCAGACTTTTTTTTCGCTCTCGCCCCCACTTCACCCCTATTTGGAAAAGATGCAGACGGGTTTTGACATCGCCAATTTTTTTGTAGACCCATGACGTGCCCCTGAATTTATTTACACGGCAAAATTTTTCCTCATTTAATATGCGCGATCGTCTGATTTTTTTTTAGTTCTCGCACCCCCTTCATCCCGTATTTGGCAAGGTTCCAGACGAGTTTTGACAACGGCAATGTTTTTGTAGACCCACAACGTGCCCCCGAAGTTATTTCAATTTCAACATTTTTCCTTATTTGATATGCGTGATCGTCAGATTTTTTTTTCATTCTTGCACCTCCTTCATCCCCTATTTGGGAAGGTTCCGGACGGGTCTTGAGATCGAATATTTTTTTGTAGTCCCACAACGTGCCCCCGAACTTATTTCCACTGCAAAATTTTTCCTCATTTGATATGCGCGATGGTCAGATTTTTTTTTCGTTCTTGCATCCCCTTCATCCTCTATTTGGAAAGGATCCGCACGGGTTTTGACATAGGCAATTTTTTTGTAATCCCACAACATGCCCCCGAACTTATTTCCACTGTAAAATTTTTCCATATTTGATATGCGCGATCGTCAGACTTTTCTTTTTGCTCTCGCATCCCCTTCATCCCCTATTTGGAAAGGATCCGGACAGGTTTTCACATCGGCAATTATTTTGTAGACCCATGACGTATCCTTTGAATTTATTTCCACTCCAAAATTTTTCCATATTTGATGTGCGCGATCGTCAGACTTCTTTTCGCTCTCGCACCCCCTTCATCCCCTATTTGGAAAAGATCCGGACGGGTTTTGACATCGACAATTTTTTTGAAGACCCACAACAAGCCCCCGAACTTATTTCCACTGCAAAATTTTTCTATATTTGATATGCGCGATCGTCAGACTTTTCTTTTTGCTCTCGCATTCCCTTCATCCCCTATTTGGAAAGGATCCGGACAGGTTTTCACATCGGCAATTATTTTTTAGACCCATGACGTATCCTTTGCATTTATTTCCACTCCAAAATTTTTCCATATTTGATGTGCGCGATCGTCAGACTTCTTTTCGCTCTCGCACCCCCTTCATCCCCTATTTGGAAAAGATCCAGACGGGTTTTGACATCGACAATTTTTTTGAAGACCCACAACAAGCCCCCGAACTTATTTCCGCTGCAAAATTTTTCCATATTTGATATGCGCGATCGTCAGACTTTTCTTTTCGCTCTCGCATCACCTTCATCCCCTATTTGGAAAGGATCCGGACAGGTTTTCACATCGGCAATTATTTTGTAGACCCATGACGTTCCCCTGAATTTATTTCCACTCCAAAATTTTTCCATATTTGATGTGCGCGATCGTCAGACTTTTTTTTCGCTCTCGCACCCCTTCACCCCTATTCGGAAAAGATCCGGACGGGTTTTGACATCGACAATTTTTTTGTAGACCCATGACGTGCCCCTGAATTTATTTCCACTGCAAAATTTTTCCTCATTTGATATGCGCGATCCTCAGATTTTTTTTTTCGTTCTTGCACCCCCTTCATCCTCTATTTGGAAAGGATCCGCACGGGTTTTGACACAGGCAATTTTTTTGTAGACCCACAACAAGCCCCCAAACTTATTTCCACTGCAAAATTTTTCCATATTTGATATGCGCGATCGTCAGACTTTTTTTTCGCTCTCGCACCCCCTTCACCCCTATTTGCAAAAGATCCGGACGGGTTTTGACATCGACAATTTTTTTGTAGACCCATGGCGTGCCCCTGAATTTATTTCCACTGCAAAATTTTTTCTCATTTGATATGCGCGATCCTCAGATTTTTTTTTTCGTTCTTGAACCCCCTTCATCCTCTATTTGGAAAGGATCCGCATGGGTTTTGACACAGGCAATTTTTTTGTAGTCCCACAACGTGCCCCCGAACTTATTTCCACTGTAAAATTTTTCCATATTTGATATGCGCGATCGTCAGACTTTTCTTTTTGCTCTCGCATCCCCTTCATCCCCTATTTGGAAAGGATCCGGACAGGTTTTCACATCGGCAATTATTTTGTAGACCCATGACGTATCCTTTGAATTTATTTCCACTCCAAAATTTTTCCATATTTGATGTGCGCGATCGTCAGACTTCTTTTCGCTCTCGCACCCCCTTCATCCCCTATTTGGAAAAGATCCGGACGGGTTTTGACATCGACAATTTTTTTGAAGACCCACAACAAGCCCCCGAACTTATTTCCACTGCAAAATTTTTCCATATTTGATATGCGCGATCGTCAGACTTTTCTTTTTGCTCTCGCATCCCCTTCATCCCCTATTTGGAAAGGATCCGGACAGGTTTTCACATCGGCAATTATTTTGTAGACCCATGACGTATCCTTTGAATTTATTTCCACTCCAAAATTTTTCCATATTTGATGTGTGCGATCGTCAGACTTCTTTTCGCTCTCGCACCCCCTTCATCCCCTATTTGGAAAAGATCCGGACGGGTTTTGACATCGACAATTTTTTTGAAGACCCACAACAAGCCCCCGAACTTATTTCCACTGCAAAATTTTTCCATATTTGATATGCGCGATCGTCAGACTTTTCTTTTCGCTCTCGCATCACCTTCATCCCCTATTTGGAAAGGATCCGGACAGGTTTTCACATCGGCAATTATTTTGTAGACCCATGACGTACCCCTGAATTTATTTCCACTCCAAAATTTTTCCATATTTGATGTGCGCGATCGTCAGACTTTTTTTTCGCTTTCGCACCCCCTTCACCCCTATTTGGAAAAGATCCGGACGGGTTTTGACATCGACAATTTTTTGTAGACCCATGACGTGCCCCTGAATTTATTTCCACTGCAAAATTTTTCCTCATTTGATATGCGCGATCCTCAGATTTTTTTTTTCGTTCTTGCACCCCCTTTATCCTCTATTTGGAAAGGATCCGCACGGGTTTTGACACAGGCAATTTTTTTGTAGTCCCACAACGTGCCCCCGAACTTATTTCACTGCAAAATTTTTCCTCATTTGATATGCGCGATCGTCAGATTTTTTTTTTCGTTCTCGCACCCCCTTCATCCCGTATTTGGCAAGGTTCCAGACGAGTTTTGACAACGGCTATTTTTTTGAAGACCCACAACAAGCCCCCGAACTTATTTCCACTGCAAAATTTTTCCATATTTGATATGCGCGATCGTCAGACTTTTCTTTTCGCTCTCGCATCACCTTCATCCCCTATTTGGAAAGGATCCGAACAGGTTTTCACATCGGCAATTATTTTGTAGACCCATGACGTACCCCTGAATTTATTTCCACTCCAAAATTTTTCCATATTTGATGTGCGCGATCGGCAGACTTTTTTTTCGCTCTCGCACCCCCTTCACCCCTATTTGGAAAAGATGCAGACGGGTTTTGACATCGCCAATTTTTTTGTAGACCCATGACGTGCCCCTGAATTTATTTACACGGCAAAATTTTTCCTCATTTAATATGCGCGATCGTCTGATTTTTTTTTAGTTCTCGCACCCCCTTCATCCCGTATTTGGCAAGGTTCCAGACGAGTTTTGACAACGGCAATGTTTTTGTAGACCCACAACGTGCCCCCGAAGTTATTTCAATTTCAACATTTTTCCTTATTTGATATGCGTGATCGTCAGATTTTTTTTTCATTCTTGCACCTCCTTCATCCCCTATTTGGGAAGGTTCCGGACGGGTCTTGAGATCGAATATTTTTTTGTAGTCCCACAACGTGCCCCCGAACTTATTTCCACTGCAAAATTTTTCCTCATTTGATATGCGCGATCGTCAGATTTTTTTTTCGTTCTTGCATCCCCTTCATCCTCTATTTGGAAAGGATCCGCACGGGTTTTGACATAGGCAATTTTTTTGTAATCCCACAACATGCCCCCGAACTTATTTCCACTGTAAAATTTTTCCATATTTGATATGCGCGATCGTCAGACTTTTCTTTTTGCTCTCGCATCCCCTTCATCCCCTATTTGGAAAGGATCCAGACAGGTTTTCACATCGGCAATTATTTTGTAGACCCATGACGTAACCCTGAATTTATTTCCACTCCAAAATTTTTCCATATTTGATGTGCGCGATCGGCAGACTTTTTTTTCGCTCTCGCACCCCCTTCACCCCTATTTGGAAAAGATGCAGACGGGTTTTGACATCGCCAATTTTTTTGTAGACCCATGACGTGCCCCTGAATTTATTTACACGGCAAAATTTTTCCTCATTTAATATGCGCGATCGTCTGATTTTTTTTAGTTCTCGCACCCCCTTCATCCCGTATTTGGCAAGGTTCCAGACGAGTTTTGACAACGGCAATGTTTTTGTAGACCCACAACGTGCCCCCGAAGTTATTTCAATTTCAACATTTTTCCTTATTTGATATGCGTGATCGTCAGATTTTTTTTTCATTCTTGCACCTCCTTCATCCCCTATTTGGGAAGGTTCCGGACGGGTCTTGAGATCGAATATTTTTTTGTAGTCCCACAACGTGCCCCCGAACTTATTTCCACTGCAAAATTTTTCCTCATTTGATATGCGCGATCGTCAGATTTTTTTTTCGTTCTTGCATCCCCTTCATCCTCTATTTGGAAAGGATCCGCACGGGTTTTGACATAGGCAATTTTTTTGTAATCCCACAACATGCCCCCGAACTTATTTCCACTGTAAAATTTTTCCATATTTGATATGCGCGATCGTCAGACTTTTCTTTTTGCTCTCGCATCCCCTTCATCCCCTATTTGGAAAGGATCCGGACAGGTTTTCACATCGGCAATTATTTTGTAGACCCATGACGTATCCTTTGAATTTATTTCCACTCCAAAATTTTTCCATATTTGATGTGCGCGATCGTCAGACTTCTTTTCGCTCTCGCACCCCCTTCATCCCCTATTTGGAAAAGATCCGGACGGGTTTTGACATCGACAATTTTTTTGAAGACCCACAACAAGCCCCCGAACTTATTTCCACTGCAAAATTTTTCTATATTTGATATGCGCGATCGTCAGACTTTTCTTTTTGCTCTCGCATTCCCTTCATCCCCTATTTGGAAAGGATCCGGACAGGTTTTCACATCGGCAATTATTTTTTAGACCCATGACGTATCCTTTGCATTTATTTCCACTCCAAAATTTTTCCATATTTGATGTGCGCGATCGTCAGACTTCTTTTCGCTCTCGCACCCCCTTCATCCCCTATTTGGAAAAGATCCAGACGGGTTTTGACATCGACAATTTTTTTGAAGACCCACAACAAGCCCCCGAACTTATTTCCGCTGCAAAATTTTTCCATATTTGATATGCGCGATCGTCAGACTTTTCTTTTCGCTCTCGCATCACCTTCATCCCCTATTTGGAAAGGATCCGGACAGGTTTTCACATCGGCAATTATTTTGTAGACCCATGACGTTCCCCTGAATTTATTTCCACTCCAAAATTTTTCCATATTTGATGTGCGCGATCGTCAGACTTTTTTTTCGCTCTCGCACCCCCTTCACCCCTATTCGGAAAAGATCCGGACGGGTTTTGACATCGACAATTTTTTTGTAGACCCATGACGTGCCCCTGAATTTATTTCCACTGCAAAATTTTTCCTCATTTGATATGCGCGATCCTCAGATTTTTTTTTTCGTTCTTGCACCCCCTTCATCCTCTATTTGGAAAGGATCCGCACGGGTTTTGACACAGGCAATTTTTTTGTAGACCCACAACAAGCCCCCAAACTTATTTCCACTGCAAAATTTTTCCATATTTGATATGCGCGATCGTCAGACTTTTTTTTCGCTCTCGCACCCCCTTCACCCCTATTTGGAAAAGATCCGGACGGGTTTTGACATCGACAATTTTTTTGTAGACCCATGGCGTGCCCCTGAATTTATTTCCACTGCAAAATTTTTTCTCATTTGATATGCGCGATCCTCAGATTTTTTTTTTCGTTCTTGAACCCCCTTCATCCTCTATTTGGAAAGGATCCGCATGGGTTTTGACACAGGCAATTTTTTTGTAGTCCCACAACGTGCCCCCGAACTTATTTCCACTGCAAAATTTTTCCTCATTTGATATGAGCGATCGTCAGATTTTTTTTTTCGTTCTCGCACCCCCTTCATCCCGTATTTGGCAAGGTTCCAGACGAGTTTTGACAACGGCAATTTTTTTGAAGACCCACAACAAGCCCCCGAACTTATTTCCACTGCAAAATTTTTCCATATTTGATATGCGCGATCGTCAGACTTTTCTTTTCGCTCTCGCATCACCTTCATCCCCTATTTGGAAAGGATCCGGACAGGTTTTCACGTCGGCAATTATTTTGTAGACCCATGACGTACCCCTGAATTTATTTCCACTCCAAAATTTTTCCATATTTGATGTGCGCGATCGTCAGACTTTTTTTTCGCTCTCGCACCCCCTTCACCCCTATTTGGAAAAGATCCGGACGGGTTTTGACATCGACAATTTCTTTGTAGACCCATGACGTGCCCCTGAATTTATTTCCACTGCCAAATTTTTCCTCATTTGATATGCGCGATCCTCAGATTTTTTTTTTCGTTCTTGCACCCCCTTCATCCTCTATTTGGAAAGGATCCGCACGGGTTTTGACACAGGCAATTTTTTTGTAGACCCACAACAAGCCCCCGAACTTATTTCCACTGCAAAATTTTTTCATATTTGATATGCGCGATCGTCAGACTTTTCTTTTCGCTCTCGCATCACCTTCATCCCCTATTTGGAAAGGATCCGGACAGGTTTTCACATCGGCAATTATTTTGTAGACCCATGACGTACCCCTGAATTTATTTCCACTCCAAAATTTTTCCATATTTGATGTGCGTGATCGTCAGACTTTTTTTTCGCTCTCGCACCCCCTTCACCCCCTATTTGGAAAAGATCCGGACGGGTTTTGACATCGACAATTTTTTTTGTAGACCCATAACGTGTCCCTGAATTTATTACCACTGCAAAATTTTTCCTCATTTGATATGCGCGGTCATCTGATTTTTTTTTTCGTTCTCGCACCCCCTTCATCCCGTATTTGGCAAGGTTCCAGACGAGTTTTGACAACGGCAATTTTTTTGTAGACCCACAACGTGCCCCGGAAGTTATTTCAATTGCAAAATTTTTCCTTATTTGATATGCGCGATCATCAGATTTTTTTTTCATTCATGCACCCCCTTCATCCCCTATTAGGGAAGGTTCCGGACGGGTCTTGAGATCGAACATTTTTTTGTAGTCCCACAACGTGCCCCCGAACTTATTTCCACTGCAAAATTTTTCCTCATTTGATATGCGCGATCGTCAGACTTTTCTTTTCGCTCTCGCATCACCTTCATCCCCTATTTGGAAAGGATCCGGACAGGTTTTCACATCGGCAATTATTTTGTAGACCCATGACGTACCCCTGAATTTATTTCCACTCCAAAATTTTTCCATTTTTGATGTGCGTGATCGTCAGACTTTTTTTTCGCTCTCGCACCCCCTTCACCCCCTATTTGGAAAAGATCCGGACGGGTTTTGACATCGACAATTTTTTTGTAGACCCATAACGTGCCCCTGAATTTATTACCACTGCAAAATTTTTCCTCATTTGATATGCGCGATCATCTGATTTTTTTTTTCGTTCTCGCACCCCCTTCATCCCGTATTTGGCAAGGTTCCAGACGAGTTTTGACAACGGCAATTTTTTTGTAGACCCACAACGTACCCCGGAAGTTATTTCAATTGCAAAATTTTTCCTTATTTGATATGCGCGATCATCAGATTTTTTTTTCATTCATGCACCCCCTTCATCCCCTATTTGGGAAGGTTCCGGACGGGTCTTGAGATCGAACATTTTTTTGTAGTCCCACAACGTGCCCCCGAACTTATTTCCACTGCAAAATTTTTCCTCATTTGATATGCGCGATCCTCAGATTTTTTTTTTCGTTCTTGCACCCCCTTCATCCTCTATTTGGAAAGGATCCGCACGGATTTTAACACAGGCAATTTTTTTGTAGACCCACAACAAGCCCCCGAACTTATTTCCACTGTAAAATTTTTCCATATTTAATATGCGCGATCGTCAGACTTTTCTTTTTGCTCTCGCATCCCCTTCATCCCCTATTTGGAAAGGATCCGGACAGGTTTTCACATCAGCAATTATTTTGTAGACCCATGACGTATCCTTTGAATTTATTTCCACTCCAAAATTTTTCCATATTTGATGTGCGCGATCGTCAGACTTCTTTTCGCTCTCGCACCCCCTTCATCCCCTATTTGGAAAAGATCCGGACGGGTTTTGACATCGACAATTTTTTTGTAGACCCATGACGTGCCCCTGAACTTATTTCCACTGCAAAATTTTTCCATATTTAATATGCGCGATCGTCAGACTTTTCTTTTTGCTCTCGCATCCCCTTCATCCCCTATTTGGAAAGGATCCGGACAGGTTTTCACATCGGCAATTATTTTGTAGACCCATGACGTATCCTTTGAATTTATTTCCACTCCAAAATTTTTCCATATTTGATGTGCGCGATCGTCAGACTTCTTTTCGCTCTCGCACCCCCTTCATCCCCTATTTGGAAAAGATCCGGACGGGTTTTGACATCGACAATTTTTTTGTAGACCCATGACGTGCCCCTGAACTTATTTCCACTGCAAAATTTTTCCTCATTTGATATGCGCAATCGTCAGATTTTTTTTTCGTTCTCGCAGCCCCTTCATCCCCTATTTGGCAAGGTGCCGGACGGGTTTTGACATCGGCAATTTTTTTGTAGACCCACAACGTGCCCCCGAAATTATTTCCACTGTAAAATTTTACCTCATTTGATATGCGCGATCGTCAGATTTTTCTTCGTTCTGGTACCCCCTTCATCCCCTATTTGGCAAGATTCTGGACGGGTTTTGACATCGACAATTTTTTTGTAGACCCACAAAGTGCTCCCAAACTTATTTCCACAGGAAAATTTGTCCTCATTTGATATGCGCGATCGTCAGATTTTTCTTTTTCGTTCTCGCACCCCCTATTTGGCAAGGTCCCCTTCATCCCCTAGTTGGCAAGGTTCTGGACGGGTTTTGGCATCGGCAATTTTTTTGTAGACCCCCAACGTACCCCCAAACTTATTTCCACTGCAAAATTTTTCCTCATTTGATAATGATTTGAGAAATAATTTTTTTTCTGTATGATATGTCTGGAGGGGTAGATTTAGGGGTGGTTTTGGGGGTAGTTACCTTTGGAATACATTTTTAGGTTATACTTATCACTTTTATAACATTATTTAACAGTTAATTCAGTTTTGAACGGTAATGGCGATTTTGGAATTTTTGTTCACGATGAACAATCGAAAGTTCAGTTACATTAAATCTGTAATCTCTAACTACAGGCCTGTAACACTAGTTTCTAACATAACAAAAATGTTTGAAAAAATAATATATAACAGGTTATACGTCTTTCTAAAAAAATGAAATATAATGGAGTTTCACAAGGAACTGTACTAGGGCCATTATTTTTTATACTATATATGTTAATGACCTATTGTTAGATATGTAAAGAAACAATATTCTATCCTATGCAGATGATACTGTTATCATCGCTGTTAACAACACATGGGCATCCACACGTGAAAAAATGATCAAATTTATATAGCAAACTGTTTAGCCATAAACAAACTATCCTTAAATACAAATAAAACTATCTATATTACTATGGGTAACTATAGTGATAGTATGCCAAGAAAAATCGAAATAGGTATACACAAACAGAAAATCAAAAGTGACGAGCCACAAATACCTAGGGTTAATATTTGATTTGATTACAACATGAAATGGGATAAGCACATTGAATATATTATAAATAAAACAAAATACTTAGTTTACATTTTTGTAAAAATCAAAAAGTATATGGATACAAAAACACTAATAACAATATATTATGCCTTCTTTCATAGTTTAGTAAATCATGGAATAATTGCTTGGGGCAGGGCATACAAAGACAATATAACCCTTCTACAAAAAATACAAACAAGAATATTGAGATTGATAAGTAAAAACCACTGCCTCGTAAATTTTCCATTAACTATTTATGCTTGAGGCTCTAATGTATCATTACGAAGATTTGTCAGAAATATATAAAAAAAAGTAAATCTAAATGGGTCTGAAGTTTGCAACGTTGTAGTGCAACGAAATAAAAAATATTTGATATTCCTTCAAGTTTATAATAATTAATATTAGTTTTGTGTGTAGATTTATTGTTTTATAGTATCAAATAACTTTATAACAAAGATTTAGATAAAATTTCCATTGCTTAATAACTTTAATTAATTGTAAAAAAATTATTTCGTTGCAGTCCAACGATGCAAACTTCAGACCCATAAATCTAAGACTAGAAATAACTGTATCAATTACCTAAAACAACAAAGGCTGTTAGTAATGAGAATAGTTATTTGGTAGCTCTAAAAACTTTTAATGCTCTATCTAATGAACTAAAGAAACTTTATGGTAAAAAGAATAAGGCTAAAAATTTAAAGAATAAATTAAAAAACTATATTTAAAACAGGGTAAACATAGGATTAATTTTAAGAGCAGATACTGATTGTTTTAATATATCTGTGGCTTCCAGAAATAACGACTTAACTGACTTTTTGTCAAAATTGAGTTATCACCGATATTTATACCTTCTAACTACACTTTTTCATGTAGATTTGGTGCGGAAATCTGAAACGGGTTCAAAGAGCAAATATCAGCTAAGTGCATAACCACTTAACTGCACCTGTATCCGGAAAAATCTCTTAACTAAACATTTACATTTAATTAAAAGCGCCGTTTTGAAGTTAATACTGTACAATAAAGGGATTATGACATACCTATTTTTATAGCAACAAAGATCAAAGGCAATAGATAACAGAAGGTAGCACAACAGCTTTGATTGCCAGGCGATGGGGCGAGTGAGCATAAATAGTAACCAAGTAATTTGGATAATAAGACTTGGGTGGTGATACTATCAACTTATTTATTCACTCAAATAAATAACGACGTTTCGGCCCGTACAGAACGACGTACGTTACACGGCCCTCATCAGGTTCCAATTTAGTTATTTCTACAAAAACAACTTTCGGCAACACGCTAGATGGTAGAGCGGTGAATATTCTGTTGGAAGGCACATGCGTGGGAATGAATATTTAAAAATGAATTCGTATTCTATGTTTTAAGTGTAGAAATAACTATGTTATTTGTCTTATTTGAACAATTTCCCTAAACCACTTAACTGCACAGTTACCGGAATAACTTCATTATTTGGTTTGTCTAAATTGTTATGACTCATCTCGCACATTTCTATCTTACATATGAAGTGTCATGACAGAAATTTTAAAATGGCGATTTCTTGAAAACAAGTACAAGTGGGTTAAGTCTGGAAGCCACAGATAGAACAAATTCTATATTTGTTCAAATTTTAGTATGTAAGTTATGTAAGTTATTATTCTAATGTATTCATCCAATCTATGTACAGGTAGCTATGTCTACCTCTATAGAATTAAGCACATGAAATTAATCTGGATAAATAAATAATAAATAAATAATAAATAAAGAAAAATAATAATAATATGAACGCCAGGGTTAACATAACCCAATGTGTACACAGAGGGTTAAATGTATAGTTTGAAATCTCTTAAACAATCCACTGCACAATATTATTAAAATCATTCCAGGTTTATATTATAACATGTTTCATTTATAGTTTAACTTTGCGATCAAATAAAAACCACTGCTAATTGAATTAGCAGAATGCTTTCTCAAATAGTATCTTAATCCTTAGACGGCCCGCATGATGTTTTTAACCATCATAGAATTAAGCAAGTTTTCATCCACTCTAGGGTGTTTCATAGCAATAATGAAGGGAAATCGCTATTTCTTAACTTCTTAACTCCAAAAACACCAAGAATAATAATATTACAAATAACAATTTTTTTTAGTAAGAATCATTATTACCACCTGTATAAAACATTATTTTTTAACACATGCGTAAGAGTAGTAATTTACATACAGAGTCAAAAATATTTTAAATGTTTAAATTAAATTTTAAATAAAAAATAAAATTTTTAACGTTGTTCTAATTTTCTAAGATTTTAAGAAATTCAACACAACTGTAATATTTTTATCCTGAATCATTTTCTAAAGAGCAGAGAAATGAAAGAAATTAACAATAATTCATAACTCACATATGGGCTCTGAAAGTGTTAAATAATATTCACTCACATACTTTAATTAATAATTAAATTAGATTTGTAAAAACTGTAAATTGTGAAAAATGTAATTATTTTATAACAATACATTACAATTTTTTATGTAATCTGGCCTGAAAGCTGGAAACTAGTTACTTTATATTATCAAAATTCAGATGCTTAAAAAATAATAGTGATAATTATGAATCTTGAATGAAAAATAATTGATTTTAGTGGTTTTGCACACCTGCAAAATGTAATCATCCATTGTTGACAGAACTCGCAGATACAATTTATGTTTGAATGTAACTTATGAAACTTTTCAAGTTCAATTTTTAATTTTAATTATATGGTTTTTGGTTTTTTAAATTAAATCTACTTTTAATATAATTCATAAATAAACTACAACTCACAATTAAAGCTGAACTTTCCCCATTAAAGTTCCGTGCGATTAGTTTTTGAGCATGTTTGATGAGAGCGCCGGCAGCATCGCGATGGGAGAGCGGGTATAATGCTGCCTCTACAATATTCCAATGTAATTCTCCAAAAACAACTAAGGGACTGTCCACATAGCGTCTCATGTTCCTTGTCTCTTGTCTCATGTCTCAAGCGCGAAAAAAATCGTTGTCCGAATTCTTATACATTCATAGTTTATGGCATTAGAAAATTATATGGGCCTTCACACAGCTCTGAGGAACAGATATAAAGAACAAGAATAACATTGGTTAGTATATCTATATATACGAGGAACAGCGAGATACACAAGGAACAAGAGTCTTGTTCCTTGCTGTTCTTCGTATATATAGATATATAACCCATATTATTCTTGTTCTTTTTATAGGGCGCTGTAGGCAAAAAGAAAAAGCAAAAGCACAGGAACAGATATAAGAATAACATGGATACGTATATCTATATATATATCCATGTTAATCTTATATCTGTTCCTGTGCTTTTGATTTTTCTTTTTGCCTGTAGCGCCCTTATCTGTTCCTCAGAGCTGTGTGAAGGCCCTATAGAAAAAATGACCATAGATTAGAAATTATTAAGATTGCGGACAACGATTTTTTTCGCGCTTGAGACATGAGACAAGAGACAAGGAACATGAGACGCTATGTGGACAGTCCCTAAGGGACATTGTACATAAGCGCCTCGCTGCGCCTCGTCTGGCCTTCACCCATAGACTTATACTCATAGACTCATAGAGGTATTATAGATAAAGCAGGGGCCTGATTCTGATGAGCGTGTCGGCGTGACACACACCAAATAACGACACAGAGCTGTCTCGGCGGAAATCACGCTTATGCGCATGCGCAAGCCCGATGATTTTGGTTTTTTTAATAAGTTTTAGAGGCGCGAGTCGAGGAAGACCATGCATAGACCATGGTTTATGATATTGTCTCGTCTCGATTTACCATTTTTACATCGACTCGAGTATTTGAAACGCAAGTTTATGTCGACTTTTAAGTCGTCACATAGACAAGTTTTGCCGAGACAACGTTTTGCCGAGACAAAATTATGAAACATGGGAACACGTATTGATGAACTTTAACAAAATTAGAGGAATGGTGTAACGATTTGAATAGCGCTATTTTTATAATAATTATATGGTTGGAATTTTTTTTCAGCATTTTTAATAAAATTACCAAAAGAACTTGTAGTTTTAATAATTTTTTTTTTCATTATCATTATACCAGCTTAATTCATGCGCGCTGCGCGCGCTCTATGTACTTTCTTTATTAAACAGGCTAAGAATAATTTATTTCTTATTATCCAGAAATCTTTTTCTTTTAATTTTAATGCATCTTTAATAATTGATATAAAATACATTTACTCTTCACGAATAATAAATTTTAAGACTAGAAACTATAAGCTTATTCGAAAATTTTTTTAATGAAGTATTGAATAAAGAATAAGATCTGAACATAATATTGATAATTTATTCTACTAGTTAAATCCATTCGCGCTCCATGTACTTTTTTTTGTTAAACATGCTAAGAATAATTTATTCGTTATATATAATATATTGACATAATTTATTTTAAAGAATTTCTTTCACTTTTCATTTCAATTCTCGAACCCTTCTTTATTGCTAAAATTAAGCACCCCAATCAAAAACTAATCATATTGTTCTTTATTTTTGGCCATCACTTCAACAAACAATTATTACGTGTTATTTATTTTTTTATGCTAAAAGAAACATTAATTTAATGATTATTTATTTAATACTTTTCACTTTAATCATTTTAATTACAATAAATAAAATTAAAGCGACAACCAACATTAATTTGATTATTATTTAATTAATATTTTTCATTTTAATCATTTTTATTCCAACTTGAAACTACAGCTATGATGTAGGAAGGTTTCCTGGAAAAGTGATCATTTGTAAATGTCTCCGCATTTGTTTTCTCTCAAACAACTGCTTAATATTTTAATTCATTTTTTAACGGTGTTCATAAATTTACGTAGTTTTTTTTTAAAAGTGAATACTGTATGTAAGTGTATGTTAAGGGGATGTGCAACCCTAATTTCAATATTTTTTTAAATCAACATTCAAACATTTATTTGGAAAAAGATGGCTGTCAAGCGCTCCGTACACGCAAACACTATATGCAGATTTTTTTCTGGATAATTCTATTGATATTTGCGTGAGTTATGCTCGTTTGAAAAGTAGGTCAATTGTAGATTCCTACTTACCGACAGTACGGTTTTTATTTAATTCAATAAATTCTCATCATTTTTTTGGAAAAAGACGTCTGTCAAGCGCTCCGTACATGCAAACACTATATGCAGATTTTTTTCTGGATAATTCTATTAATATTTTCGTGAGTTATGCTCGTTTGAAAAATAACGTCGGTACTCACATCCCCTTAATAATTATTGTCTCTTAGAGATGAAATTAAAGGAATATGTACACCCATCCTTGACAGATTCTTGCCGAACGTGCCTCCTCAGTTTCAAAATCCTGGAATCCCGTTGACCGATTCCAATTGAAGGTTAATGGTTACACTCGAATTGTCCAATGAGGTTGCAAGATTTTGAAACTGAGCAGGCACATTCGGCCAGAATCCATCAAAGATGGGTGTACATTAGGTAAGGAGATTTCAAATTAACAAAAATTTGCAAATAATCATCATTTATTTATGCATCTAACAAATAAATAAATACACTCTCTTATTTTACATCTTTCTGTTACTTTTAAATTAGTGAAAAGTACAAGTTCGTGAGAATGGTACACAATAGATGCTTAACAATTGGAGATATATTGCATTAACTTTCATCGCCGTATATTTATATTTCTTTTTCGGTGGTGCAATTTGCACACTAATTGAATGTACTGAGCATGCAACTGGCTTTTTCACATTGATTTCTTCTTCTGACGCCAACAAAATGTCCAGTCAATATCTTAATTATCTTATAACGTATATTGGTATATGGATTACAAAAAACATTATTAAACTAAAAAATCAAAGCAAAATTGTAAAATCGTCAAAATTTGTCAAAATGCACTAATTTCAGCGTAATGACGATTTTTAAAAAGTATAGTGCCAAGTTCACAATTTTGCTTTGATTTTTTATTTTTAAAGCTTATAGTATTCCAATTGCAATAATACATTGATCGCGAGAACTAAAACTTGATCAATTGCTTTACATAATTATTTATCGTAGTTTTAACGTGAAAAACTAACTTTTGGCAGGGACCTTACGGCCAATACAACCTTAAACTTGGGTGTCATATTGTAACAGTGTTTATGGTGATTTATGCTCATTTAGCAACGCATACTATTATTTAGCTTCATAATGTTTTTTGTAATCCATATACCGATATACGTTATAAGATAATAAAGATATTGACTGCACATTTTGTTGGCGTTACAAGAAGTCAAAGTGAAAAAGCCAGTTGCAAGCTCAGCACACTCAATTAGTGTGCAAATTGTACCGCCGAAAAAGAAATAAGAAAAATATACGGCATTAAAGTTAATGCAATATATCTCAAATTGTTTAGCATCTATTGTGTACCATTCTCAGGAACTTGTACTTTTCACTAATTTAAAAGTAACACAAAAATGTTAAATAACAGAGTGTATTTATTTATTTTTTAGATGCATAAATAAAGAATTATTTGCTAATTTATGTTAATTTGAAATTCCCTTGCATATAATTTACATATTCCTTTTATTTAATTTCTAAGAGACAATTATTAACATACCCTTATATAGCATGTATTCACTTGTGTTAAAAATAAAAAACCCAACTACGTAAATTTATGAACACCGTTAAAAAGTGTTTTTCAAGACTTTTTTAAAAATCAAAAACGATCATCATTCATCTTCATCTTTCATAATAATTTTTCATCTTTTTTTAAAGCTAAAAATGTCTATAACTTGAGTTTTTTGGACCGTTAGGGTCTAATATTGCAATCTTTTTCTAGTTAGTATACTTTAATAAGCAATCAATTCTTACTTTTTCATTTACACCATTGTCTCTTGGCTCCAAAAAGCATTTTGGACGATTCGTTACAATTTATTTTTCATTTCAAGATAGTATATTGTAACAGTATTTATGATTATAATTTATTTCAATAATCAATTTATTCTTATTTTTACATTTTTACATCAATTACATTTTTAAATCAATTTTGTAAACACCACCATACATTCATGTATTAATTTGTAAGCGTTCTTGCGCGAAACACGTTTGAATTCCGAGGGAAGAAAATCCGAAGTGAAAACATTAGTCCGCGCGCAATAGCGCATGCGTTGACAAACCGACACAGCCCAACAGACGACTCGTACCGTGTGTCGGAATTGCTCTGTCTCGCGTCGACACGCTTACCAGAATCAGACCCCAGGGGAGACATAGGGCTACCCGTAAGTGAAAATGTCCGAACTTTAGAGAGAGAGAGAGAGAGAGAGAGATATAGATAGATAGATAGATAGATAGATAGATAAACCTTTATTTACCAAATAATGGCAAAAATATAAAATATACAATGTAAAATATACATAGAACTTACAAAACTTAATACTATTAAAATTTTTATCATGTAGATAAAATTTCGATAAATAAATAAAATAGAATATTCTAATAAATACATTCTTGATTTGGTCAAGGTTTTTAAACTAGTAATTGCAGTACGAATAAATAGCGTACACAGTCGGTTAAAATATCACATTTTGATTGCAAAGAGCCAGTGTCAAACTCCATTAAAACGAATTACAAAATAACGAAGTACAAAATAACATAGAATAAATTAGAAAACATCGTTGGTGTACAATGATGGAGTTGTTCTCAAATGTGCTGACGCCTCCACCGCCAGATAGGAGGGCTAGGCATCGACCTCGAGAAGATGTCTGCGCACCGCTCTCTTAAAGCATGATAAGGATGGAAGGTGACGTAGGGAAGGAGGGAGCCTGTTCACTGACAGAAAAAATCTGGTAAAAATTCTTATGTTGTCATGTAAAAATTACCATGTTGGAATCGTAACTTGACCATATGTCGGATTTTTAGCAGAAATTGCAATACACGTAGGAAAAATTCCAAGTCTAACATGGGAATTTTTTTATAACTGATTTTAAAGAGCGAAAAAAATTATTTCATCTTTTTTTTTTAGGAGTGGGGGAGCGAGTATCAGACACATAATCATTATATTTAGACAATACAGAAGTTGTTTTTGAATTAAACATGATTAAAGAAAATTTATTAAATAATTAAAAATTTTTGACGACATCGAGACTCGAACCTGGAACCCTTGGCACGGTAGTCGGGAGCGCTAACCACTTACCTATAAAGACATATGTCCTACAAAATTTTGGAACTTGTATATCCCCAAACGTAAGTTATGCGCGCTAATTTTATAACAAATTATGCTTTAACTCGAATAATACTATTCTCTATTTTAACGTATTTTATTACAAATGTTATATATTAAGAATATTGTTTAACATTTTATAAATATTACCAATACCTTAAATTAAACAAGCTCATTTATTTATTAATAAATTTGTATTTACGATATAATGGTTATTGGTTTTTCCCAACCTTCCTTAAAAATATTACAAATAAACAATGATTTTAAAAATTGTCTCATCCTAAAAAATAAAAAAAAAAATAAAAACAAGTATATTGGATTAGAACGCACATTCAGTTGTTGAGTTTAGCGTTTGTGTTTTGTCTCGACGTTTCCAAGGTGGATTGAGTTTGTTGACATGTATCTGTCTGAATCTTTCCTATTTTGACATTGAAGAGGTCAACTTTTCGTGCACTCGCGGGCTGTTTACGATTGAACGTGTGAATTCTTACTCTAAAACTCTCTCAATTTTTACCATGCTAGCCTGGGAAAATGTGCAAAAGATAAAGTTCCATTAGCCACGTGTTAATTTTTACTATGCTGGCATAGGAAGTTTTACTTGTGACATTGGATTTTTTCATACAAAAGATAGTAAATATTTCGATTTTAAGCAGTTGTGGGCAACTTCCAAGAGCAACATAGGAATTTTTCCCCGGGTTTTTCTGTCAGTGTTCCAAAACTGGACACCTTGAACTTGGAAGGCATTGAAACCTGTTAAGGTGCTCACCTTGGGAATTTGTAGTTCAGGCGTGTCCTTCCTACCGGGCAGTCTGGACTTCTTCTCGGTGAAAAAGGACGCGAGGTATGAAGGTTCATGTAACCTGGTCATCTTATATAATAAAATGGCTTGGAAGTACTGCCTGCGCGAGTCAGTACGAAGCCAGTCCAGACGTTTCCGGTAGGGGGTGATGTGTTCATCTCTCCTCATCCCAAAAATATATCTCACACACGAATTGCTAAGTCGCTGTATTCGTATACGTTGTTCGTCCGTAGCGTCTAAGTATACCACCGTGCAGTAGTCAATGTGCGGCTGTATAAGTGATTCAACCAACCGCCTGCGAAGCATCTCAGTGGTACACGCCCTGATAAACCGCAAACTATATAGGGCTTTATTAACTTTTTTAGTTAATACATCAATGTGCGGCTTCCAAGAGAGTTTGCTATCCAATGTAACACCAAGACTCACGACTGTGCCACTAAAAGGGACGAAGATGCCGTCCTGAACCTCAACGCCAGCCAAGTTTCTTAACTCAATGTCATTGACATTTTTTCTGGATCTAAATACAATAGCCAATAGAGAGAGAGAGAGAGAGAGAGAGAGAGAGAGAGAGAGAGAGAGAGAGAGAGAGAGAGAGAGAGAGAGAGAAGATCGCGGGACGTAGCTATCTCTCTCTTCACGCGCATGCGATGGCGCTGACGCTCCCTTTCTGCGCGTACTGCGCACGCGAGAGTAGAGACAGACAGCTCCATCCCGCGACCTTCTCTCTCTTTGTAACTCTGAGACGGCTGGAGGCCTGACTTCCCTATTCTATCTATAAGGGGCAATAATGTACATAAGCGCCGTTCTGCTCTGCTCCGCTCTGCTCTGCTCTGCTCTGCTCAAACCCGGTCCAATTTCAGTTCAGTTCCGTTTGTAAGTGATTTTCCCTTTACTTGTTTCAGAATTATGGAACGGAATAGAGCGGAACGGAGCGGAACGGAACGGAGCGGAGCAGAACAGAGCAGAGCAGAGAGGAACGGCGCTTATATACATGGGCCCTAATACCTCTATGCATAGGGCCTTCACACAGCTCTGAGGAACAGATAAAAAGAACAAGAATAACATGGGTTATATATCTATATATACGAAGAACAGCAAGGAACAAGACTCTTGTTCCTTGTGTATCTCGCTGTTCCTCGTATATATAGATATACTAACCCATGTTATTCTTGTTCTCTATATCTGTTCCTCAGAGTTGTGTGAAGGCCCATAGACTGCGCGCTCTTACGGGCGGCGTGAAGCCCAATAGTGCTTTCACAGTAGCGAGTGCGTGATGATGATTTGAGGGTTAACACGTGGAAACGAAGACACATAAGAAGACCGATTTTGATGTTAAGGTACAATGACGGTGGTATGCAGTTGTCTTTATGTAATTTTACAAATGTATGCTGTGTGTGTGGCTCGTTCTTCCTCTCTTTCCCTATCAATCTTCAGTTATGATTCCATACAAGTACGTTTGGAGATCAACATATAACCCGTCTCCTCTCATATACTTTAGTATATAAAGAAGTATAACCGTAGCATCTGCGAGCACTAGAAGAACTATTAATCTTCAGCACCGCTGCATATATGCGCCAACTCCGAATTATTAAAAGTATAGGTTTGCCCAAAGGACAAATCGAGCATTGAGCTCGCGCGGAAAAATTAGCCAAGATCTGTCCTTATTCAAGAACCAACAGTGAAAGTCGCACTTACACGCTAGAGGTTATCAAAGGATACACTCACGCACTGGAAACGAACTCGGGTTGCAAACGGCCACCGAGCGCGCACGAACGATCGAGGATTATGCTTGCGCGCGACGGGTAGTCGAGGGTTGAGCTCGCGCGCGAGGAGCGGATAACGGCATGCACGAACCGAGGATCGTGCTTGCGCGCGAGGGGCAGCCGAGGGTTAAGGGGGTTTCACCCAAAACGCCTTTTCTTAGAAGTTTCTCTCAATTTTGACCAGCTGTTGATAATACTATTGTCTATAAGATATTTCTATCTAAAAACTCCCTGCGGTTTAGTTCTTGAGATATTAAATATCAAAGTCGCGCATTTTAACACAGCGCCTTATGGAACGGCCCGCGCGAAATAAACGTTTTCGTTTGTAACTCGAAAAGTTTTCTTAGCAATTTTTCTAAAAACCGAAATGTTATTAATGACATCTATTAGAACAAGACATTCAAAGCTGAGAAAGCCCAGCGGTCTCGTTCGTGAGATACGTTAATTGAAAGTGCGGAATATCAGGTTAGATTTCACGCGCGCGTGAGACGCATGTATGGCGAGGGGAGAGAGAGCGGGAGCGCCGCTGGCGCGTACGCTTACTGCGCACACACAGACAGGCGTCTCTCGGTGTCTGTGCTCAGTCCCGTAGCAAGCAACTCTCAACAGAAAGAGAGGGGGAGCGCATGCGAGAGCCTGTACGCGTCGCACGGGGCGCCGTACTCTGTGGGTTCGGGCCTCGTTAGTAAAACCCCATTATGCTCGCGCGCGAGCGGCGGCGCGCACAAACAACTGAGGGTCGCCTTCACGCCGCGCGCGCGCGGAACAGCCGAGGGTTAAGCTCGCGCGCCCGCGGCGGCTGAGGGCGCGAACGAACAACCGAAGGTCGCCCTCGCGCGCGCGGAACAGCCGAGGGTTAAGCTCGCGCGCGAGAGACAGCCGGATGTCGCGTTTGCGCGCTCGAAACAACCGCGTGTTGCGCTCACGCGCTTGGTACAACCGCAAATAGTACTCATGCACGAGGGTCGCATTCGCGTGCGAGGATCACGCTCCTGAGGGAGGGTTGCACTCGCGTGGGAGGGTTGCACTCGTGTGGGAGGGTTGCACTCGTGTGGGAGGGTTGCACTCGCCTGCTGAAGACGACAGAAAATGTGCTCGCGTCTTAGCAAAAATGCAGCCCCTGTCCGTCCTTTGTAATTATCCTACAATTATTTTTGTAAATTGTTTGCAAATAAATCATCTATCTATCTATGTATCTATATATATATCTATCTATTTATCAGTATATATTAGTAATCCCGCCAAACTTTTCAAATTTGAGCTAGAATGAAATTGAAAAAAAAAATTAAGAGCACACTTTCGCATGCCCTTTTTTCTTCCTTTCTAGACCTTGAATAGTGAAAAAGTGGTAGCGTTATTCATTTTTTTTTCAAAGCCATTTTTTTACCGAAAAATTCATGAAAGCTATGGGAACATCTAGTAGTCCGTGATAATCTTTTTTGTATAAAAGTCGTCGGTTTTTATGTAGTAAGTGAAAAACTACTTACTTGCCTATTTCGACATGCGGTATATGTTTTTATGAGTGATAAAATGTATCGATCACGCTACACAAAAGTTATTTTTCATTGACCTTGTTAGTGTGCCAGCGATTAATTGTGTTTTTTAAAACGAGTTTCATTTTTAATAACGTCATTCAAAGTAATGTAAAATAAATTCTATAAGCGGCAGAATGATGACTAACAAATTGTATTATTTGTTATGCTAAAACAAAGGTTTTTCCATTATAAAGAACTAAAAAAAGGAAAGTCATTATTTAAAAAGCAGTATAGCGAAAAAAATTCAATATCTGCAAAAATTTGGTAACCCTTAAATAACTCATTATGTAAGTCGTTTAATAATAGGCACACATATCTGTAGTTGACTTCGTGAAAGTACATGTTAGAACAGTTGTGAAAAAACTTTTTTCAAATGATGTAGAGAAAAGCCATTTTTTTAATCACATAAAAAAGATAATAATTTGTACGAGTACAACTTGAGTATGCCTTTAATTTTAGTCTTTCTCCTTACCATAACCCCATTTAAGAACTGTAACCTGCACAGAATTCCATATTATGTGAAATAATTTAATCAATTTATTTAATTAAAATTTGAAATAATTTAATTAATTTATTTAATTAAAATTTGAAATAATTTAATTAATTTATTTAATTAAAATTTGAAATAATTTAATTAATTTATTTAATTAAAATTTGAAATAATTTAATTAATTTATTTAATTCCTTGTTAAGTGCATTTTAAAATCGCGAAAGATGACCAAAAATGATTGAATTACGTGGATTCGGGGAAAATCGCTCATTTTTGGTAATTTTTCGCGATTTTAAAATGCACATAATTTTGCGTAGAACCGACCGATTTTAATATATATTTATATTAATATATATTAATATAAATATATATTAATCGTACAAATTACGTATGGTAAGGAGAAAGACTAAAATTAAAGGCATACTCAAGTTGTACTCGTACAAATTATTATCTTCTTTATGTGATTAAAAAATTGGCTTTTCTCTACATCATTTGAAAAAAGTTTTTTCACAACTGTATTAACATGTACTTTCAAGAAGTCAACTACAGATATGTGTGCCTATTAATAAACGACTTACATAATGAGTTATTTAAGGGTTACCAAATTTTTGCAAATATTGAATTTTTTTCTCTATACTGCTTTTTAAATAATGGCTTTCCTTTTTTTAGTTCTTTATAATGGAAAAACCTTTCTTTTAGCATAACAAATAATACAATTTGTTAGTCATCATTCTGCCGCTTATAGAATTTATTTTACATTACTTTGAATGACGTTATTAAAAACGAAACTCGTTTTAAAAAACACAATTAATCGCTGACACACTAACAAGGTCAATGAAAAATAACTTTTGTGTAGCGTGATCGATACATTTTATCCCTCATAAAAACATATACCGCATGTCGAAATAGGCAAGTAAGTAGTTTTTCACTTACTACATAAAAACCGACAACTTTTATACAAAAAAGATATCACGGATTACTAGATGTTCCCATAGCTATCATGAGTTTTTCGGTAAAAAAAATGGCTTTGAAAAAAAAATGAATAACGCTACCACTTTTTCACTATTCAAGGTTTAGAAAGGAAGAAAAAAGGGCATGTGAAAGTGTGCTCTTAATTTTTTTTTTCAATTTCATTCTAGCTCAAATTTGAGAAGTTTGGCGGAATTACTAATATATACTGATAAATAGATAGATATATATATATAGATATATAGATAGATAGATGATTTATTTGCAAACAATTTACAAAAATAATTGTAGGATAATTACAAGGGACGGACAGGGGCTGCATTTTTGCTAAGACGCGAGCACATTTTCTGTCGTCTTCCGCATGCGAGTGCAATTCTCCCACGCGAGTGCAACCCTCCCTCACGAGCGTGACCCTCGCACGCGAATGCGACCCTCGTGCATGAGTACTATTTGCGGTTGTACGAAACGCGTGAGCGCAATACACGGTTGTTTCGAGCGCGCAAATGCGATACCCGGCTGTCTCTCGCGCGCGAGCTTAACCCTCGGCTGTTCCGCGCGCGCGAGAGCGACCTTCGGTTGTTTGTGCGCGCCCTCTGCCGCCGCGGGCGCGCGAGCTTAGAGAGCTTCCACAACCTCCGCGCCGGCGCAACGGCGCGCGCGCTCACCCGTGTAAAGGTATACCTATATATGTAGGCGAGCGTTATATATAGGTATACCTTTACACGGGCGAGCGCGCGCGCCGTTGCGCCGGCGCGGAGGTTGTGGAAGCTCTCTTAACCCTCGGCTGTTCCGCGCGCGCGAAGGCGACCCTCCATTGTTCGTGCGCGCCCGCAGCCGCCGCTCGCACGCGAGCTGAACCCTCGGCTGCCCCTCGCACGCAAGCACGATCCACGGTTGTTTCGTGCATGCCGTTATCCGCTCCTCACGCGCAAGCTCAACCCTCTGGTACCCGTCGCGCGCAAGCACAACCCTCGGTCGTTCGTGCGCACTCGGTGGCCGTTCGCAACCCGAGTTCGTTTCCAGCGCGTGAGTGTATCGTTTGATAACCTCTAGCGTGTAAGTGCGACGTTCACTGTTGGTTCTTGCATAAGAACAGTTCTTGGCTAATTTTTCCGCGCGAGCTCAATGCTTGATTTGTCCTTCAGGAAAACCTATACTTTTAATAATTCGGAGTTGGCGCATATATGTAGCGTTGCTGAAGATTAATAGTTCTGCTAGTGCTCGCAGATGCTACGGTTGTACTTCTTCATATACTCAAGTATACGAGAGGACACGGGCTATATGTTGATCTCCAAACGTACTTGTATAGAATCGTAACTGTAGATTGATAGAGAAAGAGAGAGGGAGAAAGAGCCACATACACAGCATGCATTTGTAAAAGTACATAAAGACAACTGCATACCACCGTCATTGTACCTTAACATCAAAATCGGTCTTCTTATGAGTCTTCGTTTCCACGTGTTAACCCTCAAATCATCATCACGCACACGCTACTGTGAAAGCACTACAAGATGGAGGCGCGGAGTCATGCTATCTCCCTCGCACACCTACAGTGGTGGGGATAGAGGGGAAATGGTGACGGCAGAGGAGGAGAGGGCGTTGAGGGCAACACTCTCCGCCCACCAAGCGCCCATCAGAAAGAGAGAGCATGACCCCAGATATTGCCCTCTCTCTCTTGCCCGGCTTCAGCGCTTTACACGGGAGCGCGCAGTCTATGAGTATAAGTCTATGGCACTTCTAACATAAACGCGTGCGTCTGCGTTCGGTGGCCGGCGCGTACAACAGGACGACAAGTTACAGAAATTTAGTTATGCCAACATCGACGGTGTTCAGACAAATAAATACTAATAATAACAATAACAAATAATATCATCATTATGAGAAAATGATGTCATTGGTACCTTAGCATTGTTTTTATTTGGATCTGCCGGTACTTCTTAATTGAATGATTTATAAACAATGCCTTCGTATCCATCCAATATGTTCAAATCTTCTGTATCCAACCATGAAACTGTGTTCACGTAGTTAAATCGCTTAATATTCTTAATATTTAA
The DNA here is from genome assembly GCA_036365515.1 of Torymus aiolomorphi. NCBI lineage: Eukaryota > Metazoa > Arthropoda > Insecta > Hymenoptera > Torymidae > Torymus > Torymus aiolomorphi. The sequence continues at coordinate 135,873,235 of CM070875.1, read as the reverse complement.
CTTCTCTTTAATTTATTAAGTATGACAAGCACTGCTCCGATATCGATGCACTGTGTAAGTAGGTCTAAACATCGTCGATGTTGGCAATAACTAAATTTCTTTAAGTTGTCGTCCTGTTGTACGCAGCAACGCCACACGTCGAACGCAGGCATAACGCGTGCATATGTGGGAAGGGCCTATACCTTCCCAGATAACAAGGTGGCAGCACGATGGCGGCAAAATGCTGGCACGCATGCGACATGCGCGACAGCAGTGTGCTGTCCAGATGCATCCGCTCTGTGACCGCACGTTGACGGCACGCGTAACAAAGCACGGATGCTGTCAACGTGCCGACATAATGCCGTCATTTCTGTAATACATTTTTATATTTTCAAATCGGAGAAATGCTGGCACGTTGACGGCACACTGCTGGCATGCATGTTATGGCACGCATGCTGGCAAAATGCTTGCATATGCAAATCATATATGCTCTCCATATATTTTTTAATTTAAAAAAAAATAAACATAATAAAATTAAAAAAACATTATATAAACGATTTTTTATTTATGTAACGACAGAAAATGATATACATAAAATAAATACATTGATAAGGCATTATACAAAAATTAAAAATTTAACAATTTAATAAATATATAACTAAATTTAAATATGGGCGAGCAGAGTATGCCTACATGATCAATAATTTTTTTTAATTATTCTTCTTTTAAAATAATTTAACACGTATTTTTTCATATTGCCACTGCACTAGCTGAACTTGCATTAGTTGTGCACTATTCAAAATTTTTATCAGGCTCCTGACTATAATAAGAGACTTGTAATTAAGTTATTGAATTGCAAATTATTTAATAAATAATTATTTCAAGTATAAAAGTAAATTATAAACAAGTCTTTTAAATAAAAGAATATAATTAAAGAAAATTAAGAATTAAATAAAAGAGAAGAATTTTTTTCCAAAATTTCAGTACTGATAAAATAGATATTGTCAAATTAAAAATTTATTCAACAAATCATCATTATTTTTCATTTTAAGGTCAGTATTAATTTGAAAAGGCTCACTTTCATGTTTGAAACCTGGAAAGTTACATGCAATGGTTTAATGAATTTATATTTCATTTATAAAAACTTAATAAATAATTGCCTGTAACTTTATAGATCTTAAAAATATTTCATTTCGAACCACCATACCTCGTAATGAAATTTTATAAAGGATGAACACGAGCCTTTCCAAATTTAAATCGGAGCGAAAATGAAAAAGATAATTTGTTGAACCATTGTTCAAAATATATATTTTTATTGTTCGATATATATTTTATAAGCACTGAAATTACTAAAAAGTAATAAAGCCATGTAAAATACTGAGACGATCCCTACCTTATCGGCACCTACATTTTATTTTTTGACTAACATTTTTAGAAAATTTAAACGACATTTTTCGAAAATAGTATTTTTTCACACCCTCCAGAATGCCATTAAGTATCTATTAAATTCCCAAATGATTCAATTCATTAAATTTTACCAAAACCGATTTTGAAATTAGTAATTAATCAGAACAAAGCTTCAAACATTTCAAAACTGATTTTGAAATAATTTTATCGATAGAATCATTTGGAATTTTAATAAGGTATACTAATGGCATTCCGGAGGTTGTGAAAGACGCTTTTTTCTGAAATAAAAAATAAAATGTAGGTCCCGGTAAGGTAGGGATCGCGTCGGTATTTCACATGACCTTAATGGCTGCATGGCAGTAGTTAAAAATAATCTTGGACACAATATTTTCGAAGTCAGAATCCTGAAGACATTTTGAACAGTGCATTATAATAAAAATACAATTATAGTACAATATTAGAGAAAGTGAGAAAATACGTGTTAAATAATTTTTAAAAAAGAATAACATACTTGAAAATGGAAATTATCCGTCCCATAGGTATACTCTGTTCGATTTCAGATGGATTCGGCCGTAAATATACACGGCGACCCATTTTAATCGCTACACCCGGATTTTTCGGATCCTAAGACAGATAGGAAAAAATGATTCAGACAAAAGTTGTAGGGGACGAAGGGGGCCAAACGATGGTCCTAACAGCTTTGACCTTGAACTTGACCTTCAAGGTTATTTCAAGGTCAAGTGGTTTTTTTTAATAGGAACACCTATTTTTGACGCCGGATTCGGAAAGAGCGGGAAATTTTACGTTCAAAATCATATTGAGACATTTTTTTTCAAGGTCATTTCAAGGTCATTTCAAGGCCAAATGAAGGTCGAACTCCGAAAAATCCATTTTAAGTCGTTTTTTCCATGAGTCACAGGCTTAAGTGGTTCAAACTGGTCGTAGGATTAATAGGAAAACCCACACACCCAAAACTTACACATCCTATTAACCAAATATCAAAATTGCACATCCGAACACCCTGCTCTTCATAGCCTCACATGCTAAACAGTTACACCAGACATCCCCCAGTCCCACACTCTCTACCCCATGTCTGATGTTTGTTTAACGGAAACTTCAAGATCATTAAAGCTTCTGTTGTAAATGTGTCAACCTTACGTTTAGCGCTACCCAGAAACAACGACGTGGACGTAGTAAGGATTGTTTCCTTTGGGGTGCTTGATTAAAGTGAGTCCCCTTGCCTCTCACTGTTCAGGGTGCTTGATTTAAGTGAGTCCCTTCGCCTCTCACTGATCGGGGTGCTTGATTAAAGTGAGTCCCCTTGCCTCTCACTGTTCAGGGTGCTTGATTTAAGTGAGTCCCTTTGCCTCTCACTGATCGGGGTGCTTGATTAAAGTGAGTCCCCTTGCCTCTCACTGTTCAGGGTGCTTGATTTAAGTGAGTCCCTTCGCCTCTCACTGATCGGGGTGCTTGATTAAAGTGAGTCCCCTTGCCTCTCACTGTTCAGGGTGCTTGATTTAAGTGAGTCCCTTCGCCTCTCACTTATGTGTTTATCTAACCTCGAAGAAAATGTTCGAAATTACGACCATTTGCTTCCAGGCACATAGTCAAACGCCTTTGGAAGTGGCGAACGGTGTTTAGCAAAGTTTGCCTTGGAATGGCAGCGCATGCTCGACGAATTCTGTCCATCATGTCTACTCTTGTGGTGGGCCTTTCCTCAAAAACGGCATTTTTTAAATACCCCCATAACTAAAAATCTGGTGATGTAAGATCTGGTGAGCAAGCAGGCCATTCAACCGGACCACCTCGACCAATCCATCTGTTACCATACTGCTCATTCAAAAAAGTCCTGACAATTCGAGCGAAATATGGTGTTGCGCCGTCCTGCTGGAGCCACATTCTTCGTCGCGTTTCTAAGTCAACATCTTCCATCAATACAGGTAGATCATCTCTTATTAGCGTTAAGTACGTGTGTTGATTAACATTTCTTCGAAAAAATAAGGGCCAATCACACATCCATTAATAATCCCACACCATACCATAATACTCCATCGTCTTTGATGGTTTACAGTTCTGACCCAATGAGGATTAACATCAGACCAGTAATGACAATTATGTCTATTCAATTCCCCATCACTTTGAAATTTTGCCTCATCAGAAAAAAGAACAAAATTAAAAAAGTCTGGATCATTTTCTATCATTTGTAAAGCCCATTGGCAAAACACAATACCCTGTTGAAAATGAGCAAACTGTAGCTCTTGGACCAGAGTAATATGATACGCATGATATCTAAGCACCTTCATAATTCTTAAAAATGGACTTTTTGGAAGACCGATTTCCCTTTCGATTCGACGAGCGCTTATCTGTGGGTCAAGATGAATTATTGCCAGAATAGTCACAACCCGATTATCATTTTCATCATATTGATGGCGCCTACGTTGACGAACCATGTGTCCACCACGAGCTCTTTGAGTTAAACGTCTGATAGCCATAGCGTCAGGGTGTCGTCTGTCTGGATAGCGTTCAGCATAAATTCTTGCCGCAGCACGATAATTACTTCGGCTTTCTCCTAAAGCCAACATCATGTCAACGATCTCGTTGGGCGGATAGTCAGCCATTTCAGAGCCAGCTATTAATTACTATTAAATTTGAATAGTGAAATGGTATAAAAAATATTAATAATTATAATATTTGCCCGTATACGGTCGCGACCAAAAAGAAAAATGTTCCTAAATTATGGTAACTTTATCTGACTAAGTGTATTTGCCAAAAGTACTCCGATTGTCACACTTTTGTAATTGTAAGTTTTATAATAAAGTAATAATCATTAAATTATTTCTAATTTGAACTGCACATAATACTAAAACTTGCTTTTATTTTAAATATTGTGAATTATTGCCGTTCAAACTTGAGAAGAAATGTTGTATCTTTATTCTTTTGAAAGTTATGAGTAAATTAAAGATATGAGCTGTAAAAAAATGTCATTGTTTAAAAAGAAAAGTCATAACTTTCAAAAGAATAAAGATACAACATTTCTTTTTTGTACAAAAATCTTGACGGAACAGAAATTATTTGTAAATGTGCCTTTAATGATTACATTATCAATATTAGTATTTCTCAAGTTTGAACGGCAATAATAAACTTGCTCACCAGATCTTACATCACCAGATTTTTACTTATGGGGGTATTTAAAAAATGCCGTTTTTGAGGAAAGGCCCACCACAAGAGTAGACATGATGGACAGAATTCGTCGAGCATGCGCTGCCATTCCAAGGCAAACTTTGCTAAACACCGTTCGCCACTTTCAAAGGCGTTTGACTATGTGCCTGGAAGCAAATGGTCGTAATTTCGAACATTTTCTTCGAGGTTAGATAAACACATAAGTGAGAGGCGAAGGGACTCACTTAAATCAAGCACCCTGAACAGTGAGAGGCAAGGGGACTCACTTTAATCAAGCACCCCGATCAGTGAGAGGCAAAGGGACTCACTTAAATCAAGCACCCTGAACAGTGAGAGGCAAGGGGACTCACTTTAATCAAGCACCCCGATCAGTGAGAGGCGAAGGGACTCACTTAAATCAAGCACCCTGAACAGTGAGAGGCAAGGGGACTCACTTTAATCAAGCACCCCGATCAGTGAGAGGCGAAGGGACTTACTTAAATCAAGCACCCTGAACAGTGAGAGGCAAGGGGACTCACTTTAATCAAGCACCCCAAAGGAAACAATCCTTACTACGTCCACGTCGTTGTTTCTGGGTAGCGCTAAACGTAAGGTTGACACATTTACAACAGAAGCTTTAATGATCTTGAAGTTTCCGTTAAACAAACATCAGACGTGGGATAGAGATGTGTGGGACTGGGGGATGTCTGGTGTAACAGTTTAGCATGTGAGGCTATGAAGAGCATGGGGTTCGGATGTGCAAGTTTGATATTTGTTTACTAGGATGTGAAAGTTTTGGGTGTGTGGGTTTCCCTATTAAACCTACGATCAGTTTGAACCACTTAAGCCTGTGACTCATGGAAAAAACGACTTAAAATGGATTTTTCGGAGTTCGACCTTCATTTGGCCTTGAAATGACCTTGAAATAACCTTGAAAAAAAATGTCTCAATATGATTTTGAACGTAAAATTTCCCGCTCTTTCCGAATCCGGCGTCAAAAATAGGTGTTCCTATTAAAAAAACCACTTGACCTTGAAATAACCTTGAAGGTCAAGTTCAAGGTCAAAGCTGTTAGGACCATCGTTTGGCCCCCTTCGTCCCCTACAACTTTTGTCTGAATCATTTTTTCCTATCTGTCTTAGGATCCGAAAAATCCGGGTGTAGCGATTAAAATGGGTCACCGGTATATAAATATTTTTTATTTAAAAATGTATATATCGTAAAACGCCGTTGAAATTGCAATTCGTTGGTGACGGCTAGCTTGCGCATGATCACTACGTGTGTCAATTTCTTGCCCTTGGGTTGACTTAAATTCTGATGCTGACTTCTTGCTCTTGTCATCTTTATTTTTTATATTTCTGTAATGATAATCTGTAAAGATAAGATTATTAGCTACGTTATTTAACCTGATAATGAAGTATAAATTAACTACTTACAAATACGTCTATTAATATTCTTCCCTTGTAACATATCGTATATTTTACATCTGCAAGTTATAACGTTGCCTGTCATAGTATTCTGCAATCCTGCAGAAACATTCTTTTTTAAGTTAGGTCAGAAAGGGCCCCGACCTCGCCCTAACTGCGTGAGGCACATCCAGCTATTGTTGCCCCTCCAACGTTTGCTTTAGTTTTTTTTCAAATACAATCAATTTCTAATAAAATTCTAATTTACTGTAAAATACATTCAATATATGTATATTATCACTTTTAAAAAACTCACGAAAAACTAAAGCAAACGTTATTTTTTCATATCAAAAACATACATCTTTTAATCTTTAAAAATAAAAATAACATTAAATAAGAGGATTTTTAAATTAATTTATGACAAAAATGATGACTCTAAAAACTACACATAAATAAATTATAATGTATGTTTTTGATATAAAGAAATCCTGAAAAATAAGAAAATTATTTTTGTGAGTCCTTAGCCTTTAGGTACTCGTAAACGGCATACTTATCTTCGTCAATATAATATATTTGCTCTTTCTCAGCGTAGTTGCCGCCCCTGCTGTCATCATCTCCGAAGAAGTCCTCGTTGTTATCATGTTCGAGGAAGTCGTCGTCGTTGTCACCACCGTTGTCATTTCCGAGGTTGCCGCTGCCATTTTCATCTCCGAGGTTGCCGCCGCCCTTGTCATTTCCGAGGTTGTTGCCATCGTTGCCATCTCCGAGATCGTTGTCGTATTCGTCGTCGTGTTCGCAATCTTTCTCTTCGTCGTCGTCGTCGTTGCCGTCGTTGTCGTCCTCGCTGTCATTATCGTTACCGTCGTTGTCGTCGTCATCGTCGGTGCCGTCGTCGTCCTGGTGGTAACGGATGAGACCGTTTTCATAGCCCTCTGCGTCAACATCTTCGTGGTCAAAGGAGTTGCTTCGAAGACGTCTGCGTTTCGGCCTGCGTTCGTTTTCATCTTCAACTCGGGCACATTTACGGCGCAGAGGCTCTTTCGCGCTTTTTAAGGCCTTTGTCATGGCCCAAGTAAATTCAACATTATTTGGTTTTGTCACCAACGTCAAATTTTGAGCCATGGCATCTGGAAAAGGAGTAGATCATTTTTTTAGTGTGTTTGTTATAGTACATTGTGCAACAAGGGGAGAAAATGAGCTATTTCAAGCTAGGGTGAGGTGTTCAGCACGCTGCGCGAGCCGCCGTCGAGGTCGTTTTATCATCTTATATTTTATATTTAATATTAGTTATTGTATACTTAATCATAATATAATTTATTAGCTAAAAGACCATATTTTATATTCCGTATTTTTTATCTTATATTTTTCGCCCAACATATAATAAACCGACCCCCGTACGAAGAAAAGCACCGTTTAAAACCTCTGACGAAGACTAGCACTGTTCAAAATCTCAAATGAAAAGACGCACAACTCGCTGCGCCTGGACAAAAGAAAGCACGACTCGGATGAAAGGACTAGCATGATTTATTGCATTCATATAATTAGTACACCTTACGAATAGCAAAAATGAAAACTGCTGCTAACTGCATTAGCACATTGCTCTTGTCAAAGAGAATTCATGCTTATATAATTTTATTTTATTCTTTATTGCATCTAAATGAGCGTTCTATATCTAATAAAAGAGCGATCGAGTTGTACTTTTTTTCGTCCGGGCGCCGCGAGTCGTGCTTTTTTGGTACGAGCGCAGCGAGTTGTGCTTTTTTGGTTCCAGCTCCGCGAGTGGTGTTTGTTTTTTTTTTCGTAAGGGATATAAAGGATGAGATTGAAAAATTGAACATAAAAGCTTAGCAATTTTTTAAAAAATATATTTCACAATACGGCACCAGTACGTTGCATTTAAAATATTATAATGAATTATCACAAAACTTTGATTGCGGCGAAAAACTCAATTTTTTTAACGATTCTTTTTTACCAATGGAGCTGCACATCGATTTAAAAATAAATACAACGTTTGTAATTTATTGAGCAGCGTTGACATTTATATATTTTATTATTAATGACACTTTCTGAAACCGGGGATTTTAAGGGACTACTTATATAGTTTAACAGTTATATTTTCGAATACAAAAATTTATTTTGGAAAACACAGATGGAGTTTTTAGAAAAATTCTTTTCAAGTTTTAAATTAAGTTTTTGACCGTAAGAGAGCATTTAGGAGGAAAAATAACCACACCATTAGAAATTAGTGTCCACATATGAGTTGGGAATAAAGTTCTATATTTTTAATAGAAAGTGTATATCTATGTTTATAAGATAATATCTATAGATATACAATCACTATTGAAAACAAACAATTTTCAGTCATCAGTTATTAAAAAAGTACTTATCATATCGAAAAATGGTAACGGGACTTTTTTCTTATAATTTCGCGAATACGAAGATCTTGTGCAATCATACGTTTTCAGAACAGTTTGTATACTATTAAAAGCAGGTACCTTCACAAGCCTGAACAAAACGGCAACTTTTAAGTTCATAAATCCTTTTGGACCTAGATCCCAACCACGTTATCCTCGACAGCAGTTCCTCGTTCAAGTCCAATGCATTTTTGATGTATTTGGAAGCAGTATCGCTGGAATTCATTCCTCCCAGATAGGCTAAGTAGTTGACCTGACATACAAAAATTATAAAAGAGAATATACATTACGTGCCATGATCAATGTACCGAATAAAAAAAATGTCGACGAACATCTATTAATCTATGTAACCACAAATGATGAATCCAGCAACAGGTTAAACAGGACACGGTTCTATTTACACACTGTATACGGTACATGGCACACGCCACGTAATGTAAATTCTCCTTAAGGAATCAGCGGAACAATTATACGTCTGTGTGTGATACTTATGCATGCTTAACATTCACGAAGACAACTTTTGTAGTCAAATTTACTATTTTCCATAGTCCATTAAATTGATTTCATAGTAATAATAATTTTCATTAGAAGTACTACAATTTATAGTAAAAATTGCTATTATTTTGTAATTTTTACTGTATAAGTATCAATTATTATAAATTGCAGTAATTTTCATGAGAAAATGAGTTAGTTGCCCTACATTTATTCCAAGAAATAGTAACTTTTACTAGAGAATTTTTCTTCGTGTATTTTGACCCCGATATTTTAAATATGGAATTCAGAAAGTTACACTATAATTTAGTATTAATTAATTAAATAAAGTTTTCTCGTATCTTTTCTACGGTGGATATAATTTTTTTAATAATTACTATTTTATTTTTAAACATTCAGCAATTAATGAACGTGTCATGAGGCCGCGACCATCGTTGAGAAAACCTTTCGGTGTCTGAGTATGAACCAAATATAATAATGTTTTTTTCCTCAGAAGTGACTGTTCTGTTAGGTACAAAATACAGGATGTTTATTACATATGAGCATAATATTTAGAGTGTTGATGACAACTAATAAATGTGTGTTTTATTTTTTTAATATTTATGTTAAGGTAATTGAATGCTGTTTAAATCAATTCTGTGTAATATATTAAAGCATAGTTAAGTCTATTAATATCTTTAATCAAATCAAAATGAAAAATTTTAGATTTAAAGCCAGTTACTTTATAGTGTGCGTATTACATTTTATACTTACAACTGCATCGTACACTTCATCGCTGGCTGAGTTAAATGCCGCAAGCTCGTTGACGGTCTTAAAGGACAAACAGGCGGGAATGTCTACCACAGTGGCGTTTTTCTTCTTTAATAATTTACTTATCATTAATTGGTTCTCTGGCTGGAAAAATTTCAAGTAATTTTTTAATTAGCCATGTGCTACGAGTGAAGACTCCAAAATAAATAAATAAATAAATACATAAATAAATAAATAAATAAATAAATAAATAAATAAATAAATAAATAAATAAAAAATGCCTCGATAAAAAAGGACACGGCTCTACTGATAACTTTATCCCGGGTCTTCCGTTGTTGCGAAAGGTGCTTCAAAATTTGTCTTTTTAAATAGATTGTACTTTTAACCATTTTCGTACGCTATCTTTGATTGCGAGTAACTTCCAGAAAAATCAATATTTTTCAACGAATCAGGGCTTTAATTTTAGCTTTTACTGTCTACTTTTATAGTATTTGACCCTTGTTTTCATATCTTAAATATTTGCAATGTGAGAATCAATAGAAGAAACATCACTTTTTAGCGATATAGAGGATATTTGAGATTAAAATGCCCATATCTCAAGAAAAAGGGCGTATGAGATGGAATTAGGCACACTGTGCTTCATTTTAGGTACCAGAAATCGACTCTCCAATACCCGCGGAAATCTGTTTCCCGGAGGGTGTGCACTCTCTCTGTAAGTAACCGATGCTTATGCGCGTCTTTCTTCGAGTCATCTTTATATTACTAGATAAATTATTTTGCGTACCCTACTTTTTTTTCCAGTGTGTCCATTTGATTTTGCATGTTTCTGTAAATTACATGTAAATTATCACGAGGAGAGATTATTTTTGAAAATTGAAATTCACTTACTGCAGTAATTGAAGCACTAATTTTTGAAATGTGGTGGCCTCTGGTCCATTTTGGTAAATGGACAGCTGTTGTGCTTGAGAAGGGTTATTGGGCGGTATGTTAGTAGAGGGAGAGTCGGAATGTATTAGTGCGGATCTGACAAATTGTTCATTTCTAGATTGGTTGTTAGTAGGGGGAGTTGTTTTAGATTTGTTATTAGTAAACGGACTTGTTTTGGATTTGTTACTAGTAAGCGGACTTGTTTTAGATTTGTTATTAGTACAGGGACTTGGTACAAACTTGTTAGTAGGAAGAGTTGTTTTAGATTTGTTAGTAGGGGGAATTGTTTTAGATTTATTATTAGTACGGTTAGTATTAGTGTGAAAAGATGCTTGGTTAGTTGATGATTGATTTTGAGAAAATAGTTTGTTATTAACGGGTTGTTCGGTGCGAAGGGGGGTCTCTTTGGAAGAAGCTGGTTTTCCGAAAGCATGCTGGTTAGAGAGAGGTAGGTGACTGTTAGTAGGGAATGATTTTTCGTTAGGAGATGTCAGATAGGAAGGGAGTGATGTTTTTAATGTATGCTGATTTGTAAGAGATGAGCGGTTGTTAGATGATAATTTGTTGTTAGTGCATGATTTTTTAAAAGCATGCGGATTAGAAAGAGATGAGTTGCTCTCAAGGGATGATTTTTTGGGAGTCGATGATGTTTGTTTTTTTAAAGCATACAGGTTAAATGAAGATAAATCTCTATGGCAGAATGATTTTTTGTTAGTGGATGATGGCTGTTTGGAGGTTGAGGAATGGATGTTGAAGGATGGATTTTGAATCGAAGGTGATGGGTTTGGTGGGTTAACGGAGACTATTGATGTGATGCGAGGAACTTTTGAAGGAACTTTTGAAGGAACCTGTTGGAGATCGCCCATCAATTCACTGAAGGCTTGGTCGGGTGGAACTGACCTTACGTTGCGACGCTCTTTCTTTACCTGCAATAAAAAAACACACACGAGCACAGAGGTATTGTAAAAGTGCTTGTATTTTTGGTAAAAAGAAGAACTTGACCGTGAGATAAATAATTCTTAGTTCTGCCAAAAACACACTGCGACACCGTATAGTTCTATTCATTTACTTCATAAGTTCTGTATCATGTATATAATAATCTATCAAAGATACCCATATGAAAATAATAAAAGTACGAAGCCCTACTAAACTGTAAGAAACCGTAAGAAACTGTAGAAAAATGTCGGTTTGTGGATACATCTTTTTACCGCATCGAACGTTTTTGTAAGATTTATAAATTTTCTTAAATTTGTCTGTAAAAACTTGAACGAAAAAAATACAAAAAAACTTAAGAAAGCCTAAGAAGCGTATAAAAAACGTATATTTCTGCACGTTTTAAAGAATTTTACGGATTTCTACGTTTTCCTACGTGTATATGTATATGAATTAATGTGGTTTTATATTTTCATACGTTTTATTAAGATTCATAAATTTTTAGCATATATGTATAACAAATTTTTTGAATAAAAATAATAAATGTCGTAAACCGTAGAAAACCGTAGAAAACCATAGAAATTAACCGTAAAAACTGTCCGTAAACCAATACTTCGAAATATTCGCGTAAATCTTCATAAAAACAAAACATCTATCAAGGCACCATCATACCCTCACTCGTAATGTATGGTGATAATCTTAACAGTATTCAAGAAACGATAACTTCTTTGCAAATTAAGCTGATATTTTTCCTAAGCAAAATGACATCGTTAATTATAAACACCCCTACTCAAAAACTCACACGAGATCTCATAGAAGTTCTCACGTACAACAAAATGGACAACAAAATTCTAACTTAAAATAATACTCAATATAATTCCAATCTACCTCTCGAAACTCTTTATCGTGGGATATGATGTCAACTCGCGGAGCAAGGCAATATAAATCTAATTAAAATAATCTTGGATAATAAAACTTTTTAACAAATATTTAAAGTGAAATGCAAATCTCATATTTAAATAAATAATCGGCGAGTTAAAGAGTATTTGCCCGCCAACAGCCTGGCAACATTAATTTGAAGAAAAAAATAAGTAACAAAACGTAAACAGGTGGAGGAGGTGCAATCCAGAGAGGGCAATATAAGCGATTCCATAAAAAAAATTCTCCTTGCATCTCGCAATAGAACGTAAAAAAAAATAAAATCACGAAGGCAATACTGGTCTTCGATAGCACGCCTCCTGGACCATATCACCGGATGAGAGGGGAAAGAAGACAATTCGGTTCAGAGCTAAAAAACCCAGACAATTCGGCTGAGCGCTAAGAAACCAGACAATTCAGACGAGAGTTTAGAAACCAGACAATTCGCGGACTCCTTTTTTTCATTGGCTTTTAAGTTAAGAACCTTTGTTCTTTATATACGTTAAAATTTTTTTGTGATAATTTTTGTGATTTTCGTGATTATTGAGATATAATGTAAGAAGTTAAAATCCGAGATTCTTCAAGTCGCTACCATATCAACTAAAAACCGAATGAAAGAAGGTACCCGCGAATTGTCTGGTTTCTTAGCGCTCGCCCGAATCGTCTAGTTTTTAGATTTCGACCGAGTTGTGTGGTTTCTTAGCACTCTACCGAGTTGTCCGGTTTCGCAGCTCTCAGTTGAATTGTCTCCTTTCATCTCTCACCCGAATATACACGGTGACCCATTTTAATCGCTGCACCCGGATTTCTCGGAACCTAAGCCAGATAGAGAAAAATGGTTCAGACAAAAGTTATAGGGGACAAAGGGGGCCACATAATGGTGCTAACGTCTTTGACCTTGAACTTGACCTTTGAGGTTATTTCAAGGTCAAAGTGGTTTTTTCATATGGAAACACCTAGTTTTGACCCCGGATTCGGAAAGAGCGGGAATTTTTACGTTCAAAATCATGTTGAGAAATTTTTTTCAAGGTCATTTCAAGGTCAAATCTAGGTCAAACTCAGAAAAGTCCGTTTAAAATCGTTTTTTTCCATGAACCACAGGCTAACCTGGTTCAAATTGATCGTAGGCTTAATAGAGGAACCCAAAACTTACACATCGTAGTAAACAAAACTCAAACTCGCACATCCTAACCCCATACACTTCATGGCCTCACATGCTGACCTGTTGCACCCCGGTCCCACAACCATACCCCACACCCCCCAGTCCCACATATCCCTACCCCACGCATGCTAATCCCATACACCCCAAACCCACACATCCTGAACCCTGGAAAATTTGCCCTGAGGCAAGGGAGCTCACTATAATCAAGCACCCCGAACAGTGAGAGGCAATGGGACTCACTTTAATCAAGCACCCCGAACAGTGAGAGGCAAGGGGACTCACTTTAATTAAGCACCCCAAAGGAAACAATCCTTACTACGTCTACGTCGTTGTTTCTGGGTAGCGCAAAAAGTAAGGTTAATACATTTATAACAGAAGCTTCAACGATCTTAAAGTTTCCGTCAAAAAATCATTTTGCCCTTGAAAAAATTTTTCAGGGTTCAGGATGTGTGGGACTGGGGGGTGTGGGGTATGGTTGTGGGACCGGGGTGTAACAGTTCAGCATGTGAGGGCATGAAGTGTATGGGGTTAGGATGTGCGAGTTTGAGTTTTGTTTACTAGGATGTGTAAGTTTTGGGTGTGTGGGTTCCTCTATTAAGCCTACGATCAATTTGAACCAGCTTAGCCTGTGGTTCATGGAAAAAAACGATTTTAAACGGACTTTTCTGAGTTTGACCTAGATTTGACCTTGAAATGACCTTGGAAAAAGTTTCTCAATATGATTTTGAACGTAAATTTTCCCGCTCTTTCCGAATCCGGCGTCAAAACTAGGTGTTTCCATATGAAAAAACCACTTTGACCTTGAAATAACCTCAAAAGTCAAGTTCAAGGTCAAAGATATTACCGCCATTATGTGGCCCCCTTTGTCTCCTATAACTTTTGTCTGAACAATTTTTCTCTATCTGGCTTAGGTTCCGAGAAATCCGGGTGCGGCTATTAAAATGGGTCACCGTGTATATATATATATATATATTCACATCTGGGACGCATTTTGAGGATTATATAGGTCATATATACCGAATTTTGAGGATTTTGTAGGCATTTTGAGGAGTCTCCTCAAAAGTCCAAAGCACTCGAGAGGCATTTTGAGGATTTTTCAGCGGTTTCCACAATAGTGTGTTAATACATCGATTTCGGAAATTCCGTGATATTTTTCCGTAAAAGCGGGCGCCGCAGGCGTCGTGGTGTTAGTCAATAACCTTAGGGTCATTATTTCTTTAGTCACGCGCTTGTTTATTGGTTGTTTATAACAATGTTTATATTTGTGTCACCACTATTGTACAAATTCTTTATGAAATCCTCAAAATACCGTCCAATGATATATATATATATATATATATATATATATATATATATATATATATATATATATATATATATATATATATATATATATATATAAGCTATGTCGATTTTGCGCTGTGTTTCGCTTTAGAAAGGCAAAAGTACGTATGAGCAGCTCATCTTCAAGAGTGTATCTTATGACATGGTTATTAGGCAAACTTTATTTTGGAGCAGTGTTTTCTCTTTATAAAAACAGAAGCACGCACACCTGCTCGTTTGTGAGAGCCTGCTTCCTAGCACGATTAAATTACCTTCATTTTGAGCGATGATTTTCTTTTATATAGGCACAGACTTGCGTGTGAAGTTCGTCTTTAAGAGCGCGATTCCAGGACTATATAAAGGCTACATCGATTTTGACCAGTGTTTTCAACGTATAAAGGCAAAAGCACGTATGAGCAGCTCGTCTTCGAGAGCGCACCTCCTGGCACATTTAAGGTCTTTCCATTTTGGATCAGTGCTTTCGCTTTATAATATAAAAGCATGAGCACGCGTACGTTGCTCGTCTACACGATCTCGCTTCCTGGCGCGTTCAAACTACCTTTATTTTGAGCGATGATTTTTTTTATATATAAATACGCGTACGAAGCTCGTCTTCAAGAGCGCGCCTCCTGGCACGTGTAAGGTCTTTTCATTGTATATCATTGCTTTCGCTTTACAAAAGCATAAGCATGTGTACGTTGCTCGTATTTAAGAGCTCGCTTCCTGGCACATTGAACCTTCCATTATTCTGAGCGTTGATTTTCTCGTATAAGCCAAAACACGCGTGTAAAGCTCGTCTACAAGAGCCCAACTCCTGGATGATATAAGCTACATCGTTTTTGAGCAGTATTTTCGATGTATAAAGGCAAAAGTGTGAGCAGCTCGTCTTCGAAAGCACGTCTTTTAGCTGGAATGTTTAGGGCAACCTTCATTTAGGAGCATTGTTTCCGATTTATAATAGCAGAAGCATGCGTATAAAGCTTCTGAGAGCCTGCTTCCTGGCACATTAAAACTATCTTTATTTTGAGCAGGGAGTTTCTTTTAGATAAGCATAAGTACTGGTGCGAACTGCGAAGCTCGTCTTCAAGAGCGCGTGATTTGGCATATTGAAGCTCTTTTTATTTTAGATCAGTGCTTTCGCTTTATAAAATCATAAGCACGTGTGTAAAATCAACTTCGAGCGCTTGCAATGTAAAGTTATTGGTCCCAGCCAGTACCACAGCATATTTGGAAATTTCCTTTGTGTAAACCCACTTTTCCAAGTCAACAAAGTGGCTACAATTGAGCTAAAAATATAGTCCTATATGCTATACGGGATTAAAGTCGATGATTCCACACAGAGAGAAGAAAATCTTCGTATTAAAGGAACGTCATGTACTATAAAGGAACGGACGTTTCCATACGGACAAACGAATATTCGTTTACAGTTAAATCATATTTCTTAATAGTTAAGAAACCATGTCTTTGAAATCGTAGAATATTTGAATTTCTTAACTGTTAAGGAATATTACTTAATTATAAAGAAATATTGTTTACGATAAAGAAATATCCTTAATTATTAAGAAATACAACTTTGGCACAAATAACATCATAATTTTATAATTAGAAAAGCATACTTTTAATGTAAAAATTTTCTTTTTTCTGTGCATGGATGGGTTTATCGTCGAACGAAACGAGCTTATACAATTTTCTAACAGATTATAACCGGGCGCTTTTTTTGACCTTTATAAAATAATGCAATAAGTTCCCTGGTAGAAAATAAAACATATTTTATAGCTGATGTCTTAATTTAATGGAAACATTTTATCAAAAATCATAACGCAAAAGTAATATAATTCATCTAAAAGTATTACTGTTGCTTAAAATACAAATTTTATGAAGTGTAAATACCATAATTTATTTCGGATTTTAACCATAAAATTAATTGAAAAATAGCTAATTTATGGTTAACATTTCTACCAGGGTTTCGAAGAAACAAAAACATACACTTTAGAGGAAAAATTCAACTTTATTAGTTGGAAAGGTGTGAAGAAAATATAGTAACCACTACATAGTATCCATCGACAAAATCTACAGCTGATGTTTCTGACCAATAAGGCATTCTAAAACATTTATTTTTCACTTCTTCCAGTCGAATCAAAGAATTTTCTGATGATAATGCAGAACAAAGGAAAACTCCTACAGATGATGAAGAGCAACAACCGAGATCAAAAAAATCTTCGACGCTAGTGAAATATTTAACGAAAAGATTGCAAGTTCCGTTTGAGTACTTAATAACATTTTGAACTACGCAAATGTTGCCATCATGTAGCATAACAGTATTGCTCTTCTGATAAATAGATATACGACAAGATCCTGTAATAACTGTAGCATATTGTTCATAACAAAGTCTTGAAAGGTGCTCTGGGCCTTTAACATGCTTTTCTATGAATTTCAAAGAAGTTTTGGCACGTTTCGGTACATTGACCTTACAACCTTCAGCAGTTCTATTTGCAATTTGCTGCAAAAGCTGACTTGGTTTTCTGCATAGGTTTCTGAAGTAAGTCATGTTGTTCTCAAATATGAATGCTGACTGAGAATCTAAATTTCCAAATAATCTAACGTCACTGGCGAGGTGTAATAATCCATGAGTATTGTACGACATAAATTCAATACCGTAAATACTTGGAGCTTTGGATACAAAAATTTCCATGAGTTTCTCTGCAGTGGAAATTGATTCAGGAGTACTAAGTGAATCAATAAGTACTCGCATTACTGTGTGAAGTACAAGAAAATGCGTGTATATAGCCGGATTAAGTAAACCACAAAATACAACAGGACCACTGTACAGAAGAAGTTGACGATACTCAGTGGTTTTATATTTACTATGCTTTATGACCTCTACAGGTTGTCTAGCAAATTCCTGAGGACAAAATGTTGCAACGACGTCTAAACGACTAGTTAATATTTCAACATAGTCAGATGGAAGTTTAGCAGTGCTGCTATATTTACCATCGATTGTTGCCTGTAGAATTTTCTCCATAATTCCGAGACAAACGAGGTGCATATAGTCAAATACTGTTTGTGAAACCAAATCCATGGGAAGGCGATAGATGGAACAGTCTCTGTCGTCATGATGCTCAACGTCCACTTTCATTTCGTATTCTTCTCTTGTGCGAATTTGAAAATTCGTATCTACAAAGGCTATGACTCCGGGACGAATGTATTATCCTCTTATCCAGCATCGAGAACAAGGAGCTAACGAAGTGTGGCCTAAATGACCTAATACAAATGCTCGAGCTGGTGCGTCTGCGATGAAACATCGTAGTACAATAGGTATTGAGTTATCATTGAATTCAATACCATCTTGTAAAGTCAAAAGAACTTCATCAACAAAGTACTTCATAAAATCAGTGGCATTCGTTGCCTTACCCTTGCCCTTATACACTCCCACAACTTCGGTAGGACTCTTATGAATATTGGCAACTTTAATTTGAATTGGCCACATCGAAATTTTATTCTTTTTATCAAAACATATGCCATCAGTGTTGAAATCTATTTGAAGAATATCAGAAATCATAGAAAAAGGAGAAAAGGAGTAGATTGCAAAATACTAAGCAATCCTCTTTGGAAAACTAAATGAAGATATTCACCTCCGGCAACTTCCAGTATAGAAGTTGGAAATCGAGGAGTATTTAAAACAGCTCTAGCAGAGATGTTAATATCTTGGAAGCAATGGTGAGAACTAAGAGCACGCATTACGGCTTCTGATTGTACGTGAGTCATATTCGTAGTTTTGAAGGCAAGATTTAGTTTCATATCCATATGCTTCACATCATCTACGTCCTCGTCTTCAGATGTATAAGAAGATTGTACGTCGTCATTGATTGGTATGTCTTCAGTCGGGGAAAGACAATGAAAGGAAGAATCAGAATTATCAGACATTTCTTCAACTTGCTCCATAGAAACATCACTTGGAAAATTGGGTGAGTTAATTTCCATCAAGTCATTGGAATCATTTGCTGCAGAAATATTTTCATTGAGACCAGATTCACTGACACATTCACCCTTATCATTAGAATTTAGAACATCGGCACGAGCGGCAGAAAGAACACGATTCATGCGAGCTCTATAGTCATATGAACAGCGGTCTAAAGGCTTGCGAGTGCGAATCTCCTTTAATCTATACATCACTCAATATTATTAATATAAAAAAAAAGAAAAAAACGCAAATTAACTGCAGACTACTATCACAGTTAGCTAATAACTAATATAAACTATTACTAAAAGACAATAAAATCATGTAATTAGCGATAAAAGGCATGCATAAAATAGCAATTGTTAGAATTAAATTTTATGTGAGACACAAATATTGAAATAACAGTACAAACCATATACTTGCATTAATAGTATTTCATCATACCTGTAAATAATACAAAAATAATTTTAAATATAATATAGATATAGATAATAATTACATAAAAAAAATTTTTTTTAATTTATAAATAAATTTTTTTTAGGAATGTCTATATTTTTTATGAAATGAAAATGAACTAAAAAAATGAAAAAGTAATATAGTAATTTCCTATATTAAAAGGGAGATGGGTATGAGGAGACAGCCATATGCTTTTACAGGGCAGCCAAATTTCTGAGCAAACAATATTATCCTCCTATATTAAAAGGGAGATGGGTATGAGGAGGCAGCCATATGCTTTTACAGGGCAGTCAAATTGCTGAGCAAACAATATTATTGCTTAAAACATATAGAGCCAACTTCAGAGAGTTCGCTGATTGGTTAAAGCACGACCATCTGGCGCGCGTAGCACGCCTCAAATTACTAGTCCCTTCTTTAAAAAAATGATGGGCGAATCCGCCGGATGTTGAAAAGCATTTAAAGCATGATCTGATTGGTCCGTAAGGAATATGTGCGAAGATTCGCCACTCTCCCGCTACATTTGAATTTTCGGAAATGAATTTTTATTCTTGAAAATTTTAAAACTAAATAATTAAAAAAAAAATAGAATAAAAAGATTAATTTTGTCATGCTTTGAAAACTTATCTGACCATCTTAACATCTAAACTAATTAAAGTAAAATCGTAACAAAAATATATTCATAACAAAAAAAAAAAATAGTACGCACGCAGCACGGTTAATTTTGCTAGTAATATAGAAATAGGATGTGAACCTTTTTGTAAGATATCACCAAATTAAATAATTTGAACACCCAAGTAGCCGGGGGGTGTGAGGTCCACGCGTATAAGGGAGTTACGTAGACGTGCGAAACTAACCAAGCCAATTATTAGAGAAATTCTTAAACCCAAAGCAGCCAAGAGACGCAAGATTGACGCGTATAAGGGAGCTACGTATAGACGTGCGATACTTAGCAAGACGAGTATTAAAATCATTTTAAACACAAGTAGCCTGGGATCTCGAGGTCCACGCGTTTAAGGAAGTTACTTAGACGTGCGTCACTATGCAAGGCGATTATTAAAATAATGTTTAAATCCAAGTAGCCGGGGCATGCGAGTTCCACGCCTATACGGGAGCGCGTCAGACGTGTATACATGGCAACATAATTGAAGGGCCGGATGCAATAAGGGGGTTAGCGCTCGAAAACCCGTAAGTGACTAAATTTCATAATATCGTTACACAATAATCCGTTAATTTTTATAAACGTGATACATCAGTATCTTACGTTTATATATAATATATAAAACATAATATCGTTACACAATAATTCGTTAATTTTTATAAACGTGATACATCAGTATCACGTTTATAATAACGAATTAACGAATTATTATGTAACGATATTATGTTTTATATAACGTAAAAACACAGTTTATAAGTCAACGTAATAATTCTTTAATTTTTATAAACGTGATACATCAGTGCAAAAACATGTAAACACAACAGGCTTAGCTCACGCCGCGCCGCGCCGCCGATGTTGCTAGCGCGCGTCTTTATTAATAACGCTCTATTTAAGTCATTTATTATTCAATCAATTTGAAACTTTGTCAGAAACTTATTAGACTATTAAGGAACAAATGTCCCGCTGGAAGTTTTTCCTAGCTTCAACTTCCCTCGATACTTTTTTCCGTTAAAGTTAAGAAAACGTAATTACCGATCGCAATATATTTGCAATTAAATAATTATTAACAATTATCGATTTACATCCTTTTATCAATTCCATCGGCAACGCTGGAGTATTCTGCACGTCCCTGTCAAATTTCAAAATATTTCGATGATATTTGATCAAGTTTGAACGATTAATGTTTTTGAAAGCTATTAAAAATAGATGAACAAAATTTTCAGTTTTTAATTTTTATATTAAAAAGAAAGTCGAATAAAAAAAAATCCTTCTAGGCAAAAATACTTCTTTTCATTCCCTACAAGGTGATATTTTTTAAAAATTAATTTGGCTACATTGAAAATTTAGTCACTTGGACAATACTTTTACGGGTTTTCGAGCGCTAACCCCCTTATTGCATCCGGTCCTTCAATTATGTAAATAATTCTTAACCCCAAGTAGGCGGGGGATGCGAGTTTCACGCGTATACGGGAACGCGTCAGACGTGCGTACAAGGCAAAATAATTATTTAAATAATTCTTAACCCGATCTAGGAGGGGGATGCGAGTTCCACGCGTATACGCGAATAAGGCAGACCTATATACACAGCAAAATAATTATTTAAATAATTCTTAACCCCAAGTCGGCGGAAGGTGCAAGTTCCACTCGTATACGGGAGCATCCCCCACTACTTGGGGTTAAGTATTATTTAAATAATTTTGTAGCCTTGTATGCACGTCTGACTCATTCCCGTATACGCGTGGAACTCGCATGCCCCGCCTACTTGGGGTTAAGAATTATTTAAATAATTATTTTGCCTTGTATGCACGTCTGACTCACTCCCGTATACGCGTGGAACTCGCATCCCCCGCCTACTTGGGGTGAAGAATTATTTAAATTATTTTGCCATGTATACACGTCTGACGCGCTCCCGTACACATGTGGAACTCGCATGCCCCGCCTACTTGGGGTTAAGAATTATTTAAATAATTATTTTGCCTTGTATGCACGTCTGACTCACTACCGTATACGCGTGGAACTCGCATCACACGCCTACTTGGGGTGAAGAATTATTTAAATTATTTTGCCATGTATACACGTCTGACGTACTCCCGTATACACGTAAAATTCGCATCCCTCGCCTACTTAGGGTTAAGAATTATTTACATAATTATGTGGCCTTGTGTGCACGTCTGACTCGCTCATGTATACGCGTGGAACTCGCATGCCCCGCCTACTTGGGGTTAAGAATTATTTACATAATTATGTAGCCTTGTATGCACGTCTGACTCGCTCCCCTATACGCGTGGAACTCGCATGCCCCGCCTACTTGGGGTTAAGAATTATTTAAATAATTATTTTGCCTTGTATGCACGTCTGACTCACTCCCGTATACGCGTGGAACTCGCATCCCCCACCTACTTGGGGTGAAGAATTATTTAAATTATTTTGCCATATATACACGTCTGACGCGCTCCCGTATACACGTAAAATTCGCATCCCTCGCCTACTTGGGGTTAAGAATTGTTAACATAATTATGTAGCCTTGTATGCACGTCTGACTCGCTCCCGTATACGTGTGGAACTCGCATGCTCCGCCTACTTAGGGTTAAGAATTATTTAAATAATTATTTTGCCTTGTATGCACGTCTGACTCACTCCCGTATAATCGTGGAACTCGCATCCCCCGCCTACTTGGGGTGAAGAATTATTTAAATTATTTTGCCATGTATACACGTCTGACGCGCTCCCGTATACGTGTGAAACTAGCATCCCCGGCCTACTTGGGATTAAAAATTATTTACATAGTTATGTTCCCTTGTATGCACGTCTGACTCGCTCCCGTATACGCGTGGAACTCGCATCCCTCGCCTACTTGGGGTTAAGAATTATTACTAACATCTGAAATTAGCACGAAGTGTGCGATCATATCATGCAGACTTAAATGAGCAGAAGGGACTTTTAGAGGAAAAACGCAAAACTGAAGAAGCTGAATTAGAACGTAAAAATAAGGAAAAAGTTATATTGGAGAATGTTCAAGAGCGAATAAAAAAAGTAGCAATTCTGGAAACAGCATTTAATAAACAAGAAAAAATTTACCAAGAAAGTATTAATGAGTCGGAATCCATGGAGTTGGTATTCAAAAGTACAGCGAAATCAATGTCAAGTAAAGTCATATTACAAGAAATGGTTTCAAGTTTAAAAAATATCCGCAAAAGAGAAAAAGAACGAAGAGTAAAAGTAGACAAGCTTGAGAGAAGGTTCTAAAAAGAAAATTACAAATTCTTGAGACTGCTGTAACTAAAAGACTTAAACTAACTGAAAGTGATAGATAAGGTATAAATTTATAAGAGCTTTAAAAAGATAAATATATTAAAAAGTGATGTATTTAAAAAATGTAAGAAACAATTGTTTCCTAATAAAAGTTACATAAATAAACTTCTAATAATTATCTATTCAACGTCTGCTTTACTGATTCAGTTTGCCCTTTTTCGTGAAAATCTTCCTCTTTTTTGTTACAATTTTCCTCTATTCCATTTAAATAAAAAAAAAAGAGAGTACGATCCCTGTCATTCATTTATCTTGTTTGTGACACTATTTTAACCATCACACGTCAATTTTCTTATCAAAGTTAAAATACGCGAAATAGGCGAAATAGACGAAAAGCAGTCATTGATTTCGGCGAATATTGCTTCTCTAGATGAGAAAAAATTTTACGTAAAAGATAATAAGTTCTAATGT
The DNA here is from genome assembly GCA_036365515.1 of Torymus aiolomorphi. Classification (NCBI taxonomy): domain Eukaryota; kingdom Metazoa; phylum Arthropoda; class Insecta; order Hymenoptera; family Torymidae; genus Torymus; species Torymus aiolomorphi. Next base: position 135,849,573 of record CM070875.1, on the reverse strand, counting down.
GAATATAAGAATAGTTAGAAATAAACTTGCATTTGTAAAATCGTTAAAAATGACAAAAATCGATATCTAATAGGAGAGGGTCAGGGATCCGGATCGCGGATTCGGCTGAAACTTTGGGATAGGATTATGGATATACTAGAAATGTAAAGAAAGCCGCAATATTACACCCTAAGGCTAAAAAAAATAAAGTTCTGGTCACTTGAGTCTTTTTTAGCGTTAGGATCTAATATCACAGCTACTTTCTTCATATTTCGATATCCAAAAATATATCTCAAAGTTTTAGCCGAATCCGTGATCCGGATCCCTGGGGCGGGATCATGAAACTGCGTCTCGCGAGCACTTGGCGAAACACGACTGTTTCACCAAGCGCTCGCGAGCGAGATAGTTTCAAACCCCCGTTCCTGACCCTCTCCTACCCTGGTAGAAAATTAACCATAAGTTGGCTAGAATATGGTCAAATCGTATTCTGGTTAACCATATTATGTCCAACTTATGGTTAATTTGCTACCAGGATATAGTAAGTTGAATTGAAATCCATAGACTAGTATGTGAAGAAAAATAGAATAGAAAAATTACACGTACACACATACACACGTCCGCGTATATAGCTATACCTTACTGGAAAAAGTCAGGCGAGCAACAAGATGAGCCAAAATCTCACCTAAAATTTTAAAAATCAGTTTTTCAGTACACTAAGCTCATTATGTGATTTCACTCCGCCCCCATCCCAAATAAATTAAAAAATATATAGTTTAAAAGCGTTACAAATAATTTTGTTCCACACACGACCAACATGGCTATACCTTTCGCCTCCAAAAATCGGAGAGAAAGTTGCATATATTTCCCGCAAATCTGATTTGCGGGTTGAAAGTAAAATTTTGTGGGTCGAAAGTAAAATTTGCGGATGGAAAGTGAAATTTGCTGGTCGAAAGTAAAATTAGCGGGTCGAAAATAAAATTTTCGGGTCAAATTTAATTTTTTTTTTCAATTTTTATAATATTACTTATTTTGTAATAAATCCATGAAAATACTGGCTTTTTCCACTAAGAAAAATATTTAAAAAAAGCGTATCGGCCCCGCTTTTCGGAGTCCAAAGGTGGCCACGGTCAAGTGTGGAATAAAATACTATATGTAACACGGGACGAAAGTAGATTTTTCTGTTGGATGGTTACTGTCCTCACGAAGAGATTTTTGATTCGGATAATTACTATGCCCTCGCTTCGCTTAGGAAGAAAACACACCCTCGTGAAAAATCTTGTCGCTCGCGCAGTAAACCCACCCGCGGAAAAAATCTGCTACTTTCACCCCTTGTTACGTAATGTACTATTAGGGGATACTTTTGCTCTCGCTGCTCTAAAATTGCTTAACGTTGCCAAAATTAAACTTGATCCACCATAAAATTGTGTGTGTATGTTTGTCATGGCTTTTTTATTGAGAGATGAATCCTTATAAACTTTAAAAACGAATAGAAAATTGAATTACATTTTTTTTTTTTATGAATACATGGAGAGTGCGTAACCTTTGGGTCACGGATTTGTACCAAATTGAAATATCCTGTTTTAAAGTAATAGTATATTGTGTACCTAGGGTGCAAGTGGGCCTTTTTAGACAGAGTGAGGAATTTGAGGTACGAGTCGTAGGCGAGCTAGCACGAGCCGAAGGCTAGTGCGTTCTGCGAACCGAAGATGAGTACTGCAAACACACGAGGTCGAAAGGCCCAGGACTAGGGCCTACTGCCTCATGGCAGTACTCGTCTTCGGCTCGTGCTAGCTCACCTTCGAATCATACTGCAAACTCCACACTCGATCTAAAAAGGCCCACTTTACGCCCTAGATACACAATAATATACTAGTTCAAATTTAAAATTTTAATCATATCTGAAAATTTTTTAGAAATTTTATGTATGGTTTCTGTTTGTATCCTGATTTACAGCAGAATTTGAGATCTTACATATCATCCCAACTGATTTCTCACCGGACTCTCACACTCGACGCGCGTGCAGCACACGCACACAAACATACACTCATGCACACGTTCTATTTACGAAAAATGCTATTCATTAATACCTGTATAAGTATTCACTATACCTACACAATTTTTTTAACTTCAGAATTTTATTCTTTTTCAAGTGCAATATACGATAATGCATAAAAATATTAGCTTAAAAGTTTAGAGTTGAATGTTTAAAAAAATTAAGTAATTAAACATAAAAAATCGATTAATATTAGTTGTAAAATACAAAAACGAAATATTTTTTTAAAAATAAGTACATAAAAAACAACAGAATAAGCCCTGCGCGTGTAGTCAAAATTAATACATAATAAAAAAAAAAAACAAATTATAGGTTATTAAATATTTCGCCTCAAATTATAAATTTCTAAATTTCTAAGTATTTTGGAAGTCTTGCAAGAATAAAAATGAGTGATACACATTGAATTAACAAATTTAAATTTGCGAAAATAAATACATCAACATTCGCAATATTACACAAAATAAAATATTATCTTCGGAGCTGCCGGATTTCTACTTTATCGGTAGTATTTAAATGTATACTTCGTTATACTCCAGGGCAGGAAGTGGCATTGTGTGAATAGGGTATCTGTACAGTGTATAGTCGAAGCAGACCTTTTTTGATTTAAAGTAAAAGAGAAATAGTGTGTCTATACATGTCTGCGCTTAAGCAAAAGAAAAGTCTTTATTACTTTGTGTAAATAATTGAAGGAATTAACTACTCATTTTTATCAGATAAGTATACTTATACATTTTAAAGTAATTATCAAATGTAAATGCTCATATATAGAGCATTTATCTTTGTGATGATTTTGATGTTACAGGTGTTGTTAGACCTATTTATTCATAAGGACATCTGTATTTTTATGAAAAGTAATGGGTGGGTGCTCATCCTAAAGAGTCTAATTCAAGGAAAAAGGAAAATTCATGTCACCAGCATACTTAGTTTCAAAAATCTTTTACGTAATACGTACATATTTTTCAAAATACTATTAATGGTAATATACAAATATAAGAATTAATGGTAATATGAAAATGTAACATTTTATGATAATACTATCATTTTTAAACAAAGGAATTGATGTCAATGGTAGAGATAAACAAGGATTTACTGCTTTACATGTGGCAATTAAAGCACGTAAGTCCACACTGGTAGATATTTTGTTCGACCACAATACAGATATTAATGCCAGAGATATGCAAGGTACTCAAATTTCAAGTCGAGGGATTACTTAAAATGATGTGATAGAATACAATCTTCAATAATTTAACGAAGAGTTTATTGTATCCATAATAGTACATTTCGACACGGGTGGGGAAGTCACACCACCTAAATAATCGACTTACGCACTAGTTTCGAACGGTATTTTATACCACGAGCGCCGAAATCATATCAAAGTTGTGATTTTGAGGTTAGAGTGGTATAAATTTATTTAATATACAATTTTCATGTATTATGTAGAACTAAATATAACAGTTTTTTATGTATATTAATTATATTTTGTAGTCAGGGTAGTGCACAATTACTTCAGAGCCATATTGAAATCAAAGGAAAAATCAGAACGAGCTTTGAATTTGACTTTAGATTGTATGTGGTTAAATGCACCAAATTACCCAGTATGTCAATATAGAAAAGAAATCCAACAAGAACTTGAAGAGAAGTGCAATCCCAAGAATTACCAAGTTTGGCATCACAGAAAAGTTATTGTCAACTGGATGCAAAATCCATTTGCTGAACTTAAATGTAAGGGTACTATTTTAGCAAAGGAACCCAAAAACTATCATGTTTGGCAATTTCGACAGTGGGTCATATCAACGTTTAAGTAAGCAGATTCATTTAATAATACTTGGAGCACTATACACTATCTACAGTATATATTTTGATTTACTTTGTGTTTCTTCAACATAAAAGTAGACTATAAATAATGTTGACAAAACATTTGATATCGATTGATTTATATACTTTATCATTATTGAGTAGAATTGAATTCACATATCCATAATGATAATTATTGAATTAATCACTCGTTAGTAGAATCAATGATAATATTAGATGATTTTATTGTACTTCCCAAGTCAGATTAATGATAGTTACAATGGAAATAATATGCATTGAAAATTATTTTCATTGTACCTATCATTAATCTGACTCGGGAAGATCAATAAAGTATTATCATAAACTTTTGCTAATTTTTATACTGACAATGAGAACAGAACATGTGTCAAAAGACCATCAGTGTATCTTCCGACAAAAGATTATCCATTCGAGCAAGGTAAAATTTAAAAAATTTTCAATCAATTCATAATAATTTTAATATTTGCATTATATTTCATATTACTTGACTGATAAACAAGAAAAAAATGGATTTACTGCTTTACATGTGGAAATCGTGGGCTCGTAAGCCCCGCACACTGGTAAATATTTTGTTCGACCTCAATACAGATATTAATGCCAGAGATATGCAAGGTACTCAAATTTTGTGTAAGCTCTATAAAAAAAGTACAACCAGAACAAAACTACTGTCTTTTAATCACATCAGAAAATTAGATGCATTTGGATCATATATTAATAGAGATCTTAGAAATTTTTGTTTTGAATGATGGTTAATTAAATGAACATGAAAATATTATATATATAATTACAAATAAATAATAAAAATTATATTTAAATATATTTATCTGTGCTTTGTTCATCTCAATCCACAACAAGCGAATAATTTTAAGGATAATATATCAGTTTTTATATTAAAAACAAAGTAAACGATGAAATTTTGCAGCAGTTGCTTGGAGCTTTTAATTGTTTCTGTTTCGTAAAAGCGCGATGGAATTGGAAGGCGCGAAAGAAATTTTCATCATGACGTCATAGCAGTACATTTAAAAAACAAATTTAATTATTTTATGTATTTAATTAACATTTTTATCTTAATATTTATTATATAAAAAATTATATTAAAATTACATATAATAATATTATATATATTATTATTATATTCAATCATTTATAATAAAATATAAATATAAATAATAATATAAATTTTATCATGCATCATTTTGACATGTCGGCATTCTGCTGTCGTTTTGTAAGCACGCGTGCCGCATCACGATTTAAAATTTGACTTCACATCATGACAGCACATTGAAAGCACTTTGTTGACACGCGTGCTGCACGAATTTTCAAATTTGCCTCCATTTCAAGAAAGCACGTTGGCGGCATATTGACGGCACGCATGAAGCAAGGTTGTGTGATCGCATGCGTGACAGTACGATGACGGCATACGGGTGGCACGTCGTGCCAGCACTCGTGCGCTGAATCTGCACGGCACAATTCGCCCAGATAACAGCGCGTGCCGGGCACGTTCAGCGCACGAAATCCGTCACGGCGTGCCGTCCATATGCCATCATTGCGTTGTAACGCGTGCGATCTCACAACCTCCCCGCACCCACCCATACCCGGGTGCTATATATATATATATATATATATATATATATATATATATATATATACCACGGCCGGCCGCTATATATATATATATATACCGGGTGTCCCATTTTAAAACCACCAGGCAAATATCTCGAAAACTAAGGGAGATGGAAAAAAACTTTTAATACAAAAGTTGTAGGGTTCAGAGGGGCCCAACTGATCGTGACTTTGGTTGTGACCTTGAGGTCAATGATCAAGGTCATTTGAAGGTCAAGTCGATTTTTTCAAATGGGAACCCCCACTTTGGACCTCGTAAATAGAAAGAGCGGAAAATTTTACGTTCAGATATGTCCTTGAGTCATGGTCATGGTCATGGTCATGTTTAAAATCAAAATCAATCAACGCATCAAAACATTCCCATAATTAGGCATACGAGACAAATTTTTAAATACAAAAGTTGTAGGGTTCAGAGGGGCCCAACTGATCGTAACCTTGGTTATGACCTTGTGGTCAATGATCAAGGTCATTTGAAGGTCAAATCGATTTTTTCAAATGGGAACCCCCATTTTTGACCTCGTAAATGGAAAGAGCGGAAAATTTTACGTTCAGATATGTCCTTGAGTCAAGGCCATGGTCATGGTCATGGTCATGTTTAAAATCAAAATCAATCAACGCATCCAAACATTCCCATAATTACGCATACGAGTGTTAAATACAGAAGTTGTAGGGTTTGGAGCGGCCCAACTGATCGTGACCTTGGTTATGACCTTGAGGTCAATGATCAAGGTCATTTGAAGGTCAAATCGATTTTTTCAAATGGGAACCCCTATTTTTGACCTCGTAAATGGAAAGAGCGGAAAATTTTACTATTTTTACTATTATCAATATTTACCAGGGTTAACCACTTATATCAAATAATAACAAAAGTTAATAAGTGTTGACCACCTGTATCCAATAGTGACCGGTAGTATTCAGCATTGATCGGTAATAGTCAATAATTATTACTGTTTACATCAAATTGTTTTCAAATTGAGCACACTTATATTGGCACAGAAAATTAAACTTTTTCGTTTTAAAATATTGTATAGTATAATAACATATTATTTCTTTTGTGGTGTGTTTTGATAAATAATTGCATTTACAACTAAAAAAGAATACCTGACTATTCTGCTAATGAAATAGTTGACATTCTTCTTATTTTAGGAGAATGTCGACGAAACTATCGAGAGGCAAGCAGATTGTATCGTGCTCGGTTCCCTCAACAACAACATCCTGATCATACGGTAATACGTGACATTGAACTGCGCAGTCGACAAGGAAACTTCGTTCGAAGAAGGAGGACACTGAATGAACACGATTATGAAAATAATCCTCGCTTTCTTGATGTTCTAGCCATGGTACATTTAAATGTTCATGTCAGTTTACGCGAAATCGAGTTAACAATGGGTATTCCAAGATCTACGGCCAGTAGATATTTACGATATGCGCGTTACCATTCTTACCACATTACTCTAAATCAAGCTTTAACTGTGGAAGATTATCGACGGAGAATAACATTTTGCCAATGGGCAACACAACAAATTACTGATGATGAAAATTTCTTTAACAATGTTCTTTTTAGCTACGAGGCTACATTTCAGAGTACTGGTATGTTGAATCGCCATAATTGCCACTATTGGTCTCCTGTTAATCCTCATTGGATGCGAGAAGTTGATCATCAGCATCGCTGGAATGTAACGGTATGGTGTGGTATTATTAACGGATGTCTGATTGGACCTTATTTTTTTGAAGGTCACGTAACTCAACATACTTATTTACAGTTGCTGAGAGACGAGCTGCCACTCTTTCTAGAAAACGTTGATCTCCATACAAGGGCCAGAATGTGGCTACAACAAGATGGTGCTCCTCCACATTATGCCAGAATTGTCAGAGATTTTCTTAATGAAAGGTTTAACGGTCGATGGATTGGTAGAGGAGGTCCCGTAGCATGGCCACCAAGATCTCCAGATCTGACATCTCCAGATTTTTATTTATGGGGCTTCCTAAAAAATACAGTCTACCGCAACAGGCCAACTACAAGAGATGACATGATTCAAAGGATTACACAAATCTGCTTAGAAACTTTAAAAGGAGAATAGAATGTTGTCAACAAGTAAATGGTGCAACTTTTGAGCATCTTCTTCAGTAAATAGTGACCGAAACACTTGGATCCTATGACTAAATACACATGAACGTGGAATTTTCCAATGAATTTTTAGCTGACCTGATCATCCCCGACCTTGCCTTAACTGGCCGGGTCATCTCCGACCTTGCCTTAACTGACCGGGTCATCTCCGACCTTGCCTTAACTGGCGGGGTCATCTCCGACCTTGCCTTAACTGGCCGGGTCATCTCCGACCTTGCCTTAACTGGCCGGGTCATCTCTGACCTTGCCTTAACTGGCCGGGTAATCTCCGACCTCGCCTTAGGTGACCGGGTCATCTCTAACTTTGCTCTTAACTGCACGGAAACTGACCATAACTTTGACCATGACCTTGACCCAAGGTCATATCAGAATTTTTCGGTTTTTCTATTTACGAGGTCAAAAGTGAGGGTTGCCATTAAACAAAATTGATTTAACCTTCAAACGACATCATCCTTGACCTCAAGTTCATGGTCAAGGTCACGATCAGTTGGGCCCCTCCAAACACTACAACTTCTGTATTTAACACTCGTATGCGTAATTATGGGAATGTTTGGATGCGTTGATTGATTTTGATTTTAAACATGACCATGACCATGACCATGGCCTTGACTCAAGGACATATGTAAACGTAAAATTTTCTGCTCTTTCCATTTACGAGGTCAAAAGTGGGGGTTCCCATTTGAAAAAATCGATTTGACCTTCAAATGACCTTGATCATTGACCTCAAGGTCATAACCAAGGTTACGATCAGTTGGGCCCCTCTGAACCCTACAACTTTTGTATTTAACAATTTGTCTCGTATACCTAATTATGGGAATGTTTTGATGCGTTTATTGATTTTGATTTTATACATGACCATGACCATGACCATGACCTTGACTCAAGGACATATCTGAACGTAAAATTTTGCGCTCTTTCCATTTACGAGGTCAACAGTGGGGGTTCCCATTTGAAAAAATCGATTTGACCTTCAAATGAACTTGATCATTGACCTCAAGGTCATAACCAAGGTCACGATCAGTTGGGCCCCTCTGAACCCTACAACTTTTGTATTAAAAGTTTTTTTCCATCTCCCTTAGTTTTCGAGATATTTGCCTGGTGGTTTTAAAATGGGACAGCCGGTATATATACCCAAATCGCAAAACCTCGGCAAATTGACGGCACAACGATGACATGCGCGCCGCACGCGTGACGACCAGGTACCCCGGCTTTTGACCGTCATAGACCGAACACGTGTCAGAGCACTGTGTTCGCGCGCATGCTCGACAGTTGCAGCATGCGTGCTGTTGATATGCGGTCATTCTGCCGATCATACGCGCGCATTTTGCCGTCATTTTGAAAATTTCTAACCGAGATAACAGCGCGTGTCGGGCAGATTCAGCGCACGAGTGCTGCTACGACATGCCGCCCGTATGCCGTCATCGTGCTGTCACGCGTGCGATCACGCAACATCGTCTCATGCGTGCCGTCAATATGCCGCCAACGTGCTTTCTTGAAATGGAGGCAAATTTAAAAATTCGTGCAGCACGCGTGTCAACAAAGTGCTTTCAATGTGCTGTCATGATGTGAAGTCAAATTTTGAATCGTAATGCGGCATGCGTGCTTACAAAATGACAGCAGAATGGCGACATATCAAAATAATTATACAAAATACAAATTTTTTCATCGATTATTTATTTCACCCAATAATTTTTATCTGAATACATTTAGGTTTGATATCATAATCAATTATTATAATTAAATTTTGTATTTACTATCAATTGTATATAATAATATAATTGAAAGTTTTTTAAACGTACCGCCACTGACACCATATTGAAAATTTCTATCGCGACTTCACTATATCACGATCTGACGATTTTAGGAATTCAAAATAATTAAAAGCTTTCAAGCAGCTACACTGGAAATTCATTGAGTTAAAATTCATTTAATTACTCGATTAAATAATAAAATCTTTTTCTAGATTGAGGATTGAAGAATAAGATGAAGAAATCACAGATAAATATAATATATTTATACATATTTATTTTATTTACACTTAAAATTATATTTGTTTAGGTGGATTGTATAGGCCTTTGAGGCCACAATCTTAAAATACTCGATAGTAGTTATAATATCACCTCTGATAATGTATCATAAGTATGTACCATTTCTGATAAAACATCCCAAGATATAAAATCTCTAGGCCTTATTGCTTATTTAGATTTTGGCTTTTGACAATATAGTTTACAGTCTGTGAAGAGCAGCAAAAATACTCTTTCGCATTCCATTTGCTGTTTTTTTTAACCAAATTTTTTATCAAAGCTGTTAATACAGGCAGGTGGTGCGAGAGTATAATTCTCAACTGCAATTTCTTTTTGAACAAGCATTGCAGCTTGTTTTCTTAGTGGTTTATACAGGATGATATACACATATGCATGATTGTTTTTAAAAAAAAATTATATGTGTATAGCTGCAGTTTATCCCATGTACAGATTAACTCACTCTTGTAAAACTTGTTATGAATATATCTTAGGGACTAGTCACATAAGTTGTGTGCTGTGCCATTCTGTACTGTGCTGTTCTGTATCGTGTGTTCCACTTTTAAGAGTAGAGTACTCGTCTAGGTAGCACTTAGTCTACAGCTAAGTTTGTAACGTCCTGGGCACAACCATCTTAGTACAAAGTTAGCCGTAGACTAATTGCTACCTAAATGAGTTTTCTACTTTTAAAAGTCAAACACACGACATGTGACTAGTCCGTAAATTGCAATGTTGTTAAAAGTTCGACAGATGGAAAAAATGTAATGCAATCCATGACTGTTGACTTTAGAAAATCAAATTTCCATTATATCAAAATTAAATTTAGTCGACAGTTGATGGTTTTCTAGTAGAAGCAAAGGTGCAATGTTCTTCTGCACAATAGCACCTTATTTGTTTCCTTTGAAAGTTGATGTAAATTTAGACACTGAATATCCTACACTTTAATTATAAGGGATCACTGCGCGCTTATACGACACTTTGAAATAATTTTTTAATGTACCTTCACATGTAATAATAAACTAAACGTTCTGTCAATGAACCATCCCCATTACTCTGTAGCAATTGAATCGACCAAACTCCAATATAATTAAATATACTGAGATTATGTCATTGATCTTGACGTTACTCCAGAGCAATTCCATATTCAGTATACACTCCAAAAAGTACTTGAATTCCAAAATTTTCTTAGTAGTAGCCTAATAATAATTTAATGTTAAAAAGAATTCTATTCATGAATTCCCTAAATTTCAATTTTTCTTGTTTAACATCTGAAAAGAAACAGAAAATTATAATTGTTTTGTTCTTATAAATCACTGGTAAGGCCATTTTTCAATCGCTCACTTAATTAAACATATTATGAAATGAGCAGATGCATAACATTTATTGAGATGCACAACTTCTTAAGAAAATAAAATCTTAATAACATTATAATGGGGGAGAGTCGATGATATAACCTGTAACATTCTGACAGAAGTAGATGTTTTTATTGTCCTTGATCCAGATGCCTTTATCTTGTTTTTAATGAGGTAGAGTCAATGATCTGTGATGAAACTTTCCGACAGAAGAAGGTGTTTTCAATTTTCTTGATTAAGATGGCTTTATCTTTTTTTTTAAGAGTTAAGTAACAATCCTGGAATGCCAAAATTATTACAAAGATAAATGCTATATTTATGAGTACACGTGATAATTACGTTAAATTATATGAGTATACATATCTGACAGAAAGTGAATGGTTTTATACAAGATTTTCCTTTAAATTTTCCTTTAAATAGTCAGCTTTTAGACATATAGTAACTTTTCTTGTACTTTAATAGCAAATATCTGCTTCACTCTAAGTATAAGTGTAATAATATAAGTGCTAGAATCTGCTTTCTTCTACCACCTCGCATCGTGTACTATAGCGCGGGCTACTGACAGCGTTACGTTACGTATCCTGCGTATAGCAGACCGTGCGCAATTCTCTCAATCTCCCCGTATACCAGGGCAGTGCTGGCCATGTAAGGATGCGATCCCATGCGTTCCATAAAATTAAACGGAACGACAAAATCGGAGTGAACTTGCAACAATTCGAATAATGGCGCGCGGATTTCCGTTACGTTTTTACAAAGCCCTATTCCCATGAGAGTGAGAAAAAACGCCGGAATGAGGATTGTAGTGCTTCAAGAAATTAATTTGATAATAATTTTAAGGAAACATAATTTTATTTTGTTCAGTATTTATTAAATTGTTATTTTTTAATTTATTCTAATGCAATTTTAGCATTATAGCAACAAATTTTGATAAGTTTTAACCGAAAGTGAGGTTAGAAAACCATTCCGCTAAAAAAAAAGTACTCCATAGGAATAGGGTGTTGAAATTTTCGTACGGAATCGGCCCGCTCATTATGAATTATTACCATGTACATACTGTTAAACAACATTGTTTATTGTTGATGAACAATGTTTTTAATAAGAAAAAGAAGATAAATATCAATTAGATTGTGCACAAAGTGAATATTAAAAAATTGTAAATATGTAATGTTATTAATTAATTGCGAGTAACTTTTATGGAATTAATTATTTTATTGTTATTAAGACAATTATTGTTTTTATTTATTAATATGATAATATAACTAATCAGATCCACATTTACTACGTATTATTTAATCATGTAGTTAACACATTTTGAATTTCGCATCACCGCCATTACGATTTTACCATTCCGTAAGTTTTTCCGTAACGCATGGGAGCGCACCCTAACCCAATCTGTGTAATCACCGACCCTACCAGGGCCGGTCTTCACGGAAAAAATTTGGGTGTATAAAATATAACCCAAATAGCCGGGGGCTGCCAGTACCACGTAGAAGAGCAAAGCACGCAGACGGGAGGAAGAAAGCAAGTTGATAATTAAAAAAAACTACACGGAAAAAAATTTAGGATCTCCAGACCACCGGTATATATGGACTCCGTGCAATACCATCGATCGTCTTAATTTATGACGAATTTGGAATTAAGGCGCATCCAAAGTTGAACCTGTAAGAATCCAATATCTTCGGAGTCTTCACGATTCAAAAACGTATGTTCTGAACTCCAATTCGGTCATCCCCAGAATCCGAGATTTCCGATATTGTAGCGATTCCACTTTGGACGTCTTAGGCCCCCATCTCTGGTATCATGGCGCGACAGCGTTGAGAGAAGGGGAACGGTCCGCATTTGCGCGCGTTTTTCTCATATATATATGCGTTTCATCATTATATATCAAAGTATTATTATAGTATGATATAGGACACACGTTTTGAACCGTTATATATATTATATTATTATATTTATGAAGCAGCGCGCGTGAAATACGTCCGAATGTATAGTCGACCCGCCGAGATACCAAGAATGGGGGCCTGGGGACTCCATCGGGCGGATCCCGACGGTACCGAAAGTCTCGGAGTCCCCGACGTTCCAACATGGCATACACATAATCCCATTTTGAGATCCGTACACAACCGAAATTGTTGGAGTCCACGCAATTCAATTTGGAAGTGACTGCATTCAATTTTGGACGCGTAGAGATACGGTATTTTTTGGATCTCTGTTAATTCCATACCTCCGACATCCCAGGCTTCCAAATTTTTTTCCGTGTACAAAACCGAAATAGCCGGGGGATGCGAATTCCACGTAGAAGAGGATGTCACGCAGACGGTCGGAAGAAAGAAGTTGATAATTAAATAAACTACAAAACCCAACTAGCCGGGGGATGCGAGTTCCACGTAGAAGAGGAAGTCACGCAGACGGTCGGGAGAAAGAAAGTTGATAATTAAATAAATTACAAAACCCAAATAGCCGGGAGCTAAGACTTTCATGTAGAAGAGAGGAAGTCACGCAGACGGACGGGAGAAAGAAAGTTGATAATTAAATAAATTACAAAACCCAAATAGGCGGAGGATAAGACTTTCACGTAGAAGAGAAAGTCACGCAGACGGGCCGAATACGCAAGTTAATTATTGGAAAAATAGGAAAACCAAAATAAATTGGCGTCTGCATGCAGAAGTTTGCTGGGACGTTACGACCGGCCCGGTGATTTGTAAGGGGCTACCGGCCCGATCAGGGGCTGATCCAGCAGCCGCATGCAAGGGGGGAGGCGATATATATATATATATATATATATATATATATATATATATATATATATATATATATATATATATATATATATATATAAAACCATATATCTCATCTCCTATAAGAGGTATAAGGCACGCAGACGGACGGGAGAAAGCAAGTTAATAATTAAATAAACTCTAAAACCAAAATAGCCGGGGGATGCGAGTTCCACGTAGAAAACGAAATCGCGCAGACTATCGTGGGAAAAGCGAGTTGATAGTTAAATAAACTACAACACCCAAATAGCCGGCGGATGCGAGTTCCCCGTAGAAAACGAAATCGCGCAAACGGTTAGGAGAATGAAAGTTGATAATTAAATAAATTACAAAACACAAATAGCCGGGGGATAAGACTTTCACCTAGAAGAGGAAGTCACGCAGACGACCGGGAGAAAGAAAGTTGATAATTAAGTAAACTATAAAACCCAAATAGCCGGGGGATGCGAGTTCCACGTAGAAGAGGAAGTCACGCTGACGGTCGGGAGAAAGAAAGTTGATAATTAAATAAATTACAAAACCCAAATAGGCGGGGGATAAGACTTTCACGTAGAAGAGGAAGTCACGCAGACGGACCGAATAAGCAAGTTAATTATTGGAAAAATGTGCAAACCAAAATAAATTGGCGTCTGCATGCAGAAATGTGCTGGGACGTTACGACCGGCCCGGTGATTTGTAAGGGGCTACCGGCCCGATCAGGGGCTGATCCAGCAGCCTCATTCAAGGGGGGGCGATATATATAAAACCATATATCTCATCTTCTATAAGAGGTATAAGGCACGCAGACGGACGGGAGAAAGCAAGTTGATAGATAAATAAACTACAACATCCAAATAGCTGGGGGATGCGAGTTCCATGTAGGAGAGTAAATCACGCCGACAGCCTGGAGAAAAAAGTTGATAATTAAATAATCTATAAAATCCAAATAGCCGCGAAATTCGAGTTCCACGTAGAATAAGAAATCGCGCAGATGGGCGGGAGAAAGAAAATTGGATTTCATTTAATTATCAACTTGCTTTCTCCCGCCCGTCTGCGTGCCTTCCTCTTCAACGTGGTACTCTCGTCCCCCGGCCATTTGGGTTCTGTAGTTTATTCAATTATCAACTTGACTTCTCTCGCACGTCTGCGTGCCTTCCTCTTCTATGTGGACCTCGCATCCCCCGGCTATTTTGGTTTTGGAGTTTATTTAATTATCAACTTTCTTTCTCTCGACCGTCAGCGTGACATCCTCTTCTACGTGGATCTAACATCCCCCGGATATTTTTGTTTCATATTTTTTTTTAATTATCAACTTGCTTTCTTCGTCCCGCCTACGTGCCTTCCTCTTCTACGTGGTACTGTCAGCCCCCGGCTATATAGGTTACATTTTACATACCCAAATTTTTTCCGTGAAGATCGGCCCTGGCAGGGTCGGCTCGTCGGTGATTACACAGATTTGGTTATATGGCCAGCACGGCCCGGTCTGCATAACTTCCTCTTTTACGTGGAAGTCGCATTCCACGGCTATTTGGGAGTTGTAGTTTATTTAACTGTCAACTTGTTTCGTCCCGACCATCTGCGTACCTTCCTCTTTTATATGTAACTCGCATTCCCCCGGACTATTCGGATGTTGTAGTTTATTTAATTGTCAACTTGCTTTCTCCCGTCAGTCTACGTGACTTCCTCTTTTACGTGGAACTCGCATCCCCCGGCTATTTGGGTTTTAGAGTTTATTTAATTTTTAACTTGCTTTCTCCCGTCAGTCTACACTTCCTTTTCTACGCATAACTGGCATCCCCCGGCTATTTGGATTTTGGAGTTTATTTAATTATCAACTTGCTATCTCTCGACCGTCTGCGTGCCTTCCTGTTCTACGTCGAACTGGCATTCCCCGACCATTTGGATTTTGGAGTTTATTTAATTGTCAAGTTGCTTTCTCGGGAGAAGGTTGGGACCGTCTGCGTGATTTCCGCTTCTTCGTGGAGTACGCATCACCCGGCTATTTGACTTACGTGGAACTCGCATCCTCCGGCTATTTGGATATTGGTGTTTATTTGATTGTCAACTTGCTTCCTGTTCTACGTGGAACTCGCATTCCCTGGCTAGTTGGGTGTTGTAGTTTATTTAACTGTCAACTTGTTTTGTCTCGGTCGCCTGCGTACCTTCCTCTTTTACATGGAACTCGTATTCCCCGGCTATTCGGATGTTGTAGTTTATTTAATTGTCAACTTTCTTCCTTGCGACCGTTTGCGTGCCTTCCTCTTTTACGTGGAACTCGCATCTCCCGGCTATTTGGGTATTGGAATTTATTTAATTATTAACTTGCTTTCTCCCGTCCGTCGGTGTGATGTCCTGTTCTACGTGGAACTCGCTTCCCGCGCCTATTTGGGTATTATAGTTTATTTAACTATCAACTTGCTTTTCCCACGATAGTCTGCGTGATTTCCGCTTCTACATGGAACTCGCATCCCCCGGCTGTTTTGGTTTTGGAGTTTATTTAATTATTAACTTGCTTTCTCCCGACCGTCTGCGTGCCTTCCTGTTCTACGTCGAACTGGCATTCCCCGGCTATTTGAGTGTTGTAGTTTATTTAATTGTCAACTTGCTTTCTCCCGACCGTCTGCGTGACCTCCTCTTTTACGTGGAACTCGCATTCCCCGGCTATTTGTGTTTTGGAGTTTATTTAATTATTAACTTGCTTTCTCCCGTCCGTCTACGTGCCTTATACCTCTTATAGAAGATGAGATATATGATTTTATATATTTCGCGCCCCCCCCCTTCCCCACTTCAACGTGGCTTCTGGATCTGCCCCTGATCGGGCCGGTAGCCCCTTACAAATCATCGGGCCGGTAGTAACGTGCTGGCCCCTGCACTCATTGATCAACCAAACAAGCATCTTTTTACACTAATACTAACCGTACTAACAACAAAGCCAAAACAACTCCCCTACTAACAATAAATCTAGAAATGGACGGTCTGTGATTTCCGCACAAACATATTCCTACAAAAACTCTTCATCTACTGATATCCTGTCAAACAACCCTTGTCAAGCACAACAGCTGTCCAGTTACCAAAATGGACCAGAGGCCACCACATTCCAAAAATTTGTGCTTGAATTACTGCAGTAAGTAAATTTCAATTTTGAAAAATAATCTCTCCTCGTCATAATGCATTACGTTTTACATGTAATTTACAGAAACATGCAAAATCAAATGAACACATTGTCAAAACAGTTGAGTACTTAAAATATTTTATCTAGTAATATGAGGACGACCCGATGTAACGCGCATAGTTTATCCGGGATAATGTTATCAGTTGATGCCGTGCCCTTTTTTATGGAGTCCTCCTATATTTATTTATTTATTTATTTATTTATTTATTTTGGAATGTTGAGTCGTAATACATGGCTAATTAAAAAATTATTTAAAATTTTTCCAGCCAGAACTAATTAATGATTAGTAAATTATTGAAGAAGAAAAACACTACTGTGGTAGACGTTACCCCTGTCTACCCTTTAAGACTGTCGACGAGCTGACGGCATTTAATTCAGCCAGCGATGAAACGTATGACTCAGTTGTAAGTAGAAATGTAGTACGTATATAAATATATAATTGCGTTAACATAAATTAAAAAAAAAAAAACATTTTCGATTCAGTGGGCGTAAAGTGCGACTTTACGCATTCTATAAATTTTTAAAATCGCTCTTTCGCCCCCTGTATCGAAATAGTAAATTTATTACACATAGTGTTCTCTATAAGCGCGCTTTGCGCGCTGTAATTTTGTCAAAGCTTTGCGCCACTTGTGTTTTTGTAACCTAGCAACCCGTTACTCCCACTAACCAAATCACGAATAAATTGATATCATAACTAATCCATCATTTTTTTAAGATAGGAAAAAAAATTTTCTGCGTGTATATTAATTGAACTGATATTTAACATTTAACCATACTTGTCCACATACATGCATATACACATACGTATCACAGAGACGTAATTGTTCCGCTGAATCCTTAAAATTTCAGGTCAACTATTTAGCGTATCTAGGAGGGAACAATGCCACCGATGCTGCTTCAAGATACATAAAAAATGGATTAGACTTGAACAATGAACTGCTGTCCAAGATGACGTGGTTGGTATGTGCATCCAAAAGAATTTTCAAATTACAAAGTTGCCGATTTACTCAGGCTTGTGAAGGTACGTGCATTTACACCGAGCCGAAAATATAGTAAATTTGACTATAAAACTACTATAAAATATAGTTCAGTTTTCTCACAACAATAATTTTTATGTAAATTTAACTAAAAATAAATAATATTTGCGAATAATAAATATAGTTACATTAACTATGTAATCTTAAAGATAAATAAAATGAGAAATTGACTATGTTATATAGTTAAAAAAATATAGTTAAGTTTCAAATAGTTCTCGATTCTGTGGGCCTCGTCCACCTTGCGCGACGATTCGAAACTCTCGACTCCGACTCGTGCTGAACACCTCACCCTTACTTTAAATAGCTCAATTTCTCCCCTTGTTGCATAACTCACATGAAAAAAATTAATTTTTTTAGATGCCATGGCTCAAAATTCATCATTATTAACCAAACCAAATAATGATGAATTTTCTTGGGCCATGACAAAGGCTTTAAAAAGCACGAAAGAACGCCTACGCCGTAAATTCTCGCGTGCTGAAGAAGATGAACGAAGGCCGAAGCGCAGACGACTTCATACCCCCTGCGAAGAGGGCAACGAGGCTGGTAGCTATGGCGATGACGACCATACTGACACCGAGACAGAAAAAAGCGACGACGAGGAAAACTACGATAACGGCGACGAAAACGGCAATAACAATGACCGAGAAGAACTAGACGACGACGAGGGAGGTGATAACCCGGGCAATAACAACAATAGCAACAACGGTGACAACCCGGGCAACAGAGAGTACGTGCACAATAATGACGCCGACAAGGACGGTGACCTCGACGGTGTCAAGGACGATGAGCTCGACGGTGACCAGGACTTCGACGTTGACAAATACGGCGATAATAACGGCGACAATAACGGCGAGAACAACGGTGGAAACGACAGAGACAATAACTACAGGAACACAAACGGCAACAACTACGCGGTGACGGCAGCGAATCCGAGAAAACCAACGGCAAAGAATACGAACACGAGGAATACGGCCAATTCTATGAGGATAACGGCGATGGCGGGGAGAATCCTGACCAAGGAGAGAACAACGGAGAGGATGGTGTCGTACAGTTTTCTGATCACGGTGACTGGGCCATTTACGAATATTTGATGAAAAAAAAAATAAACAAATATCTTAATTTTCTTTTTTTTCATGATTTTTAAAATTAAAAACATACATTATGATTTATTTCTTTTTATTATAATTTTTTTTTTTATAATTTAATTAAAATATTCTTTATATAATGTTATCCGTAAACTATAAATGTATGTTTTTAATACAAAAAATAACGTTTGCCCTAGTTTTTCATAAGTTCTTTTTAAAGTATAGATATGTATTGAATTTCTTTTATAGTAAGTAAAAATTTTAGTAGAAATGAATTGTTTTTTAAATAAAAACTAAAGCAAACGTTGGAGGGGCAACAGTAGTTGGATGTGCCTCACACAGTTAGGGCGAGGTCGGGGCCCTTTCTGACCTAATAAAAAAAAAGTGTTACAGTATAGGACTCTAGAATACAAGCAAAATTAAACCTCTTATCTTCTGCTTTACGAGGGTCATTTGATAAGTACCTAGCCTACAAATGAAAACACCAAAATTTTACAAAAAATAAAATTTATTTTTCAATGTAGTCTCCTTTTAGTTGAATACACTTGGCCCAGCGGTGTTCCAATTTTTTTAACCCCGTTGAAAAAAATGTTTTCTCTTGGTTTGCAAAATAGGCCTCCGTGGCGGCGATTATTTCGTTATTGGAGTGGAATCTCTTCCCGGCGAGCGAATTTTTTAGGTTCGGAAACAAAAATAAGTCGCACGTAGCCAAATCTGAAGAATACGGTGGATGGGGCAGCAGTTCGTAGCGTAATTCGACCAATTTAGCCGTGGCGAGTGCAGAAGTGTGAGCCGGTGCATTATCGTGGTGGAAAAGCACTTTCTTTTTAGATAAATGGGGCCGTTTTTCTTCTAACGCGGCGTCAAATCGGCTCAATAGTTCGGCGTAGTACTGTCCTGTGACCGTTTTGCCCTTCTCCAGATAGTCAATAAAAATCACACCTTGAGAATCCCAGAAAACAGTGGCCATCATCTTTCCGGCCGATGGGACCGTCTTCGCCTTCTTCGGAGCAGGTTCACCGGGTAAGGTCCACTGTTTTGACTGCTCCTTGGTCTCTGGAGTGTAGTAGTGAATCCATGTTTCGTCGACGGTCACGTAACGACGCAAAAACTCTTTTGGATTGCGATTAAACAGCTCCAAACACTGCTCTGAACTGGTCACACGGATGCGCTTGTTGTCTGCAGTCAGCAAACGCGGCACCCACCTTGCTGACAGCTTCCTCATGCCTAAAATCTCATGTAGGATATGCCACACGCGTTCTTCTGAGATGCCTACTATCGCAGCTATCTCGTGCACCTTTAATCGGCGGTCTGACAAAACGATATCGTGTATTTTTGTCAGGTTCTCCTCCGTAGTGGCTGTTTTCGGAGCACCTGGGCGTGGATCATCAAAAACCGACGTACGACCACGTTGAAACTCGTTATACCAAAATTTAACGGTCGCCATCGAAGGAGAAGCATCCCCATACACTGCATCCAAGCGTTCTTTAATTTAACTGCGCGATTTCCCTTCCAAAAACAAGAATCGAATCACCGACCGATATTGTTCTTTCTCCATTTTTTCAAAAATCAACGGACACATTTGCTTTCACACGCTCTCAAAAATAAACTACAACTCCGATCCGGCTGAAATTTCGTCTGTAACCGTTTACAGGAAGATACTGCACTGTAGTGTATTTCTGGTGCGATAGTGGCACCATCTGGCGGTGAGGCTAGGTACTTGTCAAATAACCCTCGTAATTTGAGATGAGAATCGTCGAAATCGGTCGATTCTGTGCAAAGTTACGTGCATTTGAAAAGTGCTAAAAATGAATCCCCGAGATGGCATATTCTTCAGCCTCGCGCCGAGATGGTATGAGCGAAGGCTCAGCAGTCGAAATAAAGATGAGGAGGGAGAAAAATCAGCATCAGACCTCTACTCAACCCAGAAGAGATATAGATATATATATAGATGTTACCTGGAAAGATGGACGAGACCATATGGGAGACACAAGGAGCGGCGCCATTGTGCCAGGGATCACTAGCTTCAATAATAGCCTTTTCACGATGAGTATAATTTATAAATGATTTTTAACAATTATTAATAATCTCTAGTGTCAACAAATAAAACAAACTTCCCTTCTTAGTTTTTTGCTTCTTCTTTGAGTAAGCTCAATCATTTTTTATCATGGTTTTTGTTTTTTTATTGCAGTTGTGTAAAGTATAAATGTTAATTTATTATGTTTCAGGTACGTGAATTAGATGATACGATCAAGGTCTTACGCTATAGTTCCTTTCCAGGGAATTCAGATGATGCTGTGATAAAATATTGTTAAAAGTTTGAATGAGAAGGTAAATTCTTATTTTTACATAAGAATATTCTGCTATTCTCGTTTGTTTAATCATATTATTTGTATTCTGCAATGTCTATCTAATTACATTTCTTAATTTTAGTTTACAGTGCTTACTAAAAGATCTTTCTCAATGGAAAAGATGAACGTGCAGTATATAAGTAATGTATATAGTTTATATCTGAAAGCAACATACGAAAACGGATAAAAGTTTAAGAAGATAGAATAAATTATTTGAACTACGAAGCCGCGCACACCTCACTTCGCTCGCTGCGCCAACCCCGCGCTGTCTATACAAAAATTGTTTTTACATATAAGGCACGATTGCTACTATACCCAGCAGGGGGGGTGTTCTATAAGTGATGGAATTTGTTTATCGCCATAAGATTTGTGATACACAGTGGATATATCGGAGTTTTATCGTTGTAGAACAACCCCCCAGAGCGTTATATCTTCACAATTGGTAAAAACTGTTACATTATCTCAAATAATAAAATAGTACATTAATACAAGTGGCATAAGTCGCACTTTACGGCACGGCATGTATAAGCGCCCGAGCGTAGCGAGTGGCTTAACGCCGTGCCATAAAATAATGTACGATACACGTACCATAAGTCGTTATTAAGGGGGGGGTATGGTTAATTCGTAAAAAAAAAGGGTCATTTTTAATGATTTTTATATTTGCTCCAGTAAATGAAAATTTATTTTAATAAAAAGTATACGATTCAGTAACTATTGTACAATATTGTGTGAAATTTTCATTGACAAATATTAAAAATTAAGCCGTTGGCAGCAATTCTGCGGAGGTGCCTTGACAAAATGTTGTTTTGCGGTGGACAGCATATCTCAGCACTGGATCGTCTGAAATTAAAAATTGAAACAGATATCGTTAGATAAGCACATTCTCGAGGTAACAACGAGAGGGATTTTTTTTTTAATTATTAACAATTTTACAGTAACAAATATGTCAATTATTTTAGAAAAAATCGGCGTTTTTATGTCAAAATGTCACCAAAAATTGAAAAATCGAAAAAAAAAATCCCTCTCGTTGTTACCTCGAGAATGTGCTTATCTAACTATATCTGTTTCAGTTTTTAATTTCAGACGATCCAGTGCTGAGATATGCTGTCCACCGCAAAACAACATTTTGTCAAGGTACCTCCGCAGAATTGCTGCCAACGGCTTAATTTTTAATATTTTTCAATGAAAATTTCACAGAATATTGTACAATAGTTACTGAATCGTATACTTTTTATTAAAATAAATTTTCATTTACTGGAGCGAATATAAAAATGATTAAAAATGACCCATTTTTTTTTACGAATTAACCATACCCCCCCCCCCCCCTTAATGGCACGGCCTTAAGCGCACACACTATGCTCAGGTGTTTATACACTCCGTGCCGTAAAGTACGACTTATGCCACTTGTATCAATATACTATTATAACACTGAATTTTCAAATATCTCTTTTGTATTCAAGATCAAATCCAGCTGACTAATAAACTAAAGCAGACCAACAAGAAGAGCGTCTATAACCTGCGAGAAACGGATTTTAGCAGTCATGTGAGAGTCGATTTATAGTACATAAAAATGAAACCCATAGTACTGACAATTTCGTCCAGCCAGCTCTTTTTCTTGAGATATTAGCATTTGAATCTCAAATATCCGAGGAAACAAGCAAAAAAAAATTATAAAATTAGACAGTAAAAGCTAAAATTTAAACCCTAGTTCGTTAAAAAATATTGATTTTTCAGGAAATTACGAGCAATCGAAGTTAATCGCTTAAAATAAAAACAAATTTTTAACCATTTTTTAACGCTATCTTTGATTGCTTGATACTTCCTGAAAAATCAATATTTTATAACGAATCAAGGCTTAAATTTTAGCTTTTACTGTCTACTGTTATAATCTTTTTGTTCTTTTTTGTATCATAAATATTTGCAATAAAAATATGCAATAGAAAATTAGACAAATTTTTTTAACGAAATAGAGGATATTTGAGATTAAATTGCCCCTATCTCAAGAAAAAGAAAAAGGGCCGACAGCACTGGGCTTCATTTTTAAGTACTAGAAATCGACTCTCAAATGACCGCTAAAATCCATTTCTCGCAGGTTAGACCCTCTCCTTGTGAGTACTTCATCTGATGCTGTATTTAGACGTTAAAATTGTTTTTACAATACTGCCCAGGAATTGATTGTATATGAAAATGTCAAATGGAAAAAAAGTTTTTTAAAAATATTATCTACAATTTTTGTATTTTACATTTTTGTGTAAAGTCAAATCCTGTAATAATGTAAAATAATAGTTAAAAATCGACTTTTTAAAATGTTGTTAACTGTTTTTCACTATTGAAAAATATTGTTCCTTACGAAATATTTTTAATATAATATAAAAATGTTTTATAATGAATTTTAGTAGATGTATTTAATTGGATCAGAAATCGATTTTTTTAAATTTTTATTTGCCCTAGCGTTTTCGTTATTTACAGTGGATTCTGCTCATTATATGACCATCAGTTATCTATAATTGTGGTAACAAAATTCGTCCTGATCTTTCCATTTTTCGCTGCATTATTTAATTAATTATTTAATTTTATATAAGGCTCTCCCAATTATATTAGCGGTCGTGCCTGAAAATAAATTTGTTTGAATATTTGATGTATTATAATATTTATGTTATTTATGTATGTATACTGTATTTTTATATAATTTAATAAAAAATTATTGATAATAACACCTTATTTTGAATTTATATATTACTGTGTATATAAAAAATCCGAAAAAGCATGTACGATTTCTATGTGTAAGCATTTTGACAGTATGCGTGCCATAAACGTGCGTGTCAGCAGTGTGCCGTCAACGTGCGAGCATTTCTGCTATTTCAAAATTTAAAAAATGTATTGCAGATATGACGGTATTATGTAGGCACGTTGTGAGCATCCGTGCTTTGTCACGCATGCCGTCAACGTACGGTCACAGAGCGGATGTATCTGGACGGCACACTCATGAAGTACCGGTATATATATAAGAGAGAAGGAGACGTAACTTCATACGTTCTGACAGGCAAAAGTGTAACCCCCTTTTTTGCAACAGTTAGCCAGGTTCGTTCGGCGGAATAGTCACCACTAACTGGCTTCAGCGCCCCTCGCGATAAACGCTGAACTACGTAGCCATGATCCATGACAGCGAATCCACATTGCATGATTTATGACCTATGATTATGACCGATGACAGTGAGAAAGACAAACGTTTTCAGCGGACATTTTATGAGAAATTTGCATGATAACTGTAAATAACTTATTTATATAAAGTAAAAATGTATAAAAACTTAAAGAAACTCAATTATCCCGTAAAGAACTCTTATCCCCAAGCGGGGAGTGATGAACATATGTCATTTCGTTCTATAAATTGTAAGTTGAAGTGATAGCTCAGGTAGTAAAGGCGCATTGATTTTGCCAGTTTGTTTTTGCAGGACTCAAGTTCAATCCTAGGCTCTGAAAATTTTTTTTTTTTTTATGTTTTTCAAATTTTATTTCCAAAGATTATTTTAAAATAAAAAATTTAGTTTAAAAATAAATTTAGACATTTTAATTTCTTCTTCTAATAATTAAATGGATTAGCGAATATAAAATTTGAAAAATGACAATTTATTTACAATATTTATGTTAATAATAAAGTTATAATTAATTTAGTGAGTTTGAAAAGTAGATTGATATTAAAAAAACATTTATTAATTAACATATAAAAAATTAAAGAGTATTTTTTGATACTATAACTTTTTAAATACAATAAGCTTTTAATAAAATAATTACTTAAGTACACTATTATTCAATCCATCATTTTAAATGCCTTTTTAATACAATTCTAAAATACAATACGTCCAGCTTAAAACCGAGAAGAAAATGTTTACATCGCGGATTCAACCGCCGCCGCGAGATGATTCCCTAAGTATTAACGGCGCAAAATTTTCTAAAGAAGCTCTCGACGCGTTTGTTTTTATTTTATATATACTTAAAAGATTTTAGAAATATTCTATGCATAAGCTGTATTTTACTTACCTTCTTCTTGCACATTGTTGTTTATTCTGCTTGAATTAATATTTTGTTACATATAAAATTATATTAATAATCTATTTTTAATAACTATTGACGAATAATAATAATTATTTTATGAAACAATTTCCATAAAAATGGTTTTTCGCAACGTTTACAATAAAACTTTCATATTGTAATTGCCTAATTACGAAAATCTGATAAGCCTCTAACAATAAAATAATAAATTTATTATTTTTTTAAAGAAACAATAAAAAATACTATACAAATTTTATTATTTTTAATTAAATTAATTATTTTAAAATAATGTTTGTATATAAAAATTGAAAAAATTATTATTGAAAGAAAAAAAAAATTTCAGAGCCTAGGATCGAACTCGAGTCCTGCAAAAAGAAACTGGCAAAGCAGTGGTGCGCCTTAACTACCTGAGCTATCACTTCCACTTACAATTCATAGCACGAAATGACATATGTTGATCGTTCCCCGCTTGGGGATTAAAAGCTCTTTAAGGTATTGAGATCCGGGTTTCTTAAAGATTAAAGAAGGGTTTTATTTGCATTTTACTTTATTTATATACATAAATTATTTACGGTTCTCATGCAAATTTATCGAAAAAAGGTCCGCTGAAAATGTTTCATCATTATTTGTACCGGCCGTAAAAGCCGATCGGCTGGACGATGGCTCTATAGTTCAGCGTTTGTCGCAAAAGGCGCTGAAGCCAGTTAGTGGTGGCTATTCTGCCAAGCGAACTTGGCGATCTTTTGCAGAAAAGTGGCTCTACTTTTCGTACACGGAGTTACGTCTCCTTCTCTCTTACTTCATGGGCACACTGCTGTCGCGCATGTCGCATGCGTGACAGCAATTTGCCGTCCAGATGCATCCGCTCTGTGACCGCACGTTGACGGCACGCGTGACAAAGCACGCATGCTCTCAACGTGCCGACATAATGCCGTCATTTTTGCAATACATTCATAAATTTTCGAATAGGAATAATGCTCGCACGTTGGCAGCACGCTGCTGACACGCATGTTATGGCACGCATGCTGTCAAAATGCTTGCATATAGAAATCCTAGATGCTCTCTATATATTTTTTTAATTTCTGCTTATAATAATTAATGAAATAATTAAATTTATAAACATTTCAAAATCGATTTTGGAAAAATCTAATAGATGGAATCCTTTGAAAATTTAATAGGGTGTACTTAATGGCATTCCGGAGGGCGTGAAAATCAACGGCTTTTTCTAAAATTTTTGTTTAAATATACAATAAAAAAAAATTCAAGTGCTGGTATTTCACATGGCCTTAAAACCAAAAAATTAAAACGTTACATTAGAAAAATTATAGAATTAAATATATAGAAATAAATATAAATAATAAACTGTAGATTATAGAAGAAAAAAAACTAAATAACTGTTGGCTTTATCTCAATTTCCACATTTTTAAATAATTAATTTCCGTGTGTTCTTCAGCTTTCATCCGTTTTCGTCTGATGTTTTGGATATCAACTATTATCTGCATTAATTTGTTTCCGTTAGGGAAGATCAATAATTAGTACTCACTGTAAATTAAAATTAATATATATTAGGTAGTGGATGATACAAATAATTCAATAAAAGGAACGAAAATTTGAGGAATAAAGTTTTCATGTAAAAATAAAAATTTACCTTATTATTCAATCTTTTAATAGTATTTCACTATATAATCTTAGTTCCATGAAGACGAACCCGTGTAAAAGCTCCATGCCTTGATTGCATCGTCTAATTCACGTACCTGTAACATAAGGAATCGTGATTTGATACCTATTTATAGTTGTAAAACGAAAACATAAAAACCATCATAAAAAAATCACTAACCAGGAGATTGTCAGGAATCCGGATCACGGATTCGGCTGAAACTTTAGGATATGTTTTTGAACGTAGAAACATAAAGAAAGCTGCGATATTAGACCCCAACGATAAAAAAACTCGTGTTTTGAACATTATTTGCCTTTTTATTGAAAAGAAACTTTTTAAAAAAAGTCTCTTCTTAAAACCGTAAGCATTTAATCTTGCAAAGTCTTAAATACAATTTCAAGTAGAGAAAATAAAACTAGAGAAAACGATCTTGAATTTGCTTTCTTCGGAATTGAAAAATATTGATTCGTTTTAAAGTTATGAAAGTTTAAAATTGAGCAACAAAAATGCATCAAAATATGCATGAATTCAAACAGCGAATTTTTGGCATTTATCAATGCATTTTTATTGCTTAAATTTAAACGTTTATAACTTTGGAATGAATCAATATTTTTCAATCCCAAAAAGCAAATGAAAGATTGTTTTCACTAGTTTCATTTTCTTCTTGAAATAGTTTTTCAAATTTTGCTAAAGTAAATGGTTACTATTTGAAAAAGAGGCTTTTTTAAGGCGATGTGAACCTCAAAATCAACCCAATTTCATTATTTAATTAATAAACATTCGAACGTTTATTTGGAAAAGCAATTTTTTCAGGCGCTCCGTGTATGTAAATACTATGCTCAGATTTTTTTTTTGTGCGATTCTATCAGCATTTCCATGAGATAAACACTTTTTAAAACTGGCAAAATTCGAAGTATACAGATCCCTACTTATCGGCATTGCGGCTTTTATTTAAGTAAATAAATTCTGAGTCAATTTTTGGAAAAACAGCTCTTTCAGGCGCTCCGTATATGTAAATACTATACTCAATTTTTTTTTTTAGTAATTCTATTATTATTTGCAAAAGAAATATGCATTCTAAAATTTGTCGGTAAGTACACATTACCTTTAAAAGATTATTTCAAAATAAAGAAAATAATGTTCATAACTTGAGTTTTTGGAGCGTTAGGATCTAATATGGCAGCTTTCTGCATGTTTGTACGTCCAAAAATATATCCCAAAGTTTGAGCCGAATCCGTGATCCGGATCCCTGACACTCTCCTGGTAAGTTTTCTCTAAGAGAAAATAAAAAAAAATTAGAGAGTGAAGCTAGTTTTAATTGTTAACAATAATAGCTTTTAATTATAAATGTATCGATATCATTGTTTTTCGATAGATTATTATTAATTATTTTGAAAATTATTTACAAAATATACTTATCGTGGGAAGGCTATTATCGAGGGTAGTGGTGACGGACCCTTTGTGTCTCCCATGGTCTTATCCATCTTTCCGTGCATCATCTAACGTGGCGAATGACTTGATGACATTCAACTCACCGATAAGGACTATACTTAGCTTGCGCACGATCTCCGAGTGTCAATTTCTTGCCCGGTGGTCGTTGAGTTGAAGTCCAACTCTGTTTTGTCGCCTCCGTCATCTTAATTTCTGATGTTCTGAAAATATAAAAATGATTAGCTATGTTACTTGAACTGATTATGAGCATTGATTAACTACTTACAAATAGTCTATTAATATTATTCACTTGTAACATATCGTATATTTTACATCTGAAAGCAACTAACGTTGCCTGCCACAATATCTTGGAATCCTGTAACATTATTTTTTAAGTTAGGTCAGAAAGGGCTCACCCTAACTGTGTGAGGCACATCCAGCTATTGTTGCCCCTCCAACGCTTGCTTTAGTTTTTTTTTCAAATACAATGAATTTCTAATAAAATTTGAATTTACTGCAAAATATATTCAAAATATATATCTAAACTTTAAAAATACTTACGAAAAACTAAAGCAAACTTTATTTTTTATATGAAAAACATACATTTATACTTTAACAAATAACGTTAAGTTCAAGAATTTTCAAATTAAATTATGACAAAAATAATCATGTTAAAATTACACATGAACAAATTATAATGTATGTTTTACATATAAAAAAATCCTGAAAAAAAAGAAAATTATTTTTGTGGCTCCTTAGCCTGTAAGTACTTATAAACGGCATAGGTCAGAAAGGGCCCCGACCTCGCCCTAACTGTGTGAGGCACATCCAGCTATTGTTGCCCCTCCAACGCTTGCTTTAGTTTTTTTTTTTCAAATACAATGAATTTCTAATAAAATTTGAATTTATTTCAAAATATATTCAAAATATATATCTAAACTTTAAAAATACTTACGAAAAACTAAAGCAAACGTTATTTTTTATATGAAAAACATACATTTATACTTTAAAAAATAACGTTAAGTAAAAGAATTTTCAAATTAAATTATGACAAAAATAATCATATTAAAAATTACACATGAACAAATTATAATGTATGTTTTTCATATAAAAAAATCCTGAAAAAAAAGAAATTTATTTTTTTGACTCCTTAGCCTTTAAGTACTCATAAACGGCATACTTATCCTCATCAATATAAGCCATTGACTCGTCTTCGTAGTCTTCCCCGCCATCGTCATCGTTGCCAGATTGTGCACGATCATCTCCGCCGTTACCGCCGTTCTCATTTCCGAGGTCGCTGCCGTTGTCATCTCCAAGATCGCAGCCGTGGTTATCTTCGTTGTCGTCCTCTTTGTTATCGTCGTCGTCGTCGTCGTCGTCGTGGTAACTGCCGTTGACATCTGCTGTTTCGTCGTCGATATAGTTTCGTCCGTTCTCGTTACCGTGATCCGCTTCGTAGTTGCCGTTGCCATCGGCCTGATCGTAGCCCTCTGCGTAATCTTCACCGTTGCTGCCTGTGTGGTCGTCGTCGTCGTCACCAAAGGAATTGCTACGGATACGTTTGCGCTTCGGCCTGCGTTCGTTTTCACCTTCAACACGCGCGCATTTACGGCGCAGACGCTCTTTCGCGCTTTTTAAGGCTTTTGTCATGGCCCAAAAAAATTCAACGTTATTAGGTTTTGTTAATAACGTTGAATTTTGAGTCATGGCATCTAAAAAAGAAATTTTTTTTTTTCATATGAGTTGATCATTTTTATTAGGATATTTGTATAGTAGTTTGGTACAGTAGTGTGTGTGTGTGTGTGCGCGCGCGCGCGTGTATGTGTGTGTGTGTGTGTGTGTATGTGTGTGTGTGTACATATTGGATGACTGCACCAGTATCCGAACATTGGTCACCAGTGAACGAACAGTTTCTTTAAATATATGAAAATATCAATCTTTCTATGTATTGTTTATCTAACATGGCGATAATTTTCGAATCCTTGAAAATTTTTATTTCATTTTATATAAAGATTCTGCATAAAAGAAATTGTCTTGTTAAGAATAAATCATAAAATCGCGGCTATATTAAGTGTTCATTTACTGGGGATGTATTCATTCACTGGTGAAACGTATTTAGATACTAAGATTGCGTATTCATTTACTGGGTTATAGGAGATATTTACAGATTTTTATTTACTAAAATTTTTACTACGATTCTTCAATCAAAATTTGCTCACCGACGTAAAGTTTGGATATTTTAAAATATAAATTTCAAAAGGGTTTTACTTATAATCCATTTTCAAACCACTTAATTAAATAACAAAACTTACAATTTCCTTATTCGTTCATTCACTGGTGAAGTCACCATATACATAATATTTTATACTTAAAATTAGTTATTGTATACTTATTATATCATAATTTTTTTTTGCTAAAAGTCCGTATTTTATGTTCCACATTTTTCATCTAATGTAGGACTAAATCATTTCACTACAGCAATAAACAATCTCATTTAGGAACAGTTGTTTTTTTTTTTATAAAGGATTAGATTGAAAAACTCAACATAAAAGCTTGCTAATTTTTTAGAAAATTTATTTTAAAATACGGTACCAGTCTCTTGCATTTAAAATATTATAGTGAATTATCTCAAAACTTCGTTTGATTGCAATGAAAAACGTTTTTTTTTACCGAGTTTTTTACCGATGGAGCTGCACATCATTTTAAAAATGAAAATACAACTAACAAGGAGAGTAGACACCCTATGAGAAACGGATTCAAACGGAGCTTTGAAAGTCGATTTCTGGTATATAAAAATAAAGCCCAGTGCTCATAATTTCGTCAAATTAGGCCTTTTTCTTGAGATATGGGCAATGTAAACTCATATATGCTCTACTTTATTAAAAAAATTATGCCTCTTCTATAGACTGTCACTTTGGAAGTATTTATGATAGAAAAACGAGCAAAAAAGATTATAAAAGTAGACAGAATTTTAAATTTTGTCACGTTAAAAAATATTAATATTTTCTAATCTTTTTCGCTTGTTTTCGTATAATAAATACTTACAATGTGCCAGTCAATAAAAGGAACTTTGTCTAACCAAATAGAGCAGAGATGAGATTAGATTGTCCATATCTTAAAATTATGTCTCTTCTATAGACTGTCACTTTGGAAGTATTTATGATAGAAAAACGAGCAAAAAAGATTATAAAAGTAGACAGAATTTTAAATTTTGTCACGTTAAAAAATATTAATATTTTCTAATCTTTTTCGCTTGTTTTCGTATAATAAATACTTGCAATGTGCCAGTCAATAAAAGGAACTTTGTCTAACCAAATAGAGCAGAGATGAGATTAGATTGTCCATATCTTAACTAATACTAGAAATACAATAATACTAGAAAAATCATCAAGATGATGGAGAATATTCTACTTATATTACAAGAAAAATGTATATATTCTGGAAAACGGATTTGAACGGGGCTTTGAAAATTAATTTCTGGTATCTATAAACAACCACTCCTCACAATTATACGTGAAATGGTTTTTTTTTTCTAATTATAGAAAAAAAAAAACCATTTCACGTATAATTGTGAGGAGTGGTTGTTTATAGATACCAGAAATTTATTTTCAAAGCCCCGTTCAAATCCGTTTTCCAGAATATGTACATTTTTCTTGTAATATAAGTAGAATATTCTCCATCATCTTGATGATTTTTCTAGTATTACAATAGCATTTCCATTATCCATGCAACTGCACACGGAAAAAGGGCTGAGACAAAGTCGAAAAGTTCGAAGTTAGTAGAAAACAAAACGTTTGAATTATATGAACCGATTAAATAAAGAAATATGGATTTTTAGCAAATAAAGTATGTAATTGGTGTTATAGAATAACTAATTTTAAGTATAAAATATGTGTATATAAAACGTGTATAATAGCAAGTTTAGTAGTAGCGCAGAGACTGCATGGACCGCCACAGTAATTGCGCAGCGTTGACTTTTATATATATTTTATTATTCATGAACCCTTTCTGAAACTGAGGATTTTGAGGAATTTATAGTTTAACAGTTATATTTTCGAATACAAAAATTTATTTTGAAAAACCCAGGTGAATGTTTTTAGAAAAATTCGTTTGAAGTTTTTAAAATTAAGTTTTTGATCGTAAGAAAGCATTTAGGAGGAAAAATAACCATACTAGTAGAAATCAGTGGCTAACGTTGAGTCGGGAATATATGCAACGCGGGAGTAAAAACAATAATCTGCTACTTTACTCCCTTGTTGCATAATGTACTATTAAATGCACGTATCTTCACAAGCCTGAACAAAACGGCAACTTTTGAATTCGAAAATCCTTTTAGACCTCGATCCCAACCACGTTATCCTCGACAACAGTTCCTCATTTAAGTCCAATGCATTCTTGATGCATTTGGAAGCAGCATCGCTGGCATTGATTCCTCCTAGATACGCTAAGTAGTTTACCTGAAATAAAATTATACACTCAGAAAACGATCATCCTGTACCAACGAGAATCTGCCTGTCGGAGGAGGGTTTTCAGTTAAAAGTAGGGCCAAGAAAATATCTTCCTATGGAAGTAGGAATATCCGCTTGATATAATGTTTCATCGCATGTGTCGCACATACGTGTGCGTGCGTGCGTTTGTGTGTGCATGTATGTGTGCATGTATGTGTGTATGGACAACTATGGTTAAATGTCAAATGTCATTTCAATTAACATACACGTAGAACAATTTTGTAGTAAAATTTCCTTTTTTTCATAGCAACCGTGGGATCAACTCATATTTTTATTAAAATTACTACAATTTATAGTAAAAATTGCTATTACTTTGTAATTTTTACTATACAGACTGTTCTGAAAATGTATGCATTGCACAAGATCTTCGTATAGAGCGCGAAATTCTAAGAAAAAAGTTCCTTTATCATTTTTCAATATGATAAGTACTTTTTTAATAACTGATAGGTCAAAATTGTTTGTTTTTAATAGTGATTATATATCTATAGATATTATCTTATAAACATAATTATGTGCAATATATTAAAGCATAGTTAAGTCTATTACTATCTTTAATCAAATCAAAAGGAGAAATTTTAGATTTAAAGCCAATTACTTTATAATGCGCGTATAACATTTTACACTTACAACTGCGTCGTACATTTCATCGCTGGTTGAATTAAATGCCGCAACCTCGTTGACGGTCTTAAAGGGCAAACAGGAGGGAACGTCCACCACAGTGGTGTTCTTCTTCTTCAATAATTTGGTTATCATTGATTGGTTCTGGCTGGAAAAATTTCAAGTAACTTTTTAATTAGCCATGTGTTACGAGTGAAGACCGAAATAAATAAATAAATGGAGGAGGACTCGATAAAAAAGGGCACGGCATCACTAGACGGGTAACCTATCCCGGACCTTCCGTTGCTCCGACAGGTGCTCTTTCTTTGAGCTATACCGATGCGTATGCGCGTCTTTCGTCGAGTCGTCCTCATATTACTAGATAAATTATTTTACGTACTCTACTTTTTTTTCCAATCTGTCCATTTGATTTTGCATGTTTCTGTAATTATAGGTCAAATATAATGCATTATCAAGATAACAAAAAAGATTAATTTTTTTAAATTCAAAATCACATACTGCAGAGATTTCAGTACTAATGTTTGAAATGAGCCAACCTCTGGTCCATTTTGCACATTGAAAAGCTGTTGTGGTTTATAAGGGTTGTTTTGCGGAGTATTAGTAGAGAAAGATGTGCGGTTAAGAGAGAATGATTGAGCCTGAGAAGATGGTTTTTGTTAGTAGGTGGATGAATGTCAGGGGGTGTTTGTTTGTCAGATGATTGGCTGCAAGAAGGAAGCGATGGTTGGTATTGTGACATCTGATTGGAAGGGAGTGATTCTTTGGGAGAATGAAAGTTAGAAGAAGATGAGTAACTGTTAGGTTTGTTTTTAATGGATGTCTTTTCGGAGAAGAGTGATTTTTTGAAAGCATGCGGATTAGAAGAAGATGAGTGAAGGTTAGAATTTTTGGGAATGGATGTGTTTTTGGAAGAGAGTGGTTTTTTAGAAGCATGCAGGTTGGAAGAAGATGAGTGAGTGTTAGAATTTTTGGGAATATATGTGTTTTTGGAAGAGAGTGGTTTTTTAGAAGCATGCAGGTTGGAAGAAGATAAGTTACTGCTGTAGAATGATTTTTGCTGAGTGCGTGCCTGTTTGGGAGGGGGTGATTGATTGAAAGAATGTTTAGAAAGAGATGAGTCGTAGTTGTAGAATGCTTTTTTGTTAGTCTGTTGGAGTGGAGAGGATTTGTTGAAAGAATGTTGTGTAGATAGAGATGAACCGCTGTGAACAAATGATGGGTTGCGAGCAGATGTTTCTTTGGAAGCTGTGGGTTTGTTACTTGAAAGTAATGAATTGGGTGGATGGATAGGAATTATTGATGTGATACGAGGAGGAACCTTGAAACTGTTGGAAGTGGATTTTGGTTTAGGAGTTTGACCGGGTTCTGGGTTATTGGAGACTAGCGAAGGAATCGCTCGAAGATCACCCATCATATTCTCCAAGGCCATGTTGACTGGAAGTGATCTGGCGTTCCGCGATTCTTTCTTTACCTGCAGTACGAGAAGATACCAGCACAGTGGTATTGATAACGGTGTCTTTATTTTTGGTAGAAATAAGAACTTAAACGTTAGCTAACTAATTCTTAGTTTCACCGCTAAGACACCGAGACACTCCCTGGTAGACATTTCTTTACCGAAAATGGCCAGAAACTTAATAAATGACTAGTAAAAATAGCTAGCTAATTTTGATAGTGATGAAACGATTTTTCCGGTCATATTTTCTATTCAATGGAGATAACAACACAACCTTAAAATGTTTTTACTAAATTTTCTCTCTAATTTGATTATGTATATTTAAAAATATATATTAAAAGAATCGTTTCTAATACTGTTTCAGGGGATACAAACGAAAACAATGATTTTCCGTATGATTATGTCTCTCGCACTTTTCGTCATAATATCAAGCCTCTTACTAGTCATTTCCCAAGTAAAGAATGGTCACTTCTAAATAAATAGATGCATTATTGGTGGCACGACTTCGTTCCGCCTATTTTACGCGATCTTGAAAGTAGTGGCATTATTTTAGACTGTGATCGGTCCTGTAGTATTTTTTTATGTACGAGACACACGCATCTACTGCACAACTGGCGGATTGATAGTAGGTGAAAATAGTTATTCTGTGAGTTTTCATCGACGTCGGTATCATATTGGTATCCTCCTCGCCTTCGACTACAAATCAAAAGTATCATCTACTATTTGTAGTTTCACTCATAGTCTGCAGTATTAAACTATTGTATATTGGAAATATGCTCGCACTTCTCTATCTTTACATTTTCATAATTCGAGTTTTGAATTTTGAAATCTTCTGCGCAAAAAAAAAAATTTGTGGGCCATATATTGCCCACAGTGTTGGACAAGTATGGGCAATATATGGGCCATTGCAAGCCACATTAGAGCAATATATGGGAGATATGTGGGCCTGGCGCCTAAGCTGAATAGTTCCCATATTTATTTTCATGAGAACCATTAACAAAAACAAAAATAAATAAATAAATATGCGTAAAAAACAATCCTATTGTGCATGTACTGAGACTGTAAAATATAAAAAAAAAAAAAATTCTTGGAGTGGATTCGGACCTCGAACCTTTTAATTTCTAGACTTACTCGCTACCGATTGAGCTATTTAGTTATATTTATATCAAAGGATCAAATGGAGGTTAATACTTGAACGACATCATCATTCGTTTCAGATAATCTCCATTTGATCCTTTGATATAAACATAGCTAAATAGCTCAGTCGGTAGCGAGCAAGTCTAGTAATTAAAAGGTTCGAGGTTCGAATCCAGTCCAAGAATTTTTTTTTATATTTTACAGTCACAGTACATGCACAATAGGATTGCTTTTTACGCTTATTTATTTATTTATTTTTGTTTTTGTTAATGGTTCTCATGAAAATAAATATGGAACTAATATGGGAACTATTCAGCTTAGGCGCCGGGCCCACATATCTCCCATATATTACTCTAATGTGGCTTGCAATGGCCCATATATTGTCCATACTTGTCCAACACTGTGGGCAATATATGGCCCACAAATTTTTTTTTCCGCGGGGTCACCTCTCATGATATACGAAGATTCGGTTTACTATTCACTGTTATTGATCACATCGTCGATAAGACATGTCATATTCTTGTTGGCATCATTTATCTATTTTGTATCATCATTTTTTAGCTTATAGAAACATTCTGTAAAGTATCGCAGAAATCGAAGACCCCAAGGTTATGGACTCTCCCTCTAAATGCACCCACCTAGTACATAAGGCAAAATACACTCTGCAGCATGACAATCAAGTCATATATAAAGCATCCCATACGAAAATCATGGCTAAGCGCATGTCTACATTTGCTATCAACGGCCCCCGTGTGAAATTAAAGTTTGTTAACACAACAGCTACGGGGCAACCACAAACAAATACAGCAACGGCGCTGGGGCGATTTTTAAAGTGCATGTGCCAAACACTGTCTCTATACTTTCAAGTTTTGTGCTACGGACATATAGAAGCCGATAGCAGTTTATTGACATGTTGTAGATATAAAGGTGTTACGAGTGAGCTATTGCAACTTTTTAATAATAAAAAGTGATGGACCCTTGGATTAAACCAGAGCCGCCGACTCGGAGTCAGAGACACTACCGCTGGGCTTTCTGCTAATCGTCGTCACATTGTAATCGGACGCCTTGCTTATTTCCGTTCTTTCATATTCGTATGTGTATCTGCACGTAACAAAAGTTGTCTATTAAAATGCAAAGCATTAGCAATAAGATTTAGGATCAACAGCAAGCTTCTTTAATTGCTTCATAACATCTGATCTCCACCTTCTCAAAGTTTGCAAGATGCCTTAAGTGCGTTAGAAAGTTCGCCGATTGATGACTTTTCCTTCAGTCCTGTCCCATTACATGATATATTGTAATAGCGGCTTCATACTTTTAACAAAGTACCACAGCAAAGTCTGTTCCTTCCATTAGTTCAATACATTGTTAGCTAAATATTCAATTCTTTCTTATGTAGCTCTACGTTTACTGATGCTTGAAAAGCAGTTGCTCAGCCAACGCCAGGTTCGGGCACTGATTGTCCCTCACTTTATCTACTGCTGCACTATATCTTACTTGACGCCCCAGTTGACCAGAAAATTACACTACAAAAATTGTAAAATTTTAGGAGATTTATGTAATACCCTACTGTAAGCGTTTGCTTAGGATACGTACGGATATAAGAATAATGTACTTTACTGGGTGTTTTTACGCACTTCTTAATTATCGCTGTATTATTAGTGTGTTCAGTAAGCGCCAATCCAAGGGCCCCACAAGCAAAATGACTAGAGACCTTGAAATTCTACAGTACACGCCAAATTTTGGCAAGCGGATCACCGAAATCGAAGTAGACGGATAGCTCATGCTTTCCGAAAGCGTCTACTAGTGGAATTTTCTTCCAGGCATCAAGTATTTGCCCATACGGAAAAAAAATGGTCCTACAGGAGTTCGAAAACTTCTAACATAATATAATTCAACAAGAGAAATGAATGAGGTATAGATTGGTAGTGCTACAATTCAACAAAACATTTAATTACTGCAATCCCAACGATCGACGTCTCAGACGCCCAAAATCGAGTTAACGCACGTCGAAGGTGACCTCTCAGAGTCCCAACATTGACTTGCCACAGTTCGACGCTTTATGGAGCTATAGCAATACCAAAATCAGACTGCATCACGTATATATTGGCAATTTTGTAGTTCGAATACTTTTTGAACTCTTATATTACGAAAACTTGAAGTCTGTAAGGACCATTTTTTTGTCCGTGGCATACATGCATGCACCTTATCTCGTTTTAAAAGCCGTTAAAAAGTGTCCTGCTCTCGTTAAATTGATCTGAGTGACAACTCTAGTCTTTTTACACTAGTCATTGTTTACCTTACTATGACGAACTAATATAAACATGTGATAACATGTGTTGTTACACTGTCTAACTAATTTCTAAGACTGAGCGGTACTATATATTTAATTTTACTATATGTATACTTATACTTTGTACATACGAATTTAAATCTATTTTGACCATATGATAATACTGCTATATACACAACTATACTATTGTAACTATCCATTCGAAACCTTTTTGGACTTACTACAAAAAAATTTAATGTTTTCACGCCTTTTACCTATTATTTACATAGGAGAAATGAGAAAGGGTTTAGAAAAGACGCAGATTTCGTATATTGACTCTAAAATCATAACTTTAATATTTTTTTTCTGTAAATCTCAAATGCTTGGCAATAATGCACTGTACCGTCAATGTTCAAAGTATTATTTTTTTTCATTATTTCTAAAATTTATATTTATTTTAAAACCGATGAACTATATTTTATAAAACAAAATTTTAATATACAAAGTTATCAAATACGATAAATGTACAAAACCGGACGCTTTTTCTGACACTCTTAATAATAAGTTTTGAATACATTATAAAATATACTTTATGGAAAAAATTGTAACTTATAGATGTGAAATGTGTGAAGAATATATACTAACCACTACATAGTGTCCTTCGATAAAATCTACCGCTGATGTTTCTGACCAATAAGGCATTTTAAAACATTTATTTTTCACATCTTCCAATTGAATCAAAGAATTTTCGGATGATAACGCAGTGCACAGGAAAACTCCTACAGATGATGAAGAGCAACAACCGAGATCAAAAAAATCTTCTATACTAGTGAAATATTTAACGAGAAGATTGCAAGTTCCGTCTGAGTACTTAATAATATTTTGAACTACACAAATGCTATTATTGTGAAGCATAATAGTATTGCTCTTCTGATAAATAGATATACGACAAGATCCTGTAATAACTGTGGTATATTGTTCATAACGAACTCTTGAAAGAGGTTCTGGCCCTTTAACATGCTTTTCTATGAATTTCAAAGAAGTATCGATACGTTTCGATACATTGACCTGACAACCTTCAGCAGTTCTATTTGCAATTTGCTGTAAATTTTAACTTGGTTTTCTGCATAATTTTCTGAAGTAAGTCATGTTATTTTCAAATATGAATGCTGAATAAGAATCTAAGTTTCCAAATGATCGAACGTCACTGGCAAGGTGCAATAACCCATGAATATTGTATGACATAAATTCAATACCATAAATATTTTGAGCCCTGGCTACAAAAATTTCTATGAGTTTCTCTGCAGTTGAAATTGATTCAGGAGTATTAAATGGATCAATAAGTATTCGCATTGCTGAGTGAAGTAAAAGAAAATGCATGTATACAGCAGGATTAAATAAACCAAAAAATATAACAGGACCAGTATACAGAAGAAGTTGACGAAACTCAGTGGCTTTATATTTACTATGGTTAGTGACCTCTACAGGTTGTCTAGAAAATTCCTGAGGACAAAATGTTGCTACTACTTCCAAACGACCAGTTAATACTTTCACATAGCCAGATGGAAGTTTAGCAGTGCTGCTATATTTACCATCGATCGTTGCCTGTAGAATTTTCTCCATGGTACCGAGACAAACGAGGTGCATATATTCAAATACTGTTTGTGAAACAAAATCCATGGGAAGACGATCGATGGAACACTCTCTGCCGTCATGATGCTCAACGTCCACTCTCATGTCGTATTCTTCTCTTGTGCGAAGTTGAAAAATTTTATTTGCAAAGGCTATCACTCCGGGACGAATGTATTCTCCTCTTATCC
Source organism: Torymus aiolomorphi (assembly GCA_036365515.1). Classification (NCBI taxonomy): domain Eukaryota; kingdom Metazoa; phylum Arthropoda; class Insecta; order Hymenoptera; family Torymidae; genus Torymus; species Torymus aiolomorphi. The sequence continues at coordinate 135,809,240 of CM070875.1, read as the reverse complement.
AGCATCGAGAACAAGGAACTAATGAACTGTGTCCTAAATGACCTAATGCAAATGCTCGAGCTGGGGCGTCTGCGATGAAACATCGTAGTTCAATACGTATTGAGTTACCATTAAATTCAATACCATCTTGTAAAGTCAAAAGAACTTCATCAACAAAGAACTTCATAAAATCAGTGGCATTCGTTGGCTTTCCCGTGCCCTTATACACTCCTACAACTTCGGCAGCACTTTTATGAATATTGGCAACTTTAATTTGAATTGGCCACATCACAATTTTACTCTTTTTATCGAAAGATATACCATCAGTGTTGAAATCTATTTGGAGAATATCAGGAATCATAGAAGAAGGAGTAGATCGTAAAATACGACTGAATCCACTTTGAAAACCTAAATGAAGATATTCACCTCCGGCAACTTCCATTATAGAAGTTGGATATCGAGGAGTATTTAAAACAGCTCGAGCAGTGATACGAATATTCCGAAAGCAGTTGTGAGTACTAAGAGCTCGCAATACGGCTTCTGATTGTTTGTGAGTCATATTCGTAGTAGTGAAGGCAGAATTAAGTTTCATTTCCATATGTTTAACGTCATCTACGTCTTCATCTTCAGATATATAAGAAGATTGTAGATCGTCATTGATTGGTATGTCTTGAGTCGGGGAAGGACAATGAAAGGAAGAATAAGAATTTACAGACATTTCTTCATCTTGCTCCATAGAAACATCACTTGGAAAATTAAAAAGATTCATTTCCAGTGAGTCATTCAAATGATTCGGTACAGGAGTATTTTCATTGAGAGCAGATTCACTAACAAATTTATCTCTAGAATTAGAATTCAGAACATCTGAACGAGCAACAGTAAGAAGACGATTCAAACGAGCTCTATAACCATGTGAGCAGTGACCTATAGGTTTGCGTGTGCGAATCCCCTTTAATCTATACATCACTCTATATTGTGATATCAAAATAAATAACTAAATAATGCAAATGAACTGCAAAGACTAACTATCGGAATTAGCTACTAATAAAATATGGAATATTATTAGATATATGGCAATAAAATTATATAATTAACAATAAGAAAACATGTAGATAATAGAAATAGTTACGTTCGAATTTTATCAGAAGACTATATTAATTAAAATAATCGTACAAACCGTATCTCCTTGGATTAATAATACGCAATCATACCTGTAAATAATAGAAAATAATTCTTAATTTGCTATAAATAATATAGATAATTATATGACAAATTTTAAATAATTTAAATAAATTTTTTTAAACAAACTATTTTTATGGAATGATAGGGAACTAAAGAAATGAGATAGTAAGACTATAATTTAATATAGAAATAAACTGTAAACATTTTTGTAAGGTACGAAAGAATTAACGTTGGTGGTAAATTTTCTGTATACGTGTATGCGTGTGTTAATTTACTATTTACGAAGAACGATACCTATATATCAACACAATGTTTTTAGATAATAGAACATTAAACATCTTTCTTTAAATGCAGTAATGTATACATTAAAAAAGAGCTATAAAGTTTAAGGTTGTATAAATTTAATACAATAAAATAGATAACAAAAACAGCTGTTTTATTGCCGCGTGGCTACCTCAAACTTAGTCTACTTATGTATTTAATTAATTTTTAATGCGAATATTCAAAATTATTACACCAATTTATCGTTGAATGAGAAATCTATTAAATAGAAAAGCAGCTGTAAAGTTATTTTGAAATAGTTGTTAATTAATTATAAAATTGATTCATTATAAGCTTTCGAAACCGATTTCAAAACTTCATTAAAAACTGTATTACCAATTTCATAATAAAATTATAGCCTTCACAAATTTACCATAATAAATTTATATCGTCTACAAATTTGTTAATCATTTCATTGGACAAATTCTACTGCGGATTTTTACGTTATATACTTTTAAAGAAGATGTTATAATTAATTCATAATATTCATACTTTTTACTTAAATATACAAATAAAAATAAGATTTAAAAAAACAAATCCTTTTGTGAAAATCAATTGTTGATATCGAATTAAATCAATTTTAGACGTATTTTAGACGTGCCGCTATAAGGTAAGGATCTACGTCTGGATTTTACACAACCTTATACTATTTAAGATATAATATTGCAAAGTACGTGGTAAAAAGATAAACTTGAAAGTAACAGTTTTTATAAACACGAATCTTTTTTTTATTAAGGTAAAATAGCCATTACTGGGGCAACGCAAAAAATGCGCCCTATACCAGGACAGTAACAAATACTACTAATAATTGAATATACGTGAATTCAAATCACAAAAGTAAAAATCCTTAAATGATTTTTAAGTTCTAATTTATTCATTACACGATTTATGTTGATTTAAGAAGTTATGAATTTAGAAGAAATTAGTACATTACGTACCATGGGAGGAAATAAAGAATGCCTCAGATCGCATGTTTGTCAATTTACATGCGATCTGGGACATTCTTTATTTTTCCACCCATGGTACGTAATGTACTATTTCCTTACATCGAGGCCGAAAACGGCATATTTCCGTTTCGGAGCCGGACGGGAATAAGACACTTTCGGCCCGATGTGAGGAAATAGTATATTACGCAGCCTTTGGCTCGGGTGGCTGGCAAACACGAGCTAAGGGCTGGCCAATTTTACTCCCGTGAAGCGTATACTATTTTTCGCCATACCCGGGCCGAAAATACCACATTCGCGTTTTTGAGCCGGGAGCGAAAGTGGCACTTTTGGGCAGGGTATGGCGAAAAAATAATAAACAGTGCACTTTGGAAACAGTGTACGTAATAGAATCACAAGTTGTCCCACTATTGGCAGTTTGTCCCGATTTCGGGTGAATTTCCATTACCCATAAGATTAACATCTTAGATTAAAGTCCCAGTATTTGACTTTTCTTTCTCCCACTTTGGGAATGATTTTAAAAAGCGTGTCCCACTTAAGGGCTAATTATGAATTTAGAAAAATTTTTTTTTTATTTATATACGACGTTAGTAATGCTCAACTCTTTGTTAAATCAATTAAACGAGATATCTATTGCAATAGTTATTTTATAAAGAAAATAACAATAAATATTTCTAAACCTCATCTATATACATTAGGTTGTCGTAAGTGTCCCAGTATTGGCCATTTATTTTAATGCTTAATACTTTATTTTTACTCCTATTATTGCGTGACAAAGTAAACGCATATATCTTTTTCTAAAATATTTTTTTTTTTTTCAAAAACTAATCAAGATAAGTAGTCCATTATTGCACTTATCATCTTCGCTATCGCTCGGGCGATACTGCACTGTACAAAAATGGACTGCTAATGGCACCAATAGGCGTGACATGGCGAATTTATGCAGTCAGTGCTATAAAATAATGTACAATACACTCGTGTCATAAGTCGTTCTTTATGGAACGGCGTTAAGCGCACTCGCTACGCTCGGGCGCTCATACACGTCGTGCCGTAAAGTGCAACTTATGCCACTAGTATCGTAATGTACTATATTATTATTGTTACTTTTAAGTTTTTTATATTCCATTTTATATTTCTAAATTATGACAAATAATTCAAAACTTTGTCAGAATCTACATTTCTCAACCGTATTGGTTAAAAGTAGATTCTACTAAATGAACGATGTCAATAATTTATAATAATAAATAATAATAAGTAATAATAAATGAAATTAGCAACCTCATTTTCAGGTAAAAATCAGCTGATATCAGATGACGTTATTGCATGATTCTCACCTCATTTTCACCTGATTATCAGATGAGTTTTTTCAGTAGGGGTGTAACACTTACGAGGAGATGATCAGGGGTATGGGTCCTGAATTTGGCTAAAACTGTAGGAGGTAGCGATGGGCGATATATATCGATATTTGCGCATATCGATATTTTCTTTATAAATATATCGATATTTTAATCAATAATTTCAAACCCGATTCTAATATAGAATATCGATATCTTAGAAGTGAAGATCGGATATCAATATACATACTAATTTTGAAATAAAAATAAATTTTATTGTGTAAAAGTGTAGGTAAATGACAAAAAATGATTTTAAAATAATTAACAAAAAAAAAAAAAACTCAAACCCCAAGTAGGTGGAGGAGGCCAGTGTTGCCAGATTGGGCTATAAGTAGCGAATTGGGCTACAAGACAGTACTGTTAATAGCCGATTGGCCTATTGTCTAGCAAACAACATTAAATTTTTAATCCAATAAAAATTCCAAAACACAAGTAGCCAGGAGACACGAGTTCTACACGTATACGGGAGCGCGTCAGACGTTTATACATGGCAAAATAACTATTTAAATAATTCCTAACCCCAAGTAGGCGGGGGATGCGAGATCCACGCGTATACGGGAGCGTGTCAGACGTGCATACAAGGCAAACTAATTATGTAAATAAGTCTTAACCCCAAGTAGGCGGGGGATGCGAGTTCCACGTGTATACGGGAGCGCGTCAGACGTGCGTACAAGGAAAAATAATTGTGTAAATAATTCTTAACCCCAAGTAGGCGGGGCATGCGAGTTCCACGCGTATATTGGAATAAGGCAGACGTGTATACATGGCAAAATAATTATATAAATAATTCTTAACCCCAAGTAGTCAGAAGGTACAAGTTCCACGCGTATATGGAACCATCTCGACTTACTAGGCGTTGAGGATTATTTAAATAATTATTATGCTATACATACACGTCTGCCCTATTGCCGTATACGCGTGAAGCTCGCATCTCCCGCCTACTTGGGGATAACAATTATTTAAATAATTATTTTGCCATGTACACACGTCTGCCTTACTCCAGTATACGCGTGGAACTCGCATGCCCCGCCTACTTGGGGTTAAGAATTATTTACATAATTAGTTTGCCTTATATGCACGATTGACGCGCTTCCGTGTATGCTTGGACCTCGCATCCCCCGCCTGCTTAGGGTTAAGAATTATTTAAATAATTATTTTGCTTGTTTGCACGTCTGACGCGCTCCCATATACGCGTGGAACTCGCATCCCTCGCCTACTTGGGGTTAAGAATTATTTACATAATTATTTTGCCTTGTATGCACGTCTGACGCGCTCCCGTACACTGAAAAAAATTTGGCACAGGAGCTGCTCTTGACGGTATAACCTCTATGCCAAAAGGCGGAGCTCTGCGATCTCATGACTTGCCATGGCTCTTGCCCCGTAGCGGAGCTCTTCCATCCTAGCGCCGCACCGCTCATGCCCCCTTCGGTGTACGCGCGACAGTAGTGGTTAGGTTAGGTTAATCCGGCACATGAGCCATGCCGAAATTGGGAGCTCTCCCGTGCCAAACAGAGGGTGCGCTCCAGTACTATGAGGAAGGCAGCTCCTGTGCCAAACTTTTTTCAGTGTATACGCGTGGAACTCGCATCACCCGCCTACTTGGGGTTAGGAATTATTTAAATAATTATTTTGCCTTGTTCGCACGTATGACGCGCTCCCGTATACGCGTGGAACTCGCATCTCCCGCCTACTTGGGGTTAAGAATTATTTACATAATTATTTTGCCTTGTATGCACGTCTGACGCGCTCCCGTATACGCGTGGAACTCGCATCCCCCGCCTACTTGGGGTTAAGAATTATTTACATAATTATTTTGTCTTGTATGCACATTTGACGCGCTCCCATATATTCATGGAACTCGTATCCCCCGCCTACTTGGGGTTAAGAATTATTTACATAATTATTTTTCCTTGTACGCACGTCTGACGCGCTCCTACATACGGGTGGAACTCGCATCCCCCGCCTGCTTGGGGTTATGAATTATTTAAATAATTATTTTGCCATGTATAAACGTCTGACGCGTTCCTGTATACGCGTGGAACTCGCATCCCCCGCTTACTTGGGGTTAGGAATTATTTAAGTAGTTATTTTGCCATGTATAAACGTCTGACGCGGTCCCGTATATGCGTATAGAACTCGCGTCTCGCGGCTACTTGAGTTTTGGAATTTTTATTGGATTAAAAATTTAATGTTGTTTGCTAGACCAATAGCCCAATCGGCTATTAACAGTACTGTCTTGTAGCCCAATTCGCTATAAATAGCCATCTCGATTTTTTCCCACGAGCTCAGCTTTTAAACTAGCCCAATTCGCTACTTATAGCCCAATCTGGCAACACTGCTGACATGAGACGGATTCTTCCACCGCGAAATGTATTTAAGCCCGTGAGAAGAATATCGATATTTGGATTATCGATATTTTGAATGCGATATATTGTTGATATCGATATTTATCATCTCGATATTATTGATATGGCAATATCGATATTTTCGTTGAATATCGCCCATCCGTAGTAGGAGGTACTTCTTTGACAAATATTGAGACCCGTGTATCGGGATTTTTGTGAATGGGCCTTTTTTCCGTAACCCAAGCTATTTTATGTCTAAAATTAACAATTTTCGATAACAATGGGGTCGCTCTTTTTCACTGCAGGCGGCAATAATCAGGGAAAAACTAGACAGATGAGCATAAGCGTCGCAGTTTCTATGAATAAGGTTATGTGACGTTTTCGACCCTGAAATCAGGGATTCAGCACAAATAACTTTCTGCCGGGCATGCGAAAAAATTGTATATTGCCCTCGAAAGTAATGAGGGCTATGAACGTTCGCGAATTGTTGCCCTCGCTTCGCTCGTGCAGCAAGTTTCTCCCGGGCGTACATAGCCTACTTTACTCTTTAAGTGTATAATCTACTATTTTTATGTTCTTATTAAATCTTATAAATTTAAAAATAGAAACCTTTTTTTTATGTTTATTTTATATGTTTATTTTTTATGTTTTTATTAAATTTTATAAATTTAAAAATAGAAACCTTTATTAAATCTTATACATTTAAAAAAACAAACCTTTTTGAATTTAAATCTTTCTTCATAATTATTTAATAAGTTAATTGCATTAGAGTTCAGCCCTTTAAAAGAATATAAAAATCTTTTAACAATTAAATCAGTCTGGCAGGTATTTTCTTTTAAATAAATACAGAATCAATTAAAATCATACGCATTGTTTATTTTATTAACCCAAAATTATCCCGAAATCGACACAAAATTGTCCCTAAAATTATCCCGAGAATCGCTTCTTTAAAAAATAATTTAAGTACCTACAAGTGAATCAAAGGAGTAGAGAACAGGAGAAACCGAGATATGAATTGAAATCTCACAAAAATCTAATCTGAGATATCATTTGTAATTTTTATTCCAATTATAAATAATTTATTGTTAATATAAAAGAATGAATAAGGCTTCTTCTATATACTTGCCTTCGAGGCGGATATATTCATTTTTTTAAATTAACCATAAATTATTTATTATTGTTATTAAAAATGCAGATGAGATCTCATATGAGATTCTTTTGGGGTCTCAATTTCTATATCATATTATATTTTCACGTGGCCCATGCCCTACTGAAAAAGCTTAGGGCCGAATCCATCTCAAATCAGACAGCCCGCGTATGCCTATTTCACCTATCATGTTGAAATAAAAATATTTATGTTCTACTCGAAAAAATATTTTACACGTGTTTTTTTATTTTTTTGTTTCATCAAAATTTCATGCGTTCAGCGATACCGAAAAATTCCGAGAAAATTCTTTCATTGAGAAAAAAAATTTTCAATGTGATTTTCAGACTGCTATTGTTTCAGCAGTTTTTCAAGCTTTTAAACGTGTAACACATAATTTCACTCAGTTTTGAGCCCTCTTTAACGGCCTTAATGTCATTTTCAAAAAAAATAAAAAATCCACGAGCTATGCACTTTTTACTGAAAAATTCATTTTTTAGAGAAGTGCCTTTTTCTCGAAAACCCCATGTTTTTTTTGCACAATTTTTGTTGTCGTGATAGAGGACGGTAATGCCTAGCTAGACGTATTTGTGAGATTCGGTACTTTTTCCCTGGGATAGCGATCACTAATGAGATAACACACAAACAAATTTTTCACGTTTAACGCTTATATATAGTCAATGATATTAGAGTCAATGTAAAGGTATTTATCTTTGTGCGTATGTAATATACATATACGTGCGCCTACTTATAGGAGTATATGTACTAGTACATTTGTCCGCTAGATGGATATGGTTTGACTTAACATTTACAAAGAAAAGTTCGGTTTCTGCTATATATCACACATCTCGTCTTATTTAAAACCATCATCTTTTGGAAAATTATTACATATTTACACCTTATCAACTCAACTACGATGTCTTAATATTACTCAACAGAGAGAATGAAATGTGCAGACTTTTTAGACAAACACAAACAAATTATTTACAAATCTAGTTCCGTACGTTTAAAACAACTTGAGAATCTTGCTCATCCATTGAAGCACCTCTATCCTCATTTACCTTTGACACCTTCTACATATCTGTGTCAACATTGTTACAATCGTGCTTTAGAATTGGTGAGTAGTACTGACAATGAATTTATAACGGATAATGAAGTTACCGATAACGTAGTTGATAGAGATGAAGATTTTTTACCAAGTACTCCAGAACGCATTGAAGAATTTAATAATGAAATAAGTACATCTTTCTTAGGTTCTGTATCGCCTCTTAAAAGAAAAAATCTTATACATGAAAAATCAATTGAAAATTACGTAACAAAGAAGAAAAAAAAAATACTTTCAACATTGTCTAATACCCTTGATGTGAAGTTGAACAATGTTTATGACGTTTCTATAACAGCAAATGAATCAACTGTATGCCATTGTACAGAATGGATACAAAATCTTGGTCTAGCCTTGCAAAAGTGTTCTACGGTATCAGAAAAAATAAAAATTCTGACTTTGCTACCTTCATCCTTTACAAAACATGAAATTTTATCTTTATTTCCAGAAATAACAATGTATATGATCAACAAATCGAGAAATCTTGTTAAAGAAAAAGGAATTTATTCAGAACCAGATGCATATTCAGGCCATCCGATTGATGAAAACATGGAAAAAATTGTTATGGAATATTATTTAAATGATGATTTTAATTGTTCAAGACAAAGTCCTAATAAATGTGACGTTGTTACAATTAAAGTTAACAATAAAAAAGAGAAAAAAGTTAAGCGTTTTCTTACTCGAAGTTTAAAAGAGACGTATAAAGTATTTAAAAATGATTATCCAGAATTGAGAATTGAAAAATCGAAATTTTATAGTTTGCGACCAAAGTATGTCTTACTTAGCCCCATCAAAGAAGTTTGTCTCTGTATCTATTGCGCAAATTATGATTTATTTCTTACGAGCTTAATTAATTTTAGAGGGAGTAACGTCACAGAGTTGGATGAAAGTCGGTCACAAATAATAAATGCAACAATGTGTTCTGAGCCATCTGATTTATGTTATTTACAAGAATGTAAACTATGTCCAGGGATTAAGGGACGTTTCATGTTTTCAAACTGCAAGATGTAGAAGGCACAGAAGAAATTACATATGCTTTGTGGGATAATGGAAACCTGATTAAAAAGACACTATCAATTTCTGCTTTTAAAGATGAACTTTCGGTTTGGACCATGAGGGTTAGTACTCACATGTATGTAAAAAATATACAACGCAAAGCTATAAAAACAGAAAGAGAAAGTGCTAAAAAAGACTCACATCATTTAGTTCTTCAAATAGACTTCGCTGAAAACTGGGCTGTGATTCATAATAAAGCTGTTCAAGGAAATCATTGGGTTAATGATCAAATTTCTATTTTCACAGCAGTCTCTTATCAAGGGGATTCGACACAAAGTTTCGCAGTTATAAGTGATGACCGAAAACATGATTCAGCGTATGCTTTGCTAGCAGTACAAAAAATTATAAAATTCTTGAAAGAAAATTGTTGTGATTCAATTAAAAAAATTACCATCGTATCAGACGGCGCTGCGAGTCACTTTAAAAATCGCTTTCAATTAGATGAACTAAAACGAGCACCGTGTGATATAAAATGGTTGTTCTCTGCTACTGGGCACGGCAAAGGAGCTGTAGATGGTGTGGGTGGACTTATAAAGCATTATGCTACTTCGCATAATCTTCGAGAGCCCCTTGAAGAAGCTATTCAAAACGCAAATGATTTTGCAATACATGTTCAAAAATATACTGATGCTATTAAAATAATACATTTACAAGATGCTGAAATAGAACAATTCAGAAAAGAAAAAAATATTGATTGGCTTACAACTCCAAAGTATCCTGGAATTCAAAAAACTCATATATGGGTTAAAAAACATGTGACGATAAAATACATTGTTTGACAGCAAAGACCGCTGATCGTCCGCTTACTGAATTAAGAACAATGAAGCAGAAAAACAAAGGTAGTAAAATAGGTATACAAATGAAAAAAAGGTATAAAAATAAAAAATCAAAAAGACGCAAATAACAAATAAATACATAGTTATGTGTACCTGTTTATTACATACACACAAAGACAAATACCTTTACATTGACTCTAATATCATTGACTATATATAAGCATTAGGCGTGAAAAATTTGTTTGTGTGTTATCTCATTAGTGATCGCTATCCCAGGGAAAAAGTACCGAATCTCACAAATACGTCTAGCTAGGCATTACCGTCCTCTATCACGACAACAAAAATTGTGCAAAAAAAAACATGGGGTTTTCGAGAAAAAGGCACTTCCCTAAAAATGAATTTTTCAGTAAAAAGTGCATAGCTCGTGGATTTTTTTTTTTTTGAAAATGACATTAAGGCCGTTAAAGAGGGCTCAAAACTGAGTGAAATTGTGTGTTACACGTTTAAAAGCTCGAAAAACTGCTGAAACAATAGCAGTCTGAAAATCACATTGAAAATTTTTTTTCTCAATGAAAGAATTTTCTCGGAATTTTTCGGCATCGCTGAACGCATGAAATTTTGATGAAACAAAAAAATAAAAAAACACGTGTAAAATATTTTTTCGAGTAGAACATAAATATTTTTATTTCAACATGATAGGTGAAATAGGCATACGCGGGCTGTCTGATTTGAGATGGATTCGGCCTTAGATGATTATCAGCTGATAATCAGATAAAAATCATGCCAAAACATCACCTCATTGTCGCGCTATTTTCACCTGAAAATCACGTTAATATTTTCATTTATTATTAATTAGTATTATCATCCATTTATTTGAATCTACAATTAACGAATGTGTTTCGAAAAATGTATATGTTGAAAAAGAAGTTTTGAATCATAATAGTCATAATTTAGGAATGAAATATTAAATATAAAAAATTTAAGATTAACTTAATAAATCATAAAAATAATGAATAACAGTTGAAAATATCAACACGATTTTCAGGTACAAAATTATGACGTGTTCTTGTTTATGCACATACTGATTGTGCACATATTAATTGTGCACACTTTAACATTGGCATATATCTATATATATAGATCTGTACCAATGCTATCTGTGCCCAATAAATATGTGCACAATCCTTATGTGCACAAACAAGAACATGCCAAAATTATCTGGCAGCCATCTGATGGTCACCTGATTATCAGGTGATTGTCAGCTGATTTTGACCCGAAAAACATGTTGATATTATCATTTATTATTACCATTATTATTTATTATTGTTGAACCCAAATAGTCGACGGATGTAAAGTCCACTCAAATAAGGGAGTTACGTAGACGGGCGACTATTTAAAAAATTCTTCACATGAGCTAAATAATCACCTTTCACCTTCCCGTGTCGAACTGTACTATTATAGGTGTGACATAAATGCGGATTTATGCCACGCAGTGCTATAAAACTAATGAATTGTTCATATATTACTGACACTATTATTAATCTTTAGATGAGCGGGATTTCATAAATAAAAAGAGATTATTTATTCTAATAAATTGTGAAGTATCGCCTTTAGGACTGCACTATAGAGGCTTACTTATACGCGAGGACTTGTGAATGGCCCTGCTTAGTGAAAGAAGAGGTTGAATGAATGTGTAAATAGTTTACAATTACAAAGCCACAGTTATCGCGATGAATCTGTGTGACGAACTTTCTGGCATGAGTTTCATAATAACGTACAGCTACGTTGAGAAGAACGGACGTAAAAGTAAAGACTCATTTGTAAGTTTTACTATTAATTGTACATATTATAAAATAATTCGTAAATAATTAAATATACATTACCGCTATTGATTTTCATTATTAAATCTTAAAAATTACTATTTAAAATAGTAGAAATCCCACCTTTCGAGTGTGTTCCAACACTACTATGAAACGCATAAATTTTATTATCTTTAACAAAAATTAAAGTTTACTAATTAATTTTTATCCGTGTATTATAAATTGTGATCATACAATTATTTCTTGATTTATTATATTCAAAATGTATAAACGAATTAGATGCACATATGCATACAAATGTGAATTTTCTCCGGCAGATTTATATATACAATAAACTTATTATACACTCATTAACTGTTATTTTAACGTATAATACGTTAGCGACCCGACAATGTTTATAAAGAAATTAATAAAATATACTTTATTACAAAAAATACAATCATATTCTTCGAATCCTTTTGAGTAAAAAATGTCAGTACACATTTTAACATACGAAAAGCAGTTTTCGATGTAAAAAATTATAAAAATTGTTTCGCAAATCGGGAGTTTTTGGAAATTCAACAACTTTGTTACTAAAAAATCGTTGTTTCTAAATTTGACGTGATACGTATACATATGCCAATAACGAATAAGAATTGTTAGAATTCCAAATTCCGTGAAGAAGATTTCGCTATCTTATTTATTATATAATTTATCTATATAAATTTGAAAAATAAAATCAAAATAATATCATAGTGATTACATAGTAAATATCACAAAGAATCCTAATGAGTTGATTTGTTTCTCGGATTAACTATTTATAGTAGGTTTTTTACTACTGTCCGAGTACTGGTACAAAATTTGTAGTTCCGACTACTGGGTCTTTTACCTTAATAGAAAATTTTATTTTTCTTTAACTGCAGTATCGATACATACACAATATTATCTTAAAAGTTTAGGATTAAATAAATTAAAAATAAAAAAACAAAAAAGAATTAGCATTTAGCTCCCGTGCGGTCGAACTTTAGATACTAGATAAGAAAAAAATTAGTTAAGTTTTTCAATATTCCGTATTCAGTTGTAAATTATAAAGTTATGTATTGATGGAATACTGCAATAATAAAAACAAGAATCTTTCAAAATAAATTCAAAATTTAAATATCAAACGTAAATCGTAATATTATCTTCGGAGCTGCGTGGTTTCTAGTTTACCGGTAATTTTTAAATGCATCATACTTCGTTATTGGGTATGTATAGTAAAGCAGACATTTTCTATTAAAGTAAAAGAGAAATTAATGTGTCATAACTTAAATTAAAGAAAAATTTTGTATACTTAGTGAAAATAATTCAAGAAAAACCACTCACTTTCTGTCAGATAAGTATACTCATATAATTTAAAGTAATGATCATGTGTATATACTCATAAATAGAGCATTTATCTTTGTGACACTTTTGGCATTTCAGGTTTTATTATCTATTCATATAGAAATTTTATAAGAAAATTCATTCTTATATAGAGTGGTATAAGAGCTTTTTTGATGTTGACTATTCTCTCTTATCTAAAACATTCATTACTGTATGCAGCAAATAACACATTCGACCTACAATCTCAGATTAACAGGTGTGAAAATTAAAATTAGTGTTTATTATAGTTTTCAGTTTTATATAAAAATGATCACAGAATCATCACAGAAGCTAAAAATTTAATTTATACAATTTTAATTTATAGTGGGTGCTACAGTTATAGTCAGTATTTCCATCGCATTCTCAATGGTCAACACAACAAAAGAACACTTTTTTATGTCTAATGCATGAAACTATGGCATTCTCGAAGGTAAAATAATTAATTTTTTAAACTAACATAATTTCAATTCCATATTGTACAAAATTAATACTACTTATTCATTGAAAAAAAAATCTCATAGTTTAGTTAGTTCTATAAAAGGCTAGTCATTTATGTTCTATGTATTACAATAATTAATAAAATTGACTACATTTTAATTTATAATCTAACGGGATTGTCTCATACTTCATGACATTTCATGTTTATACATAGCTTAACCCTTTAATTGCACGTTTTTTTGTACAACATTTTTTAACTTGATTTATTGACAACAAATAATCAATGAAATATTATTGTTACAAAACTTATTTCATAGACTTATGTCTAGACTTACAAATAGCTTATTTCATGAAAAAAAACCTCAAAACTAAAATTTAGCAGTCATTAATTGATGTACAGAAAGGTATGACATATATACGTCACACCGTGCAACAAAGGATTAAGTACAAGACAATGGCATATACACGGAAAAAAATTTAGGATCTCCAGACCACCGGTATATATGGACTCCGTGCAATACCATCGATCGTCTTAATTTATGACGAATTTGGAATTAAGGTGCATCCAAAGTTGAACCTGTAAGAATCCAATATCTTCGGAGTCTTCACGATTTAAAAACGTATGTTCTGAACTCAATTCGGTCATCCCCAGACTCCGAGATTTCCGGTATTGTAGCGATTCCACTTTGGACGTCTGAGGCCCCCACCTCTGGTACCGTGGCGCGACAGCGTTGAGAGAAGGGGAACGGTCAGTTTCATCATTATATATCAAAGTATTATTATAGTATAATATAGCACACACGTTTTGAACCGTTTATATATATTATATTATTATATTTATGAAGCGGCGCGCGTGAAATACGTCCGAATGTATAGTCGACCCACCGAGATACCAAGAATGGGGGCCTGAGGACTCCATCGGGCGGATCCCGACGGTAGCGAAAGTCTCGGAGTTCCCACCATTCCAACATGGCATACACATAATCCCATTTTGAGATCTGTACACAACCGAAATTGTTGGAGTCCACGCAATTCAATTTGGAAGTGACTACATTCAATTTTGGGCGCGTACACATACGGTATGTTTTGGATTTCTGTTAATTCCATACCTCCGACATCCCAGGCTTCCAAATTTTTTTCCGTGTAGAAATATGTATAGTGTTAAGATTCAATTTAATGTCTTAAAAAAAAAAGATAGAGCCATCTGAGTCAAGGCAAATAAAAACATCTATTTCTGTCAGAAATAGATGTAATTTAGATTTTATTTTCTAAAAAAAGTTGTGTATTGCAATGAATGTGATGCACATTTCATAATATATGTAATCAAGTAATCGATTAAATAATGGTCCTACCAGTTATATATTGGCTTATTATATGTTTCAAGTGGGATTTTCGATTTTACAACATGCTGCATTTTTGTTTTACAGTTTATCCTAGTATTTTATTTAGATCAGAAGCACAAAGCACATATGAGGCGTTTCATGTCAACTGTCCCAGCGCGCGGCGCGCGAGCCCCAAATCGTGCTATTTCTAACTCACGTTTATGATACTAAAATGTACTTAAAAAAATTGTTTGATAAGCATTTTTGACGTATTTTTTCCTCAGCTTTCCAATGACGTAAACGGTTGTTCCGAAATTTTCCATTTTCACCTTCAAAAAGTACAAAACATGTTATATCTCAAAAAGTGTATTTTTAATATTCTTTTTTACCCTCTAGATCGAAATCTGAGCATTTTTTACGTAGGAAAGGATATTTTCCAAAGAGTGCCCGAGATGTTTTGTGCGAGAAATAGAATGCGAAAGAGTTTTTGAAGATGAAAATGGAAAATTTTGAAAAAACTACTTCCATCATTGGAAAGCTGAGGAAAAAATACGTAGAAAACGCTTATGAAACAATTTTTTTAAATACTTTTTAGTATCATAAACATGAGTTAGAAATAGCAGGATTTGGGGCTCGCGCGCCGCGCGCTGGGACAGTTGACGTGAAACGCCTCATATGCTGATGCCAAAATTTGAAGGTACGCGTACTAAGGTGCCAGTTTTTTAAATTACTTTTAATATAAGAACGGATCTCAAGAACAGGTAATTCTTTTTATTTTATCAATTTATTTATTTAGCAACATCTATTTGCGATACTTATATGACAATATTATAAATAAAAACTTTGAAGACAAATTTTTCTTAATCGTTTTTCTTGATTTCAGTTATAGAAAATTAGTTAATATTATATTTATATAAAAATAGAATATTAACATTAACTGGGCTTAAAAAAATACTGTATAAACAGCAAGTTAATTCTGTCTCTACGTACCATATTTGAAAAATTTCATTGATACAGATATAATTTATTATAATGCGAGTATATTTTGACACGTCGGCATTCTGCTGTCATTTTGTAAACATACGTGCCGTATCACTTCACGACAGCACGTTGGAAGTACTTTGTTAACCCGCGTGCTGTACGATTTTCCAAAATTTGCCTCCATTTCATGAAAGCACGTTGACAGCACTTTGACGGCACGCATGAAGTGAGGTTGTGAGATCGCACGCGTGACAACGCAATGACGGCATATGGACGGCACGCCGTGACGGATTTCGTGCGCTGAACGTGCCCGGCACGTGCTGTTATCTGGGGGTGGGCTCTCTCTCTCTCTCTCTCTCTCACTCTCTCTCTCTCTCTCTCTCTCTCTCTCTCTCTCTCTCTCTCTCTCTCTCTCTCTCTCTCTCTCTCTCTCTCTCTCTCTCGTGTGTGCGTGAATAAGTACGAAGATCGATGCAGTTTTATTTCGGAGTCTTTTTGTATTGGAGTTGAAAAATGCAAGAACTGCAGCATTTTTGGACTTTATAAGTGGTTTTTTAAGTAATGCAAATGTCAAGTCCTTGGTTCTACAAGCAGCATCATTTTCAAGAAAACGAGATCGTATTTTATAAGTACAGTGATTGTAATAGGTGATGTCTTGAGGTTACGTTGATACGCCCTTTTCTTTTATTGCAATGAAATGCATGCAACATTACTAAATATTTTCATTAATTTTTTTTTAATTAAATCATCAAGTACCGTTGAATTATTCTACAAGACAAGCAGAAACACTATTTCACCAGGCATTCAAACTGCATATATGTTGTGGACATCATTAGAGTTATCATTAGATAAGTATAATTATTAATGTTACAAGATTTACTTTTGACTTCAGTCTCAGCTTTCTCAAACTTACTTGCAGTAGCAGCAACAGCATAAACCAGTGACAGTCCATACCTAAGGCGAGGAAAGAGTGAGTCAACGAATTATTTACTGAACATATTAAATAATATTATAATTAATTGCTTAATTTCAATATTAATATTCTATAAATTTTGCAGATGCAGCACTAATCAAAGAATAGCAGGAAGAATAGCCAGCAAGAAGATTCAAAGATTCAAAGACACAAGGCAGTCATTATTTTAAAATGATATATAGTTTCTTTTGTCATCCAGCGAAAGGTGGTCGTTGCCCTCAGTAAGTGCTTTTATCGTGTGTAGTTTATTGTCAGAACACTCTGAGCGCTTATATACAAAATTTCATGTCTGATGGATCATTTTTTTTTTATATCACTTTTTCAATATTTTCAGGCTCAATAGTTGAATTTCTTAAAATTGATAAATCAAAAAGACATGAAACTTTGCATTCAAGCCCTCTGAGTGTATTTTAACAAATACCTGTTCTTACAATATTGTTACGTGTGAGCCTATCTCGGTTCACGCACGTACGAAGGGTTCTGAGGTGTTCGTGTCATTCCAAGCCGAGACTCGAAACGATGCAGTGAAATACAACTAGAGTTAAAGGATACTTGAGTTATTTATTAAAATACTTATAGGCGCGAGAGAGATAATCCTAACACGCGTTCGCGATGCAACTGATCGACGTCCTCTCGTGAATTCGTTATCCGATCGTCCTCGTCCCTCGTACCTCGCTTCCGTCCTCTCTCTGACCCCGCTTTCGTTCTCTTTCTTTCTGTCTTCTGGATGCGCTTCCCTTGGTTTTTATATCTCTGTCTTGGGGGTCGTAAGTGGGGGATCATTGCTCATCGGCTGTTCGTTTCTTCCCCCTAATTCGATGTCCAGATCTCGTGCCGGTGATTCAGTGCCTCGCGGATTCGCTGTTCTGCTGACTGGCATTGGTTGATGTCATGCACCTTCGACATTCGACGTCCTCTATCAACGCTCGGCATATTGCTGACCGGGAGTTTGTGTTGGGCTACGTGTCTTCGTTCTTCGAGAGTCTGTATGAGTTCATGGCCGCACGCGCTTTCTCTCTGGAAGCTACCACTCGTAACAATATTCAACACCAAGCAGAAGCTATTTGTTGCGCTCAAAAAGTGCTTGTGTCAAATTTAAAGCGAAGTTTGCCTTACTTGGTATTAAGTGTTGTAACAACAGGTAATTGTCGCAGAACACTCTGAGGGCTTGCATACAAAATTTCATGTGTCCAATGCTTCAATTTTAAAAAATTGAATAATGAAGTCGAAAATTTTGAAAAATTGAAATTTATAAAAACTTGTTCATCGAACAGTCATGAAATTATACTTGCAAGCCCTCTGATAGTATTTCAACAGATCTCTGTTCATACGTAACTGAACACCATGCAAGAAGATATTTATTACACTTTATATGTGCTATTGTTGTCTAAGTGTAGATCAATGCTTGCTTCTGTTTGGTATAAAGTCATGGAACATCAATTATTCCATAAAATAAACTGAGTTCCCTTGCATATAAAATATTATAATTCATTTATAGACCACTTCCATTGAAATTTTAACATTTTTTATATTTTACAGAACAAGCAGGAGTCGTATAACAACATGTAGCTATAACACCAGTGCCTGCATGATAATATAAAATTCGACTATACTATGATCAATATTTCAAGATTGCTGCTGTCATCACAATGTATGGGATATAATGGTTAAAGGTTAAATAGATTCCTAAGTAAAATTTACATAAAATGTATAATTAAAGAGCTAGCCTCTAAAGTAAATTGTTTATTTCATATGAAAATGCTATGGTTTTATTTCATTAGTAATGACTTTTTATCTTAACCTTTAGAGGACGGGATTTGGGTTTACTGTTTTCTCTCACTTTTCTATAGAAATCGAGTTTTTGTGATGTCTCACATCTCAAAACTAACACATGTAAAGGGTCGATCATGGGCATGGCCCGTATAGGGGCCATCCCGTCCTCTAAAGGTTAAAGCCATGTGAAACCGTGAATTTCAATATTTTTTAAATCAATATTCAAGCGTTTATTCGGAAAAATAATTTCGTCAAGCGCTCCGCACACATAAACACTATATTCAGGAATTTTTTTTGAGTGATTCTATTAGCATTTTCGTTAGCTACGCTCGTTTGAAAAGTGGGTCAATTGCAGATTCCTACTTACCGACAGTACGGTTTTTATTTAATTAAATAAATTCTCATCATTTTTTTGAAAAAACACGTTCGTCAAGCGCGATCCGTATATGTTAATACTATATCAGATTTTTTTTTTTTTGATGAATCTATTGGTATTTTCATGAGATGTACTCGTTTGAAAATTATGTCGGTATTTAAAATCACCTTAATTCCCAAAAATTTTAATTTTTTTTAATAAATTCGAAAGATTCTGTTTCAATAATTATATTGCATCAAGTTAAACTTTTTTGAAAAACAGTTATCTCGATGAAACAATTTCATTTTTGAATTTTCGCGCTTTCATATTGATTGAACGAGGATGTCTGTGATTGGTCCAATAGACGCGCTTATTATAGATATATGTATAGAACGATGCTCTCTTGTTTTAAACAATTAATATCGGCTTTGTTCGATACTTACATTCTTTCTTTGTGGTTCTGCTACGAGAGAAGACTGTGACTTGCTGCATAATCGCTGATTTCTGCGCATATATTTAAAACATTCTTAAACATATTTTTTATTTTATTTAAATATTTTTTTTCCATTTTAATCTTATTTTTTTCTTAGGAAATAACTCTTTTTCAACAACTTACACTGAGAAAAAAATTTCATTGAATCAATTAAATCAATGTTATTGAAAATAATATAATTGATTCAATCAAATAAAAATTCAATTTAATGAAATTGAATTCCCAAAAATAGTTTGATTCAATGTAATATTTTATCCAAGGGATAATAATTGATGTAATTAAATAATTATTTCGAACAATTTTCTATGAACATTAAATCAATAATTGATTATGTTAAGTCAATGAGTTATGAATATATCAAATATTTAATAGCAGCAACTAAAATATTGTATGATAATATTCCAATTAAATATTTAATTAATTCTTAAAAAATATTTAATAAAATTAAATAAATATTTACTATAATAAATTAATATTTTCTTTATTTGAATTAAATGTTATTGTCCGAATGCCATTTGATTCTAAATATGTTAAGCGCTCGTGGTGCTATCTTAATAGTTTTGAATTTTTAATCGGACTTCAACGAGCAAATCTCTTATGCGTTAGTCGAATGTCTATTCTCAAATCGAGAAAGGTAGCTTTTGTTTAAGCTTTCTCCTCTCTCGATAAGAATTTTTTGACAAACGGCGACACACATAAGAAAAAAATTATATATATTCCATTATATTTTATTCCGAAATTAATAGTTATTCATTTTAAAAAAATTTTTTTCTTATGTGTGTCGCCGTTTGTCAAAAAATTCTTATCGAGAGAGGAGAAAGCTTAAACAAAAGCTACCTTTCTCGATTTGAGAATAGACATTCGACTAACGCATAAGAGATTTGCTCGTTGAAGTCCGATTAAAAATTCAAAACTATTAAGATAGCACCACGAGCGCTTAACATATTTAGAATCAAATGGCATTCGTACACTAAAATGCCTTTTCTTGTATAATCTTAGTTCCAACCTTTTGACACTAGATGGCAACCAATTTTTCAAATCCACATATAAAATTACAACTTACACACTATAAGAATTCAGAGTAATTTTATTATTTTGGAGTCGAATATATGTCTACTTGGGTCTTCCTGACGAGTCCACCAAGTACGACAAGGACGAAACTCCCCGATATTATATTTTATTCCGAAATTAATAGTTATTCATTTTAAAAAAATTTTTTTCTTATGTGTGTCGCCGTTTGTCAAAAAATTCTTATCGAGAGAGGAGAAAGCTTAAACAAAAGCTACCTTTCTCGATTTGGGAATAGACATTCGACTAACGCATAAGAGATTTGCTCGTTGAAGTCCGATTAAAAATTCAAAACTATTAAGATAGCACCACGAGCGCTTAACATATTTAGAATCAAATGGCATTCGGACACTAAAATGCCTTTTCTTGTATAATCTTAGTTCCAACCTTTTGACACTAGATGGCAACCAATTTTTCAAATCCACATATAAAATTACAACTTACACACTATAAGAATTCAGAGTAATTTCATTATTTTGGAGTCGAAGATATGTCTACTTGGGTCTTCCTGACGAGTCCACCAAGTACGACAAGGACGAAACTCCCCGATATTATATTTTATTCCGAAATTAATAGTTATTCATTTAAAAAAAATTTTTCTTATGTGTGTCGCCGTTTGTCAAAAAATTCTTATCGAGAGAGGAGAAAGCTTAAACAAAAGCTACCTTTCTCGATTTGAGAATAGACATTCGACTAACGCATAAGAGATTTGCTCGTTGAAGTCCGATTAAAAATTCAAAACTATTAAGATAGCACCACGAGCGCTTAACATATTTAGAATCAAATGGCATTCGGACACTAAAATGCCTTTTCTTGTATAATCTTAGTTCCAACCTTTTGACACTAGATGGCAACCAATTTTTCAAATCCACATATAAAATTACAACTTACACACTATAAGAATTCAGAGTAATTTCATTATTTTGGAGTCGAAGATATGTCTACTTGGGTCTTCCTGACGAGTCCACCAAGTACGACAAGGACGAAACTCCCCGATATTATATTTTATTCCGAAATTAATAGTTATTCATTTTAAAAAAATTTTTTTCTTATGTGTGTCGCCGTTTGTCAAAAAATTCTTATCGAGAGAGGAGAAAGCTTAAACAAAAGCTACCTTTCTCGATTTGAGAATAGACATTCGACTAACGCATAAGAGATTTGCTCGTTGAAGTCCGATTAAAAATTCAAAACTATTAAGATAGCACCACGAGCGCTTAACATATTTAGAATCAAATGGCATTCGGACACTAAAATGCCTTTTCTTGTATAATCTTAGTTCCAACCTTTTGACACTAGATGGCAACCAATTTTTCAAATCCACATATAAAATTACAACTTACACACTATAAGAATTCAGAGTAATTTCATTATTTTGGAGTCGAAGATATGTCTACTTGGGTCTTCCTGACGAGTCCACCAAGTACGACAAGGACGAAACTCCCCGATATTATATTTTATTCCGAAATTAATAGTTATTCATTTTAAAAAATTTTTTTCTTATGTGTGTCGCCGTTTGTCAAAAAATTCTTATCGAGAGAGGAGAAAGCTTAAACAAAAGCTACCTTTCTCGATTTGAGAATAGACATTCGACTAACGCATAAGAGATTTGCTCGTTGAAGTCCGATTAAAAATTCAAAACTATTAAGATAGCACCACGAGCGCTTAACATATTTAGAATCAAATGGCATTCGGACACTAAAATGCCTTTTCTTGTATAATCTTAGTTCCAACCTTTTGACACTAGATGGCAACCAATTTTTCAAATCCACATATAAAATTACAACTTACACACTATAAGAATTCAGAGTAATTTCATTATTTTGGAGTCGAAGATATGTCTACTTGGGTCTTCCTGACGAGTCCACCAAGTACGACAAGGACGAAACTCCCCGATATTATATTTTATTCCGAAATTAATAGTTATTCATTTAAAAAAAATTTTTTTCTTATGTGTGTCGCCGTTTGTCAAAAAATTCTTATCGAGAGAGGAGAAAGCTTAAACAAAAGCTACCTTTCTCGATTTGAGAATAGACATTCGACTAACGCATAAGAGATTTGCTCGTTGAAGTCCGATTAAAAATTCAAAACTATTAAGATAGCACCACGAGCGCTTAACATATTTAGAATCAAATGGCATTCGGACACTAAAATGCCTTTTCTTGTATAATCTTAGTTCCAACCTTTTGACACTAGATGGCAACCAATTTTTCAAATCCACATATAAAATTACAACTTACACACTATAAGAATTCAGAGTAATTTCATTATTTTGGAGTCGAAGATATGTCTACTTGGGTCTTCCTGACGAGTCCACCAAGTACGACAAGGACGAAACTCCCCGATATTATATTTTATTCCGAAATTAATAGTTATTCATTTTAAAAAAATTTTTTTCTTATGTGTGTCGCCGTTTGTCAAAAAATTCTTATCGAGAGAGGAGAAAGCTTAAACAAAAGCTACCTTTCTCGATTTGAGAATAGACATTCGACTAACGCATAAGAGATTTGCTCGTTGAAGTCCGATTAAAAATTCAAAACTATTAAGATAGCACCACGAGCGCTTAACATATTTAGAATCAAATGGCATTCGGACACTAAAATGCCTTTTCTTGTATAATCTTAGTTCCAACCTTTTGACACTAGATGGCAACCAATTTTTCAAATCCACATATAAAATTACAACTTACACACTATAAGAATTCAGAGTAATTTCATTATTTTGGAGTCGAAGATATGTCTACTTGGGTCTTCCTGACGAGTCCACCAAGTACGACAAGGACGAAACTCCCCGATATTATATTTTATTCCGAAATTAATAGTTATTCATTTTAAAAAATTTTTTCTTATGTGTGTCGCCGTTTGTCAAAAAATTCTTATCGAGAGAGGAGAAAGCTTAAACAAAAGCTACCTTTCTCGATTTGAGAATAGACATTCGACTAACGCATAAGAGATTTGCTCGTTGAAGTCCGATTAAAAATTCAAAACTATTAAGATAGCACCACGAGCGCTTAACATATTTAGAATCAAATGGCATTCGGACACTAAAATGCCTTTTCTTGTATAATCTTAGTTCCAACCTTTTGACACTAGATGGCAACCAATTTTTCAAATCCACATATAAAATTACAACTTACACACTATAAGAATTCAGAGTAATTTCATTATTTTGGAGTCGAAGATATGTCTACTTGGGTCTTCCTGACGAGTCCACCAAGTACGACAAGGACGAAACTCCCCGATATTATATTTTATTCCGAAATTAATAGTTATTCATTTAAAAAAATTTTTTCTTATGTGTGTCGCCGTTTGTCAAAAAATTCTTATCGAGAGAGGAGAAAGCTTAAACAAAAGCTACCTTTCTCGATTTGAGAATAGACATTCGACTAACGCATAAGAGATTTGCTCGTTGAAGTCCGATTAAAAATTCAAAACTATTAAGATAGCACCACGAGCGCTTAACATATTTAGAATCAAATGGCATTCGGACACTAAAATGCCTTTTCTTGTATAATCTTAGTTCCAACCTTTTGACACTAGATGGCAACCAATTTTTCAAATCCACATATAAAATTACAACTTACACACTATAAGAATTCAGAGTAATTTCATTATTTTGGAGTCGAAGATATGTCTACTTGGGTCTTCCTGACGAGTCCGCCAAGTACGACAAGGACGAAACTCCCCGATATTATATTTTATTCCGAAATTAATAGTTATTCATTTTAAAAAAATTTTTTTCTTATGTGTGTCGCCGTTTGTCAAAAAATTCTTATCGAGAGAGGAGAAAGCTTAAACAAAAGCTACCTTTCTCGATTTGAGAATAGACATTCGACTAACGCATAAGAGATTTGCTCGTTGAAGTCCGATTAAAAATTCAAAACTATTAAGATAGCACCACGAGCGCTTAACATATTTAGAATCAAATGGCATTCGGACACTAAAATGCCTTTTCTTGTATAATCTTAGTTCCAACCTTTTGACACTAGATGGCAACCAATTTTTCAAATCCACATATAAAATTACAACTTACACACTATAAGAATTCAGAGTAATTTCATTATTTTGGAGTCGAAGATATGTCTACTTGGGTCTTCCTGACGAGTCCACCAAGTACGACAAGGACGAAACTCCCCGATATTATATTTTATTCCGAGATTAATAGTTATTCATTTTAAAAAAATTTTTTTCTTATGTGTGTCGCCGTTTGTCAAAAAATTCTTATCGAGAGAGGAGAAAGCTTAAACAAAAGCTACCTTTCTCGATTTGAGAATAGACATTCGACTAACGCATAAGAGATTTGCTCGTTGAAGTCCGATTAAAAATTCAAAACTATTAAGATAGCACCACGAGCGCTTAACATATTTAGAATCAAATGGCATTCGGACACTAAAATGCCTTTTCTTGTATAATCTTAGTTCCAACCTTTTGACACTAGATGGCAACCAATTTTTCAAATCCACATATAAAATTACAACTTACACACTATAAGAATTCAGAGTAATTTCATTATTTTGGAGTCGAAGATATGTCTACTTGGGTCTTCCTGACGAGTCCACCAAGTACGACAAGGACGAAACTCCCCGATATTATATTTTATTCCGAAATTAATAGTTATTCATTTTAAAAAATTTTTTCTTATGTGTGTCGCCGTTTGTCAAAAAATTCTTATCGAGAGAGGAGAAAGCTTAAACAAAAGCTACCTTTCTCGATTTGAGAATAGACATTCGACTAACGCATAAGAGATTTGCTCGTTGAAGTCCGATTAAAAATTCAAAACTATTAAGATAGCACCACGAGCGCTTAACATATTTAGAATCAAATGGCATTCGGACACTAAAATGCCTTTTCTTGTATAATCTTAGTTCCAACCTTTTGACACTAGATGGCAACCAATTTTTCAAATCCACATATAAAATTACAACTTACACACTATAAGAATTCAGAGTAATTTCATTATTTTGGAGTCGAAGATATGTCTACTTGGGTCTTCCTGACGAGTCCACCAAGTACGACAAGGACGAAACTCCCCGATATTATATTTTATTCCGAAATTAATAGTTATTCATTTTAAAAAAATTTTTTTCTTATGTGTGTCGCCGTTTGTCAAAAAATTCTTATCGAGAGAGGAGAAAGCTTAAACAAAAGCTACCTTTCTCGATTTGAGAATAGACATTCGACTAACGCATAAGAGATTTGCTCGTTGAAGTCCGATTAAAAATTCAAAACTATTAATAAATGTTATTAAGTATTAAATAAATGAAAAAGTAAATTTATAAAATATTTTTTAGTTACAATGTAATTTTTACTTAATGTAAGAAAACAAAATTGATACTACTGAAATTAATATAATTTAATATTTATTTAAAGAAACTAAAATGTAATTTCGAAACAGTCAAATATTGAAGTGACATAATTAAATATTTTGTTGACCAATATCCAGACAGATTTAAAAATAAATAAATATTTAATAAATTTAATTAGTGAATTTAATTATATAGAGTAGATATTTATTTGATTCAAGTAATCGAGTAGCAAAATATCGAAAAAGGTACATATTTGTCTCCGTTCAATATGTATTTGATATAAGTGAAATTTGACATCGAAACAATCAAATATTAAAATGATATATCATTAAAAATATTACTTATGTCGACTGCAATTTAATATCAACTGATAAGAATTTTTCCATCGGTCTTACAGTCTTACAAATTAAATTAAAATAATTAATATTTATGGCAGTCAGATTGCCCTTGTTTATAATCACCCCCGCAGAATCTGAAATAAAAACTTAATTAAAACCTGGAAATAACTTTGTTAGCAAAGGACGATCTGACTGCCCACCACCACCACATTGTCCGACGTTTCGAGCCTGCTCCGGCTCCTTCTCAGAGACTGAAATAAAACCCGCGATACACCTCCTTATATACCATGCACCCATACCCCCTTCTTTTCTCTTACCCCACCACCCTCCACATTCCCCTCTCCAACTTGCCATTCTCACTTAAATTAATAAAGAATGATAAATGTTATCTAATTTACTTGACTCTATCATTAAATTTACATTATTCCGATTTCTTAGAATGTGAATACTTTCAAGGCTTTCCCTCTTATATTTATTCTTAATCCCCTGTTCCAAAATATCCACACTCCCAAAATCGAAAGAATGCAAACTATTTAAACAATGTTCTTTCAAACCCGATGTACAACTTGAGCTGCGTAAACTATATTGATGTTCATATATTCTCTTTTTCAAATATCTATCCGTTTGTGTTACGATATAAACGGATCTCATATCGTAACACTCCCTTTGACCTACTAACTTCTTGTTCTGTTACCTGCGTCAAAGAGAGTTTCTGATTGGATGACGTTCACAAGGCATCCGTCCGCCTTGCTCTCACGAGGACCTCTCGTTCTCAGCTTATTCGTCACACGCCCCCATAAGCGTGCGATATAGGGGATAGTTCAGTGAAGCGATTGCGTCCAACAAAATTCCGAAGATTAGAAGGATTAGGGTATGATTGTAGGGCTACTCGACTGAACAATAAAAATTAACAGACCTGTGAAATTATTTCAAGTTCTTATCCCTTTATTATAATCATTTATACAATCCAAAAATGATAACTAAAACTAAACCCTAATTCCTCAAAGGAGTTCGGCAATTCCCGTCTTACGCCTATGTAAACGCGCCTTAAGGTTCGAGAAAACGCGGGAGCGCGGAGAGTCTACTTAACTAATGATTATATCCCGGGATCCTTCTTCTGAAATACACTAAAGCCCCGTTGCAGAAATGATGACACGTTAACCCCCCTATTGGGGACACCGCAGTAGAGAATCACGAAGTGTGATGATACCCGTTATTACTTATTTGTGTAAGCGTGGATATATAAGAGCCTGTCTCGTGGCGTGAAGTATAAACTAGACTGTCTAAACGTTAACTACTATAATTTAGACCAAGCGCGACCCTAATACTATGTCCCTATGTGAACGCACCTTGATGTCGGAGAGGCGGCGCAGCACCGTCGTATAGTCGCATATGTCGCGGGTGGCGCGCGGCCTTCTATGTAGAGCTATACTCGCCGGCAAAAGCAGCAGAACAGCCGTCTCGCTCCCGCGGCAGCCGAACGACGACGCTGGACACCCGGGTGGCACGAGGAGGGTGTTGTCCGAGGAACGGAAGGAGGTGGAAAACCGCAAGATATTCGATACCTGGCTGAGCGGATCCCTGCGGCGAAGATATCTCCGATGTCAGTTAAGTGCCTCCTTTTTGATGGTTATTTATTAGTTGAAAATCCCAACAAGAAGGACTGAGTACTCTGTGTGATGTTGTTTTTCCTTTGATTTCTTCTAGTTACAGCAGAGAGGAAATCTGAAGGTGCGGGTCAAGGCCAGAGGACTCCTTCCACCCAGTGTATTGCTTCAGCTGTAGTGTATTTGTATTTATGCGCCTACATATGGGTATGCATAGTGAGGCGTACTGCTGTGTTTATATATATATATATATATATATATATATAATGTGAGTGTGGATATATGCATCTAGATTCTAATCTACTTGATGCTTCACTGCACTGTGTGTTTAAGACCTGTGTGGCTCCATCGGATCAGGCTGCGTTGCTATGATGTTCCCATGTGCTCCGCTGTCGTGCTACACTCACCAGTATCTGCGGAGGGGATGATGCTAGGTGTCGATTAAGGAAAGGCGAAGGGTTGACTGACACTCCTTCGAGCTTCGACTCTTGTCGAAGAATCTGAACTCCTATAGGGCGAGGAAAGAGAAGGTACAAGGGGAAGCAGGACAGTTGAGGATGTCACCTGGCCTTCGTCCACCACTACAGGGAGCAAGACCGTAATTCCCTGCTTATTGCAGGGGGGTGAGTCAAAAAAAGAAAAGCTGGATATTAATTGTATGGGTACAAGCAGCTAACATCAGTTCACGAGTACCTACGCACTTATGAGTACATGCATGGTATACCTCTCACTGATGGTATATGCATGTAATGACTATTTTTCTATGCGACTTAGAGCTGAGGTTTATTTGACGTACATACAAGGTATTATATTGATAAGCGAGATATCGATATTTATGATGAACTTTATAATAATATAAATAATAAAAAGTAAAAAAAATATATAATAATAAAAAGTAAAAGAAAAGTGAAAAAAAAGGAAAAGGGAAATTTTTGCACTTATGCCGGGTAGATGATCCTAAGTCTTATTTGTTTATTTATTATTCTATTGATTCTAGGGGTACAACTAGAGAAGAGGAAAAGGGAAAAGAGAAAAAAAAGGAGACGTAGAGAGGGCTCCGTCACAAACTCCCCAGCGACCTACTCGAAGGAGCTTCTACTACAAAAAGTGATCTGGTGGAGGTGCTTCTCCTGTCGAATAGCACTACCGAGTTCAATGAATCGCCTTTGGTAGCTGGTACGAGCCCTGGAATGGAACAACTAACAGCCTTATATTCTTTAACCAGCTGACGGATGAGACTAGGAACCAACAACTCTGATCTGAGGACTAGTTAGTTATTCTCGCTTCAAGGACTCGGGATTCCTCAATAAAACCCTTTTTATTGCGGCAAGGGTAACACTCGCGGCCTACACACATACACAAATCTCTACCGCGCGCTAGTTCACAACTTTGTTCGGAGAAGTCTATACCTTAAGGAAACAGTAATATGATACGAAAGGCAACTTACTTTGTGTAAATGGTGAATCACTCTAGTGCTGGTTCTCTACTGTGGTTGCAAATTATTTGATTATTATCGTTGATAGTCCGAGTTCGGTAGGATCTGCGTGCGATTTGTATTTGCGTGTAGTAATGTTCGCCGTATTATAATGCGTTATACTATGGTGGAATTTTTAAAACAAAACTGATGATCCGGGTTTTTTAATAATGTAGAAACATGTGCGAATAAAAAGAAAACTGTAAAAAAAATAATTTTGGCCACTGCGACTCTTTCAACGTATATATATAACTGGTTCTCGTAGACTTCGCTTAGTCTAAGCGTGAAGGCTGCTAATTTCTGACTGCCGAGTTGGCGTGGCATCGTCGAGCTGCCCGTCGCCTTGCCCCCTAATTGTCCTCGCTTTCTCTCTCGCACCCACGCACCATATGCTCCTTGACGACAATGTCGCACCGCTGTGCGACGCTTATCGTCGCTAAGGGGTGTCTTATTACTCGGCGCGTGTAGGAATGCGATTTTCGGCTACGAGGGGAGAGTGCTGCGTGGACGCAACTTGTTGCAGCTTTGGGCGATAAGCTCTTAACTAGGATCGCGTATACAAATTTTAAAATTTTACTGCGGGGAAAATATATGTTCCAATGAAAATCATTGTACTCATTATAATTTTAACCAATTGAAGAAAAAAGGTAAAGCCAAAAAGTTGTCACGTAACAGTTTGACCAATATAACAACCATTACAATCCCTACAATTAATTTTATAAACAATTCCCGATTTCAAACATTTATCATCCTTGTCTTTACAATTACTAAATAACCTTTCTAAATTATTATCATTTCTAAAGAAAACTTGAATATTATGTTTACTAAAAACCCTTCTAAT
Organism: Torymus aiolomorphi; assembly: GCA_036365515.1. Classification (NCBI taxonomy): domain Eukaryota; kingdom Metazoa; phylum Arthropoda; class Insecta; order Hymenoptera; family Torymidae; genus Torymus; species Torymus aiolomorphi. The sequence continues at coordinate 135,778,829 of CM070875.1, read as the reverse complement.
CCTTTCCGACAAACCTCTAACATATGGTAAACTAAAATATGCATTCTTTCCATTTCTATTCCTTGTTTGATTATCTACCCGCTGCTTCAATCCACCATTATAAATTTCCCACACTCTCTCATCAATCATTTTATCAATAAATTTTACGGGATAACTATTTTTAATAAATGTTTCTCTAACTAAATTTAAATTCTTTTTCCTAAAATCTTTATGTGACAATTTAATCGCTCTGTCAATGACACCTTTGATCGCACCTGTCTTGTTTCCGAATTGGTGGTGAGAATCAAAATTTAAAAATCTACCTGACCATGTAGGTTTTCTATACCAATCTAATTTCACTCTATTATTATTACCTCTAATGACTCTAATATCTAAAAAACTCAATTGATAATCTTTCTCAACTTCTTTTGTGAATTTAATTCTATCATGGATAGAATTAAACACATCCACCATTTCATCCACAAAACATTCTGGTACAACTGCAAAAATGTCATCAACATATCTTTTAAAAATAATTGGCTGAAAAACCAACTTATACAAAGCAATACTTTCCATTTTTTCCATTACTAAATTGGCTATAACAGGTGACAAAGGTGATCCCATTGGACAACCATATCTTTGTTCATATAGACTATTATCAAAAGAAAAAATTGTGTTTTTAAAAACCAAATTAAGTGCCTTTATAAATTCATCTTTTGTTAAACTAGTATGTACTTTAATTTCAGACCATTTATCTTGTATAATATCATTCAACAACTCTAAAGGTATATTTGTAAACAAAGATACTACATCCAATGAAACCATCCTATGATCATTCGGAATAATAATATCTTTCATTACACCATAAAAACTCCAACTATCTTTAATATATGAATTTGTTTTACCCACTATCTTGAACAATATATTAGACAAAAATCTAGCAAGTCTATACGTCGGAAAATTTATCGATGATATTATTATTCTATATGTCAACTGTTCTTTGTGAATCTTAGGAAGCCCATAACATTTAGCTACAGTGCCATTTTCACATTTTAAATATTTAAACATACTATCTTTAATATAAGCTTTTGTTTTCCAATGCATCAATAATTCTTTCAATTTATCTTGTAGTCTATTGATATGTGGATTCCTAATTTTCACATAAGTGGTATCATCCTCCAACATAAGTTGAATTTTATTAATATAATCCCTTTTATCTGAAACTACAGTTACATTTCCTTTATCTGCTTTTTGGAAGATCATATTCGGATTCTCTCTCAAGAATTTCTTCGTTATTTTTAATTCATGGAATAAATTACTGTTCAAATAATTATCAAATCTATGTTCTCTTTTAAAATTATCAACAACTTTAACTAAAGAACTCCTACATTCTTTTTTAAACTCCAGATTAAAACTACTCATACTACTTTCTACCTCAGCGATGATATTCTTGATCGGAAGAGCTTTACTTGAATATGATATTCCAAATTTAGCACCCTTTGACATGATATTTACCACTTCTTCTGGTATTACTTTGTCAGTTAAATTTCTAAACCAATCCTTATTAACATTGTTAGTTTGATTGACCTGAGAGTGTTTTCTATGCTTTAAATATTCAAATTTTCTTTTTAATTTACTCCTATGGTTATATTTTACTTTTTCGAAGTGCCTCTTTTGACCACGAAAAAATTCTTGCAAATCATTCTGTTCTATTTTATTATATAAATATCTTTCAAGCTCTAATAAATATTTATTCAAACGATTAATTTCCAAATTCAAATCTCTAATTTCTAAGTTAAGTAATTTATTTTTGAAAAAGAAAATATTTTTCCGTAGATCATAAGAAACTCTTTTATTGTAATCCCGATAAAAACCCTTATCATCAAATTTTTTTCCAATATGTTTAGGAAAAATATTTGATTTTTTACACCTTAGAAGAAAAGTGAGTTGCTCCTTTAAAATTACAATTCTTAAAACCATTTTTACCCATTTTGAGCAATAATCTTTTACCACCTTCCCATAAATTCCATATATATCTCTAAAAAACATTTTACCCCACCTTTAATAGACCTTAGTTTTATCATTAAAAATATTACTTATGTCGACTGCAATTTAATATCAACTGATAAGAATTTTTCCATCGGTCTTACAGTCTTACAAATTAAATTAAAATAATTAATATTTATGGCAGTCAGATTGCCCTTGTTTATAATCACCCCCGCAGAATCTGAAATAAAAACTTAATTAAAATCTGGAAAAAACTTTGTTAGCAAAGGACGATCTGACTGCCCACCACCACCACATTGTCCGACGTTTCGAGCCTGCTCCGGCTCCTCCTCAGGGACTGAAATAAAATCCGCGATACACCTCCTTATATACCATGCACCCATACCCCCTTCTTTTCTCTTACCCCACCACCCTCCACATTCTCCTCTCCAACTTGCCATTCTCACTTAAATTAATAAAGAATGATAAATGTTATCTAATTTACTTGACTCTATCATTAAATTTACATTATTCCGATTTCTTAGAATGTGAATACTTTCAAGGCTTTCCCTCTTATATTTATTCTTAATCCCCTGTTCCAAAATATCCACACTCCCAAAATCGAAAGAATGCAAACTATTTAAACAATGTTCTTTCAAACCCGATGCACAACTTGAGCTGCGTAAACTATATTGATGTTCATATATTCTCTTTTTCAAATATCTATCCGTTTGACCAATATAACAACCATTACAATCCCTACAATTAATTTTATAAACAATTCCCGATTTCAAACATTTATCATCCTTGTCTTTACAATTACTAAATAACCTTTCTAAATTATTATCATTTCTAAAGAAAACTTGAATATTATGTTTACTAAAAACCCTTCTAATCCTTTCCGACAAACCTCTAACATATGGTAAACTAAAATATGCATTCTTTCCATTTCTATTCCTTGATTGATTATCTACCCGCTGCTTCAATCCACCATTATAAATTTCTCACACTCTCTCATCAATCATTTTATCAATAAATTTTACGGGATAACTATTTTTAATAAATGTTTCTCTAACTAAATTTAAATTCTTTTTCCTAAAATCTTTATGTGACAATTTAATTGCTCTGTCAATGACACCTTTGATCGCACCTGTCTTGTTTCCGAATTGGTGGTGAGAATCAAAATTTATAAACAAGGGCAATCTGACTGCCATAAATATTAATTATTTTAATTTAATTTGTAAGACTGTAAGACCGATGGAAAAATTCTTATCAGTTGATATTAAAATGATATAATTACATATTTATCTTATAATATCCTAATTAAAACTACAAATAATTAAATATTTAATCGATACAATAAATGAGTTTAATTATGTAGATTGTCATCTACATAAGATTCATTAATTATATTGATTAAATATTTAATCATTTTTCAAACCTCTAAGCTTATAGGATAAAATATTTTTTAGTTACAATGTAATTTATACTTAATGTAAAAAAACAAAATTTATACTACTGAAATTAATATAATTTAATATTTATTTAAAGAAACTAAAATGTAATTTCGAAACAGTCAAATATTGAAGTAACATAATTAAATATTTTGTTCACCAATATCCAGACAGATTTAAAAATAAATAAATATTTAATCAATTTAATCAGTGAATTTAATTATATAGAGTAGATATTTATTTGATTCAAGTAATCGAGTAGCAAAATATCGAAAAAGGTACATATTTGTCTTCTTTCAATATGTATTTGATATAAGTGAACTTTGACGTCGAAACTATCAAATATTAAGGCCATGTGATACTCAACAAAAATCAATTCGGGCCCAGTCGGTAAAACAGTACGAAACAACTTTTCTACATTTAGAAGTAGATGGCGCTGGGGATATGAACAATCTATGAGTGCACTTTTTAGTTTTCGAAAACACTTATAGATGGCATGCATTCATACGAGAAATAATTTTTTCTCATAAAAAATTATGGAAATATTAATGTAAAGCTAATACATTTTTTCAAACAATAATTCTTAATAAATTTACGAGAATTTACAAGAATAAATGAAATGTCAAATGGTATCTTTGTAAACACCGTTTAACATAGATTTTAAGGTTATGTTTAGAGAATTGTAATTTAGCCTGTCGTATTTCGATGCAGTAGACCAAAATACAATTCCTCTCTTAAAAATATGATAGCCGGATGTTGTGAAGCCTCTATAACTATGATTTTGATTGGTCGTGTTAAGGAATAGGCGCGAAAATTTGCTGCTTCCGCTATATTTGAATTTTTTAAATTGAATTTTTATTCTCAATTATTTGAAACTAAATAATTAAATGATATTAGAATAAAAAGATTATTTTGTTCATGCTTTGAAAAATGATCTGATTATCCTATCATTTAAACTAATTAAAATGAAATCATAAAGGAAATCGTATATTCATAACCTGAAAAACAATATCGTACGCGTGCAGCGCGTTTGAATTTTGCTAGTACCATTCATATAATGGCTGATGAAAACAGATCGAGTATAACCAACGTGCGATGATTATTAGTCATTGATCAATTGCATGCTTTTCCTTTTGTTTAATTATAAGATGCGCAATGTGATAGGTGTATTCCACCTCACTGCATCCACAAATATTGTTTGCATCTCTGGCGTAAAGGTTTCTAGGGCATTTAATGTCTCACATATAAAAACTACTATTAGCATGTGTCATTTTCTGCATATGAAATACTAAGCAGTCTATTTCATAGTTTTTTTTTTTAATTATAAATTTCAGTAAATTCTTTATAAATTGGTCAAAAAATTACCAAGTACCAGTTACTGCAGTATTTTACGATAACATGCAATATCATAATCATTATATTTTGTTGTTGATCGTCACGAAATCAGTTTCTACAGTATTAAATAAAAAAACATTTACATGAAAAATAACATGCACATCTACTTATAAAAAATATTTTCTAACAAATCAACAGGCTAAAAATATTATACAAAATTATAATTAATTAATGAAAAAAATTAGCAAGTATTGTTGATTTCAATAAAATCATGCAATATTTTAACACATGCAAAATAATCTTGGATTATACATTGACAAAAAAATGATCAATCACTACAGTATTTTTGATAACATGCATTATCGTAAACAAAATGTTTTATTGCAATTTTGAATTGTAATGTTGATTAGAAATATAGTATATTACATACCTACGGAGTAAAAGTAAGAAATGTCTCAGATCACATGTAATTGTCGGCTGAGGCGAAGTCGAGGTTGACAAACATGTGATCTGAGGCTTTCTTTATTACTGGCCAAGTTGATTACAAATAAATTTTTTTCTCTATATTCTTTAATATTCTTTGATATTCTTTAATATTCTTTGATATTCTTTAATATTCTTTAATATTCTTTACTATTTTTCAATATTCCTTAGTATTATTCAATATTCTTCAATATTTTTCAATATTTTTCAACATTTTTCAATATTTTTTAATATTCTTCAATATTCTTCTGTATTCTTCAATATTCTTCTTAATTCTTCTGCGTAGTTCTATAGTTTGCTATTTTTTATATTGTAATTTTAAGCAGTCGATTTCATAGTTTTTTTTTTTAATTATATATTTCAGTAAATTCTTATAAATTGGTAAAAAAATTACCAATTACTAGATACTGCAGTATTTTACGATACCATGCAATATCGTAATCATTATAATTGTTTTTAATCGTCACAAAATCAGTTTCTACAGAATTAAATAAAAAAACATTTACATGAAAAATAACATGCACATCTACTTATAAAAAATATTTTCTAACAAATCAAAAGGCTAAAAATATTATACAAAATTATAATTAATTAATGAAAAAAATTAGCAAGTATTGTTGATTTCAATAAAAGTATGCAATATTTTAACACATGCACAATGATCTTGGATTATACATAGATAAAAAAATTATCAATTACTACAGTATTTTATGATAACATGCATTATCGTAAACATAATGTTTTATTGCAGATTGTTACGGAAATAGATTCCTGCAATATTAAATAAAAACAAAATATTTTCATCTACTCTTGATTTGACAGAGAGTCGGCCATACCTATGGGATATTCTAGGTGAAGTCAGCAGCTCAAAATTGTCAAATCGCTCAAAACTGGTTTTCCTTTAGTTTTTTATGAAAAAATATGTTCCTTAAATTTTAGGTTCATATTTGTAAAAATAAAAAAGGCCAACAGGCCAACGTCGCTGCCGTCGCCGACATTGTGTACTCGCGAATCTCGCGATGCTACATATTAAGTACCCATATGGTACAATATTCTATTTTTTTTTTTTTTTTTTTTTTTTTAATATTATGCAAAATCATGAGTGCATTTCCCTCCGTAATGACATTATGAATCATTCTGCAAAGTTTCACGTCGATCAAGAACTTTTGATACTCTAAATAAATATGCGTATTTCGCCTATAAGCATTTTTTTTTATTATAAATAATAAATATGCGCATTTCGTCTATACGAATTTTTATTATAATTGTGCGTATTTCGCCTATACGCATTTCTATTATAAATAAATGTGCGTATTTCACCTATACGCATTTCTATTATAAATAATTGTTCGTATTTCGCCTATATACATTTTTGATTATATATAATTATGCATATTTTGGCTATACGCATGTTCTATTATAAATAATAATGCGCATTTCGCCTATATGCATTTTTCAATATATATAATTGTGCGTATTTTTGTTGGCTATACGCATGTTCTATTATAAATAATAATGCGTTCTATTAGAAATAATGTTCTATTATAAATAATAAATCGCCTATACGCATTTTTCATTATAGATTATTGTGCGTATTTCACCTATACGCATTCTTTGTTATAAATAATAGTGCGCATTTCGCCTATGCGCATTTTTCATTATAGATAATTATATATTTAAAAACTAAATCCACGATAAACTAGGGGGGCCGAGCCTCCCTGCGTGTCTTCGACACGCCACCCCCCCCCCCCCCGCCCCCCACACCTGCTCCTCGCTTCGCTCGTCGCCCCCGTCTTCCTATGTAAAAACTTCGTTTTTACATAATAGGCCCGACCGCACTTTTCCGGAGAATCTTGTATTTTCATCAAAGCGAAACTTTGGACATTTCCAGTACTTATAAAAATTTAATATATAACAATCATAACATTATGTAATTCTAGCTACACTTTACTTTTTATAAGCCTAGTTTGTCAAGTATTGATCGTACATGAAAATATTAAACGGGAAAACGTTTTGTTTTCTTATAATGTACAACTTTTACATTTATAAATTGTATGAAAGAAAATCATGTCAAGTTATAATCAAAAAAGTCCATTTTATGTATATTTTAGCATTTAAAATCGTTTTTATAAGGCTAATTCATTAGGAGCTGATTTAACACAAAAATGTTCAATGGCAAAAAGTTTTATTTCAATATTATCTATAACTTTTAAATTTAATATTTTTGTGTAAAATCAAATCCTGACAAGTTATAGCCGAAAATCCTCCATTTTATGTTATTTTAGCGTTTAAAACCATTTTTACAACCATAACTCGTCAGGAGTTGATTTTACACAAAAATGTTAAATGAAAAAAGTTTTATTTTAATATTATCTACAACTTTTATACTTAACATTTTTGGGTAAAATCAAATCCTGTCAAGTTATAACCGAAAATCGTCTATTTTTGACCTTTTGCCGTTTTTCGCGTTTATTTTGGCAAATATTGCTCGTAGAGAAAAGTGTCGAACAGAAAAAATGTGTATTTTGATTAGTTTTAGCAGATAGACCTGTAGATAATTAATTTTTCTAGACATTAGGCTTAAAAGTCGATTTTTTGAGATATTTCTTTGTGCTCCCATTTCACAAATTTTACATCGATCTTTCTCAATAGGATTCCAGCACTTAGCTATAATTAGAGGAGTATTTTCCTGCAATCCCGATGAAATTGATCGAAAATTCGCTGAAATAATCCATAAACTTGATTGAATACGAACGTACATCATAAAAAACACCTAAAATGAATTATTTCTGGGTGGAAAATAGTTTTTATACAGTAAATTGCTAGTTTTCGGGGAGTTACAATTTTCACTCTGGTAAAAATATAAAATTCTCCCGAGAATCGGTCGTGCCTAAAAATTATAGACGCAGGTTAGCCGATTTCTTCTGACCTCAGTAATTGTCTGAATTCAGGATATCGCCTCGAGTGATTACAAAGGCATTCCCAAAAGCAGATATTACAAACAAGAATTACAACGACGAAAGATTCAAAATTTAATTAAAGAACTTTACTATTTATAGAACCATAGCTTCTTACCATAAAGACCAGTAACTGAACGCGGCTGGTGATGTGAAATTGTTAAAGCAGCAACTTAAGATGATCAGATCTGCAGGAGCTTTTAGCCCATATAAAATACACGTCCGTCATCTGGTCCCAATCAACTTGCTTGCAGTAAGCTACTCACCAGATAATTTTTTTAACGAGTTCAGAGGTTTTGAAAATCCACATAAAATGTCAGCCAAACATCTCGTTCCAATAAAAAGCTACAGCAGTTTACGACGCCGCGATGTCGTCTGCAAGAGCTCTTCACCCTAGGCCAAAAAACATAATTACAACAAGAATAAATTGGCTGCGGAGGGAGTACAGAGAAGCCATACTCCTGTCAAAAGGGTAGAAAATTATTGCAGGATACGTGCTAGCTGAAAGGTATAAACCAATAAACTTGCTTACAGTAAGCTACTCACCAGATAGATTTTTTTAACGAGTTCAGAGGTTATAAAGGTCCACATAAAATGTCAGTCCAACATCTTGTCCCAATAAGAAGCTGCAGGAGTTTACGACGCCGCGATGTCGTCTGCAGGAGCTCTTCACCCTAGGCCAAAAAACATAATTACAACAAGAATAAATTGGTTGCGGAGGGAGTACAGAGAAGCCATACTCCTGTCAAAAGGGTAGAAAATTATTGCAGGATACGTGCTAGCTGAAAGGTATAGACCAATTAACTTGCTTACAGTAAGCTACTCACCAGATAGTTTTTTTTAACGAGTTCAGAGGTTATAAAGGTCCACATAAAATGTCAGTCCAACATCTTGTCCCAATAAAAAGCTGCAGGAGTTTACGACGCCGCGATGTCGTCTGCAGGAGCTCTTCACCCTAGGCCAAAAAACATAATTACAACAAGAATAAATTGGCTGCGGAGGGAGTACAGAGAAGCCATACTCCTGTCAAAAGGGTAAAAAATTATTGCAGGATACGTGCTAGCTGAAAGGTATAGACCAATAAACTTGCTTACAGTAAGCTACTCACCAGATAGATTTTTTTAACGAGTTCAGAGGTTATAAAGGTCCACATAAAATGTCAGTCCAACATCTTGTCCCAATAAAAAGCTGCAGGAGTTTACGACGCCGCGATGTCGTCTGCAGGAGCTCTTCACCCTAGGCCAAAAAACATAATTACAACAAGAATAAATTGGTTGCGGAGGGAGTACAGAGAAGCCATACTCCTGTCAAAAGGGTAGAAAATTATTGCAGGATACGTGCTAGCTGAAAGGTATAGACCAATTAACTTGCTTACAGTAAGCTACTCACCAGATAGTTTTTTTTAACGAGTTCAGAGGTTATAAAGGTCCACATAAAATGTCAGTCCAACATCTTGTCCCAATAAAAAGCTGCAGGAGTTTACGACGCCGCGATGTCGTCTGCAGGAGCTCTTCACCCTAGGCCAAAAAACATAATTACAACAAGAATAAATTGGCTGCGGAGGGAGTACAGAGAAGCCATACTCCTGTCAAAAGGGTAAAAAATTATTGCAGGATACGTGCTAGCTGAAAGGTATAGACCAATAAACTTGCTTACAGTAAGCTACTCACCAGATAGATTTTTTTAACGAGTTCAGAGGTTATAAAGGTCCACATAAAATGTCAGTCCAACATCTTGTCCCAATAAAAAGCTGCAGGAGTTTACGACGCCGCGATGTCGTCTGCAGGAGCTCTTCACCCTAGGCCAAAAAACATAATTACAACAAGAATAAATTGGTTGCGGAGGGAGTACAGAGAAGCCATACTCCTGTCAAAAGGGTAGAAAATTATTGCAGGATACGTGCTAGCTGAAAGGTATAGACCAATTAACTTGCTTACAGTAAGCTACTCACCAGATAGATTTTTTTAACGAGTTCAGAGGTTATAAAGGTCCACATAAAATGTCAGTCCAACATCTTGTCCCAATAAAAAGCTGCAGGAGTTTACGACGCCGCGATGTCGTCTGCAGGAGCTCTTCACCCTAGGCCAAAAAACATAATTACAACAAGAATAAATTGGCTGCGGAGGGAGTACAGAGAAGCCATACTCCTGTCAAAAGGGTAAAAAATTATTGCAGGATACGTGCTAGCTGAAAGGTATAGACCAATAAACTTGCTTACAGTAAGCTACTCACCAGATAGATTTTTTTAACGAGTTCAGAGGTTATAAAGGTCCACATAAAATGTCAGTCCAACATCTTGTCCCAATAAAAAGCTGCAGGAGTTTACGACGCCGCGATGTCGTCTGCAGGAGCTCTTCACCCTAGGTCAAAAAACATAATTACAACAAGAATAAGTTGGCTGCGGAGGGAGTACAGAGAAGCCATACTCCTGTCAAAAGGGTAGAAAATTATTGCAGGATAGGTGCTAATTGTAAAGTAAGCAAATATACTTTCTTACACCAAGATACTCACCAGAATATTTTTATTATTCGTGTCGACATAAAAAATATGCCTTGGTCATCTGGTCCTAATAAATAATGGTAACAGTGGGAGTTCAAGATGTTGCGATGTCGTCTACAGGAGCTCTTCGCCCTAGGCAACAAAATATAATTATAACAGGAATAACTTGGCAGAGGAGAGAGTGCAGAGAAGCTACGCTCTTGTCAAAGGGTAGGAAATTATTGCAGGATAGGTGCTAGCTTTAAAGTAAGCCAATAAACTTTCTTACATTAAGCTACTCACCAGAAAATGTTTCCGAAAAATATATATTCAATTTCTTGTGATATTTGCAATAATTGTGTTATTTTCTATAATTTTCAATAAAATCACAAAACTTTTTTTCTCTTTTAGTAAGATCATTATATATGCAATATTAGGATAAACTTTTTAATTGAATTGCTGTTCATTGAATGTTTAGTTGGGTTTAATTATCCTTCTACATCCGAAAAAGAAAACAAACATACAGGGATCTATTTTCTATATAAAAAGTGAGATTCAGTATGCTAAATAAGTTTTTTATCTTTTTTTATTTTTTAGGATGTAGATGGATAATTAATTCCATCTAGACATTCAAAGAATGGTAATGCTATTGAAAAGTTTATCAAGAAAAAAGGATTATGTAGATTTTGAAAATGAATCCATCTAATTTATCATTAACATGTCCCTGTCTTTAAAGTAAGATAGAATTATGTGCTACCATTGCATGTATAATTTGCTCACTAAAAGAGGAAAGAAGCTTTGTGATTTTATTGAATATTGGAGAAAAAAACACAAATAATGCAATAATCGCAAGAAATTGAATATATTCAGGTAATATAATCCTTTTAATAAATTAACTTCATAATAAATAACTTGATTTGATTCCTTATGGGCCATGACAGCTAAAAAGACATAGAGCACAACTAGAATGCACAAGAAGACACAACGGGTCTGTGTGTCGTTGTGTGTTCTTGGTCTATAGCCTAGTAGTTCTAACCTATTAAAAATGATATCTCTTTCGACAATTGATTTTTCTCTGTGGATTTCACATATATATGTAGAATGTATACTGGTCTAAATAAATTTTTATTCCAATTTAAATAAGTTTAGTTTTTAATAGGTTATGACAACTAGAAAATAGACAAGAACACCCGACACACAGTGCCGTTGTGCCTTCTTGTGCATTGCTGTTGTGCTCTATGTCTTTTTAGCTGTCATGGCCCATACGGAATCAAGTCAAATTATTTATTATGAAGTCAATTAATGAAAAATATTATATTACCTGAATATATTCAATTTCTTGCGATATTTGCTTTTTGTGTTTTTTTTCCAATATTCAATAAAATCACAAAGCTTCTTTTCTCTTTTAGTGAGGGAATTATACTTGCAATGGTAGCATGTAAATTAGAAGGATTGATTTTCAAAATCTACATAATGCTTTTTTCTTGATAAACTTATCAATAGAATTACCATTCTCTGAATGTCTAGATGGAGTTAATTATCCTTCTACATCCTTAAAAAATAAAGAAAGAAAAAAAAATTCGCCTCTGCTAAACGTACGTCAGATCTGACGTACAAATAACCTATAACCCACTTAGAAACAGAAAAAACCGCTGTTTTGAGAGTCTGACATGGAAGAGAACATTATTTCTTTAGTCAAACGTCAATCCCTGCCTATTTTTTTCTTTAGTCAAGCGTTAATTCTTCGACTAAAGAAAATTGAAGGTTAGGTTTTACGTATATATAGGTATACCTATCTGTAGTGCTCCTGACGTACGTTTAGCAAGAGCCAAAAAAATTATTTAACATACTGTATCTCACTTTTTATATAGAAAATAGATCCCTGTATGTTTTTTTTTTCTTTTTAGGATGTAGAAGGATAATTAAACCCATCTAGACATTTAATGAACAGCAATTCAATTGAAAAGTTATGCTAATATTGCATATATAATGACCTTACTAAAAGCGAAAAAAAGTTTTGTGATTTTATTGAACATTATAGAAAAGAACACAATTATTGCAAATATCGCAAGAAATTGAATGTATTCATTCAGATAATATTATTTTATAAATTTATAATACTGAATTATCCCCATAAATCAATAAATATATAAAAAGACTGGTGGTGACATACCTATTTGTCTTGGTTGCCATGTACCTGTAGCTAAATAAAACCAATGTTTTATTTATTGAATCTTCATTGATTCGACTGTCTCGCAGCCAGGGCATCTTGCAGCCCTTCATCTGGTCAACCTGGGAGAAGGACGTGCAGAGCAGATCCTCCAAACTGCTGTTGCTTCTGTCGCATGTGCTTGACAATTTCGAACGTTCATAGTGAACGAAAGATTTTTCCATTTTCAAATTTAGCCAAATTTGGCTACTTAATTCATTTAAAAATGATAATAACTGTATCTCATCACTTCTCACTCTTACAGTCACCACTTAAACCGCCCTTTGACGAATTCTAACAAAAATTAGAAAATTTAACGGCGTTGCTATTTGTACGACAGATCTGTCGTACGAATAACCTATAATCCACTAAAAAACATGTAAAAACCACTGTTTTGAGAGTCTATCATAGAAGGGACTATTATTTCTTTAGTCAAACGTCAATCATTGCCTATTTTTTTTCTTTAGTCAAGAGTCAATTCTTCGACTAAAGAAAATTGAAGGTTAGGTCTTACTTATATATAGATATACATCGTTGCACGAATCTGTCGTACAAATAGGATCTGCCAAAATTTAAATTAAAATTTCGTTCATTATGAACGTTTGGAATTTCAAACACATTCTGTCGCCGTCGCCGCTGCTATCTGCTTCTGTTGATGATGGTGCTGTCGCCGCCGCTGCTGGCTGCAGCCTCTGATGCTGGTGTTGATCCAGCTGTTGCTGCTGCTCTTCGTCGACACTACCACCATCGCACTGCTTACTGCTGCCACAGAATACTGCACCTACACTATTACACCTACACTATTGCACTAAACACCACCCGGCCGTTAATCGCGTAAAAAGACGCGGATATCTTATACCTAGCGCAAGCGTGGACGCGAGAGTGCACCGTGCTCTGCGTGCAGTTAAGATGGCTGCCGCTGCGCAAGACTGCGTGAAAAGAAGCAGCTCGCACTACTCGCAGCGCCATGCCGGATCGCGGAACAATTCTCCGGCACATACCGTCATACGAGTAGAAGTAAATCCGACATGTGACAAGGCATGTTTGTTATTCGTTTTTTTCCTTCCACTACTTACGAGGTATTTTAGCTCCAGGCCAGATCCTCCGTCTATATTCCTTGTACACAGTATGTCTAAATGGAAGTTCCTTTAGTTACGGCGACGAGAGAGGAGAGAGGGGGGTACTGACCTACTGCCCGAGTAGAAATGAATCCGGCATGTGACAAGGCACGGATCAGGCCCTGGTAATGCCGGATAAGTCCTGAGCCGGGCCTGATCCATGCCTTGTCACATGCCGGATTCATTGCTACTCGGGTAGTAGGTCAGTACACCCTCTCTCCTCTCTCGTCATCGTAACTGAAGGAGCGTCAATTTAGCGGCGCGGCTATTTGAACGACATACGCACATGTGATTGTGTCCAATTGCGTCGTCTGGCTCCCGGCGTTCTGGATGATGACAGCGGCTGTTAGAGTGCGAGATTCTACTGTAAATTTTTTTCCTCGTCGTGTCCGTGGGCTGGTAGTGGTGCCTCGAAGACAATGAAGTAGGAGAGCCGGCGGCAAGAGCAGATTTGGTAAGCCCTTTTATGTTCCTAACCTTTTTGATAGGTGGGCTGAGGATACTTCTTTTTGTTGCAGATAGCTGGTGCAGCGAGGTTAGTGAACAACAACCATTGCTGCAGACTCTCCTTTCGTATGGTAATATTTTTTAATGTCATTTATTTATTACTCATATGTGGGTTTTAGGTGCTCAGCTCTCCTCACTTGGCTCCCAGAGTAATGGCTGATCTGCTGCTTATGTGCTGCTTATGTGGATTCCTAAGCTGAGGTTGTCCCTGACAGTGAGACACGAGAGAAGGTCTCTGCTTGTCCTATCTACCCAGATGCTGTAGCTACTGACCTAGCAAATGGCTGCTAGTTATATGGTCCTGAGCAGACTGGCATCCATAGAGTAGCACCAGCCTGGAGCATCCATCCACACTTAGCTGCTTCTTCAGCTTCATAAGTGATCTTCGAGTGAGTGTTTTAGCATGTGAGGGAATAGGTAATTAAGAACTAGGGGATATCATAAAACTGCTGTGTGCGTGTAGTTAAATGCGATATGGGTGGGTAGGTCATTGGTAAGATTAGATCGGCTGGTTAATTTCTAAGTTTGGCCAGGGTATAAGAACTCACCTCAGGGGATCTGTTGTACTAAAATACATCATTATGTATTTCGCAGACTACCCTCATCAGACTTGCCTATCTAATGGTTTTCTACCATACCCTAAGACTGACAGAGTCAGCTAGAAAATTGCATTGTTTATACATGGAAAACTGACATTTTACAAAATTTATATCACATACATTACAGAAGAGTTGTTTTTGTAAATAAGATATTATTTTAACATATGGGTAACTTCATGTCAACTGTTGAAGGCTAAAATTTTAGAAGTGCTCAAAATGTTTTTACTGGTTCCAAATTAGCTTCAAAACACAAATATGCAATTTTAGAGCAAAATATCAATCATTCTAAAGTTATAATAAATTGGAAATTAGTATTTTTTTCATAAATCTTTTACATGATTTTTTTAACTTCAAAACTCGGTAACTTTTTGTATAGCTCATTAAATGGGAAAAAGTTTGTAAATTGTGAGTAGAATTACATAGAATTATATAATTACATATTTCTGTTCTGTAAAAAAGCTTTCAAAAACTGAATATACAATATTTAATTATTAAAATATTTGTTTTATTTGAGCATCTGTATTTGTATAGCTGAAACAGCTAATTATCAGTATGACGCTTGAAAGCATTTTATCACATGGCCTCAAGAGTTATACTTTCAAGAAATACATACCAGAGGGCAGGGAGGAGTAGATTGTTAATAGTTTCAACCTACTACTTACTTATTTACTCGAAAAGTTTCTATTAATTTTACTAGACCGTAAGTAACCCTTCAAGAAAATATCAACATTTAGAAAAAAAAATTACCTATAAATGGAAAAGATTTACCTAGAATTGGACAGTTCGACTAAAAACAATTATTGAATCCCATCCTCTTTTAAGGGGATGCCATACTCGTACCATTACCGACCGAGCAATTCACACAGTTTCAAGCTGATTAAAAATAAAATACGTCGAATCACAAAAAATCAAGAGAACACTCTTCTGTATTTTTTAACGTTCTATCATCCAGTCAAAGTTTGGAGTTGAAATATCAAGCCGTTTTTTCAAAAACCTTGAACGAAATTAAATTTCGCTTTGTTCAAAGTTTTTGCAAAAATGACTTGATATTTCGACTCAAAACTTTGACTGGATGATAGAACGTTAAAAAATACAGAAGAGTGTTCTCTTGATTTTTTGTGATTCGACGTATTTTATTTTTAATCAGCTTGAAACTGTGTGAATTGCTCGGTCGGTAATGGTACGAGTATGGCATCCCCTTAACAGAATGAAATATTTAAAAAAAAGTCATAAATAGTATTTATTTAGTTTTGTGTAATAAAAAAGTATTAAAATTTTATTTGTAGTTAATAATGAAGTTTTAGATATTAATAGTATTCTGATTACAGTTAAATTTCTAGTCTTCAAATTTTGGCCTTAGTATTAGAAACAATCTGTGCACAGAGTCGACGGCGTTCGCAGCGACCGGCGTAGTCCCTGATAGATTGCAGGGGGATTCCTGTACGTTATGCGTAGGCCTTATGACTGACGTCTGCTGCGCTCCAGTTTTTAATGCGCACGCGATTGTGGGACTTGAGGACAACCTTGCAGATATTACGCTACGCGTAGCGTAATCTAAAAAAGTTCAATGTTAAAAGGAATTTATTCGAGACTGCTGACTGCGCACTAACAAGTATATTTTTTAGACCAATTCCCAAACCAACCTTGCTTTGGGAACTGGTCTAAAAAATATACGCGCTCTCGAATAAATTCCTTTTCAGATTGAATTTTTCGTCGATAAGGCTTAATTTTTATATTATTATATTTATTTTACAAATTTATTTTTATGTTTATTTTGTTAAAATAATTCTTTACAAAGTTGGGTTGGATTATATAACATTTAACTATATATTAAGAATTTAAAATTGTTTAAATTTGACGGCCGAGCCACTGTAGTGGGAAGAAATGCGGACTTGGCTGTGCAGTTGGTACTGCTGGTAACTGACGCAGACTTTCTTCAACAGCTTGGCGGATGTTTTTTCGGGTCTCTTCCTCGTGTTTAATTTTTTTGTAGTACGCAAGATCCTGCAAAATAAGTTTTTATTAATAATAATATAACGTTCATATAGTTATTTCATACCACTCAAACCTAAAAATCGCAACTTTGACATCATATTTAAGTCGTGGTATAAATATAAAAAACTATATGAAAATCGTGTGCCATAATGTACTATTTTATAACTTACTTTAGTTATCTCCTCGCTTTTTTTTTTAAGTCAGCGTTTTCTTTCAGTAGTTGAGAATATGGAACATAAGGAGTAGATCCACCTCTCTTTCCTGACCCACCACGTCCTCGCCAATTGTAACTCTGAAAAAGTGTAATTTTTAATATTTTAATTTTTGATATTTTAAACATTACAATTTTAAACATTGAATATTTCAATACTTACGTTATTATTAAAGCCGTTGTATCCCCCGTTGTAGCCGTTGTATCCGCCGTTGTAGCCGTTGTATCCGCCGTTGTAGCCGTTGTATCTGCGGTTGTAGCCGTTGTATCCGCCGTTATAATCATATGGATTATTGTAATCATAGTACAGATTGTAGTCATCGTCATATTCCTCCTGGAAATTAATATTAATATTTAATCAAAAACAGAGCTGAAGAGTTCAGAACACTGACACACACACACACACACACACACACACACACACGCACGCACGCACGCACGCACACACACACACACACACACACACACCCACCCACCCACCCACACACACACACACACACTCTATAAGTTAGAAAGGTGAAATTCTTTTTATTTTGTTTCAAGAAAAAGAAGTCAGATAGAAGGTTAAAATAAAACTAAAGAGTTAAAGTTTTTTGTTTCAATTATAGTAGATGTAGATATGAAACAACACAAATAAGCACACTAATACAAACACAACCCAAACCATGACGGTCAAAGCATCAAATATGTTTTTTATATTTTTTTATTACTAAGGCATCACAGTACTAATTATAGAAGTAAAGGTGATCAGAAAGCACAAATAAAATAAAAGTGCAAAACATGTGAGAAGGTAAAGTAAGAAAAGAGAATAAAAATAGGGTTTAAAATGGAGTTGCTCAAAAAGAAAATAGAAGAGCTGGAAACTACAATCCAAGGTAATTTGGAAAAGAAGATTAAATGGAAAGAGAAAACACTAGTGATAAAGAGAGGATAAAACTGGAGGCGAGAAAGTGAGACTGCCTGGACTCGACAAATTGACAAAGAAGAATAGGAGATAAAGCTGATGGAAAATAGAGTAGATATGATGTGGCTTACATTTGATGACCTTTTCTTAACAAATCCCTGTAGAGGATGGACGACAAAGCTTTTAATAAGGGATTTTTGTACGAGGCTAGGTACTACATCCAGTACAGATGGAAAAGACATGGGAGAGAACAGAGAAAACGTCATCTGAAATAGCAGAAGGAAATGGAAAGGACAGAAGGTTGAATAAGTTGATAGAGACTGATAGGTAAGGAGAATTGAGAGACAAAATCAATAAAGAAGGAGATGGCATGTTATTAATAAATTCCAAGGACATGTTTGTAAAGGAATATTTATGGAGAAAGGAAAAAATTATAAATAAAGAAGGAATATTTAGGATGGACGAGGCTTGGACAGCAGCTGAATTGTGGGGGTGGCGAAAATGAAAAAAAAAAGAAAAAAGAAACGGTTAAAGGATGAGGACGTGGAAGGAACAGAAGAGCGAAGAAATGAAGAAGTTAAAGAACGAAAAAGAAGGAAAGACCAAGATAGAAAAAGAAAAAGAAAACATAAGGAAGTATGGCACAAAACTATAAACAGTAGTTTTCTAAATTTACCGGTTCACGGGGCTGTTGATCTGCGTGCTCACGGGGCTGTTGATCTGGTTGTTCACGAGGCTGTTGTTCTGGTTGTTCACGGGGCTGTTGATCGTGTCCCTGCTGATCATTCCCATCTCTTTGGGCTAGAGGCGGAGGTGGTGGCTGGGCATTTACATGCTGGACGTTTTCTAGGTCTGCACCCCGTTGAGGTGGTGGTGGTTGTAGGTTGTTCTCTCCTCGCGGCAGGTTGTTGCGGACAACCGCCGCATAGCCTGCCCTACCCCGCTGCAGGGGAGGGAAAGGTTCTTGGCGTTGATTGCCCCCTCTTTGGCCACTATGTCTTCCACGCTTTCCTACAAAATGCCGAAAAAAAGTTTGAAAAATAAGAATAGAAAAAAATGCAAAAATTAAGGTTATAACAATAAAAAATGTCGTGTTATAAAATTGGTTCGAAACTGGTACGTAAGAAGATTTTTAGCTCATGTGACTTTTCTGACTAGCTTCGCTCGGACGGAAAACATCACATGTGCTCAATAATTACCTTCCGTACCCTTGTCGAAATGTACTATATAACGAAATTACGGCCGGGACGTATATATACATAAATAATTTTATATTACCTGTCATTTTACGATTGCAATTACTATCGATGTCTTCCCAATTGCACGATCGTTCTTCACGCGTGGTGACTTGGTTAGATGATCGCAAGAAAGAACTGGGAGGAAGCGGGAACGAACACGTCCGTTGCACCGGAAATTTTGATGGACAGTGTTGGAAATACTTTAAACCAATAGGGACCGAGAAAAGCTGACTGTGCCCTCGATTTCGCTGGGCCAAAGTTAGTTCCGTGACGGTCACGGGCATCAATGGCGTAAATCTCCGTAAGAACCCATGTAAAATTCACGGCAGCGCCAGCCCTCTCCTCCCCCCACAATTGTGTATTACACGCAATAGAGGTTGTCGTTGATTGGCCATTAGATACGCGCGCGCGCGCTTGAACAGTGAGATGTCGAGAACGCCTAAGAGAGCCGATTATAACTTGCAAACGATAAGAGATATTAAAAAAATCTCAAACAAAAAGTGTAGAGCGTAAAATTTCGCATAAGAATGGGTGACAACTTTTTATATTTGATAAAATTAAACTTGAAAAAAACACACAGAATTACGAACGAGTGACAAGGAGAAGGGAGCGCGGAGCGTCGCGACTGCGGCATTGCCGGCGCGCTTCGGCGGTGCTTAAAAATGCTCGGAGAGATTCGCCTTCGACGCTGCTGCTGCTACAGTGCTATAGGGAGCATGTACATAAGCGCTGTGCTGTGCGATGCCGTGCGATGCCGCGCGGTGCTGCACGATTAGTGCTGCGTCCGATCCGTTGTCTAAATGGTTCAAAATAAATTGTACGTTGTATCTCTGCATTATTCATTTAACTATTTAATTTAAATCATGCAGAGATACAACTTACAATTTATTTTGAACCATTTAGACAACGGATCGGACGCAGCACTAATCGTGCGGCACCAAGCGGCACCGAGCGGCATCGAACGGCATCGAACGGCATCGTACGGCATCGCACAGCACAGCGCTTATATGTACATGCTCCCATACACATAGAGGTGCTACATACATTAGCGACTGCTACGATCAGACTAATCGATCGGGTGCTAGAATACCTCATATTGGAAGGGAAAAAGAAGTATATGTTTATTATAACATAACCTCTCTATTTGTATGTGAAATATACACATAAACATAATATATAATTATTCAGATAAGTAGAAAACTTTTATTATAGTAGTAAACTATTATTAATACTCATAAGTATTGTTACTTTGTGAAATTTTGTTTTTATTTTTACAGAATATCAGAATATATGGATCATATTGATAATAAGAAGATATCATTAAAAATACATATTATCGTATTACATGTCTGTCAAATTATAATACGGAAATAGTGAAATGCAAGATAAGAAATCTATGTGTATCTTTCAAATAAATAAACACAGTGTTTTTAGTGTAATAGCAGTGTAGATATGTAGAAATAACAATATTAAAATAATGTAAGAAGATTTATGTGAAGCATTTCTGACAGCTGATTGTGACAATTAAAATAAGTAAGGATATCCAACAATTTTATTAAAACCTGGAAATAGTGAGACGTAAGATTTTTTCAGATTTATTATTAGAATAAAAAAAAAACGCAAAAAGTATTTAAATATTTTTTGATTACATTAATTCTTTTAGACTCGGGCTTCACTCCATCTTTTTTCTTAAAATGCAAATGCAGCTTGAAGAAGATATTACTTTTATTTAATCTAAAGACAAACACACTAGAAATTGATCAAGTTCATTGCATGTCAATATTTCAAAAAATGGACTACTAAGTATTTTAATAGTGAATAATGAAATTAATTGATGGTTCATTCTTTTGAGCAAACTTAACACGCAAACATATTAGTAAACTGTTTAGATAACTTTAACTTACTGTGGTTAAAAGTTAGATTGTTATTATGAGATGATAAGAGTTGAAAATTATGGAAAAATTATTTTGAAACAATGAAAATTCGCATAGAGAAAGAAACATCGAGTATTTGTGAAATAGCTTGGACTGGTAACATAAAAAGTTTATGTATTTTGCTAAAAATGTCATTTAATACAGGAACATAAATAATTAAAACAGACTGAGTTGTATAATAACTGAATTTAAGTTATCTATGGATTCAGAATTAATATGAGAAGAATCTCTGAACAAGTAAGAATAATCTCAAAATTTTTTGAAGAAACATTTTTAACATACTATGCCTTACATTTTATTTGAAAACTAGATTCTTTGTGTGTTTTTTTCTTCTTCTGTCTAGGATGTGGAAGCCGACAACCTGATCTGTCAGAGAGCAGCAACAGCATCAAGAACTAATGACAAGTTTATCAAGCAAAGAGGATTTTTTTCTTAATATTTTTCATAATACTGCTATTAGTAAAAGCTATATTATATTTTTTGACTGATATGTGCTTCGCTGTTATTTTGATAATACTGCTATTTATACATAGTTTGCAATTCTTCAGTCGATTGCGTAGCATCGGCATCTCATGATTTTGGATTGATTCTTGTATGTGGCAGTTCTGATGGTTCCATTTGCATTTTGGTAAACATTGTTGGAGACAGTTGGGAAACACAAAAATTATCAATGCGCACATTATTGAATGTAATTCAGTTTCAAGGTAGCCTACTACAGAAGCACTTTTCGATTCTTTCTCACAACAAATATCACATGTTAAAAGGCTAGGTACATCTGATTGTGAAAACTTTGTTAAGATTTGGAAAGAAGAAGGTGAATTGAAAGGTAGATTGAAGAAACTAAATTGAAAGCCCATAGTGATTGGATAAATTTTTTTAATCAAGTGCTGAGGTTAGGTACATGTTCGTAAAGTTTGGCTACAGAACTGAAAGGACATGTTGGTCCAATCTGGCAGGTTGCCTGGGAAATTTGGCAATCTTCTCGCATCCTATAGTTATGATAGGTATGACTTCAAAATCATGCATATATGCATATATATATATATATATATATATATATATATATATATATATATATATATATATATATATAAAAGGGTTGGTGCTCTTTATCGTATTTTGATGTTGTTTATATCAGTAATAATAAGGTTTTATAACTATGATGGTTTCAACAAACAAGACCGAAAGTGGAAGAAATTATAGAAATTAGAGAAAACATCTAGACTATATCAAACTTTTTATGGATTAGACGTATTTTATCAACACCATGTTAAGAATATTTAATAGTGCCACAAGATTACCAAGTAAATAGTAAATTTTAATTCTATTATAATACCAATTGAATTTTTTATTTTCATTATCATGCGATAGTGCAATTTTTGTAGATAGTTTTATGGCTTTTTGCATTTGCTGGTCTTTCTGATTTAGCTCATGGATAGATTACATGCACGCATGGGCATATGAAGCTTCCAAACTTGGAAGTTTCTTAGATACTGTATCAGATAAGTTATAATTTGGCACAATGTTCTTGACCTTAATGTGGGTTGATTTGATCTTTTCACTTATCAAGGAGCGCGGGAGCGCTCCGAAGGCAAGTATAGAAGAGCCTTAGGAGTGACCGCGCGATGATATACATTGAAATGGATGTACGAGAAAAAAAATCAATGCACTTTACCTATTGCGTTAGTTTCAATTATTAACATACATGTATATAAATTTACAAATTTTTAACGCTGTCAATGGATGAGAAAGAGCACATTATAATACTTCTTTTACTTATTTTCCAGTACATTGCGACTGAGGCTAGCGTTCTGTAGTTGAAAGGCTATATTCATAAATGTCAAAAGCTCGAATACGGCAATCATAGCTTATATCTATATTGTACCCTAAGGTATCTGACTTGATCAGATTATTAACAGGTTTAGTACGGCACGGGTAAAATATGACAAAAGAAATTGGCCATACTTTATATTGATGTAAAACCAAAAGCTTATCGAAGCTTAGCCCATAACGCATTTCATATCAGGCATAATATTAGGAATAACAAAAACTTAAAAATTGAACCTCTGCAATATTTAAATTAGGTACTTCGTAACTCAAGTTAGCAAGGAAAAAAATTCATTGTCGTTAGTAAAATAATTAATTTTACTACATTTTGTTCTTTAATATTCACGAATATATAAAGAATAGCATAAAAAATGGAACTATAAGTAAGTAAGTTAATATGAATTTTTTCAAAATTAAAAATATATTCTTCAATGATAATTAATTGATAATTCAATTCATTATTATGTTTGTCGTTGTGATTGAGATTTATACTCTTGGAAAGTAAGGATAGGTCGTCGGCCCGGAACTTACATAATTACAATGATAAATTCAATAAACGAAGGTAAGACACATCGTCTAAAAAAAATCGTCCAAATTGCAGCTTTAAAAATACAGGGTTCGCCTCTAATTTTACAAAAACAACCCCGGAATACAATTTATCAATTACAACTACAACTCGCTCACGAAAAGAAATATCGAAAAAAGTCCCAAATAGAAGTTATAGAGTATAAATTATACATAACAATCATTTATCACTTTTGTATATCCTCCTCCTACTCGTCCTCAAGGTAGGTGAGTATCAAGAAGCAGCCATGTATGCTTTTACACGGCAGCCGTATTGCTGAGCAAAAAAATTATTGGTTGAAAAAAATTATTATAAATTGGTAATTTCTAGATAGTTGAAGGCAAATTCGGGTATTAGTTTATTAATAAGTAATTACGTCTTATGAGGTTTATAAACATCATAATAAACTTTTGCATACAAAAAAATATTGCTCAGTGACACGCGAGGTTATATATATAAATATACAATATAATTTTCAGTGTTTAAAATATGGTACTGGTATGACGTGCTACATGAAGTGTTTATAATTAAATTTTAAAACTTCTATTAAAAATCAGTTTCAAATATTTGAGAATAGAACAAGTGTGTATTAATAAATAAAATAATTATTTTAAAAGAATATTAAAAATTGGTCTTCATATTTGACAGGATTAAATTATTATTATTACAAAACGACATCTAATCAGTGTTTTGCGTAATAAATAAAATAAAATACCGGTATGATGTGTTGCATGAAGTGCATATATAACTAAATTTTATTGATGACAAATAACATATAGTGATTAAAAAATGGCATGTAATCAGTGTTTTGTATTATTAAATAAAATAAAATATCAGTATGATATGTCCAATGAAGTGCATGTATAAATCAAATGTTATTGATAACAAATTGTGATTACAAAATGACATCTATCAGTATTTGGTGTAATATAAAAAAATAAAATACGGGTAAAATGTGTTGCATGAAATGTTATATCAAATTGAAAAACTTCTCCTTAAAATCAGTTTCAAATATTTTTAAAATAGCTTAAGAGTGTATTAATAAGTAATTACATCTTATGAGGTTCATAAACATCATAATAAACTTTTGCATACAAGAAAATATTGCTCAGTGACACGCGAGGTTATATATAAATATACAATATAATTTTCAATGTTTTGTGTAATAATAAATAAAATATGGTACTGGTACGACGTGCTACATGAAGTGTTTATAATCAAATTTTAAAACTTCTATTAAAAATCAGTTTCAAATATTTGAGAATAGAACAAGTGTGTATTAATATAAATAAAATAATTACATGTTATGAGATTCATAAACTTCATAATAAGCTTTTGCATAGAAAAAAATATTGCTGAGTGATATATAATTTTCAGTGTTTTGTGTAATAAATAAAATAAAGTAACTGGTATGATGTCTTACATGAAGTGTTTATAATCAAATTTTTAAAACTTCTATTAAAAATCAGTTTCAAATATTTTTTTAATATAACAAGTGTGTATTAATAAAAATACAAATCAAACAATAGAAAGTAATGAAATCAATAGCATAAAGTCAAGTATTTACTACTCTCTCCTCCCACCCCTCTCTCTTTTCTATCTCACACCAAAAACCTCATTTAAATCCATTCAATATACATTTTTCATAAAGCTTATGTAATAAAAAACAAAAGAAAGTTGTGATATCCCCCCGCCCTCTCTCTCTTTCTCCCCCCCCTCTCTCTCTCACGCCAAATACCTCATTTAAATACATTCAATATATTTTTTTATAAAGCTTTTATAATAAAACATTTTTATATTACTTTTACAAAAGTATAAACCAAGGCAAGTAACAGTGTATTACCAGCCGCTTCTATGTAATTTTCTCTACGAAAAATTTTTAGAAAGACGAACTTAAAATGGTAAAAAATATTTAAAAAACTTTTTCTGTGAATACGTTTGTAATAAACTCATTAAATACAAATCTAACAAAAGAAAGTAATGAAATCAATACGCATAAAGTCAAGTACTTACCATTAATTCTTGGAATAAATAAAAAATTTTTTTTTATTTAAAGAATTCATTTAATCGCCAACACTTATATCTATGTGAATATTACTATTTCAAATACGTTTTGTCGATAGCTATGTTTTTTTCAACTTGAAGACCTAAAATTTATCTTCCTTGGAACATTGTATATTGGAATCAAAATTTCATTTAAATAACGATGTTTGATGTAAAAATTTCTACAAATTAAACAAAAGAAAGTTATGAAATCAATTCCTATAAAGTCAAGTATTTATTATCATAAATCTATTTTCGGAGTAAATACATTTTTTATTACAAACATTTATTCGCCAACGCTTATATATATTTTTATATGTTACTTCAACAAAGAATATAGAAGTTCAAAATTTCGAACTCAAAGACAAAAAAATTCATTTTCCTTCAAGATATTGCATGTTGGAATTGAATTCATTTAAACGACATTTTTAAATAATACAAAAGAAAGTTGTGATATCAATTCCCAGATAATCAAGTATTTTTATTATCATTTAAACCACGACATTTTTTATAAATTATGCAAAAGAATGTTGTGATATCTATTCCCAGATAGTTAAGTATTTTTATTATAATTATAATTGAGTTGATTATATATTATAACGATACTTTCTTTTTCGAACAATATCTTTTACATTATATATGATTGAGATGTTAATGGTTCAACGGTCAATTTTTACGTTTATATCCATGTGGCCTAGTGGAATTGCTTACTCTATTTATTATATAATATTTATAATAATAAGCCAGCTATCCCAAAAGTTCTTAAGAAATAAGAAATTTTTTCAAAAAGTTTTCCACAGAAATTTGAATATCTTTTTATAAAACTTTGAGATACTGTAAAATATTTATTAAACTTATATGTAGATTTGTTTGACACATTTTAAAGGTTTTTCATTGTAAAAAATTAATGATAAACATACTTGCCGGACCCGTCCTTTGGCAGTTCAAGCTATTGAGCTACATAATTTGCTAAAGAAATATCGAATGATTATTAGTACATTAACGATTTAGATTTAATTTTTTAGATTTAATAATCTCATAAACATGAGATTCAAGGTAAGGTACATTGAATTTCAGTTACGTTTTCATGAATATTATGGATCACGAGCATAGAAATTCAGGTCAAAATTAATTAAATTCAATGTACATAACTTTAAATTTTCATTCATTAACTGAATCGTCATTTTCAGTAATGAACCAAAGATTTACGGTACGGTACCTTAAATTTGTCAAATATTTTCTTGAATATTGCAGTTTCCGAGCATTAAAAATAATGTACAAAAATAAAATATTTTATATATTTTATAAAAAATATAAGTTCAGGCATCGAATACTCATTTTATGTTATAAACATGAGATTCAAGGTACGTAATTGAATTTCAGGTACGTTTTCATGAATATTACGGATCACGAGCATAAAAGAACGTAATTTTCTAAAATTTCTGTGTATATGTGATGCAAGAAATAAAATTTAAGTACTGATAAGGTAGCTATCTATGTTGGAGTTGAACATGATCTTAAAATTAATAGCATGTTTAACAGAGATAGATGCAAGATAGTTAATATTAAATTCTCTTGTTTAAACACGATAAAAAAAAATGAAATTCAGGTGCCGGTAACGTAGAGATCGTTACGGTACATATGGCCTTAAGAAACATTTTTAATTTAATCAAATTTAATTAATTAATGTCTTAAAGTAAGTTACTCATTTTCTTAAAATATTACCTAAATAAATAATGACTAAAACCATTAATATTATAGATGAATAATCAAAATATATAATATCAATTGAATGAATGTGGATAGTGCACCTTATGTAGATGAAAATGTTCAAAGTATTACAAGCGAGCGATAGCGTAACGGATAGCGTGCGTGCGTAGTAACCCAAGGTCCGTGGGTTCGATTCTCGGTCAGGTCGAAAATTTTATGTAAGGTTTTTCTTCTGCGATATTTATAATGCGATTAATTTATAAATAATGTTCTCTGATGAAATAGCGAAAATTTATAATAATTAAAAAAGTTATGTGCATAAACTATATAACATTCTTCATAAAGTACAACACAAATAAAGTGGTAAGTAAAATTATTATAATAAATTTGAATCAAAATAATGACTACAACATAAACTAACCTGTGCATTAATTATTAAATTTTGTAAAATTTTTTTAATTAAAATTTTAAACAATAATTTTTTGTAATAAATAAATATTAAATATATACATAACTTTTAACGTATATGAAAATTCATAAATAAATATTAAATATATACATAACTTTTAACGTATATGAAAATTCATAAATATATACATTAAATTTAAGGAACTAATTAATATTTTAGTTTTGTCATGAAATCGTTTTCATTATACGATTAGCTTCCGTTACATTTATCTGAAATTTCATACAACTATTTTTATACCGTAGTATTTTTAATATATTAAAATTAATGTAATTTTACAACAATTTTCATGTAGACTTCATTAATACAACATGAAATTTCAATATATTACATGATTTTTTTATTTAAAGAACGACATTAAAATTAATGTAAATTTATAATAATTTTCATTCGGAATTATAGTACACGTGTTTATTTCATTTTAATCAGTGTACAGTATTTTTAAAGAAAAGTTTATTAATTTCCATAATCTGCATTAATTTTTTGTAAATCTTTAATTTAGTAATTTTAATATATACGTACTGCAAATTTCATTGATGTAACATAAATTTCAATATTTTCACATGATTTTTATTTTCTTTACGACATTAAAATTAATGTAATTTTACAATAATTTTGATATAGAGTTAATGCACGTGTTTATTTCATTTTAATGAATGCACAGTAAATTTAATGAAAAATTTATTAATTTTTATATTGTTACATTAATTTTTATAGATCTTATATACATTGAATTTAATGTATATATACTTTGAATTTCATTAATACATCATAAAACGTCAATGTTTTACATGATTTTCATATTCAGTACGTACATGAATGTTGCTTCATGTACTTTTGCATTAAATTTAATGTAGAAATTTCTAACAGTGTATGTATTACTGAGCGATCTATATATGCTCTTTCCCTACCTTTTTGAGCGCTTAATTTTATTAAAATCGAATTTGCAATAGGTGGTTTCTCTATAGAAATCTCCGTATTACAATTTTTGTTCGGGACTTTTTTTTCATTATTTCGATTTACAATATACAAAGTTCAGCTCCTACATAAAAAAGTCGATTTGCTCTTCCGTTGACTGTACGTGACGTAACTAACGGGAATTCCGTTTCAAAAATTAACCTTGACCAATTAAAGCTTACTTTTTCTCAAAGTTTACCTATGTTTTCGATGCCGTTGCAAGAACGTTCTGTGCGATTTTTTTAGAATTATAAATATGAAGATTCGAACAGATGTACTACGACATTAAAATAGTTTTCACCACTGAAAAACTACGTCAATTAGGTTCGAGTATAAATAACAATTACAATATGACATTCTGTAAACAAATATTATTTTTAAAAAATTATGGGCAACGATTGAATGTTTGAAATAAAAATTATATGCACACCAAGGAGTCGATCCAGCGAGCGGCGTGGGTCGCTCCAAAAAAACTATACGGCCCGAGCATACAGCGGGAGAGGAGGGCTGGCGCTGCCCTCGATTTTGCATAGGTTCTTATGGAGATTTACTCTGTTAATGCCCGTGGTCGCCACGGAAGTAAATTTGGCCCATAAGATTTAACACGGACTTAACTCAAAATCGAGGGTGCCACCAGCTTTTCTCGGTCCCTAAAAGGTGCTAACCTGACAGCTGACTAACCACTTTCCAAATTAACGTATACGAAGTTTATAGTTAAATTATCCAAAAGATTTCTACCACACCTATATAATATTGAAGCTGCGTATAACTTCTTACTTTTCTATCTGTAATTTAGAAACCAAAGATAAGAGCTTTGGTACCATGGCAAAATAATTATTAAAACACAAAGTACAAGAATTAAAAACGGGTGGTCAATAAACTATTATTCTACGGTCTTCTTATATGATGATGAGTAATTCATACAGGAAATTAGAAGAAACCACTATCCTTGATGTAATGATATAATCACTGTCCTCCGACCTGCGACTGCCAAATGAATTTTTTTCCTTTTGTAAGCCAAAATTGCTATCTAATTTATCAAAATAAAAAGTACAATAATTAAAAAGAAGTTGTCAATAAAATATTATTAGTCTACCAGAATTACCATGCTGATAAATAATAATTTCTATAAGAAATTATAAGGAACTATTATTCTTAGTGCATTAACCATTATTCTTAATTATTATTCTTAACTATTATTCTTAGTGCCTGGATTTTTGCTAAATGGTAAATCGAGGTCATAGAAATGAATGGTTAAAATTTCTCCGACAAAAGTGAGTTTTTCACTTTTATCTCGAAAACAGCTTGAGATATCGAAAAAGATAGACTAGCGTTCGAGAGCACGCGCTTTGCGCGCACTTTTCCTTTTTCTACATGACACGTATAAATCGTCCCTATACTGACAAATCTCACATAATTTAAAAACCAGAAAAACACTAAAAATACTATTTAGTTTAAAAATTACCTTTTACCTTTTGACCAGTAAGAAAAGTCCTATTTCTTTTATAATTCTTTCAAAAATGTATCTACAATGAATTCTATGTATGAAGGGGGGGGGGGGGTATAGCCGTATCATTACCGGTCGAGCAATTGCCACAGTTTGAAGCTTATTAAAAATAAAATACGTAAACTCACAAAAAAACAAGAGAACACTTCGCTGCGGTTTTGAACGTTCTATCACCCAGTAAAAGTTTGAAGTCGAATTATCAAGTAGTTTTTGCAAAAACTTTGAACGAAACCGAATTTATTTTTGTTTGAGTATAGTTTTACATATACGGACCGCCTAACAGACCTGTTATTCGAAAAACCTAGTTATAACTTTATGTAATTAAATAAAAGCCGCAATGCCGGTAAGTAGGAATCTGCATATTTAGAATTTTAATCTAGTTTGAAACGGGCATATATCTTGGAAATGATGATTGAATTTTTTGACACACAAAAATTTCTCATCATAGTATAGCCTGAGAGAATTGTTTTTCCGAATAAACATTCGAATGTTTATTTTTAAATAATGAAATCGGGTTGCTTTTGAACTTTACATCGCCTAGTTTGTGTAGAAGATCTCACGTGACTTCCCTCGTGTACGATTTTAACGAAAATTTTGTTAACATAATTTGTTAAAAATTTAAGTTCAAAATCCGTTTTTTCTGCATGCTACCTATACTAAGGATAATGAAAGAAATATGTTCAATATTAATATATGCAAGGTAAAATAGACAATTTTGTAACTAAATTTGAGCGCTTTTCTGCTTTTTATATTAAGTCAAGTGAGATTTTGATAGCAGATCTTAGTAGTGGATTTTTCAGTAGGTAGGGGTGTTATTTGTGCAATTAATGTTCGAAATACTGATAAGTAGTATAAATAAAAACGTCCTACCATTTGCACTTTCTCAATTTTTCAAAAATTGAAAATAGCATAGGTGATTTTGATGTAACTAGTCATCTCTAAGCGCAATTTGCGCACCATAATTTTAGCAAAACGTAGTGCCCTTTTGTTTTTGTAACCTAGCAACCCATCAACTGCCAGTAAACAAATCACGAATAAATTGATATCATAACAAATTCATCATTTTTTTAAGAATATGAAATCGTACGCTCTACAACTTTTGTTTGGAAATATTTTTCGAGATCTGAAGCCGTCCCCGAGGAATAAGTGAAAACCCAACTTTTGACGTTGAAAATGTGCAAAATAGGCATTATGCCGATGTCTTTGGAAGCTACAATTATGACCATCGATTTAAACGATCTTGATTTACCATTTATCAAAAATCCAGACACAAACTACCGCAAAAAAAATCGAATTTAGACCTTTATTCACTGGACTATATGTATGCGAAAAATAGGTTCATTAAAATAAAAATTTGCAGCACGGACAACAACTTAATAAAGGGAGCAGTTGTACTTGTATCTATGTACTATTGTATTTATTAATTATTAATTTTCTATGAAATCGTGAAGCCGATATTATAATAAACATTTATTGTTTATTATATAAAGTCCATTTTATTTACGAGAATAGTCGTTCTTATAAATATATATCAGTTCATCTTTTTTCAAATCCGGGGGATGGCGAGCAAGCTTTTTATTAGTTCACTATATTACAATGATAAAATTCAATTCGTCTGCGATTTCAACTGAGGCTGTTCCCCTTCAATAAAATATTAACTGACGTTTTCATTATCTATAAACATTATTATATAATAAGACAATTGTGTTTATATCCTGGTGCAAAGTATTGTGATTATATCTTAACTTTAAGGAACAAAAGGCCACATTCACTCCCGTCTAGAAAGTACCACACACATACTTGTATTTCTAATTTATTCCTGTTTAGCGCTGATTGCATTTTGCAGCCTTGGCTTTGCTCCGATTGTAAATTCTGTCGGCATCAGTACTTGATAGTTAATTAGAAACAAACATAGGCGTTGCAATTTCTAGAAGTAGAATATGTGACTTTTTGATCCTGAAATAAAGGAATAAACACAAAAAAATCTTAATATCAAGTATATCAATACGTTTTCCTAGTAATTTGATAATTACGATCTTGCAAAATATGTACCTGATTTAAATATTACATTTTTCTCATACCCTGTCGGAAAGTGTTGTCTTCCCACCCTGCTCTCACGGCCGAAAGTGCCACATTCTCTCACGCCTAGAAACTGCGACGCACATAAGCCTCGCAATTTCAGGCGTGAGGTTATGTGGCACTTAAGACCCTGAGATCAGGTTGAGAAGACAATAATACACTTTTCTCCGCAGGGAATACAAGAGAAAAAATAATATACGCTACGCGGGCGGAAATGAAGGCATCAATTCCCGCGTTTTTGCGACCCTCGCCTTCGGCACGGTGCGCAAGCGCACACGCGAAGAGAGAATGCCTTCCTTCCTGCCCTTGTAGCGTAATGTACTATTTTGGCAACGCTGGGCCGAAAGTACCACATTCCTCCCTGCGCAAAAACGGAAATGTGGTTTTTCCGTCCTGTTATTGCGAAAAATAGTATAGCTCATGGAGAAAAAGGCCAGCCCACGGCACGTGTTACCACCCTCGCCTTCTGCTCGGGTGTCAATTTGAACGTGCTATGGATCGGCCAAATCTTTCTCTCCCTAGGTGCATAATATACTATTAAATTGAAACATTTTTTTTCAGTACAAAGTCTAAATTAGCAAAAAGGTCTGCAAGTCAAGACTTAACTTCAGATGACAACATTACAGAAATAATAGAAATATTTCAAGAATGCAATGACTATACAGAAAATGATCAAAGATCTAAGAATAATATTGATCACGATATTTTCAATGATCAATTCCAATACGATGATCATAATGTTGACAGTGATGGCTCTAATCGACATGAACAAGTATCAGATATAGTAAAAAATGTTGACGTTCAGTATGAAATTGTAGATATTGGAAACGAAAATACTTTACATTTTATGAATGATGGTAGTTGTTCTACTGAAGATTATACAGCGGAAGATGAAACAGCTGCTATTTCTAGTATAAGCAGTAATATTTTCAGTGATTTACACTTGAAAGGTAGAAGAATTGTCGATGTAAATTATTTATTGCAGTCATTCGTTGATCTCTACAAAAAACATTCTCTTACAAAATGCTCTGCACCTAATATTAATGCAACAGAATCAGTAGAGAAAGGTTTAGGCACCAAATTTTTTTTTTAATGCCGTAACTGCAAATTTCAACAGTGGATTTCCTCCGAACAGGAGAAACATAAAAGTTTTCCTATAAATAAAATGAGCGTATTAGCAACTGTTGTTACTGGTACAGGTTATGAAGGCCTTAAGCAACTCTGTGCAGGAATGAACATATTGTGTATGTCACCATCAAATTATATAAAGATTCGAAAGTCATTGGTGCCTATTATCGAGCAAGCAGCAAACGACGAAATGAAAAAAGCTGGAGAAATAGAAAGGCAAATTGCCATCGAAAAGGGACATGTGATTAATGGTATTCCATGGATAGAAGTTGAAGGAGATGGTGGTTATGGTAAAAGAAGTTATAGAACTGGCAAACATGATTCCCTACTTTGTGTTGGCGTTATTATTGGCGTTGAAACAAAGAAAGTATTAAGTGTTGAAATCCGACAAAAGTATTGTTTAACGTGTTACAAAGCTGCAAAATTACAAAGAAAAGCACATGCACATAGGTGCTTCAAAAATTGGAATTATAATAAAAGTTCTTCTAGCATGGAAACCGATTGCATTTTAAAAGGATTTCAAAAGAGTATAAAAACACACAATTTAATATATAAAACATACATTGCTGATGGAGATAGCGCCACATACAATGCTTTATTAAAAAATGACGTATACGGAAAATATGGTGTACGAATCGGTAGATTATATTGTTACAACCATTTATTTAGAAATATGTGCAATAAGATTGTAGATGCTTCTAGAAATAAAATCAACCGATCAGCTGTAACTGGTAACATTTTAAATTTCAGAGATTTTATTAAAAAATCAGCTTTTAGAGTTCGTAAAGCCATAATGTTTCATACAAATCAACGTATAAAAGAAAATTGTTCAGAGAAAGATAAAATAAAAGAGCTTCAACGAGATATTTTTAATGTTGTTAATCATGTTTATGGGCAACATAAAAATTGTAAAAGTCGTGGTTTGAATTGCACTGGGCGTAAAAACCAAAAGAATTGGATTCATGTTTTAAAGGCATGTCGTATTTATGATACAATAGAAGAAGCAGTTAAAAAAGTAAGTTGCCATGCTAAAAGTTTATTGCGTAAAGTGACAACAAATGCTTCAGAAAACTACAATTCCCGAGTCGCCAAATATATCGACGGAAAACGTACAAACCACACTTTCGCAGATTCTTATTATATCAGATGTTTGGTTGCAGCAATTAAATATAATACTGGATCTGTATACGAAACATTAAGTCGCTATATCGAAGAAGATTTTGATGTTGCTATTGACGTAGAAGCAGAGCATAAAGCTAAGATATTTAGAAATAGAGTATTGTCAGAGTCGAAAAGCAAGCAAAAGAAAACAGTTGCCTTTAAAGACGATGCGAAAGAATATGGAGATAACCATCAAGAACCTGATGTTCCAAAGGAGGTATATGATGAGTTAGTTCATAATCACTTTCAAGAGTTAGAAGCGGATAGAGACAATCGAGAAGAAATAGAAAAAAATACAATCGAACAGAATCAATCAGATGAGTGGTATGAAAGAAGACGAAAGCTACTGACAGCATCTAAATTTGGTATAATTTGCAAAGCAAGAGATTCTACATCCTGTGCAGGGAATGTTATGAGTATATTATACCCTATTCCATTAGATTTACCTCAGCTACAATATGGACATGACATGGAGAAAGCCGCTATTCCTTTAGTGGAAGATAAAATGAACGTTAAAATTGAATCAGCTGGTTTATTGATCGACAGCGAAAAACCATATTTAGGTGCAAGTTTAGATGGGAAAATAGGAGAAGATGGAATGATTGAAATTAAATCGCCATATACTGCCCGTTACTTAACACCCTTACAAGCAATTAAAAAACTGAAGAATGTTAGGGGTATTTTTCATCCATCTAATGTTAAAAAATTAGATAGAAACCATTCATATTATTATCAGGTTCAAGGATCACTTCATATCAGTCAAAGGAAGTATTGCTTATTTATTCTGTATACACCAAAAGGGATTCACATAGTAAGGGAAGAGTATGACAGAGAATTTTGGAAGATTAAAATGGAACCAAAATTGACAAGATTTTATATGGAATGCTTGTTACCGGAAATTGTTGATAGTCGCGTACGTAGAAATATGCCTATCAAAGAACCAACTTATATTCAAAATGCTATAAGAGAAAAAGAAAGTCGTGCTGCAGCTCGACGCGCCAAACAAGAATTGGCAAACAATAATAAACAAGTGAAACAGAAAAATAAGTCGAAAAACAATAAAATTGATTTAAATGTAATCGAAAATGAGAACATGTTGGAAGCATACCATGAGGATGGTGTAGAGGAAAATCATACTAAAGTAGATTTGAACTCTTTTCAATCCGCAATAAAAAAACATCCATAATCACTAAAATGAGAAAAGAATTGCAAAAAATGTCAAGTATTGTATCTAGGAAAAGAAGTAATACAGAACTAATGTCTTACCCAAATATTAAAAAATCCAAAGAAACTTTTAGTGGGCCACATTCAGCTTTAAGTAATGACGAATGTAAAAAATTACTCGATGTATGTAATTCATCAATAAATATTAATCAAGTTATTTCCAATATAATGAATATTAATGATATGTTACTTGACGATGCTATAGAAACATTTATGAATGTAGTTAGACGTCATTTACCTGATTTTGAAATTCATATTGTTCAACATTTTGTTTATGTAAAGTTACTGAAACCTCCAATTAAAGTAAAACATATACAAATAGTGGGAGGAAACCAATTTAAACATTGGATCTGTATATTTTTTGACGGATGCGATTTGTTTATTTACGATAGTCTTAATCGTTTGGAATACGACTTTCTGCATGCACAAGAAAAACAGTATTTACAAACACGATATGGCTACATTAAATCATCTGACATTATATTTGTTCCAGTCACCAGACAACCAGATAACGTTAGTTGTGGTATTTATGCGGCTGCATTTGTCACCGAAATAAGTTTAGGAACTGATCCTTCGATGGTAAATTATTCTGGAAATGCTTATCTAATGAGGCAACACTTAGTTAAGATAATAACCGAACGCAAATTGCAACGTTTTCCTCGCGCATGAGATATTTAATTATGGCATGACCTTCATATAATTTTTTTATTACAGCATGACAGTTTTTTGGTGATGGTGTATTAATTTATCGCTAGTAAACTTGACTATTCATTAGAAATAATTAGAATCTTATGTAGAAGCTTATATCTCTCTATTACTTATCTGGAAGTGTGAAGTAACATTTTAATAGTATGATAGAAACATGATTTACATTTTTTTAATAAAGAAAAATTAAATGTATCGCTATGTGTTTATGTACGAAGCCTGCCTATTGCAGGGGTGGAGGAGGGTTTTTATAATGAAATGTTACATGATAATCATATTATAAGTATCATATTCCACTGTCAGATGACACGTCAAATAATATTATAATAAAAAAAAATATTGACTGAAACAATAATGAAACAAGACACAGATATCCATAATAAAAATAACACAAAATATAATTATATTTGTTTAAGAAGCCTGCCTA
The DNA here is from genome assembly GCA_036365515.1 of Torymus aiolomorphi. Classification (NCBI taxonomy): domain Eukaryota; kingdom Metazoa; phylum Arthropoda; class Insecta; order Hymenoptera; family Torymidae; genus Torymus; species Torymus aiolomorphi. The sequence continues at coordinate 135,741,643 of CM070875.1, read as the reverse complement.
TTGCAGGGGTGGCGGAGGGTTTTTTACAGCATGACAGTTGTTTGGTGATGGTGTATTAATTTGGCGCTAATAAAAAAATTAATTATTCCTACAAATAATTAGAATTTTATGTAGAAACTCATATCTCTCTATTAATTTTCTGGAAGTGTCAAGTAACATTTTAATAGTATGACACAGGCATGATTTTCATTTTTTAATAAATAAAAATTACATGTATCTCTATGTGTTTATGTAAGAAGCCTGCCTATTGCAGGGGTGGAGGAGGGTTTTTATAATGAAATTATAATAGAAAAAAATATTGACTGAAACAATAATGAATTAAGACACAGATATCTATAATAAGAATAACACAATACATAATTATATTTCTTTAAGAAGCCTGCCTATTGTAGGGGTGGCGGAGGGTTTTTTACAGCATGACAGTTGTTTGGTGATGGTGTATTAATTTGCCGCTAATAAAAAAATTAATTATTCCTACAAATAATTAGAATTTTATGTAGAAACTCATATCTCTCTATTAATTTTCTGGAAGTGTCAAGTAACATTTTAATAGTATGACACAGGCATGATTTTCATTTTTTTAATAAACAAAAATTACATGTATCTCTATGTGTTTATGTAAGAAGCCTGCCTATTGCAGGGGTGGAGGAGGGTTTTTATAATGAAATTATAATAGAAAAAAATATTGACTGAAACAATAATGAATTAAGACACAGATATCCATAATAAGAATAACACAATACATAATTATATTTCTTTAAGAAGCCTGCCTATTGTAGGGGTGAAGGAGGGTTTTTATATCAAAATCATATAAATTAATTAAAAACTTGATCGTAATCGATACTATTATTATATTATAAGAATCATAGTCCATTGTAAAATAATACAATGTTAAATACTATACCAGACAAATGGTTTTCCTGTGTTATTTTAAAATGCATGGCTTCGTCACTACTGCTTCAATCAAATTTGTACTTTGAAAATTTTACTTCAATAATTCACTTTGCTAATACACAAATAGATTCACTTGCTGTCGTCAATTACCTCCGAAAAGTTCAAATTTTATTTGATTCGGCAGTCGATAACTTCATTACGTAAGATATATTATCTATATTTCCTTTAACAAATGATAAAAATGTTTACGTCGTTTTTATATGTTTTAGGTACGAGCGTGGGTCTACTAATATGTTTATGAATACTCTAACGTAAGTAACTATTTTCTATTCAATAAACAGTACATAAAAAGAGTAACATAATGTCCAAGTTTGGTTTAGCGTAAGCTTTTCTTATTCAAACGATCACTTCAAAGGATTAATTTCTAGCACTTATAGTGAAATGAACTATTAAACTATGTTTGGAAAACAACACAGATAATTTATAAGCAGGAGAAACTAAAAACACATTGTTAAATTTTCAGATACCAGACATGCAGGGCTAACGACATCCATTGATAGTCCGGACGAACACATACCAAAAGGAAATTTCTATTTCCCTTCTTAAAAGGTGATAAGCGGTCATGTTAAAGCATCTAAAGGCTTGATTTTGATTGGTCGATAAGAAGAAGGCGCGAGAAATTTACCGTGTTTGAATTTTTTAAATGGAACTTTTACATTCAATGACTGAGTGATTTTTAATTTAATCAAAATAAATGAATTCCTCTCTTTAAAAAAATCATGGCCGCAAGTAGTGGCTCATTAAAAGAATCGACGTGATTGGTTATTTGAAAAAAACGCGAATATTTGAATTTTTTAGATTGAAAATGTGTTTTTGCCCTTAAAAAAGCGACCGGCGAATGTTGTGTAGCGTTTAAAGATTGATTTGATTGATCTGTAACATTTTATTTTTTTCTTAAAAATGTATCTAATTATCTTATTATTTAAACTAATTAAAACTAAATCGTAATGAAAAATAGCGTACATAACCTCAAAAAGAAAATAGTAAGCGCGAAGCGCGTTTGAATATTGCTCGTATGAATAAAAACGTAATGCTTTTGGACCGGGCTCGTATTGAATTTACGACGAATCATCGGCTGTGTTGGCTATGGTTATAACCACTGTGGCTTTTTGAGTATACGGGTGTCGATGCGCAGACGCGTGACCGCGAGCTTGACTCTTGACATTAAAAAGCACCAAGTTTTTCAAGTAAGAAATTAAGAAAACGGACAGCAAGGCCAAGAACGAAACGGCCAAAGACGTGGAAGAAGAAGCTTCGTCCTGACATGGATTTGGACAACGAAAATTTCCTTGGTAATAATCCAAATGAGATCATTATATCTTTTTGAAAAGTTTTTATTAATTTATATTGAATATTTTGTTTCATTGTACTCCCCAGCTCGGAGACCAAGAAAATGAACAGCGAGGTGGCCGAGCGCTTAGTGAAAGTAAAATAATAATTATAACAATATTAAAACTTACTTTTATTATATAAACATTACTTAATATTAGTATAATAATCTTATATTGTACCATTTTATACATATTTAATTGAAATATTTTTTTAGGAAATACAGAAATAAAATAAAAAAAATAAATACAAAATAAAATAAAATAAATACGGAAATACGCGCGAAAAAGGCCCTGTCATTCTTCGTTAACAAAAATAAGGTGTATAAGTGTAACACGGGAAGAAAAACTATTTGAGACTTGGGTGAGGTGCTTTCTCCGTACATAGGTACAATTTGCGATCTTTTAGCACGCCATCTGTAAAATACCATGCGGTGGCCTTGAGAACTGAGCGAGAGGGAATAGTTCTTATGGGCCGACCGCACGGTATTTACAGATGGCGCACTAACGTGTGATCACGAATAGCGTCGGTCGGCTCCCACGGCGTTCCCAGCGATCGCGATGACAGCGGATGTACTGCTGTAGTACGTCGTCCTCGTGGTAACTCGTCAAAAACAGCAAAGCAGCGCAGGCGGTTTATTATCTTATATCATTCTAAACAAGCCAAAAAAGTATATAATATATAAATTTGACACTAAGAGAACAATTTTACAAAATTACGTTGAAGTTAGCAGGGAAAGAATTTTTTTTTCCCGCTAAACTTTGAAAAAACGCTCGGAATTCGCTATTTTCTATGCGACTTTTAATCGTGGAGAAATGCATATTTCAAACAACTGTAAAAAAAATACTATTTTGACGCGAACAAGTATAAGACCATGGTACCATGTAAAGTAACACCAGTCCTTCTGTTAGGGGCGCCTAATGTAATTTTTTTTCTCATTTAAGTTTACAAAATATCGTTTCTTCTTATACTTAATAGTATATTTCGATACAAGTGCGAAAGTATTGATTCTAGCACACGAGTGTAGAACAATCTTTCGCACGTGTATCGAACGATATATCTGTACAGGGGAAGTAAAAGCGATTTTAAAAATTTATGTATATGTAAAATAGCATTTTAGGCATACTGAATCGAAAAAATATGATTATGCATGTACTGATTTCATCCATTAGATTTATGGCCTACGAGATGCATTTCGCATACGTTACGGAATACTCAAGCAGAGAAAATCATTTGCATCGGCGAAAAATTTTCCTGTTAGTTTTTCTATAACAGGAAAATCGGGAAGAGATGGCCTGTGCCCGGCTGGCGTTGGCTCGCGCCGCTCGCGCGACTCCGCTACGCTCAAAGACATAATATAGATATCCATTCATATACACACGATCAGTACGACTTGAGTCGGGACGGAGTGGGGGAAGCGGTAGAAGGTGGTTCGGCTGACGCATGGCTCACGAGAGTCGGCGGCGCTCGAACAAAACTGTATACAGCGCGCGATCAGTTCCTGGAATCGCTGCGAATTGGGGGAAATCGGAGAGAGTCGGCACGGCCGTACGGCCGCCGCTGGCTCGCGTGAGTCCGCTGCGCTCGAACCTCGAATATGTGAGAGCCTCCGTCGCAGAAGCGGGCTAGCAGGCGCGCGCGGTGCATTTTTGGTTGTAAAATACGCTCTGTTTAACTCGCTTATAATCGTATGCGGAGTCTAAAAAAAAACAAAAGACATATATCGATAGACTTTTTCCTGCTCTTTCCAATGGTGCTATGTTTGTAACTCCGAAACGCTTTCTTCTGGTCGGAAATTCAAGTTGAAAGTTCAAAGTCATTTTTCTCACAGTAAATCATGTTCTCTTTTGAAAATGCATTTTACCATTGAAAAGTACAAGTCTTAAGCTTCAAGACCCTAATTTTTCGAGTTGGAGAAATGAAGGATTCAAAAGTAATAAGATTAAAAAAGAGGCGAGCGGCCGCGGGTGCTCTTCGCGCTGCGCTCCAGCGGACTCTCAAACATCATTTTTATTAATATAGGGCCGAATCCATCTCAAATCAGACAGCCCGCGTATGCCTATTTCACCTATCATGTTGAAATAAAAATATTTATGTTCTACTCGAAAAAATATTTTACACGTGTTTTTTTATTTTTTTGTTTCATCAAAATTTCATGCGTTCAGCGATGCCGAAAAATTCCGAGAAAATTCTTTCATTGAGAAAAAAAATTTTCAATGTGATTTTCAGACTGCTATTGTTTCAGCAGTTTTCGAGCTTTTAAACGTGTAACACACAATTTCACTCAGTTTTGAGCCCTCTTTAACGGCCTTAATGTCATTTTCAAAAAAAATAAAAAATCCACGAGCTATGCACTTTTTACTGAAAAATTCATTTTTTAGAGAAGTGCCTTTTTCTCGAAAACCCCATGTTTTTTTTGCACAATTTTTGTTGTCGTGATAGAGGACGGTAATGCCTAGCTAGACGTATTTGTGAGATTCGGTACTTTTTCCCTGGGATAGCGATCACTAATGAGATAACACACAAACAAATTTTTCACGCTTAACGCTTATATATAGTCAATGATATTAGAGTCAATGTAAAGGTATTTATCTTTGTGCGTATGTAATATACATGTACGTGCGCCTACTTATAGGAGTATATGTACTAGTACATTTGTCCGCTAGATGGATATGGTTTGACTTAACATTTACAAAGAAAAGTTCGGTTTCTGCTATATATCACACATCTCGTCTTATTTAAAACCATCATCTTTTGGAAAATTATTACATATTTACACCTTATCAACTCAACTACGATGTCTCAATATTACTCAACAGAGAGAATCAAATATGCAGACTTTTTAGACAAACACAAACAAATTATTTACAAATCTAGTTCCGTACGTTTAAAACAACTTGAGAATCTTGCTCATCCATTGAAGCACCTCTATCCTCATTTACCTTTGACACCTTCTACATATCTGTGTCAACATTGTTACAATCGTGCTTTAGAATTGGTGAGTAGTACTGACAATGAATTTATAACGGATAATGAAGTTACCGATAACGTAGTTGATAGAGATGAAGATTTTTTACCAAGTACTCCAGAACGCATTGAAGAATTTAATAATGAAATAAGTACATCTTTCTTAGGTTCTGTATCGCCTCTTAAAAGAAAAAATCTTATACATGAAAAATCAATTGAAAATTACGTAACAAAGAAGAAAAAAAAATACTTTCAACATTGTCTAATACCCTTGATGTGAAGTTGAACAATGTTTATGACGTTTCTATAACAGCAAATGAATCAACTGTATGCCATTGTACAGAATGGATACAAAATCTTGGTCTAGCCTTGCAAAAGTGTTCTACGGTATCAGAAAAAATAAAAATTCTGACTTTGCTACCTTCATCCTTTACAAAACATGAAATTTTATCTTTATTTCCAGAAATAACAATGTATATGATCAACAAATCGAGAAATCTTGTTAAAGAAAAAGGAATTTATTCAGAACCAGATGCATATTCAGGCCATCGGATTGATGAAAACATGGAAAAAATTGTTATGGAATATTATTTAAATGATGATTTTAATTGTTCAAGACAAAGTCCTAATAAATGTGACGTTGTTACAATTAAAGTTAACAATAAAAAAGAGAAAAAAGTTAAGCGTTTTCTTACTCGAAGTTTAAAAGAGACGTATAAAGTATTTAAAAATGATTATCCAGAATTGAGAATTGGAAAATCGAAATTTTATAGTTTGCGACCAAAGTATGTCTTACTTAGCCCCATCAAAGAAGTTTGTCTCTGTATCTATTGCGCAAATTATGATTTATTTCTTACGAGCTTAATTAATTTTAGAGGGAGTAACATCACAGAGTTGGATGAAAGTCGGTCACAAATAATAAATGCAACAATGTGTTCTGAGCCATCTGATTTATGTTATTTACAAGAATGTAAACTATGTCCAGGGATTAAGGGAATTACGTTTCATGTTTTAAAACTGCAAGATGTAGAAGGCACAGAAGAAATTACATATGCTTTGTGGGATAATGGAAACCTGATTAAAAAGACACTATCAATTTCTGCTTTTAAAGATGAACTTTCGGTTTGGACCATGAGGGTTAGTACTCACATGTATGTAAAAAATATACAACGCAAAGCTATAAAAACAGAAAGAGAAAGTGCTAAAAAAGACTCACATCATTTAGTTCTTCAAATAGACTTCGCTGAAAACTGGGCTGTGATTCATAATAAAGCTGTTCAAGGAAATCATTGGGTTAATGATCAAATTTCTATGTTCACAGCAGTCTCTTATCAAGGGGATTCGACACAAAGTTTCGCAGTTATAAGTGATGACCGAAAACATGATTCAGCTATGCTTTGCTAGCAGTACAAAAAATTATAAAATTCTTGAAAGAAAATTGTTGTGATTCAATTAAAAAATTACCATCGTATCAGACGGCGCTGCGAGTCACTTTAAAAATCGCTTTCAATTAGATGAACTAAAACGAGCACCGTGTGATATAAAATGGTTGTTCTCTGCTACTGGGCACGGCAAAGGAGCTGTAGATGGTGTGGGTGGACTTATAAAGCATTATGCTACTTCGCATAATCTTCGAGAGCCCCTTGAAGAAGCTATTCAAAACGCAAATGATTTTGCAATACATGTTCAAAAATATACTGATGCTATTAAAATAATACATTTACAAGATGCTGAAATAGAACAATTCAGAAAAGAAAAAAATATTGATTGGCTTACAACTCCAAAGTATCCTGGAATTCAAAAAACTCATATATGGGTTAAAAAACATGTGACGATAAAATACATTGTTTGACAGCAAAGACCGCTGATCGTCCGCTTACTGAATTAAGAACAATGAAGCAGAAAAACAAAGGTAGTAAAATAGGTATACAAATGAAAAAAAGGTATAAAAATAAAAAATCAAAAAGACGCAAATAACAAATAAATACATAGTTATGTGTACCTGTATATTACATACACACAAAGACAAATACCTTTACATTGACTCTAATATCATTGACTATATATAAGCATTAGGCGTGAAAAATTTGTTTGTGTGTTATCTCATTAGTGATCGCTATCCCAGGGAAAAAGTACCGAATCTCACAAATACGTCTAGCTAGGCATTACCGTCCTCTATCACGACAACAAAAATTGTGCAAAAAAAACATGGGGTTTTCGAGAAAAAGGCACTTCCCTAAAAAATGAATTTTTCAGTAAAAAGTGCATAGCTCGTGGATTTTTTATTTTTTTTGAAAATGACATTAAGGCCGTTAAAGAGGGCTCAAAACTGAGTGAAATTGTGTGTTACACGTTTAAAAGCTCGAAAAACTGCTGAAACAATAGCAGTCTGAAAATCACATTGAAAATTTTTTTTCTCAATGAAAGAATTTTCTCGGAATTTTTCGGCATCGCTGAACGCATGAAATTTTGATGAAACAAAAAAATAAAAAAATACGTGTAAAATATTTTTTCGAGTAGAACATAAATATTTTTATTTCAACATGATAGGTGAAATAGGCATACGCGGGCTGTCTGATTTGAGAGGGATTCGGCCATAGGTCATATATTTCACTTTTCTAGAATTTTTAATTTCTCTACGTTTTTCAGAAAACTATGCTTTCATTGGATAATATGTGGCGCAATCATTTTACTATAATAATCAATGTAGTTTGACGACAATAGTCATTTACCATAAAAGATAGGATTCTAAAATTGAACACAAAAGAATGATAATTTTTTCAGACAATTTAATTCATGATGCCGTAGCACTTTACCTAATCCAAGAAATAATAACTAAATACACTAAAACATCTTTTGATTTCGTTAAAGAAGTAAATGTTTAAAAAATATACACAACTTCTAGAATCTTCTTCATCACTATGAAGATTTTTCTGTTAAAGTGGTATTGTCATCGGACTATACCAACGCCACAAGATCTTTACGAGTGGGTAACAATATTTTGAAAATATTGTTTGGTTTTTTTCATCAAAAGATGAATATTTAAAAACTATACATAAACTAAAACAAGGGTTAGATTCAGCAAAAACAGTGCCTAAAAATCCATCGTTTCACTATATCAAATTATTAGCAGATACTGGAAAGTTAGATCTAAAACGATTTTCAGTATCAGGAACTTCCCAATTGTATCATATACCTATTCGAATAAAAATGAAAAAAAATTAGAAATTAACAGGATCGAAAGTTAAATTTGTGACCTACTAATAAAAATGATGTTTGAGGCTTTATTGTTTAATGATATTTTTCAGTATGAAAAACCGAAATGGTTCACCACATTTATTAGTATAGAGTTTGCTCGGGCGCAGCGTGAAGAGCGCGTGCGGCCGCTCGTCGCTGTCTGTGTTACTATTGAACCCTTCATTTCTCGAACTCAAAAAATTAGGGTTTTGTAGTTTAAGAATTGTACTTTGAGAAAAATGACTCTGAATGTCAACTTGAATTTCCGACTAGAAGGAAGTATTGTTTCGGAGTAAAAGCGATAGCAACATTGGAATGAGCAGGAAAAAATCTATCGATAAATGTCTTTTGTTTTTTTTTCTTAGAGACTTAGCATACGATTATATGCGAATTGAACAAAGTGTATTTTACGCTAAATATGCGCCTCCCATTATAGGTATTATATAATCGCGATCAGTATGACGTGTGACACTGCCTCTGGCCGGTGAAAGCTGGGGAAACGTCAGCTCGGCAAGTATAATCAGAAGACGACGCAAAACACACGTACGTTTCTATTTGCCGAGCGTCGCTAAGTACATGACGTGCGTGATTCCTATTTATTTATTTTCTTTAAAGAACTTCACATCAAAGAAAAATGGATGTTTTTGAATATTAGTTACATCGACAAGAGACAAATTTAAAAAATACTACACATCCCTTTGATTTCCAATAAAGCTTTGCACACCAGTTGATCGCAGAAAAAAATTCTTTTCCAATTACTTTTTTGCTTTTATAATTTTAGTATAAAATACAATCTTTTCCTGATCTGTTTTCATAACCAATTCCTTAATTCTGCTTTTTTAACTTTGTTTCCAATCATATTAAATTCAATACAATTAAATTACCTTTGTGACGAACAAATAGGTTTGGTACTCCTATTCCCATAATTTGATGGGAGTAAAAGTCATTTCCTTAGGGCTGTACTGCGTAATTCCAATGGTTATTGTGACAGAAGAAGAGAAGAATGCAAAACATACTTAAAGAATTAAACAGAAATATTTTAAATAGTCGTAGCTGACATATGATCATGGTTAAGAAATATTAGAAATCAATTTTATGAAAAACTGTTAACTATAAACGTGTCGGATGAACCTCCCTCTAATACATATAAAGAAGAGCATACATACATGATTATTATAAAAATCTGTCATGAAAGTATCTTTAATTAATTTATATTACCTTATTTAAATACGTAAAATCCCTTTAATTGCTTATTTGGCGATAAACCTTGCATTTATACCTATAAATAAGCATTTAGACATTATTATCACTTAACTTATGATTTTATATGATAAAATATACTATCATTTTTTACAAAAATACTATTATTAAATTTACATTACCTTGTTTGAAGTCATACAATGCCTTCTTTTCCAATATTTTTTCATTTAAATAACAATGTAAGCGATTCTCGCCTTGGAGCATAGCTTTATATTTGCAGTCCATCCTTTAATCCTTAGCTTTCCAATTCAAAGAATAATTAAGGTATTCATGTTCCAAAGAGTCCACTTCATCCATAGATCACTGGATAATAGTTGCGACAATATTCTATTGTCTACAATGCAAAAAATGTTGAAGTTGCCGTGTAGCACTATAATAACCTGTCACCTGAACATAAGCTGCAACAAAGCAAAAAAACAAACACAAAGTACCAAATTTTTTTAAAGAATTATGTAATATAAATAATGAGGTTATACGTATCTAATTTATAATTAATGTATAATGTACAATCCTGTTGATGGTACACTTTGGCTCTTGCTCCGTGCATCATCCTTGAAAAAGTCTTCTTGGACCTCCGTTTCCTGTCTTCTTTTTTTTTCTTTTCTTCTTTTCACTTCTTCACTACACCTTATTATAAATACCAATACCTGAAAATACACTCGTAAAGACATTGATAGAGAAAGAAGAGTTGATATTGCCAAAGAAGATAGACCATCACACCATTGCTGCATTTCATTGCTGTCTGCTCCGTCTGTTTTGACAGCCCATGGCTCGTCGCCTGCACGTTGAGCTGAATAATCGATTACACGGCACTACACCAGTGTCATCAATATCAAATCTATATGTAATCTATATAATTTCAATTGTTATAATTAATTTAATTCTTATTTAAAAAAATATTATATTCAAAGTTTGTCACCTTGTACGGACTTCATAAGCATTGATTTTTATATTGATTTGATATTGACGATACTGGTGTAGTGCCGTGTAATCGATTATTCAGTTCAACGTAGAGACGAGCGATGGACTGTCAAAACACACGAAGCAGACAGCAATGAAATGCAGCAATAGTGTGGTGCAATTTTCTTCAAAAACGTCTCATGCGGTAAATACAATTGAAATTAATCGCTGCGTTTTATATAACACGCGTCACGCAAGGTTGTAGAGACACCCTTAGAATATACATAACAGAACATACCCCATATATAGACTCACACGCATGCGCCGTAGACTGCAGCACAGCTGTTGTCAACAGGGCATGGCGACTCATGGACTCGGCGATGCCGCGTCTGCACGATCAGTGCACGTCTGTACGAGGAAATCCAGCGGCACGGACAGTGGACACTGCTGCGGGCATCCGGGCAGACGAGCACGACTAAGTATACACGACACACGCATGCACGGGCCGGAGTCGAGTCAATATAGTAACAAATTGCAAGTTGCAACGGGCACAACCACGTCAGGTGGAGAGTGTGAGGCTGCAAAGAGTAGGGAGTAAAATGAGACTCAAGTTTTGATGAAATTGAGATTGGTGCGTGCTGATAGTGCAGCTTATTTGATTGCTGATGCCTAGCCTCGAATTCTCAATGTCACTGAACCAGAAAAAGTATGCTCCAGAACCTGCAATCGTGACAAAATTCTTTTTATCATTCTGACAACAAATGTAATAAGTGTCTGGTGTTGCAAGCTATGTGTTCCCATCGTTTTTCAAAAGCGCTCGCAAGAATGCTTGCAAAAGTACGAAGAAAACGTTCTACTAGAATGGAGGCCTAATTCTAGCATAGTTGTCATTGTGACGAATGATATCCTTTATATGTGCATCGTACCCAATATATTTTGGTTTTATAAGACTAGTATGGTAAGAATTATATATATTATAGCTAATGATAATTGTTTTTTCAGTTTTGATAACTACTTTGCACCATTGGTTATTGATGGCATCCCAGTAAGTCACAAAATACAGCAGGTTCAGAAAATTAGAGGAGATGGTATAGGCAGCTTTTTCTCAAGTATGTGCCCATGATGTAAGTATGCTTCGGACTGGAATTTTATTTAATAGTATAGTTGAACTAAACCTCCAAGTTTCCATCTTTCTGCTCCTCTGTTCCTGGCTTTTCAATACTGCTCTCCTCATATCTGCTGCTTAACACATTATTAATATATTTTGTTTTGCCCTAGGCGAAGAGCTCTCGCAGAAGACAACACGTCTTCATATAATTGTACTTTCCTCAAGGGCAGCCAACACAACTACCACTTCCGAAGGATATCACCTAGGCGAACACAACGGAAAAGTGAGGATGAAGGTGCAGTTAAATGTAGTCCACGCTTCCATGACAGACTCGAGTAAGTACTTTGGATTTGGATTTTATTCTGTAGTGTAGCTGAATCTAGCCTCCAACTTTTCATCTATCTACTCCTCTGTTTCTGGTAGTTCCATACTGCTCTCCTCATCCCTACTGCTTAACACATTATTAATGTTTTGTTTTGCCCTAGGCGAAGAGCTCCCGCAGAAGACAACACGTCTTCATATAAAGAATTATAGAGAATTAAGAGTAGAAACTCTCCTCGAGGGCAGCCAACGCAACTACCACTTCCCGAGGACATGACCTAGGCGAACACAACTGAGAAGTAACAGTAAAAGTGTAGTTGAATGTAAGTACTTCGCTTCCCTACTGAAAAATCTCATTTGAGACCTCGCTCGAGATCTCACCTGAAGTCTCAGATAAGATTCTTCAGTAGAGTTTGAAAAATAAAAACTTTTATTAAAAGTGATATTTCACATAAATTTTATGAAAATATTTTTAATTTTCTACAAAATAAGCCCTATTTGAGGTCTCTCAACCCAAGATATTAACATTTTAACAATTTTGTCCTGGTATAACCTACAGACCTGAGAACTTGATGGATTTTAATGGGACAATGCCTAAAATCTTTGTTTTTTATATCCTTTTTATATCCTCATTGACTGAAGTCATTCGCATTTTTTAATTTTCTCATTTTAATACTTATAAAATAAAAAATGTGATTGAAAATTGAATTTTTTTTAATTTAAGACCTTGAAATAATATTAACATAAAAATAATTCTTAAGAATAGCTTCAGTCACATAGAGATTGAACATTTGTTCAAAAACAAAGATTTTAGGCCTTGTCTCGTTAAAATCTATTAAGGTGATGTGATACCCTGATTTCAATATTTTTTAAATCAACATTCAAACGTTTATTTCGAAAAAGCCGACTGTCAGGCGCTCCGGACAGATAAACACTATATTCAGAAAATTTTTTGAGGGATTCTATTAGTATTTTCGTTAGCTGTGCTCGTTTTACAAGTAGGTTAATTGCAGATACCTACTTACCGACAGTACGGTTTTTATTTAATTAAATAAATTCTCATCATTTTTTTGGAAAAACACGTCTGTGAGGCGCTCCGTATATGTAAATACTATACTCAGAATTTTTTGTGGATGATTCTAATGGTATTTTCATGAGATGTACTCTTTTTCAAATTATGTCGGTAATATAACATCACCTTAAAGCCTCCGGTCTGTAAGTTACGCCAGGTCTCAAAAGATTGTAGTTTTCAGTAGAATGCCTTAAATTTAGAAATGAAAAATTTTTGTATTATTGGGAATTAAGGATATACTACAAAAATTTGGTAGTACTCCCTTAATTGTATAGTACGGCCAAACCTAACCTCCAAATTTTCATCTGTCTACTCTCTTACTCCTGGCAGTTTGATACTGCTCTCCTCATCCCTGATGATTGACACGTTACTAATACACTTTATTCTACTTAGGATGAAGAGCTCCTGTAAACAGCAATACCCATCGGATCACTTTGCTACTCTCAAAGAACGTCCAACAAATGAGCTTGTGGTGGAGAGTTGCATCTTTATCAGTATTTAGGGCACACCTGATTTTTAGGTACGATTTATATCTCCCCAAAAAGTAACAATTTTCTATATAAAAATAATTTTCTACTAATAATTTGTACGTTTTAAGAGCAGACAGAAGTAAAAAGTCTAAAAAGAAGTAAAAAGTCTAAAATACAGTTATTGCAAACAATTTAAGGCGGTCTTATACCTAATGGCCATTCTAGACAAATTCACCTAAAAGAATAAATTAAAATAAGATTACTAAAAAATAAATAATATTTATTATTAATATAACTCATTTTTAATACAAAACTGCTTGTGATAGGTCTTAAACCCTTATTATGCTGAATTATGTTGTTTTAAAAAAAAAAAACTTCAGCATCACTTTTTTTGCTAGCTGGTCCATTGATTTTAATGGGAGACGAAGCACATTACTTGTAATACATCAAACTTTAGTATGAAGCTCTGAATTTACAAATGTTGGTGTTTAAGTATTTTTTTATGAAAAAAACTACTTTTTTTCTTAATTTTATCAATTTTTATGAATTTTTATCATTTTCTCAATTAAAAAAATATTTAAACACTTACATTTCTAAATCCAGAGCTTCATGCTAAAGTTTGATGTATTACAAGTAATTTGCTTGATCTCCCATCAAAATCCATGGACCCGTTGTCAAAAAACGTTTTCGTCATTTCAAAGATACCTAGTAGGTTTTTTTTAGATATATCATCTGAAACATTTTTAATTATTCATCTAAACTATTTTTTTAATTTCGAAATAACATATATAATTAAAAAATTGAATAAAAAAAATGTGAATTATTGAAAAGTTTTTAGGTATAAGACCACCTTAATAGAAAAATATTTTATATATATTTAGATATAAAAATGTATCTTTTTCTACATTTTTACCTTAAAATATTTTAAATATTTGTAGCAGCCCCTTTTGTGGTACAAAAAATTCTATAATTACCAACAGTTATGAAATAAAGATTTTATGTAATGTAGTAGATCAACATTTGAGAATTCGAAAATATTAAAATTCAGAACCAATTAAATGGAATAATTTATTGCTATATAATTTTTGTAAATTATGCGAGTTTGCAGTTGCTGTTATTCTAAACTTATGTTCGTAAATAAATGTAAAAATCAATTTTCATGTGAGAATAAATCACGTTTTTAGTTGTAACGAATATTCTAAATATTCTAAATATGATTTCGTGATAAAAAGAAATCTTTTTTTCGCTTTTCACTGCAGTCTACCCTTAAGCTTTTTCTATGATGTATGTATGCACATATATGTACATCTGAGGAAAGTTGATTCTTGTCGAACAAGCCTAATCTATTTTCAAATCTTACAATCTCATTGGACGAATCCAATTTAGAGTTAATGTTTACACTTGAATTGTTAATTTTAAAATTGACTAGACACGTTTCACAAAAATCAAGTTCCCTTGGGTGTACATTAAAAACTTTGTTGTTACATAAACAGAGGGGGGGGGGGTTATGATTTTTAATTGTTATTGAAGCAGTAATGAGTAACTTGACCTGCTGATTGAGTTTTTGCTGCTGGGGTGGTTTAGTTCTGATCATTGCCGATCTTGCCAGTAAAAAAACAATAATGCTTCAGGGGAACAATTTTCTTCTCTCGCAAACATCTTAAATAAAAAATTAATTTAATAATATAAAATATTTTTTTGAAGAATTTGTTTAGATTTGATTTTTTTAAATTATTAAATTCTTTTTTCAAATTATTGATTTCTATTTTCTATACTTTTACAGGTAAACGGCAGTTCTTCGAGCAGCTCACTTGTGAGTAATTTTTTTTCTCAACAATTTTCAGGAGTACATACTCAAGAACAAATACTTAAGATGATAATGAAGAGGATATTGAAGATATTCAAGAGGACATAGTATGCGTAAAATTCAACTTTACACACTCAAACGATGCGACGACGTGCTTTACTCATACTATAAAAAAAAATATTGTTCGCCACGCGGGCGAAATCTCGTGATTATCCAACACTCGGTGCGTAAAGCATACTATAATATGGATTACAAGACTGGTTTTCTACATAAAAATTGAAGATGTTACACCCTGTCTCGTTTATGTGCTTAGCACGGCTTTTTAATAGCAGCAGTAAATTACTTCAAAGAAATAGTCACCCAAAAGTTTTGCCCATATGCATCTATACAGTGAGAATTTTGAATATATTGAAAACAGACAAAGAATAAAATCAGAAGAAATCAATATTATCATATAAGCATACATAGAAGAGGAAAAATGTAGTTTGTGAAAAAATTTATCAGTATTTAGTTCACATTTCTACAACAAAAATGGATCATTTTTAAAACAAATTAGGAACATTCTACAACCGCCATCGTTGCCAATCTAATAGAATCATACGCATCATCACAGCAACCTTCTCAATCCCCAACTCGATGCAATCAACCAGCAGTACAAAGCAGATTTTCTTGCCTCAAATGCAAAAAAAAATTGAATAAGCTCTCAAACAGTTTCTCTTCGATCCAGAAGTTTCCCAGAAGTAGTTACAGTGACAGTAGCAACAGTAACATTATACGAATAACAGTAACATTAAACGATACGACAGCCACTGCACTCGCTTCGATCAAACATAAGAACAAGTAATTGAGACGCATGCCCGTAGATTTTACTTGAGCTTCAGAAGTGCGCATGAACCAGCTACGCTGGACCGTCTTCTGGACCGACTTCTGAATCCAACTCTGAAAAACAGTCTTTGAGATTAGATCAGCGGATTTTTTTCAGATGAAATTCAAGAGCTTATACTCAAAAGGATATTTCAGATGAGAATCAAGAGTAATTACTCAAGAGGATATTCAATAGGATTATCAAGAGTAAAATTACTCAAGAGGATATTCAAGAGGATTATCAAGAGAAATTACTCAAGAGGATATTCAAGAGGATTATCAAGAGTAATTACTCAAGAGGATAATGAAGAGTAATTTCTCAAGAGGATATTCAAGAGGATACTCAAGAGGATATTCAATAGGATTATCAAGAGTAATTACTCAAGAGGATAATGAAGAGTAATTTCTCAAGAGGATATTCAAGAGGATAATCAAGAAGACATTCAAGAGGAAATACTCAAGAAAATGTTCAAAATACAATAAGCAAAAGGATATTCAAAATACAGTACCCAAGAGGATATTCAAGATGCAATACCCAAGAGGACATTCGAGAAAAACTAATCAAGAGTATATTCAAGATGATAAGTATTCATAAGGAATTTCTCAACAGGATATTGAAGATAAAATACTCTACGAGTTTTAAGGAGGTTCATGAGTTTTGATTCACGTTAATTTTAAGAATTTTTACAGTGATTTTTACCCTTATGATGTAAGCATTAATATACATTGAATGTAAAAGGTCTTAAGATAACGAATAATTTTTTTTTTATGACATTTAATTGTTTTTAAAATTAGTTACCGTCAACTATAGTTGAAATTCAACAATATCATACAATCTTTTTAACTGTTTATCCAATTTTTATCTGAAAACAGCCATTTTGTTCCTTGCTAAATTTCAGGGATAGGTACCGTAGGAAAATTTTGAAAATTATCAAACCTGCAAAGTTACACTAAATTGTTTATAAGTATGTGGAAGTCTCTCGTAAACAATTTATAAGTGTAACTCTGCAGGTTTTGATAAATTTCTAATGTTTCCTGTCATAACTATCCCTGAAGTTTAGCAAGGAACAAAATGACCGTTTTTAAATCAAAATTGGATAAAAAGTTCAAAAGATTGTATGATACTATTGAATTTCAACTATAGTTGCTGGTAACTAATTTTAAAAACAATTAAATGTCATTAAAACTTTTTTTTCTTCATCTTAAGACTTTTACCTTCAATGTATATCAATGCTAACATGATGATATGCGTAAAAATCATGTAAAAATTCTTAAAATTAACGTCAATCAAAACCCCTGAACCTCCTTAATTTTATTTTACTTGTTTTACGCACACGCTCACACACCCACACACGCGCAGGGGGGGGTATTTTATCAGAATGGTGAAATGTTAGGTATTTTCTCAGAAAATATATTATTGTTTAAAATATTTTCAGAACACACAAGGGATTTCTTTCGAAAAAAAATATCAGAAAAATTTGCGTCTATAAAAATTGAAAACAGATTGCATAAAATTATAAAGATACTTTTTACTAGAAGAATAAATTCCAAAAAATGTAAAACATTCACTGCCTATATGATTTTTAGCTCATTTTTCGACGTTATAGCTTTTCTAAATCACTGTATTTTCTAGAATTTAATCGTTGAGAAGAAATGGCATTCGAAAAATTGATATCACATGTCATATAAAAATAATTTAATGAAAATATTATGACCTTCTTGCCAAATTTTTTCGAATTTTCATGAATTATGCATTTTTAAACGTTCGGAAAATTTACCCTTCTATCATAAGATATTATAATTTGTCTTTTTACCTTTCCGAGAAAATACCCATCTAACATTTTACCATTCTGATTAAATACCTCCCCCCACACGCGCACACGTGCACAGTGTACATACGCAAACAGTACAACTGCACAAACACCGACCACCGACCAACCGTATAATAATTCCGCAATTCGCCGCGTGGCTAGCGCCATCTGCCGGTGAAATTATATACTGTTATTGCCATACGCGGATGGTAAAACAGTTTCGTCTTTTGAAATCGAGTATGGCATCCCCAATAATTCTTGTCCTTGAATAGCAAAAATATTTTTGTATAATTTTAAAAACTTCATTTTGTAGATTTTGTTATGGTCTTAGACTATTGACAGGTAAATCACCAAAAGTTATTATCCCATAATTGGCAAGGTGATTAAAGAGAGCATAATATATAGTATCAACAATGTTTTAGTTTGTATAATATTTTCCATTTTTTAAAAAATGAAAAATGATATTTTTAATTATACTTTCAATGCGTCTATTAACATTGTAAACAATTTAATATTGTAATCAAACGTAATTTTGTATCTTATTATGATTTTATAATTATATGATCTTTCGAATGTTATACTGATTTTTCTGATTTTATTTATTGCTATTGTGTTTAATATTTATGTGTCGAATCGAATTCTGTGAAATTTATGAGCGAACATAGACTATATAAGGTGTATTGAGGCGTTAAAAGTCGTGTTTATAGGTTTAGATGATCAGGAGTTGATTGTACATGAAAATTTTAAACGGAAAAAATCTTTCAACAATAAGCGAAAATTGACTATTTTAGGAGTATTTAGGCATTAAAAATCGTTTATAGGTCTTACTAATGAGGAATTGATTTTACATGAAAATGTTAAATGGGAAAACATTTTGTTTCAATATTATTTACAACTTGTATATGTTATCGCATAAAAGAATCTTGCTTGCTTAACTCATAATTGTACAACATTATGTAAATATATAAAACTTTCTGAAATTTTTATTTAGTTTATTATTCATACAATTTTTTTCTAAATTTCTAGAAATTGTTACAATTTCATTTGAATGAACGAAAAATTATTTATAATTATATGAAAGATCAGTATTAATACCCTACGTATAACAATAACATTCTAATTATTCTATTTTTTCTTCAATTGAATATAAATTTTATAATTTTTCTATATTTATAATATTACAATTTTAGGAACAAATTTTTAAAGATTTCTACTTTATTTTTAATTTATTATGGTCGTATTACAATAAACAACCTTTAAAAAAGAAAACAATTAAAAAATAAAATAAAACAATTTTTCCAATCAGTAAGTATATTCATTTAACAAGAAAAAATCGGATCGATAGATCCGATCATCAAACCTTAGCCCGAGCTGCTACGGCTAGGAATACTCCGATGCGAATCCAAGATTGTTTATCATAATTTTTCTCCCTTCGGGGTTTAGGTTTTGAAATTTTGTTTTCATAAATTTTAATTTGCATAGTTTCCATTACTATGTGGGATATCATTTAATTCGAAATCGGTAACATTTTCAATTTGATGTGAAATTAGTGTTTGAGTGAGCGTGCACTTCTGTGTGGAAGCGGAGTAAGTACGCGTGAGCGCCCGACGATCTGCGGTCCGACAAACTCGGAGTGTCACACGTGACACAGGCGTAATAATTTTGTCTTTTGAGGTTATGAGCGCTATTCAGCACTATTATTTAGTTTTAATTACTTCAATACATAATGTTATTTAAATTATTTGCAAAACTCAAGTTTATATTAATTCTATTTATCTTCAATTATTATTTTATAATATAATTTATAATTTTATTCTACAAAAAGGTAGTCATAGCGCCATCTAGAGTAATTTACGAGAACTATACAACGTAAATAAATATGAGGCGCCAAAAGAGGTTGGTACGACTTACTTTGCACCGTGCACAGCCATTTTATGTTAGTGGTGAGCAGTCTTGCCAACCTTCCAAGGTATCATGAAAAGTTAATTTGTAAAAAAAAATAAAATTATACTTTTTGAAGAATTTCACAAAAACAAGAACGTCAGGCGCTCACAAACTCGATGACGAGAAGGTATGCCAAATTTCATGCAGATCCGATGTATGTTCGAGCTTAAATCCATGTTTTAGATAAAAAATGTGACTAGAACATGAATAACTCGATGACAGTTATCATTTCAGTTCTGAACCTTTGGCATAATAATATTTGAAGAATTTTCGAGCGCCTGACGATTTTTTTTTGTCATAAAAATTGTTGTTGATTTAATTATTCTTTAATATATAGTATGTTACCGACATATCGGTAACGTAGGGATTTTCACTTGAGTATCACATGGCCTTAAAATGATATAATTACATATTTTATCTTATAATATCCTAATTAAAACTACAAATAAAGAAATATTTAATCGATACAATAAATGAGTTTAATTATGTCGATTATCACCTACATAAGATTCATTGATTATATTGATTAAATATTTATATATTTTTCAAGTCTCTAAGCTTGTAGAATAAAATATTTAATTATATCATATCAATACTTCATAATTTCGACGTTACATGTTACTCACATCAACTTAAACGTAGATCCCTACCTTATCGGCACCTAAATTTTATTTTTTTTTCATTATATCTAAACAAAAATTTTAGAAAATTTTCAAATTATTTCTTCAAAAATGACTATTAAAAATTTTATGAAACAAATTACACATTAGGTAAATAAATAAAAAATGTAGTGTCGATAAAGCAGGAATTCGTGCATCATTATTTATTATCTCCTTAAATCATTTGCTCTAATCGAATAATTAAATAATTAAATAATTATTACATAATTAAAAATTTATTAATAAAAATGTAATATAAAAACATAAAACTAATATTTTTATTTAAAATTGGAGAATTGAATAGTTGGAGGTACACTTTATAACGGAAAAAATGACATGATTCAACAAGCGAGCGATAGCGTAGCGGATAGCGTGTCCGCGTAGTAACCGAGCGACCCAGGTTCGATTCCCCGTCATGTCGAAAAATTTTATACAATTTTTTCTGCGATAAAAATATTGTACAAATTAATAATTAATATGAAAACTTGCGAATAATATGTAAAATAGCGTACTAAAATTATAATTGTTGTAAAAAAAACTTATTAAAAAAGTCTCCACCCATTCAAGGTAAGTAAGAAAAAAATTAATTACTACAACCAAATAAATATTTCTTAAAGTTTTTATTTCACTTATGAATTTTTCATTACTTTTAAATAAATATTTCATTGAATCAAAAAAGTAATTATTGATATTGAAAACTGTCACGGCCTGCCGTACCGACGTCGGTAATAAATCGGCAATAAATAAGTTCGTGGTAACGAACGTTAGATGGCGCCTCGATGCAGTATTGGTGCTGTATTGAGAGCATAACGAAGGTGCCGGGGGAGACGTGACAGGCATCGATGTTGTTGTTGTTATCGTTCGGACACAGACGCGCGCGATAGTGAGTTCGCGGTGATATCGCGTTTTCCGCGATAATTGTGAAGTGTTTGATAGTTGTAACCTCAGGAGTGCATACGTGATACACTCTGAGGCCACTATTGTGATCCGCGAAATGTGTTATACCGTACTTTCGACGGAAACACGAGGAGAGCTCAGAGATAGTACGACAGGCTGGAACTACCTGTCGTACTCCCGAACCAGCAACATCCTAGTGCAGTAAGCATGTTCGCCTGGCACGAAAGCAGCAGAGAGTATCACGAGAGGCGATACAATGAAGCCAGCCTAGTAGCGAGGATGCTTGCGAGAAACCTAGACCACACCGTATGAATCTAACCTACAATAGCGGTAAGCGTGCACGTATCAACCGCGTCGCGAGTAAGTACGCGTAACCGTTGTACAGGCTCGTCGCCACCTGGACAGCGGCCCCGAAGAGGCGTTCTTGTGCGGAGAGAGCGAGCGTAGAGAGAGCACAGGCTCGGGTCATCAACCTTAGAAGGTCACCGACAATGATTTAGCTTGCCGGCAGTTTGTAACCGGCAAGTGCGCTTAAGAAGTGCGCAGACGACATGCGTTAGTAGCCTGTTCTCTCTCAGGCTAAGTTAAGTGTGTGTGTGTGTGTCGCGACACGCGAGCGCGACCGCTCTCTCACTCACGTAGACGATGAGTACGCTACGTATATTACTGTAAACGCGAGGCTTATGTTACCGCGCGTACACAGCGTAATTACCGCGAGCGTGACGTCAGCCCTCGAGACAGCTGACGTCTGAGATAACGTGCTAGCGCACCGTTAGGTAGGGAAATTAACCTATTTCAATGCGACACTTCCACTGTCTAAATTATTAATTATTCATTTAACTTCATCATCTTTTATTTAATAAACAATAGTCTTTTATTATTAACTTTAACTGCTCGAGTTATTATTTCGCGACCTTAGTCATTCCCCGCTCCCCGCCGCCTCCGCGGTCGTTACGTAAGAGAAAACGTATCGTTTCATCTGAGCAGCCGGCACACGAACCAGTGAACGAGAGGAGAGTTCGAGTCACTGGTGAGAAACAAAGCACAAGTCTTCGACTTGCGTGTTGCACGGTAAGTAACCAGATTAGGTTAACATTGCATGACGTTGTAGGTCTGTTGCCTAATCTGGCTATTATATCTCTGGGAGTTGAACCGAGAGATATGGATTTGAACCGCTAAGGTACACAGGTGAAACGTGCCTTAGCCAGAAAATCCACCCCGTGACAAAACATATTTAATGGAGTTAAATAAATTTTTAATACCAAATAATTATAGTTCATTAATTTTTTATTGCTTTATTAAGATCAACTAAATATAGGTTACACTCAATAAAGTATCTTGTTAATTGAATAAAATATTTATTAAGTTGAAATAAATATTTTTTTACCTTGAATGATAGCATTTTTCAAAGTTAGTAAACATTTATATAGTTAAATTAATTATTTTATAGTTTTGAGTAATTATATTGCATTGAAGCAAATAAATATGTTACAGGTACTGTACGAATAAATCATTTGATCCAAATAAATTGTTTTTTTATTTTACTAAATTTTTTTTTCAGTATAATGTAATATTTAATTGAAGGAACTGAATAATTTTTTATTGAAAAAAGCCATTGAATTGCAACAATTAAATATTATGTGTACTCAATCAACATTGTTTTCAAATGCAATCAATAATTTCATTTTATGTAGTAATATTTAATTGAAACAACTACATAATTTTTAACTAAAATAAGTTTTTGAGTTGAAACAATTAAATATTATATGCACTAAATTAACAGTATTTTATGAACAATAAAATTATTTTAAGTAATAATAAAATATTCATTTGAAGTGAAAATTTATTTAGTAAAATCAAAGTAAATATTTCATTGACTTTAACAAATAATTAGTTATTTTTACATATTAGAATCAATTAAATATTGTATGGGAATATTATGATTCAGTAATTTTATTGGATCAATTAAAATTTGTTTGATTTAACGAAATTTTTTTCTCAGTGTACGTATAAAGTACGAAAGTTGTTGCACGTGATCCCTGCTGAAAATGACCTATTGAAACCAATTTATTCCTCATTCAATTTTGGTAACACTAAATGGTTATCAATGCTGGTTCAATCGGGTTAATTGGAAGCCCGATTAAGAATTAATCGGTTTTAATGTAAAATTAATTGGGATAGGGTTAAATATGAATTTTCCGTATTAATTTCAATCGGGTATTATTGGTTTTAATTGTAAATGTGCTTAATCGGTTTTAATAGGAATATTTTTTATACGGATCGAATCGGATTGAATTGGATAGTTAAGTGTATATTTTTATATTGGTTTTAATATGACATTTTCATATTAATTTCAATCGGATGTTATTGGTTTCAATTGTAAATTGGTTCAATTGTGCTTAATCGGTTTTAATAGAAACATTTTTAATTGTATTGAATCGGATTGAATTGGATAGTTAAGTGTATTTTTTTATATTGCTTTTAACATGACATTTTCATATTAATTTCAATCGTAATTAATTGGTTTCAATTATAACGGTAATGGTACTGAATATACAAGTTCCAGAATTTGATGATGCATATGTCTCTGTAGGTATATTGTTAGCGTGCCCGACTGCTGTGCTGAGGATCCAGGTTCAAATCTCGATGTTTTTTTATTTCTTTATTTCATTTCTTCTTGTCTTAAATTATTATTTCCTTAATAAAATTCAATTTTAAATAATTAATTTAATTAAGTTAATAAATGTTTAAAATATAAATAAATATTGATTTTTATTTTTTTTTGTTAATACAATAAAATCCGATTAAAACCGATTAAAACTACAATTTTCTGGTCATAATCGGTTTTTATTGTGATCAATCGGTGCAATTGTTAGTAATCGGGAAATTGCGGATCAAAATTCCCGATTCATGCAGATTAATTTTTATGAATTGGTTTGAATAGGTCGTTTTCAGCAGGGATGGTGTACTTCAAAGTTCTAATTATATTCTTATTTCTCTAAAGGATCCAGAGCTAGAGGCTTGAGGGCCAACATCATCTCCTGGCCTAAACTGCGCTGGAAGGATATTTTCATTAACTTTTTAGGTTTGTACTTTTTAAAAAGAAAAAAATCCATTAAAAAACTTTAATTGTATAATCTATAATCTACAGCAGGATGTGAAAACTTTTGCAAATTAACATTGCTATTTTTTATATATGAATTCACTAATGTGATAGTTCATAATTTTTTTTTATCTTTCATTTATAATTTTTATGAAAACTAATTATTTTATGTTATTGTCTCTAGGTACGTCTTCAACCTCATCAGAATTGCAAGGAGTAGAGGCTTGAGAAGAAAGAAAATCATCTCCTCGAATCAACACCCTTTCAGGTGAGTTTCTGCAATTTTTATGACCTGTTAATATGCACCAAGAGGGCTTTTATTTATTTTTGTACAATGGACCAGTTGTATCAAACTCGTATTTTCTCAATTCATGAGTCGAAGGCTTGACTTTTAGAAACTGGACCATCGTAGAGATATAAAACTTAGCATGCAACCCCTCTGTGTGTATAGTAAATCTCATAAAAGTTTAACTTATGCTTGGTGGTAATTCACAAAAGAACAGCTATTAGTTAAAATATACTCAGAAGGCTTATATACAAAATTTCAAGTCCATTCGATAAATCAATTCTTTTATTTCATTTTTCGTTTAATTTGGAGGCTCAGTCGTTGTTTTTTTAAACTGATTGTTCGTATGGACATGAAATTAAGTATGCAAGCCCTCCGAGTATATTTTATCAATTATTCATTGTTGTATGTCTTTTCACCCAGCAAAAGGTGGACATTGCACTTAAAACTTGCGTTTAATGCAAGTGTTTTCCTGCAATGTTCTCCTTCTAATAGGCGTATAATCATATAACAACAAATATTTATGTATGATAGAAAAATTTAACCTTAGGTGTAATATTACTTTCTAGGTATCTCCTAAAGTTCTTTATGACAACTTTTTCTGTAATTATTATTAGTATTGGTATTAATAATTTTATTGCATTATCTCTAGGTATCAAAGGCGCTAGGATAGCAGAGGATCGAGAAATAATATCATCTTGATAAAAACATCTTCTTTCAAGAAAACTACCTCGACTCTTCTTCTTTCTGGTGAGTCTCCGCTATTTATGCTTTTACATGAAAACTTATACTTAGGGAGAATCCCTTAGTTGCAGTAAGTTATATTTTTGTTATCTACTCTACTTTTAGGACTAGAATATCATAATTACTTTGTTTCTAGCTTCAGCAATATAATAAAAATTTTCACTTTTATATGTGCTAATAAGGATTTTTTGTAAAACTTAATGAAAATTATTATTATAATACTGAGACAAGAATCAAAGTAATCAAATAAGAAAGGATGCATAGATATCTCTGGGTCAAAATTAAAACTGAGATAGTTAAGTACAAGCTGTTGAGGTTGACATTTTTGAAACTATTTTTCAAACATGTAGACCAAAATTTCAGACCTCTAGTTTTAATACAATTATGAGAATGGTATGTAAATGCTAGACTTAATTTTTATTGTTATATGTCTCAAGTTTTAAGAAATTTGATAATACAATTTAAATAATTATATTAAAGCTAGAGGTCTGTAATTTTGTCTACATATTTGAAAAATAGTTTCAAAACAGTCAACATTAACAGCTTGTACTTAACTATCTCAGTTTTAATTTTGACCCAGAGATCTATACATGTTTTCTTATTTGGCGAGTGATATTCCTTAGAAGGATTGTTAGGGAAAATCTCTTAGCTGCAGCAAGTTATACTTCTGTTTTCTACTGTATTTTTAGGGCTAGAAAGTTATAATTATTTTGATTCTTGTCTCTAGTATAATAATAATTTTTATTAAGTGTTACAAGAAATCCTTATTAACACATATAAAAGTGAAAATTATTATTAAAATACTGAGGCTAAAGGTTAAGTAATTATAATTTTCTAGATCTAAAGATACAATAGAAAACAGAAATATAACGTACTAGGGCTAAGAGATTCTCTCTTGCAATCCTTCTAAGAAATATCATCCGCCAAATCAAAAAGCGAGCAAAGGTCTCTGAATGAAAATTAAAAAAGAGACATTTGAGGGAAAACTGTCGATGTTGCTAGTTTCGAAACTATTTTTCAAACATCTACATAAAATTTCAGACCTTTAGCTTTAATAGCTAATCAGAATGGTATAAAAATGCCAAACTTAATTAGTTGTTACGTCTTAAGAAATTTGATAATACAATTTAAATAATTGTATTAAAGCTAGAGGTCTGGAATTTTGTCTACATGTTTGAAAAATAGTTTCAAAACAGTCAACCTTAACAGCTTGTACTTAACTATCTCAGTTTTAATTTTGACCCAGAGATCTATACATGTTATCTTATTTGGCGAGTGATATTCCTTAGAAGGATTGTTAGGAAGAATCTCTGAACCCCAGTTAGTTATATTTCTGAATTCCATTGTATTTTTGCATCTAAAGATTTATAATTACTTTACCTTTTGACTCAGTATTTTGATGATAATTTTTACTTTTAAATGTGCTAACAAGAATTTCTTGTAAGACCTTAGTGTAAAAATCATTATTAAAATACTGAGTCAAGAGGTAAAGTAATTATATCTCTTTAGATTAAAAAATACAATAGAATTCAGAAATATAATCTGCTGGGAATAAGAGATCCTATCAAATAATGTTTCTAAGGAATATCACTCAACAAAAGAAAAAGTTTGCATATAGGTTTCCAGATAAAAATTGAAACAGACATTTTAACTATTTTTTCATGGCCTGTTAATATACACAAAGAGGCCTAACGTTTAAAGTTTTGTGTCTACAATAGATCAGTTTGTACACAATTTGAGCCCGAAAAGTTTAATTGTTTAAAACTGGTCCATCGCAGAAACATGAATCTTTGTATCCAAGCACTGTTAGTAAATTTTATTCGTTATCTATTATATTATTATATGTCTTTTCACCTAGTAGAAGGTGGACATTGCACTTTAAACAAAAAATACTTTATAAATTTCAGAGATAGACCTTGTATACAAAGTTTTATACCTGTGCGATAGATCAGATTTAATATATTTCCTTTTTTTCTACATTTTAAACTTTAAAAGTTGAATTTCTCAAAACTGATCCATCGTGTAAACGTGAAACTTTGTATATAAGCTCACTGTATTTATTTTATCAAGTATCTACTGTTTGTTTAGTGTGTATACCAAGCAGAAAGCGAACACTGCTTGAAAGTTCTTGCGTTAAAAGCACATGTTTAGTGCAAGGTCTACTTTTTGCTTGGTGCAGAGTCATCGCGTAATAGATACTTGATACAGTTCGTACAAAAAGTTCGTATACAAAGTTTAATTTTGATTCGATGGATCATTATTTACTCTTTGCTTAGTTGTTTTCTCGAATACTTAAAATGAATTTAAGACTAATTTTTAATATTTTATTTTATAATTTGGACAGCTGGATTTTGGGATCGTAGGACATCAATACTCGAAAGGTACCGCTGCCGATATCTGGATACACGATATTTCAACTGGTTGTATAGTTTTTATTTAATTTTTATTTAATTTTTAAATCTAATATACAATTATTTTTAGTAGCGTCAGTTTACAATTCATTTACTGCATATTTAGGATATATAATACACAGAGGATAAAATGTACAGGCTCAAATCAATGCGTTGCAGAAAAAATTTAAATGACTGCACTCCAGATCATCAAGCTCGTATCAATAGATTGATGGAAAGAGCTCGATTAGATTGTGGCCCTAATAGTTTATCTCTCGACGATGAGTCTGATGGTTCTAGTAATAATGTATCCACTTTCATGCGAGCTTTCTCTGATGTATCTCACGAGTTACGCATGGTTAGGCTTCTTCCAGAATTTTGTGCTGAAAGCGATGACGAGCAACAGACCGCGGATGAGGCAGATCGCTATGCTTCCGTTGTATCGAACGTTCGTAATTCTCTTCTCGTCTGTCCAAGGGATGTCGATTCCGAATCCGATTCCGAATCCGATTCCTCGTCTGCAGGATCACAGAACTTGGAGGCATTCGAGGCTGAACTTGCTACGGTTTTTACAGAGAACAACGTTAATCATCAGCAAATTAGAGCTATCATGCGAGTTCTCAAGACCCATCGTTGTTTCTCTGATCTGCACGTCGATCCGAGAACGATTTTACATACACCAGCTCATTCTGCTCCCATACAGCAACTCATCGGAGGAGAATATCTGCACTTGGGTGTGAAGAATGGTATCTGCAACATTTTAGCATCGACTCCGCCGCATTTGCATCCATCTGATGCTCTTAAAATTGATTTTTAGTACCGACGAGGCATCTCTGGATAAAAACAGCAAAATCATTATGTGGCCAATTCAGATCAGGATGGCGAATATTCCCGGCAGCAGCCCCGAGGTAGTTGCAATATTCAAAGGTTCTTCAAAACCATCAAGCGGGTTAGCTGTCTTCGAATCTTTTGTACGAGAATTAGTTTCCATTCTTCAAAATAGCGTCATATTTATGAACGAACGTAAGCAGGTTAATTTGAGGTGTTCTATCGCTGATGCACCGGCGCGTGCTTTTGCTCTAGGCCATCGTGGCCATAATTCTCGAGCTCCCTGCTCAAGGTGTTGGGTCAGAGGTGACTATGTTCGAGCTGGTGTTATGATTTACAAAGGAACGGATCATAGGCTTTGCACGCAATAGCAGTATTCTTCTATGCTTGATTCGGATCATCATAACGGTGTAGAGTGTCCTCTCGGAAATCTTCCATTCGATTTAGTTTCTTGCACGGTATTCGACTATATGCATCTGGTGTGTATCGGTATAATGGAGAAGATTTTATTAGGATTAATCGATGGTAGGTTTGTTGAATCCGCAAAGCTAGCTGATAGGCAGTATGTCAAGGTTCTGAATAATAGACTCGAGCACGTGAAAAAATATTGTCCGGCAGATTTTGCTCGTAAGCCTGTTGATATTGGCAAACATGGCCACTTTAAAGCCACCGAGTACAGACAACTTCTTCTTTACAGTGGCCCAGTCATTTTTCGTGGATTGATGAATCCTGCCGTGTACAAACATTTCCTCTTGCTTTATACAGCAATTCGAATTCTCGCAAATCCCGTAATCTCTATGGAATCTGTTGCATTTGCTAAAAATTATATTAAATTATTCGTCGAGACTGCCTCCGATGTATACGGCGAAGAATTTCTTTCATATAACGTTCATACATTGCTACACCTACCGGATGATGTTAGAAAATTTGGATCTTTAGATAATTTTTCTGCCTTTCCTTACGAGAATAATATGACTTTTTGTCGAAAACTATGTAGAAAACCCGATCAGCATTTGCAACAGATTTCAAAGAGAGTAGCTGAAAATTGTCGCACTTCTTCGAAGAAATATGTCGATCCAACTAGTTTGAAATATATTTCTAGTCATACGAGAGGTTCTGTGCCCTCCTTGCCTAATTGTACGGAGTATACTCAATATAAAAAAGTCATTAAAGGATCGATCCACTTGTCTCTTTTACAGCAGGACGGTAAGGTTATGCTTGAAGATGGCTCGATAGGTATAATTCAAAATATTATTTATATAAAAAATCAGGGTTGCTATCTTTTGTTAAATCTTTTCGCTAGAATCGACAATATTTTTGATCTTCCGTGTAGCTCCTCTTGGATTGATGTTTTTAGATGTTCAAATCTCTGTCCTGAGAGCACACTTGTCAGTCTTGAACGAGTTGTGAGCAAGTGCTTTCGAATGCCGTACTGGTCCGCGGAAAGCTCACAAGACGCGTGCAGCTCTGAGTTCTGCACCGTTGTTAAAATCATGTCGGCTCGATTGTCAAATTGACTTCTTATTTTATATTTTTAAATCATTCAGTGCATGTATATTTATATGTTCAATGTTTACAGTAATGATGAAGAAGAATAGTGGAGCGCTTTCTGTCGACGCTGCTACTTCAAATTTAGAAGCCAGAATGAAGTCGATGAGGCCATCATCGGCGTCTAAAAGCTGGAAGGCACTCGATACCAGCAGTAACACGAGCAAGAGGATAAATACCCCTTCACGATTCCCAGTTGCTCGGGCATAAAAAGGTGCATGGACCACCCCGACTTTCGGTACCTACCGCGCAATTTAGGCCGGTTGCTACGTCGATGCAGCGATCATCGCAGGCATCATCAGCTGCTACAGCTGAACCACTACATCTGCAACGGTCGGCGGACCCCCCTGCATTACAGCAAAGACGAGCATCGGGCTCTACTCGCTTCAAAGATGAAGGTTAAAGATTATATTGTACAATGATGAATAATATTTTCTCCATTGCTTGATTATTTGTTGTGTATTGCAGCGTCTACATCAGGTGCAGTTAGGGACCATGGCGCAGGGATGCAAGCGATTCAGCGAATAGCGGAGAAAATGGAGTATGTAAAATTCTGTACCACCGTATGTCGTTTTATGTTTCGATAATAATGTATTGATTTGTAATTTTAGCATTTTAAATCGAAGAATCGTCAAGCTGGAGAACTCGAACAGGTACGCGATATTACTATTCCCATAAAAATATATATTTTTAAAAAGACATATATTTGAAACTAATCGATTTATATAATTCATTTACAGTTCAATGGATGCTAGGCTACTGGCTTTAGAAAAAACAACAACGTATGCATAATTTATTTCATTTTTATCATTTATTAAACTTTAAATGATACGTAAGTCGATTAATGTGTATGTTTTATTTTCAGCGAGATAAAAGAAACCGTAAAAAGTGTGGAGCGAGTATCTCTGTACGTGAATAATTCTCACGTGTTAAAATTAATTCATATTTACAGATCGATTTACGAGATGCTGAAAAATTTGACAAGAAGAAACAGTAAGAAGGCAAGATCTCAACCTCAGTTTCTTCCTTTCAAGCCGACCGCTGATCTTTTGGCGTTCGACAATTCCACTGAAGAGGAATTCCAACACCTCGTGAGTATATATTTCTTAATTATAAATTCTCTAGTTTTTTTTATTTCTTTTTTCTAAGCAATAAATCGCTTTCAGATCGACTACCTCCAGTACATCAAGGGCTTCAATCCCTCTGATGCAGCCGCTAAGTTCATGAAGAACTGTATTATCGTCAACGAGGACGTATTCCGAAACCTCACTTGGCATGGCTCCAAGACGAACGACGGTCTGATGGCTTTGAAAGATACCATGATCGCGAAAGCTTGCGAAGGTACGTGTAGTTTATTTTAAATATTCAAATGATATATTCCATAAATATGCATTATTAACAATTTATTTTCTTTACAGAAGCCATGCCGGTAAATGAGGAAACTCTGGAGAAACCATCGAGAATGGAGTTTTCTACGGCCATGACGAAAGTGCTAAAAAGTGCAAAAGAGGGCTACAGGAGAAA
The DNA here is from genome assembly GCA_036365515.1 of Torymus aiolomorphi. Taxonomy (NCBI): domain Eukaryota; kingdom Metazoa; phylum Arthropoda; class Insecta; order Hymenoptera; family Torymidae; genus Torymus; species Torymus aiolomorphi. Next base: position 135,709,620 of record CM070875.1, on the reverse strand, counting down.
AAGAAGGCAGCCTACCGCGAACAATGAGATCGTCGCGGATCAACCGCAACCTCAATGACCCCGGCTACAGTCACCACAGCGGTAGCAGCAGTAGCAGCTCATTGGTGATAGGTATGGCGGCGATGACGACGACGACGACAACGAAGCTGGCCACAACGACAACCATGGAGCTGGCCACGACGACAACCACGGAGCTGACTACGACGACGACAACGACGACGACCATATCGACAATCACATGAAAGACGAGGAGGACAACTACGGAGAGGAGGAGAACAACTACGGAGTCGAGGAGGACGACTACAACGGCAATGACTCGGACAAAAAGGACATATTCGCCTAAGTTTTATCTTTTTTTTTAAATTTATTATTTAGCTAATTGTATTTTCTCCAGACAGGGTAGTTGGAGGGGCTGGTTGATATGGTTCAGCCTCACAGAGAGGGGCGGGGTTGGGCCCCTCTCACAAACAATTATAATAAAAATTTTAATATTTTCTAATTTATAACTTGGCATTACTTTCCAGTTTCGCTGGGTACAATTTTTATTTGAACCAAAGTACAGGAATACCAGATACTCATGAAAAAACATTATCTCCTTCGTTCAACAACTGCCCCAAGAAAACTGCTTCGACTCTTGCATTATCAGGTAATTTTAGCTCTGTATATTTTTGCAGTTACCTTACTGGTTACAAAGGTTTAATTCTTATACAATGGACCAGTTTTTATAAATTAAATTTTTTTTTGTTTCGATGCATGAAAGTTGCATTTTTTTATTTAGTCAATCGTAGAAGTATTAAACTTTGTATGCAGGCTCTCCAAGTGAGTCTATTCCATAAAATATTTATTGTATGAAATTTTATATTCTTACAATGAATCTGTTTTAAACAGTTTTAATTAAAATTTTTTTCTTATTTTATTCAAATATTTGCCTTTTTCAGGTACTTTGCTGATGCTGATTGTATGCCATCGTGTAACAAATCAGATAAGTAGTCGAATGAAATTGATCATTTCTAATGTCCTTATTTATTTAATATTTCTTTGTAAAAATTTAATATTTTTTTAGCAGTGGCAAGTGCAACAGCGACAAGTACAGCAGCAAGTCAGATAGCAACTTAAGAAGAATAATAGGAGCAAGCAATCAACACATCGGGTAAAGAATTTCCCATGTTTTTAATATTTATTTGTACTTATAATAATGGAATAATTTTTTAATCATTTTTCTATTTTACAGAGGAAGCAATGTAATACCAAGAGCAGCTAAAACAGAACCAACGACGATATCTGAAGCTTAGGTAAAGTATTATTAACTTTAACAATAAGTTTAATAATTTATATTTATTTTTTTTAAATTTAAAAAAATTTAAATTTAAATTTATATTTATTAATTGTATATGTTTATTTATATGTACATATTATTTTAATAAAGAATTATTAATCATTTTAATTCCCTAAATTTAATTAAAAAATGAAAGCGCATAAAGTCGGCTGCATGCGTGCAAAGAAAACATCCATGCCGCACGCGTGACGTCCAGGTACCTCCGCATATGCTCGGCATATCAATAAATCAACCAATTAAATACCGAACGTATTGACACGTATTCCCATAAAATAAAAACCTATGGAAGATTTTAACAATAGAATAATTAATTTGTTTAATTTTAAACAGATAATTTATATCAACCGTTCCGTAAATAAATAGTAAATAAACAATAAACAAATTTACGATAACGCAAATAGAAATACATGACTAACGATAAATACTAATTCCGTATGTAATTGAATTTGATAATTAATAGTTTGCGATTCAAATAGATCAATAACAATTAATTTAGGAATTTAATAATAAATAAATCATAAGATAAAACTCGCTCAGGGAAACGTTCTTCTTTTTCTTAGGAAATATTCATCGTCTTTAATTCCAGGAGTTGTTTACTGCATTTTTTCAAAGAAATCATCAACGGAAATTCAGGGAAACGCTCTTCTCTTTTCTAGGAAATATTTATCATCTTTAATTCCAGGAATTGTTTACTACATTTTTCCTCAGAAATCATCAACGGAAATTCGGGGAATATTCTATTTTTAGAACTCAAGGACGCAATTAAAGGAAAACAAAGGAACCAGATAAATCCAGATATCCCCCACTCTCGAAGATAAAAGCAGTTAAGCCACACCCACAATCGAGAGAAAACCCAGAAAACTAGAATTCTCCAGCGGAGCTCCTCCCACTTGAGAGGGGGAAACGGCTCTGATTGGTCTTTGCTCCCACTACTAGATTTTCCCGAGGACTATAAAAGGAAGAGGAATCAAGCTCAAAGCTCAGTCGCTACCGAGCACATGAGAGCTCTGTAGTTAGTTGCACTAGTGCAAGCGTCCTGATCACATCCTAATGTCAGTCGCCACTTATACTCTACGTTATCTTGAATTGTATAGAGTCACGGTTGAAAGTTTATCTTATTTGTCAAAGTTTCGAAGTATTTATTTAAATTGAATAAACTCCAGAGTTAAAGTTTATATCTTCGAGTTCGAGTTTCATTTCAAAGTTCCAGCAATTTCTTGCGCTTTAGCGCTTTATCGAACAACGAACCCACAATCTTATTGGTCAACGCGGCGACCATTGCAGAAGCACCTTTCTGCTTCCAGACCCCAACTCGGGTCGTAACAGCGTATCTCAAAACGAGCAGCATGCGTGCCGCTTGTGTTCCAGCATTTGGCACAGACTCGTGGCGTCATTTTGCTGACGATTTGCGAGCATTTGAAATCTTGCGCGCTCTTTTAGGTGCACCTAACCTAAAAATTATTTTTCGAAATAAATAAATAAATGACAAATAAATTTAATAAAATTTTATTAAATTAATAATTACAATTTTAAATAATTTTATAAATCTTCAAAAAACAAACATTTTTAACAGAAAAAAATAATGAAAAGAAATTTAACAATTTAAAATACTAAAAAATAATAAACAACGAAACAAATTGTTGCTACTCTCGTTTATATACTGCCGATGCTCCTGAAAAAGATAATTTTAAAATATTTTAAAAAAGCCAAACACAAATAAGAAATAAAAATTTATAGTAGAGGATAATAAAAATACTTAAATGTGTTATTTTGTTGCTACTTCTAATACTTTCGCTGAAGTCGCCGCTACTGTTGCCATTATTGTTGTTGCTCTTATCCCTGATGCCGCTGTCTTTGCTGCTATTAAATAAAATAATTATATTACTAATATTCTAATACAATATTATTATTGATAATAATAATCTTAAAATACTTATAATTTTTCAATCTTGTTGTAATCCTTGCGCTGCTTTGCAGGGGATGCTCTATAATAATAATAATCTTGTTTTATAGTTATAATCCTTTCTTCTCTTGACGATGTCCTTTTGCTGCTGTTGCTGTTATTACTTCTTTTGCAACCTCTGCTAAAAATAATTATAATAATCGTAAATAAAAAAAATATTTTATATATATATATGGGAGCGTCCAGCAGAAACGGGCCACCGAGCGCGCGCGGTGCCTTTTTTCGCGTAAAAGGCGCTCTGTTTAACTCGTTCATAATCGTATGCTGCGTCTTTGACAAAAAAACAAGGACCTATATCAATAGATTTTTTCCTGCTCTTTCCAATGGTGCCATTGTTTCTATTGCGAAACGCTTTCTTCCGGACGAAAACTCGAGTTGAATATTGAAAGCCATTTTTCTCAAAGTATATCACGTTTTTTTTCAAAATAAACTACACCATTGGAAAGAACAACTCTTAAGCTTCAAAACTCTATCTTGGAGAAGTTGGAGAAATAAAGGGTTTAAAAGTAACAACATGAAAAATACAGCGCCGAGGGTCCGCGCGAGCCCCTCGCGCCGATGCGTACGGCACGTTTAAGTGCACGCTCTATTCAATTCGCTAATAATCGTGTACCAAGTCTCCGAAAAAAGAACTAAGGACATATATCGATAGATTTTTTCCTGCTCTTTCCAATGGTGCTATTATTTTTATTCCGAAATGCTTCTGTTCGGGATTAGTTCGGGGTAGTTTCCTCAGATAGTTTAATTCATGACGTTGTTGCAGTTTATCTAATACAAAAAATTATAATTAATTTCCTTAAAAAGTCTTTCGATTTAGTTAGAAAAGTTATTTATTTTACTGATGGAGCTGCGCAACATTTTAAAAATAAACGCAATTTCCAAAATCTTCTTCATCATTATGATGATTTTGCTGTTGATGCTGAGTGGCATTTTCATGCAACAGCCCACGGAAAAAATGCATGTGATGGAATAGGTGCTTCCGTGAAAAGCAATGCCAGACGAGAAAGTTTACGGAAAGTATCCGACAATTATATATTGACGCCCTAAGATTTATACAAATAGGCAACTGAGTATTTCAAAAATATTGAGTGCTTTTTTCATCAAAAGACGATTACTTAAAGGCTACAGAAAAGCTACAAAACAGACTAGCCTCAGCTAAGACAATACCTGGAACTCAATTGTTTCATTGTATTAAATTATTAAATGATGCCAAAAAGTTAGAACTTAAAAGATTTTCAGCGTCAGAAGGTTCTCAATTATATCCACCGATCAAAAAAGAAAAAGTACTTAAAACTCAAACAAAGAAAGAAGCGGATGTCGCAAAAAGGACAATTCTTATAAAATCAAAAAAATGTAAAAAAATTAGAATTTAAAGGAAAAGGTAATATTGTTATGCCAGATTAAACAATCTATAAGGTTATTTTAAATTTCTGTTTCACTGTGTTCAGTGCGTTCATGGATATTTTTATGTTTAATATATTATGTTTTTCAAATTTTGTTATATAAATGAACAAAGTTCATTGTAATATTATACTAACTGTTACAACTAGATCCACAAAATTATGTCCACGCATTGGCATTGTAAGTTACAAAACATTTTATATTTACAAAAAAGAAAGGGCGAAATAGCACATCGCGTGTATTAATCCGCTCTTGAGCATAGCGTAAAAAGTTCGGGCAGCCGCTGTCTTTTTGATCTTACTATTTTTGAACTTTTCATGTTTCAACTTAAAAATATAATATTTTATAGTTTAAGACTTGTACTTTTGAAGAATATAATTCATTTTGAAGAAAAGACTGATATTTTATTGAAAAAATAGAGTTTAAACATTCAAATGGAATTTTCAACTAGAAAGAAGCATTTCGGAATAAAAATAATAGCACCATTGGATAGAGCAGGAAAAAATCTATCGATATATGTCCTTAGTTCTTTTTTCAAAGACTTGGTACACGATTATTAGCGAATTGAATAGAGCGTGCACTTAAACGTGCCGTACGCACGGGCGCGAGGGGCTCGCGCGGACCCTCGGCGCTGTCTTTTTCATGTTGTTACTTTTAAACCCTTTATTTCTCCAACTTCTCCAAGATACGGTTTTGAAGCTTAAGAGTTGTACTTTCCAATGGTGTAGTTTATTTTGAAAAAAAAAACATGATATACTTTGAGAAAAATGGCTTTCAATATTCAACTCGAGTTTTCGTCCGGAAGAACGCGTTTCGCAATAAAAATAATGGCGCAATTGGAAAGAGCAGAAAAAAATCTATCGATATAGATCCTTGGTTTTTTTTTCAAAGACGCAGCATACGATTATGAGCGAGTTAAACAGAGCGCCTTTTACGCGAAAAAAGGCACCGCGCGCGCTCGGTGGCCCGTTTCTGCTGGACGCTCCCATATATATATATATATATATATATATATATATATATATATATATATATATATATATATATATATATATATATATATATAAGTATGAAAATCTGGTGTTTTGAATGCGCAACTTCCTATAGATTCTATATGTTCCCATGTTAAAAATGCAATCAACTGACGTTTTGAATGTGGCATTCAAAAAGGCAATATATATAGGGATATTATTTCTTTAGTCATGCGATCGTCTGTCTTCGTCTTACACATGGGATTTTGCTATAGTTTCCTGCTAAAATGGCGTCGCGCATTCAAAACGCCGGTTTTATTTTACACACACACACACACACACACACACACACACACACACACACACACACACACACACACACACACACACACACACACACACACACACACACACACACACCCACCCACCCACCCACACACACACACACACACACACACACACACACACACACACACACACACACACACACACACCCACACACACACACACACACACACACACACACACACACACACACACATTTGAATATAGTCAAGTGATCAATACCAACGTCAATTAACTACGTATATGACATAGTAATTGACACAGTATATCAATGACGATATTAAAATCTAATTAATTTATAATCATTACCTAAACAGGTAGATAGGGTCAGTTTAGTTAAAACTTTATCAAAAGAGGGCAATGGTCTACAATTTGGTTGACAGAGCATTATTATTATCACATAAAAAATTTTGGGAAAAAAACATCTGTCTGGTAAAAGAATATCTAAATATATTATTATACCCTGCTAACTTTATTGAATATCATGTGAAAAATAGAGTCAATAAAATTAAATATGACAATTCTAATAACAATAACAATAATAGTGATCACACAAAAGTTATTCTAAGTTTACCGTACATACCAGACACCTTTGAAGAAGTCTCCAATAATTTAAGGAAATTTGGTATAAAAACTGTTCCAACAATAAATAATAATCTCAGCAAAGTCATAAAAAGAAGGAAAGATACACAGGAGAAATACGAGAAAACGAACATTGTTTACAAAATCGAATGTAATGATTGTAATGCTAGTTACGTAGGAGAGAGTAAACGCATGTTAAATACTAGATTAAAAGAACACATTGCGAATACTAAAAAAGATGATGACAAAAAATTTGTAATTAATAGTCATATCAACAATTATAAACATAAGTTTAACTTTGATAATGCTAAGATACTTGATACTGAAAGTTGTTGGAAAAAAAGATTAATTTCCGAAATGATTAACATCAAATTACAAGATAATCCTAAAAATATAAAAGAAGACCCTCAGAAATTAAGTAACCATTATTCCCAATTGTTGAACAAATTGAAAAGAATCAAATAAATTGAATATAACTGTTATTTTTATTGGTACAATTTAAGTTCACATAACTTCAAAATATTCGAATTGCCCGCGTGGTTACCTCAGTGGTGTATGAATACAGTAGTGTATTACTGCCACACGTGGGGCTTCGTATCTGCACCACACTCCGTTGTGTTCAATGCGCAAGGACGAGGCGCCTAAGATCTAGGGAGAGATTTGAATTTTGATGAGTTTTTCTGTAATGATAAAAGTTAATTTTTACTTTGTGGTTGTGACAAATTGATTTTTAGGACACTAACAATAAAGTTTTAACTAAACGGACCTTATCTACCTGTTTACGTAATGATTATAAATTAATTCGATTTTAAGATAGTCATTGATATACTGTGTCAATTACTATGTCATATACGTAGTTAATTGACGTTGGTATTAATCACTTGACTATATTCAAATTTATCAGTGGTCTGTTTACATCTTCTTAACGTAGTCTGACTGCCTTTACTTTCCCTTGTGTTAATTTATTATTGTTTGTTTATTATATGTTAATTTATTCAGTTATTGTCCTAACTTAATGTGAGTTAAAAAGTGTGCAAAGCTCTTAATACAATTGACGATGTTTATATTGTTTTTACCAAGAAAGCAAGGTAACAGTTGTAATCAATTTGACTTCTCAACTTTTGTGCAAAGTTTTGCATCTAATTTTTCACTATTGTTTCTATATTTTTTAGATAAACAAAAACACAATTTTATAAAATTGACGATGTTTTAACATTATAATGAGTGTAATTTTAGGTAAGAATGACGAACAAATTGTTTATTTGTATGTATTTTAATTATTGACTTGTATTTATCTCCATACGTTAATAAATTCTAGTGCTTGATAAGGATAACAAAATAGTTATCGAAGCGTTGCACAAATAGTAACTCAATGTACTCATTAACATCGAACCTTTCCAAAAAAACTATTTAATAATGAGTGACAAAGAAATTCTATGGAATATATTTAATAAATTGGAGATATGAGAGTCACATGAAAATCATATGACAATCATATGACAATCATATGACAATCATATGACAATCATATAACAATCATATGACAATCATATGAAAATCAATTGACTTTTTGGCGTGATTCATCAAGTGATTGTCATATGATTTTTTTTAACAGGGCAAATAACAATCTTACTCAGTTTATCCAGTGAAGCACCATCTGTGCTGCAATCTAATTCGAGAACAATGGGAATCATGATGCGTATTGGAGTCGATTGAAGAATTTTAAATAAACCTACTCTAATGCCCAAGTGCAGATACTCGCCTCCAGCGACCTTGGTTATCGGCAAAGAATAAGCTGGGGTTTTCAAAATGGTTCGAGGATCGACGTGCAGGCCTGAGAAGCAAGAATGACTGTTCAAGACCAACAAAACAGCTCTTATTTGTTGATGGGTCATGTTTTGTCCAGTGAAAACTGAGACGAGTTTTGCCTCGAAAGCTTCCAAACTTTCATCAGGTTCAGATGTTGCAGAAGACGAGGGTGAATCATAACCATCTATATCGGAAGTATGATCGGCTAAACCACAATCTACTTCAATACCACTAGCATCCTCCATTGAAGATAAGTTTTCATTATAATGAGACGATTGATTGGGAAAGCCTACTTCATTATTCTGAGGAGCACAATCAAACTGGAAATCAGCAAGTGTTTCTGATGAGAAACAGATATATTCTCAAGTTGAACGGGCTGTCTACACAAATCATCTGAACGAGCTTTATTATAAAATCGAGTGACGCGTGCTCTATATTCAGGACATAAATCCTGTAGTAATTTTCTTGTACGTAATTTCTTCACTGCGTAAATTGTTAGCGTTCTACATCTACACAGCTACAATGAAAAAAGAAAGCGAAGTGCAAAAGTAAATAACTATAACTACATAACTAGCCCAATACTATATAAATAAAACAATTCAATTGCACTACACTTTTGAAATCTTGTTTAATGCCTGTAAAGTAAAGAATTAATACAAATAATTAATTAAATTGATAACAACTAAATAATACTACAAGTAATTTAAGTAAGAAATAATACTATAAAAATTAAAAGAGTCAGCTTTTTCAATTAGTGCAGAGAATTAACATATATAAAACTTTATATATAATATCAATACAAATAAAGTTACGTGTCTGTTCTTTGTTACTGTAAAAGTAAACTCTTTTTACATGAATTATTAAGTATCTGTATAGAAATTCAAATCTGAAAGTGCGTGATATAAAAAAAATGGCATGACAAGTACTTGATCAAATTTCATGAGTGTATTCGAGCAGCTTCATTTTTATAAAATTACATCTAAGATTTCTATACAAATTTCTATACAAATACTAAAAAATGTACCTTCTAACCCAATTATATATATCTTTTATCGCTGTGGCAATATCCTTTTGGATCTTGATAAAGATGCCCAGAGGAAGGCTGCTGCTGATGTAGTTGATTGCAACTCTGACACATACACCAATGACTTTCTGGATCCGATGATGTTTCACAGTTTTTAAATCTGTATGAAGAAAATGCATTAGAAGAAGCACAAGACACATTTGTTACAAACTAAGTAATAAATTCATTCACAGAATAAAAAAAATTTTAAAAAGTTTCGACACAAATTACAAATTACTGAATATTCAAATATCTACACAAAATTTCAGATCTCTAGCTTTAATACAATTATTCAAATTGTCTTGTCAAATTTCTTAAAACTTGAAACATAACAACTAATTAAGTCTGGCATTTTTGTGACATTCTGATTGTAATAAAGCTATAGGTTTATAGCTGAAATTTTTTGCAGATGTTTGAAAAATAATTTCGAAACTGGCAATATCAACAATTTTCATTCAAATGTTTCTTTTTTAATTTTCATTGAAAGACCTATGCTGGCTTTTTGATTTGGCGGGTGATATTTCTTACAAGGATTATAAGACAGAATCTCTTAGCCCTAGTAAGTTATATTTCTGTTTTCTATTGTATTTTTGGGTCTAGAAAATTATAATTACTTTACTTCTTGCATCAGTATTATAATAATAATTTTCACTTTTAGGTGTTACAGGAAATCTTTATTAGCATATATAAAAGTGAAAATTATTATTATAATACTGATACAAGAAGTAAAGTAATTATAACTTTCTAGAGCTAAAAATATAATAGAAAACAGAAGTATAACTTACTAGGGCTAACAGATTTTCTCTAACAATCCTTCTTAGAAACATTACCCGCCAAGTCATGCGCATGGATAGATCTCTGGGTGAAAATTAAAGCAAAGACATTTGAGTAAAAACTGTTGATGTTGTCAGTTTTGAAACTATTTTTCAAACATCTTCAGAAACTTTCAGACTTCTAGCTTTAATATAATCAGAATGGCATGTAAATGCTAGACTTAATTAGTATTGTTACATCTCAAATTTAAGAAATTTGATAATACAACTTGAATAATTGTATTAAAGCTAGAGGTCTGAAATTTTGTGTACATGTTTGAAAAATAGTTTCAAAACTGATAACCTTAACAGCTTGTACTTAACTATCTCAGTTTTAATTTTGACCCAGAGATCTATGCATGCGTAAGATTTGGCGAGTGATTTTTCAGAAGGATTGTAAGAGAGAATTTCTTAGCCCAAAAAAGTTATCTTTTTGTTTTCTATTGTATTTTTAGGGCTAGAAAGTTATAATTACTTAATTTCTTGCATCACTGTTGTAATAACAATTTTCACTTCGAAGTGTTACAGAAAATCCTTATTAGTACGTATAAAGGTAAAAACTATAATTTTAATACTGATGCAACAAGTAATTATAACTTTGTAACCCTAAAAATACAATAGAAAAAAGAAATATAAGTTGCTGCAGCTCAGAAATTCTCTGAAACAATCCATATAATAATTAAATATCACCCGCTAAATTAACATGTGTATATATAGATCTCTGGCTGAAAATTAGAACAAAGATATTTGTATAAAAAGCATAGATGTTGTAGTTTCTTAAGTATTTTTTAAACATCTACATAAAATTTCATACTTCCAGCTTTAATACGATATAGAATGTCCCAAAAATAGTACATGTAATTGGTACGCCTCACAAGTTTTGCTATGTAGTTTATTGCAATTTTTTAAAATTAGCAATATAAACAATTATCATTAATGAGTGGAGTATTAATAAAGTAATTTAAAATATCTTACAAGTAAAATTGTCTTCTTCGATGGTTTTGAAGAGACTCTGCTCAAGTTTCCTGGGAAAATAACTAATTGGAACTGGACTGCTTGGTAAATGCTTTCACGTTGAAAACCTGCATAAATAAAAAATGATTTAGAAGAAGCACACGACAGGCTGATAAAATTTTCAAACAAATATACTATAAAATAAGTACAATGGCTGCAAAGTTTCCATAAAATTGTAATAATGTATTAACTTTTATGAATATATAAATAAATGAAAAAAGTTACAATTGTCTGTACCTTAAAGTTTCAACTATCAGCTTCTCCTTCAGTATCTGGCCAGATGCAGATGAGGGACTCTTGGCTGACTGCAGTTTTCTCCTCAGCAGTTGTTTAATAAAAAATGAAATAAGCAATAAAATATTTATAAAAATGAATAGAAAATGTAATAAAAATAAAGATATGTATTGAGTTATAGAAGTAAAGTGATGAAATAGATGAAATAAAAATAAGAATAGAAAAAATAGAGTTAAAGTGTAGCCAAAGAGTGAGGTGGCAGCTTCTTCGTAGACAGGTGCAGCTCCCTCAAGTCTTAGGTGGTCGAAGATGAGGATCGAAGCAATGCAGTATCCACGAACTAGCTGTTGATCGCTCGAATGTGCTGTAACTGTAAAAAAAGGTGAACATAACTTTGTTAATAATCATATATAGTTACTAATTGCGGCGTTCAATAATATGCATCTATAATTATTAACACTTTGATTTATTTGTAATCACGGATTGAGTTTAATTAATATTTATGCTAATTTGGTTAATTAAATTATCAATATTAATTACAAACACATGTAAAATTAGCTATATCGCGAACTTAAAATTTGAAAAATAAACACGTTAAAATAATTGTATATTTTCACTTACCAAATTAAGTTTGTGATCGTAGTAATCGTCGCTGTGATAAATTCCAATGAATAATTATTTGTAATAAACTATTATTCAGGCAGGAATGTTAATATTTGCTATCGTCAAGCCGACAAAGCAAAAAGATAAAATTCAACGATGTACCAGATTCGCGGTTGCAAAGTATATATATGTAAAGAAAATGACGAATCCCATGTATTCGAACCATTTTCAAATTGGACAATTTTTTGAAATAAATTGTCGAAGTCTGTTTAAGAAAGATAATTGATAATAATAATTATCAATAATATATATTTATTGATACAATAATATTAAATTTGTTTTTTGTTATACAATTGAGCAAAAAATATATATTTTTGAGATAATTTCATAAACGCATTAAATTAAATATACTGTTGATTTGTGTGGGAGCGGTGGATAGGATTATGATGATAAGCTGCTCCAAAGTTCCCGGGGCAGCTGGTGCAAGCGCTCGGCCGGCCGCCGATTGTGCCGGGGCCAGGGCAGCTTTGCGTCCACGCCTCCCGGCGTGTTCAGTCTCGCGGGCGCCTTACCTGCGCCGGCGAATTTGCTTCGGGGAAGATGGGTTGCATGCCGCGTACAATAAAACTCACTCACAAGTATAAAATATATGCTCAAGTTTATTAAAGTCTTCGCGATAAAAATTACAATACTAATGCGTCACGTGATTGCGAATAAAACTGATGCCCGCTCTCGGGTAAGTAAAATGAAACGCGCCGTGCGCCAGAGCTGTGGCGTTTCATGTCAGCCGAACTGTTCACGATGGCCGCCGGACGAGAAGAGAGACTTCGTGCTCGCTCGCTGGTTGAGAAGACTGCGCGCGGCGCTAGCACTTGCTTGCGCGGATGCGCGCGCCGCTCGTCGGTTGGACTCGCCCGAACGTTGGTTGGACTCGCCCGCACGTTGCCGGCATGTTCATCGCGTTCCTCTGAACGGAACGCCACAGGTACTCCCCCCTAGTGGCTGACGTGTGCGGAGGGCACGATAGCTTCTGTGCCGGCACCTCAATTGCTGAAACAGAGAAAGAGGAGAGGGTGTCTGCGGCTCGTCCTCTTCTACATCTTCTTGACTCTCATGCTGCTGGCGGGGCACCGGCTGATCGCTTGACTGGTTCACCCGGAGTAGGGGAACCCGTTCCTCATTTGAGATGTATGCTGGCTTCAGGGCTTCCGTCGAGATGGTTTTCGCCGTCCCATCGACGTCGATGATAAACCTCTTGGCGTCCAAGCGTTGCAGGACACGGTGTGGGCCCGTGTACGGCGGGGTGAGAGGCGGCTTAACCGCGTCTAGCCTTCGGAAAACATGCGTGCAGGTGGCAAGGTCCCTGTGAGCGTAGAACTTGGCCCTGCTGTGATGCGCCGTCGGGATGGGCGCCATGAGACGAAAATGTTCACGCAGCTTCCCCACGAAGGAAAACGGGTCCGCTGGAACATCTTGCGTCGTAAAGAAGGCACTTGGAACGCGCAGCGTAGTTCCAAACAATAGCTCCGATGGCGAGGCCCCCAGGTCTTCCTTGTAGGTCGTCCTCAATCCAAGGAGTACCGTCGGGAGAAGCTTGGTCCACGGGACGTGCGGGTGGCAACGCCGCTTTCAATGTGCGATGCCATCGCTCCAATATCCCGTTGGACTGCGGGTGGTAAGGCGTCGTGTGCACCTTATTTGCGCTAACAAGGCGTGCTAGTGCGGTGAAGAGGGTCGACTCGAACTGCGCACCCTGGTCCGTCGTAATCGTCAGAGGCGTGCCGAATAGCGCAATCCAACCGCTGTACAGCGCCCAGGCTATGGTTTCGGCTCGCATCTCCTGGAGCGGCATCGCCATCGGCCACCTAGAGAACCTATCTATGATAGTTAGACAGTACCTGTATTGATCAACTGCAGGCAACACGATGAGGTCGAGGTGGATATGACTGAAACGCTGATGACGGCACCTCTAAACAATTTGGTTGCAGGCGTGTGTGTCGGTGAATCTTTGCACGCTGACACGGTGTGCATTCTCGGGCCCATTTAAGCGCTTCTGCTTTCATGCCAGGCCAGACGAATCTCTCCTTCAACATGCGCACAGTGACTCGGCCGCTAGGGTGCGATGGCGAGTGGACGGCATCGAACGCTCTGCGGTGCAGCTGCTGCGGAAGGTACGGACGTACTAGGCCTGATGACACGTAGCATAAAATCCAGAATCCAGCTACCTCCAAGGACTGCAGGAGTAGTGAAGAGTTGGCGAGTTCATGACTCTCGTCAATTTCTTCCTCTTGCTGTGCCTTGTGTATTGTTTCCGGGTTAAGAGGCGACGGCATGTCGATGGTCTCTACACGCGACAGCGCGTCAGCGACGACGTTATGAAATCCAACTGGTGCAGCTGACGTGGTGACGCTTTTTCTGGGCGCTGCTCGAGCGCCTTCACCAATGGCTTGTGGTATGTGCGCACAACAAATTCTCGGCCTTCGAGCATGTGCTGGAAGAACTTCAGCGCCGCGATAACAGCCAGCAGCTCTCTGTCGTATGGGCTGTATTTTTTTTCTGCGTCTGAAAGCTTTCTAGAAAAGAAACCGAGTGGTTGCCATGTACCTTTAATTAGTTGATCGAGACCTGCGCCAATGTCGGTTGATGAAGCATCCGCTGAGAGTACCAGAGGCGCCTCCGGGTCATGATAACTCATGTAGGCGACCTCCGCAAGGCTCTTCTTGCAGTTATCGAACGCACTAATGCGCTCCGGTATCCAATCAATGAGACGCCTGTCTCTTTTCTTTGCTCCGCGCATGAGGTCGGTGAGCGGCACCTCGATCGCTGCCAGCTTGGGAATCGCAAGATGGTAGAAGTTGATCAGTCCGAGGAAACGGCGCAGTCCCATGATGGCCGGTGGTCTCGGAAAATCCAGGATTGCCTGTACCTTCTCCGGCGGGGGGCGAAAGCCCTTGCTGTCAACTGCAAAACCCAAAAACTGCATTTCCTCTTGCGCGAACTTACATTTATCCAGATTCAGAGAGAGCTTCGCTTTGGAGAGCACCTTGAACACGGCTCGTAGATGCTGCAGATGCTCCTCCAGATTAGACGATGCGATTAGCAGATCATCGATGTACACTCGGACGTAGGGTAATTCCCGAAAAAGGCTGTCCATGTGCTGCTGGAAGGTCTGCGTCGCATTCCTCAGTCCGAGAGGCATTACCACAAACTCAAACAACCCAAAAGGGGTCGTCACCGCCGTCTTTGGGATGTCTTCAGGCGCGACCGGAACCTGATAATAGGCTCTGTTAAGGTCCAATTTCGTAAAATACTTGCTACCGTGTAGACTGCGCAGTAGGTCCTCTATTCTTGGGATCGGGTAGCGATCCGGAATCGTTATTGAATTCAACTTCCTGTAGTCTCCCGTAGATCTCCATCCGCCATCTGCTCTTGGGACCAGATGAAGTGGGCTGGCCCATTGACTGCATGAGGGGCGAATGTTGCCATGAAAAAGCAACAGGTCGAAGTCACGCTTTGCTTTACTCAACTTATCGCCGGCAAAACGGCGCAGCCTCGCAAAGACTGGCGGACCCGTCGTCACTATGTGGTGCTGGACATCCGCCGTTGGCCCTGCCTCGGGTGCCGAGCTGGGCTGAAACAAACTGCTGAACTCGCTTATGAGCTTGTCGAAACGCAGGTGAATTTCTCCGCTGGCATAGACTGTCGGTGCGACTACGTAGATGCCGTAAACTGCTGCTCGACGAGTTGTTCCCTCTGCGACACACGGCGTTGCTGCATCGGCGATGAGTTGACGTTTGAGGTCCACGATGAGGCCATAATGTGCGAGAAAGCCCGCTCCTAAAATGGCGGATTTCACATTCGCAATGGTGAATGCCCAGGTAAACGCCCGGCGAAGTCCGAGGTCGATGGTCAATACATGCTGTTCGTACCTGGCGACAGTCGAGCCATTTGCTGCTGTGAGTTGGAGCGCTCCTGGTTGCGACTCCTGCGGCACTAGTGAGCGAGGCAACATCGAGATCACCGAGCCCGAGTCGGCCAGGAATCTAATTTCAGCCTTGCGATCATACACGTGAAGGGGTAGCTCGTGCAATATCGAGCGATGAGAATTAGGCTTCGATGCGGAGGGGCTACACTTCGTTGCCTGCACAGAGCACAGCCCTATGCATTTCCCTGCTGGTTCAGTGTTGGCGGGCCTGGTAACTGCACAGGAAACGGCAGGCGTGCGCCCTTTTTCCAAAACGGTCATGGTAGAAACACATTCCTCCTGCATGGTTCGGGGACGGCGAGCATCCTCGCGAAGAACGGCTTCTGCTGGAAGATCGGCTGCGATTTTATCTCTCGCTCCCACTGCCGTTACTGCTACGTTCGTTCCTCTCCCGGGTGAGTGCAATCAATTGGATGAGGAGACCCTTGATTTCCGCCAGGCCTGGGTCGCTGCGTGCCATATCTCCATGCTGCTGAACGCCATAGGTGACTGCGTTTACGTTGGCCGTGATCAGCGTCTCCATGAGCTGGTCTGCTGCGGCTAGCAGCTCCTCCAGCGCATCAATCTTAAAAATTTTTTAAATATTTTGAACGTCGCTCGGCAACAACGCTAACCAGCGCGCACGGATTACACTGTCCGTTGCGAGGTTGCCTGCTAGACTCTGCATGTGTCTATATAGCTGTGAAGGTTTACGACCGTCTAATTGCAGTACACTCAGCATATTCTGTAGCTGTCTGTCCGGCGGATCCACCAAGCATTGTAAAATGCGTGCCTTGAGTGCCTCATATTTCCCTACCTCCGGGGGATTGGCAAGCACGTCTGTCACATCGGCAAGCGTCTCTGGGTCCAACGCCGCTACCAGTAAATTATATTTGGAGCGGTCGGTGTGCACGCGGCTCACATCCAAAATGGATTCCGCGTGATAGAACCATCCCGCCGGTTGCGATCTCCATAAAGGCGGAAGCCGACATTTCGCAGCGACGGAAGTGTCGTCCAGCGCGGCGTCGTTCATTCCCAACATGGCGGCGTCTCTGCTGGAGGAAGCTGGCTCAGTGCTGCGGTTCTCGTGCCGCGTCGCTAACTCGCCCTCTTGCTGCGCAATTGGCGGCAAAATCGGCACCAATATTTTTAGAAGTCAAGGACGCAATTAAAGGAAAACAAAGGAACCAGATAAATCCAGATACCTCCCACTCTCGAAGATAAAAGCAGTTAAGCCACACCCACACTCGAGAGAAAACCCAGAAAACTAGAATTCTCCAGCGGAGCTCCTCCCAGTTGAGAGGGGGAAACGGCTCTGATTGGTCTTTCCTCCCACTACTAGATTTTCCCGAGGACTATAAAAGGAAGAGGAATCAAGCTCAAAGCTCAGTCGCTACCGAGCAGATGAGAAGCTCCGTAGTTCAGTTGCACTAGTGCAAGCGCCCTGATCACATCCTAGTGTCAGTCGCCATTTATAATTATACTCTACGTTATCTTGAATTGTATAGAGTCACGGTTGAAAGTTTATCTTATTTGTCAAAGTTTCAAAGTATTTATTTAAATTGAATAAACTCCAGAGTTAAAGTTTATATCTTCGAGCTCGAGTTTCATTTCAAAGTTCCTGCAATTCCTTGCGCTTTAGCGCTTTATCGAACAACGAACCCACAATCTTATTGGTCAACGTGGCGACCATTGCAGAAGCGTCTTTCTGCTCTCAGACCCCGACTCGGGTCGTAACATTTTGGTGACAGCGGTGGGATTGTTTGAAGGATTGCAAGGAAAAGGATCCAAAGAGAAGAGGAAAAAGTTCAGTGTTGTGTTCCGTCCAGGGTTTTTGAGCTGTGGTTTCCCCTGGGACACGGGTGAATGCCGGAACACTTGATTGGAAGGTTGGGTCCACAGCAGTAATAAGAGAGAGAAATCCCCAAGCAATCAAGGATCAAGGACTTCATGAACGCCAACAACAGAACTCCACCAAATTCGAGAGAAAACACCCCGGATTCAGGATACGAGAGTGGGGCAGATAATAGAATTCCAAGGTCAAATCAGAGACATCAATCTTCCTCTAGAGCACTTCCTTATCAGCTTCGTTCCCGGCGCCACCTGCGATCGGGTCATTGCTTATCTTCACCGCCCAACTGCAAGCATTGTCAAGGATAACGTCATTCCCAGTTCACCAGCGCCCATCAAGAATCATCAGTCCCTGTCCGAATCATCAAGGCCATCTGCAAGGCAGCGGATAACCCGAGTTAAGTACCTGAGCGAGCGAGCGAGTAGGAGTAATAAAAATGTCCGATAATGATGAACAAGCGTCCGGTTCAGGTTTAGGGAAACCGGGAAATAATAACGAAACCGGGAATAATCCGTCCGGGGTTTTACTTACTAATCCCTATCACGGTAGGAAAAGTCGCGATAGAGTAAGCCAACCTTCGCTTATACTACGCACTAACTCCTTACCAAGTTTCCGCGAATTCCACGCAGCCTCTACCGATATAGTTAATGATAATAATTTAATAAGTAATTATGCAAAGAATAATCTGCATGCGTGTTATAAAAAATCTAATGAAATAGCGCGAATCCTTCCGGAGTTTAACGGAAAAAATATATCAGTGACCGAATTTATTAGGGAGTGTAGGGAAGCTGAGGAATTTGTTAATCCTAACGACAAAAATTTCTTCCTAAAAATAGTAAAATCTCGCGTTACCGGGGAAGCTAGAAGTTACTTACAATTTAAAAAATTTGATAATCTAGAACAGTTACTATCCGAGCTAAAAAGAGCTTTTACGCCAACTAAGAACTTGCCCCAATTACAAGTAGATCTCGCGCGCGTCAAGCAGGGCCCTCAGGAAAAGGTAGCAGAGTATGGGTTAAGGGTTACTGATATCCTGCAAAAAATAGAAGAAATACTTGAAAATTCTAAAGCGGCCAATGCTCAGGGTGTAATCGAGGGGGCGATTGGGACTGCAATACAATGTTTTATATTAGGCTTGCGACCCGAAATAACAGTACAGATGGCGGGAAAACAGCCAACCTCATTCGAGAACGCGATTACTATAGCTATAGAAAGCGAACTGTTTATCCAGCAAAGAAACGATTTGCATGGGGAAATCTTAGGCGAGAATAGGAAACAGGCTTACTGTCACATTGCGGAAACGGAAACACAAGAACAGCCGGAGAAAAAGAGGTTCAAGTGCTATGAATGCGGGGATTTTGGGCACAGTTTTCGTCGTTGTCCCAAATATCTGAATAAACATAAGGATAGAGTTTGCGATTATTGCAAATTCCCTGGTCATAATTATAATAATTGTAGAAAGCGTTTATCTCAATATCAGGGATGGTTAAGGATAACGGTGCTCCGCGCGCTTTAAACTCGAACATGGGTCGTCAAAAGGACACGATGGTGAACCCTCGAGCTCTTCCGGCTCTAGTGTCCAGGCCCGCTCCGTCATCATTGCCGCCACAGCACCGCAGGATGTAAAGTCTCCGGTTGTACCTTTTAAAAGTAGGGACCTAGCCCGCGGATCATCGAGATTCCTTCTAGACAATGGGTCGGAGTTAAATATTGTTAAACGAGGATCTTTGAAAAGGGATATATGCATTTGTAAAGATAACTTATATCGATTGGCCGGAATCGGTGAGGGATTAGTCGAAACGCACGGATATGTACAGATCAGCCTCGATGGTGTCAAGTGTCGTTTAAATGTCGTATCAGACAATTTTCCCATAGAACCTGACGGGATCCTCGGAGTAGAGTTTATGAGGGCACAGGAGGCCACTTTATCCTTTCAAAATTCCCTTCTTGTTTGGAGTCAGTCGCGAGAAGCCACTCCCTTCCTTAATCATGATGTTCTTTATTTACCAACTAGAACAAAAACCCTAGTTCAACTCACGGTACAAAATCCAACGCGTCAGGCTGGGTACGTTCCGAGAATAAAAACCGGTCCGGGAATATTTATTGGGGAATGTCTAGTTACCAACAAAGATGGGAAAGCAAAATTGTTCGCGATAAATTCCACAGCGGAAGATGTCCGGGTAATCGTGCCTCCAATAACATTAGAAACCTACGATAGTACTATTAAGCCTGTTCGTACCCTTAAAATATCCGATAATACAGAAGTTGATGCCGGAAAGCAAGACAGAATTGATAAAGTAATTGAATCATTAAACATGGAAGGTTTGAATCAATTAGAACGCGATAGTATAGTAAAATTAGTGTCCTACTTCCCCTGTCAGTTTCATTTGCCAGAAGATAAACTTAGCAAAACCTCTAAGATCACTCATAAAATACCAACCACGGATAATATACCTATTAATGTCAAACAATATCGTTACCCACCTCATTTGCGCGACGCAGTTCGACAGCAAGTCCAAGATTTAATCGATAATGACGTAGTCGAGGAGTCTGAGTCACCTTACAATTCACCCCTATGGATAGTACCGAAAAAACCAGATTCTCAGGGTAACAAAAGATGGCGATTAGTAGTTGATTTTAGGGCTCTAAATGAAAAAACTATTGCCTCCGCGTATCCCCTTCCTAACATTGCTAGGTAGAAGTAAATATTTCTCAACCCTTGATTTGGCTTCAGGGTTCCATCAGGTGCCGATCGACCCAGCCGATGCCTCTAAAACAGCGTTCTCAACCCCTTTTCAACATTTACAATACAAGCGAATGCCAATGGGATTAAAGGGTGCCCCCGCTACCTTCCAATCTCTAATGGACAAGGTTCTTGGCGGGCTGCAGGGCATAGAATTATTCGTTTATATGGATGATATAGTAGTATACGCGGAATCTTTAGACTAAAAACCGCTGGTCTCACTCTGCAGCCTGAGAAGTGCCTTTTCCTGAAAAAAAGAGGACGCCTACCTCGGTCACATTATATCGGAGAAGGGCGTCAAACCAGATCCGCGAAAAACTCAGGCCGTGTCAGAATTTCCGCAACCGAGAAATGCTAAAAATATCAAACAATTCCTAGGTTTAGCCGGGTACTACAGAAGGTTCATTCCGCATTTCGCGAAAATTGCCAAGCCGCTTAACTTCCTTTTACAAAAAGCGCGAGTATTCGTATGGACGGGTACGCAGGAGGAGGCTTTTAACAGACTTAAATCTATACTTTGTTCCGAGCCGCTATTACAATTCCCCAATTTTAAAAAACCGTTTGTTGTGACCACGGACGCATCAGATTACGCTTTAGGCGATGTTCTTAGCCAGGGCCCTATCGGTAAAGATCTGCCAATCGCGTACGCCTCGAGAACATTGATGAACGGGGAAATAAATTATACAACCACCGAAAAGGAACTTTTGGCAATAATTTATGCAATAAAACAATTTAGACCCTACTTATACGGAACTAAATTCACCCTTGTGACCGATCATAAACCGTTATTATGGCTTCATAAATTAAAGGATCCCACTGCACGCGTAGCGCGATGGAAAATCCTTTTAAGAGAGTATGAGTATGAAATAGTTCACAAGGCCGGGAAAATCAATATGAACGCGGACGCACTTTCAAGGAACCCTGTATCCACCCAATCTGTTACTGTACCATCACTCCTCGACCCGGAAGGACTGTTCCGGAGACAAATATCGAAAAAATGTTCCTTCTGACTAAGTCAGATACTAAGTCTCCGGAGCAATCTCCTGAAGGAGACAGAGATCCCGAATTAACTCACACTCTGACAAGAATGAACAACGGACTGGCAGACGATTACGGACCCATCGCATTACACCACACTACACTACCACACATTAGTCCTGATCAAAGGATTAATAACAGTAACACTGATAATAACACATTGGTCACGAAAACCGTGATCGTCCTAGAGCATAGGGATAATAGTTTAGAACGACCGGTTGCGGAGGCCGCACCTGAAGCCCTCGAAAGAGGAGGATTTAGCATTGAACCGGTCATGGATAGCATGCCGATGCCCTCGCAAGAGGAGGTTAGGACTAAAGTCTTACAATACACGACTGGAACTCTCGGATACAATGAGAGCGGGGACAGTGGACCAGGTGCGGAGGACGAACCGATGCTCTTATGGCTTCCGGGAAGGTTAGGGCCGGGGACCCAAAAGAAAAATTCCTATCAAGAAATCCCGTCTGGCATTATTGGATGGTCAAGAAAGAACCCGGTTATAGGATATACAGAACCGATGCTCCTGGGGGTCATGGGAATGATAGGGCCGGGAACCCAAAAGGAAAATTCCTATCAAGAAATACCGTCAGGCAAGAGTAGGGATGAAATAATACATACAAGTAACAATACAACTGACAAACATTATACCAACACCCACACACTAATCACACACACACGTCTTCCCCGAGTCGAGTCGAACTCCCTCCCCGGATGGCAGACGTACACATCATCACCGGGACGAGCCGCACAACGCACGCTCTCCGGACACATTAATCACACACACTATCGACGATCACAACCGACAGTCCCCGTATCCCGGAAAAGGACCCAAGAACTCAAGTTACAAGACAGAAGACCCCACGATCCCAGAAAATGAGGCAGAGATATCCCAGACCTTAGTTGGCCCAACAAAAGAACCCTTATACCTGAGAGAAAGAGGGAAAAGTCCCAACACCTCAGATAATGAGGAGGAGTATCCTAAGATAATTAAAGTCAATTCATGTACCATACGACCCCACGTAGACGATATAGAACATATTTTATTGATAGCACCCGTCGAATACTCGCGAGATCAGCTCTTGATGAGACGCGATAACGTAGCACACTTCATGTCCGTCGATTGCGAAATAAGTACCCCTATTTGTCAACAGCTAGTAGATTTAGAGATGATAAATATTGAGAAATTAAAGACAGAACCCATTGGTGTAGGCGCAATAGTACAAACATGTTTATCGAACAGAAAAATTATATATTCATTATTTATAAAAGAGAAATCGAGTGAGACAGCGAAAGCGGCCGTGATAGTTCAATGCCTAGAGTCACTCCGAACCGCAATGATTGGGGAAAAAGTAAATTCAGTTAGCATCTCGAAATTTGGAGACGGGTTGGAAAAGAACCATTGGTTACCCATCGAAATTACCTTACGGGCACATTGTAACATAGCCATACCTAAATTAATTATCTGTACGGGCGAAGTAATTATTCCTCCTCTCGACGATAGATTGAGAATTATAAGTGAAGGCCATGACTCAGCGATAGGGGGTCACAAGGGTGTTGCTAAAACTTACCACCGCATTCGCGAGCGATATTTCTGGCCCGGAATCAAAGAAGATATTTTGGAGTATGTTAGAACATGCGCAGAATGCCAGAAAAAGAAATTGGTACGCGTAAAAACAAAACAGCCCATGATAATTACGACAACCCCTAGTAAGGCATTTGAAGTTTTAGAAACGGACATTGTAGGACCCCTTCCCGTGACCCTGTCCGGAAACAAATATATTCTAACTTTGCAATGTAATCTAACTAAATATTCTGACGCCCTTCCTATCCCCGATATGACCGCCGAGATGGTCGCTACCGCGTTAGTACATGATTTTATCACTAGATTCGGCTGTCCCGAAGCGATTAAAACCGATCAAGGCAGTAATTTTCAGAGCAGTTTAATGCAAAAGGTAGCTAAGATATTTAAAATAAAACAATTGCGATCTACTTCCTTCCATCCTCAAACCATGGGCTCGTTAGAGAGAAGCCACCACTCGTTAGTTGAATATCTTAAAATGTATACGGACAAAACTGATTGGGACACTTGGATTAAAATGGCTATGTTTTCTTATAACACGTCAGTTCATTCAACGCACGGTTTTACTCCTCATGAATTAATTTTTGGACAAAAGGCGCGATTACCTTCCGAGTTTGAGACGTGAACCGTAAAGAAAACGTATGAAATGTATTTAGATGAATTATATTTAAATTGAATGATACTTAAAAAATGGCGAAAGCGCGATTACTAGAAGCGAAAGAACGATCAAAGCGATATTACGATCAGAAATTAAACGCGAAAGATTTCAAGGTCGGAGAAGAAGTGTATTTATTAAAAGAACCACAAGTAGGGAAATTCGACGAACAATATGCGGGCCGATATAAAATAATTGAATTAATAGGCGATAGAAATGCAAAAATAGATGTAAGAAATAATAAAACCAAAATAGTCCATGTAGATAAATTAAAACACGCGTGTTTACTACCTAACTAAATTTATTCATTGTTTACTTCTCTATACGATATTTAATATGTTACCTTATTGCGATATTTATATTTTTATATTCTACGTGCGACCTAATTGTAATGTATCCTATTTGTAATTAAATTAATAAATGATAAAATAATAAGGGTTGTAGGAGAGATGGCCAGGGCTCGCCTTAAAGAACTGAATGTTTTGTTCCTTTTTGCCCTGGAGATGGAAAACCGGAAGTACTCCTGATACATTGTATCAGGATGGGTCCCGGCGAGCCATAGGTAGCATCTCACAGAAGGGAGCTATGACAGGGGCTCTCTTCACCCTTAAAAATTAAAATTATTTATTGAAAGTCTGCATTTAAATTTAAAATCGCCTATTAAACCTTCACTCTTAAAAATAAAATTATTAATTATTCACCTTTAAGCATAAATTATTAAAAAAACTTCACCATTAAAAATAAAATTATTAAATCCTCACCTTTAAAAATTGAATTATTTGAAAAAAAAAAAAAAACGCGTTTCATAATAGAATTCACCTTTAAGGGGATGTAGGAGCGAACTTTACCGATGGTGACCTCCACCTCGAGCCGCATTTCCCATTGTTCGCGCGAAATTTACTTCGTAATACAGAAAATTAAGTTGCTAATGATTTTTTATCGTGCAAAGAACGCTGGATCACAGCATTTTCAATAATCAAAATGTTTAATAATTTATATAATGCAATATTCTTAAAATTGACGCGTGGAATTACGTAAAAGTGACGGTCATCTTACAATTTTCTATGTGAAACGTCATCCTCACCTTGCCTCGTATTTCCCATTGTTTGGTTTAACTAAAAATTATTAAATGCTGTATAACATTTATAAACATTCCTTATTATAACAAGAACACGCGATCACCGTATTTTTGTGCTTTACGATTGCACACCTTTTTTATTTATGATATAAAGTTTTTGAGGTTAGGAAATTTTCAACCAATCAACGTAGCTCCGACATCACCTTAAATATTAAAATTATTAATGAAAACCTTCACCCTAAATACCGAAATACCCCGAAATACCAAAATCAAAATAAACCAAAATAAAGAAATATTTTCCTTTTGGAAAACTAGGGACCTTTCTGAATGCGGGAGTTTGAACATTGTTAATTATTTATGTATTGTAGGGAACGGTGTAAAATTAATATCATACTTCAGGCGCGCTTCGCGCATGCTATTTTGGTTTGAAGTTCTGATTTGGTTTTGATTGGTTTAAATGATAGGATAAATAGTTACATTTTCTTTTGAGAAAAGAGAGTATTGCAGAGCGGTAAAATCAATCTTTAGATGCTTTAGCATGGCCACTCATCACCTTTTAAGGGAGAAAGCACTGAGTTTTCTGCTCCCGGAATTGAGGGGGACCGCGTTCCTAAACATTTTGCAACATTTTTCTTTTTGTGCGTTGCTTTGATTGCCTGCTCTGGGCATGGTATTTTTGCACGGATCTTTTGAGGTATAACTGTCAGTGGCGGGTGTTTCGCAACTATAAGTCGAGCAATTTATAATAGATAGTGGATTGCTTGATTTATTGATTTAATTGTAGATTCTTCTTAAATATTATTCTCTTTAGAATCGTTATCACAAAAAGCCTGAGCAACCCAGGCGGAAGTGATCTTCTATAATAAAAGTTTAAGAGGGTTTATGACTGGTATTGGTGGGTTGTAGAGTCAGGATTTGAGACTTTTATAGGGGTTTAAAACTGTTGTAAATGGTTATAAGTAGTTATTTATTTTCATAAGTTTTTTGGATCATCGCAAAAATTTCAATATTTGATCAGTAAAAAAAAGGTAAATGACTGTTGATAACTATTATAAATTTTTAATAATTGGAAATAATGATTGTAAAGTTCAAATTAATAATGATTTAATATAATAATGATTTAAGAATGATTTTAAAGTTAAATTCATTCAAAACAATTTAAAACTATTAATAACTATCATTATTGTGTGGAAGGAGTTTATAGCTGATAATAACTTTTAACAGATTGACTTCGTGGTTATGCACCGCGGCCCGAAAAGGTAAATAAAAGTTTGTAACTGTTGTGAGCTTTTTTTTTTTGGCTATTCATAAGAGAAAAAAACTATTGGTAACTTTTATACACTGTTACTGTGGTCTCGAGTCCTGCCTTTGTGAACGGTTGTTGGCGGTTATTGGCTTTTTTTTTAATTATAAAAAATTATATTTTGTTGTTAATAATTATTTGCTAGGTTTTATTTCCGCCTGGGAAATTTGCTGTTTTGTTTTAAGAGGGGAGATACCTTCTTCTCTAAAAATGCAATTCTCCGAATTCCCCACCCCTTGGTTGCGTCACCTCTCCGATCAGGATATTATAAAGCCTTGTGATAGGCAGGAAAAGGGAATCATTTTTCCCTTTCAATCCGGCAACATCGCCCGCCTCCCCTCCTGCGCCGCTCTCTCGAGCGCTGCAGCCCGCTCCCCGAAGCCATTCCGCCTCAAACTCTTGAGGGTAGCGAACGTAAGTGGCCTGCATAGCTGTAAGAAAGAGGAAAGAAAGGAAGAGCTTGCTAAAAGTTTGACAGAGGATCTCGTGGAGTGTCCATCTGGGAGACTCCATCCAAGAAGCCACTCAGAAGAAGACCATTTTTATTGGGTAATTAGCTGTGTTACTTTCCCTCCCTGTCGGTCTCTATCTCTCTCGATCTCTCTCTCTCTATCTCTCTCGATCTCTCTCTCGATCTCTCTCTCTATCTCTCTCTCTATCTCTCTCTCTATCTCTCTCTTTCTCTTCGCATATATTCGCATACTGCCTACGCAAACTACCTGACCTTACTTGAGCTTTGCTATTTCTACTAGATATGGAGCCTAGCAGCCCACCCGTCGTTAAAAGGATTCTGACCCTGAGTTACAAGGGCGAGATAAAGGTGGAGGCGCCGAAAAGCCCTGCCTCTCCTGACTTGAAAATGCCAAGAAACTGGCCATCTCCTGAACTGGCGTTACCGGAAAGGCCTGCCTCTCCAGACTTGAGGCCGCCAGAACCAGCTGGATTGAGGCAGCCCACGTTCCCTTGGGTTCTACCTTCCAACACAACATCTTACGCCGGAGTTTCTCTTCACAGGGAAATGCACTCTCCAATGAGGCCTATCTATTATATGCAGCAGGCACTTGTCGAAATTCCTCCCCAAATGCAGGCTCCTCCACAGCATGTTCAGCAGAGAGGTCTGGTGAGAGGACAATCCACAACCCCGGAGCAGGGAATAAATCCATACAAAGGGCCAGCAAAGCCTAGGAATGAAGATGAGGCGGAACAATTACAAAGGGCCACCCATGCCCATCTTAATCGAAGGAAAACATTAATCCAGAAGACATCGCATATGGCCATTGGATACTTTCAGTCTCCTCTATCGTGCGACTGGAGGTGCATTGACTGCTATGAGGAAATCTTGGACGACTGGGAGTTCAAGTATGTGCACTGTGTAGGCTTCACTGTGAGCCTTAAGACGCCAGACTGCCCAGGGTCCTGCCACAAAAATCCATGTACACTGGAAAAACTGCACAAGTGCTCAGTCTGCTCGTTGGTCTTCCACCTGAAGAGGAGATTGAGCAAGGGAAGGTGTTCAGACATCCGCAGCAGTGATCTTGCCCAGAGGCATGTTTTATTACGGAAAATTTTTACTTACATTCTCTCATCTTTTTGTTACCTTTATAATTGTTGAGGTTTGTGGATAATTAATAGTGTTGAGGTTTGTGGTAAAGTAAGAAACCATTATTTAATAGAGAGAGATAAATATAGTTTATTGAGGTGGCAAAAACGCCAGTCGGCACGTCCGACTTACATCTCAGTTGAATAGCGAGAGAGTAAGAAACATTCTAAGTGCGCTACACTGTTCTCGCGTCTCACGCAACTCTCATACAGACATACTGGAGTGGAGAGACACTCATGTGTGTGTTTCGTCCGCCGTCGCTTGGCAGACGCGCATACCACTGTACCTATCCTCGCGTACAGAGCGCTGCATGTTGAAACATTCACATATTCCAACACGCCTCCTTGAATTTTCAACATTATAATTAAATGTTCATTTTTTCATTCATTCATACAGTAATTTTAAGTATCACATCGTTAATAGATTTCTTTTATTTCAAATCACTCTCAACGCTTTACTATTTTTCAAAAACTTCGTCTTATCTAAACTCTTTGTTAACATATCAGCTAGATTAAATTCTGAGTCTATTTTTACAACATCAATTATTCCATTTTCGTAGTTTTCATTAACGTAGTGATACTGCACTTCAATGTGCTTTGAGTTTTTTGTAAAATTACCAAATTTTGCGATTGCAATTGCGCCTGAGTTATCTTCATACATTTCAATTGGTTTAACAAATTTTACGTTAAATGATTCGCATAATAAATTTTTAATGAACAAGATTTCTGTCACTGCTTCGGACATAGCAGTATATTCTGCAAAAGTAGAACATTTTGTTACTGTACTTTGTTTATGCGTTTTCCAAAAAATTAAATTTCCATATAATCTAATTACAAAACCTATTGTAGATTTTCTATCTACATTATCTCCTGCATAGTCAGAATCTACCATACAATCTAATACTTCGCTGTTAACATTATCATAGTACGTTAGCTTTAAATCTTTAGTCTTAAATAAGTATTTCAAAATTCTCAAAGCATATTTAAAGTGTCTTTGGTCATAACAACTTTGGTAACGACTTAAATAATTAACGCTATATGTTATATCTGGCCTTGTGCCTGTACTGATATATAATAATTCGCCGATTAAATTTCTGTATTTTATTCTTTCATCTATTTCATTTGCTTGTTCTAATTTTAGATTACTCTCCATTGGAGTATCGTATAATTTTGCATTTTCAAGGTTGTATTTTATAGCCAAAGATTCGATATATTTCGTTTGGCTTAAAGTCATTTTACTTCTGTCTTCACTATATTCAATATCGATGCCAATATATTGAATCTTTGCTTGTATTATTTACATATAGGCAGTAATCATAGTTACTTCTTACAAAATTTAATTTCTCGACATATTCGCTGAAACAATCATACCATGCTCTAGGACTTTCTCTGAGACCATACAGAGCCTTTTGAAATTTGCAAACTTTATTGTCTCCAGTTTCATAACCTTTTGGTTCATTAATGTAAACTTCTGATTTTACATTGCCATTTAAAAATGCCGTTTCAACATCCATTTGTTCTATAAACAAATTATTTTTACAACTGTAAGACAATAAAATTTTCAACGTTTGCATTTTACCTACAGGTGAATAAACATTTTCAACATATTCTTTTTGTTGGAATCCTCTTACAACTAATCTCGCTTTATAAGTATCGTTATTTTTCTTTTTATAAACCCATTTAACATCAATGACCTTTTTATCTTTTGGCCTTTCGACAATTTCCCATGTGTGCTTTTTCTTTAAACTGTTTATTTCGGAATCCATTGCTATTTGCCATTGTTTATATTCGCTGGAGTTTATCGAATGTATTTGGTTCATTTGCATCAATATAATTTACATAAATAAAATGAGTAACTGGATTTCCGTATCTATTTACTAGACTTTTCTTTCTTTGAGATTTTCGCGGTATTGTTAGTCTATCTCTATTTTCGTTGTCTTCGTTATCAGATTCGTTATCGTTTACATTATTCGAATCGATTAATTCAGTTTGCTCTCCTCTACTTTCCCCGAAGGTCGCAGTAGAGTGAGAAGGATATTCAGAACCGCTGTTGTTCGTTTCATTTAATTCGACGTTAATTTCAAAATCACTATTTTCTAAACAGATTAACTTTATACTATCTTCTATTACATCAACATGCCTTGCAGTAATTACTTTATTATTAACTAAGACTTTATAACCGTTTTCAACGTATCCTACTAATACACCTAGTTGTGCCTTATTATCCCACTTACTTTTCCTTAGAGCTTCCGGAACTCTTACGAAGACTCTACTTCTGTAAATTTTAAAATTTTTGACATTCGGCTTTATCCCAAAAAATATTTCATAAGGAGTTTTATTCTCTGACGTGTTTGCAATTGTTCGATTTTTTAAATAAGCTACCGTTTTCATTATTTCCGGCCAATATCTTCTATGAATTTTTGCTTCCCTCATTAAGCATCTACCTATATCCATTGCTGATCTATTATATCTCTCCGCTACTCCATTTAATTCGTGAACGTAGGGTGGTCATGTCAATAATTATATTCCTTTTGATTTTAGAAAATCGAGAATTTCGCGATTTAGATATTCTCTACCGTTATCACATTGCACCTTTTTAATTCTCTTATTAAGTTTATTTTCTACTAAATTTACGAATTCAATCAAACAACTTGCAGTTTCTGACTTATTCTTAATGCAAAAGATTCTAGTACATTTACTATAATCATCAATAAATGTAAGAAAATATTTTTCTCCACCATAGCCAGTAGTACTATGTGGACCATTTAAATCAGTGTGTATTAACTCTAGGATTTCTTTCGTTTTTGTTCGATTATTTTCAAACGGTATATTTGCCATTTTACTTTGAATGCAATTTGCAGATTTCATATCTATTTTTTCCAATTTATCTGGTAAACCTTCAACTAATTTATTATTTACTATTTTATTCAAATAATTAAAATTTACATGGTCAAGTGCTTTATGCCATTTTTCTTTATCTGATAATCTTACTGAATTTACATATTTATCTTTATTTTTATTCGTTAGTGCATAACTTTTCAAAGAATACAAATTATCAATTTTATTTGCAATAGCTACTAATTCTCCCGATTTATTGTAAATTTTAGCATTACTGTCTCGTGCCGTTATTGTAGCATTTTTAGTTATTCTGGAAAAGCTTAACAAATTTTGCTTAATTCCTTCTACATAATATACATTACTCAAATCAATTTGTTTTTCATTATAATAATTTCTAACTTTAATTTTGATATTACCGATTTTCGTCGCTTTTAACATTTTACCGCCTGGTAATTTTACATTTACCGGATCTTTTAAAACTATCTACTTCTCAAAATATTTATCGCTTTTAATAATATGGTCTGTGGAACCAATGTCCAATAACCAATTTATTTCGTTACCTTCGCATTCTGTATTTACGTTATAACCTGTTATGTCCTTTACTTCTGGGCCGCATACTTGTGTTGACAACGTCTCGGATGATGAACCCTGCTACTCGTCCGTTGACTTGTTTTGATTTGAACTGCGTCCGCGTCCTCTGCCTCGATTATAGCTTCGTTGGTTTCCACGTTGTCCTCTCGATGATTGGGTACCTCTGCCTCTGCCGCCTTGCTGGTCTTTCCAACAATCCTTTTGATAATGTCCGACTTTGCCGCAAGTAAAGCACTGTCCGTTTGTCTTTGTTGAGAACGTGCTTGCATTACTTTTCTTTTCTGAATTATTTTTAACTAAATTCTTTTCTTTGATTTTTGATATTACGTAATCTACTGTCCTTTCTCTTTCTGGAATGACGTCGATAAAGTCACCAATATAACTGTAATTTGCTGGTAATGCTTTGATTAAGTATCGCATTTTCTCAGTTTCATCTATCTTTGCTCCGGCTGCTTTAAATTCGTTCACCGCTTTCTCAAATTCTACGAAGAATTCTTCAACATTTTCATAATTCTTTGATTTAATATCTTCAATTTTTCCTCGACATATTATTTGTAATGACGTGGATTTCGTCACATATAATTTATCCAAATTCGCAATCATTTCATAGGCTGATTTGCACTCACAAACATATTCTAATTGCTTATCTGAAATAGTGCTAATTAATATATTTCTTGCCTTTAAATCCTTTTTCTTCCATTCTGCTTTATCTGTCTCAGCCCGTTCTCTTTCGGCTTGCTCTTTGCACTCTTTATATTCTAATAGAGTCATTAAGCGAAATTTCCAACTTGTATAATTTGCACCATCAAAAATGGGAATTACTATATCTTCGATTTTTGCTTGCTTAGCCATCTCGACCTCTTTTAATTTAATATCTTCGTACACTTTTATTACTTTATTTAGCGTAATTACTTTCTGCACTATTTTCACAAAACGTTTTTCAGCAATCATTTCCTCAATTATTTCTTCGCTTTCATCTTCAAAGTTATCTCGTATTCCTTCTTCTTTGGTTTTTACTTTTCCTTTAGTGTCCATTTACCACATGTATAACCTCAAATTCTGCCACGTGCTCTATTCTTGCACCGTACAGCGTGCTTCACACAAGAAATGTAATCTGCTCGCATCGGCCTGAATTATTCATAAATTTTTCAAATTTCTTTCTTCTATCACTTATAGACATATTCCACTATGTATTCACACTTGTATTTTTCTTACTTTTGCACTTTTCCTTCAATATTTTTCACAGTTAATTTTTCGCGAGCCATGTGCCTTTTTATTTCTACGGCAAGGCTGCCCCAATACTCGCCGAGGCTTGTATTGAGTCAGAGTCTTTTTTCTTTTTTACTTACCAACCAGGTACTCTGCTACCATGTTGAGGTTTGTGGATAATTAATAGTGTTGAGGTTTGTGGTAAAGTAAGCAACCATTATTTAATAGAGAGAGATAAATATAGTTTATTGAGGTGGCAAAAACGCCAGTCGGCACGTCCGACTTACATCCCAGTTGAATAGCGAGAGAGTAAGATACATTCTAAGTGCGCTACACTACTCTCGCGTCTCACGCAACTCTCATACAGACATACTGGAGTGGGGAGACATGAGTGTCATGAGTCATGTGTGTGGTTCGTCCGCCGTCGCTTGGCAGACGCTCATACCATTGTACCTATCCTCGCGTACAGCGCGCTGCATGTTGAAACATTCACATATTCCAACAATAATATATACTTACTGTTTGTTTTCTTGCATGATTTCCTTTGTACAATTAATGACAATAAATAAGCTACTTGGACTTCATGTTGTATTCATTGTTTGGAAGTGGGTGATTATGGGACGTGCTGGACATTCATCTAATAAATCTCTTTTTTTTTTAAGAGGGCATATCGTTAGGAGAATATCGATCCTCTTCGCAGGGTAGTTTGTCCAAGTCCCTATTTTGAATGTGAGGTTATCCTTCCCCTCCAATTATCGTCATATTCCTCTTACATAGATTTGCGAATACGCAATAGTTGAATTCCTCCATGACACATGTCCCACACTGTATTCAATTTATGCCATTACAATTCACAGATGAAGTGACGGCATGCTGAGTACGAGTTGTTGACTGTCGATATCGTTCTAGTAGTTATAGTAACCAGACTACAAATTTCCATTCCATATCTAGTTTCCTGAAGTAGCACACTAATCGGTGATGTATGTCTATTATCAGTTTCTGCATGAAATACTGCTTGCAGCTTTGATTGTGTTCCCCCAGAGTTATATACAAAAAGGGGGGGGGGCATCACATAAAGAAAAGTTTTGCTCAAGGTCATTTTTCCGGGTGATTCTGAAGTAGGAAAAGCATCTCTGATGACTCAATATGTAACCAACTGAGGATGACGACAGGTTATTCTCCTCCTGAAAGGAAGGAAGGCACAATTTTACCACAAAGCATATAATCTCCCTTAGTGAAATTTATCAAGCGATACTTATCTGATGAGGTTGCAGTTGTGTTCTAACAGGATGATGGAGTGCTGCTTCCTCCTCTCTCGGTTCTCCGATCTCTGCTTTCCTTTTGCCCTGGGAATTGCTCCCGTGGTGGTGGCCCAAGACAGCCACGCTAATTTTGTTGCTTTGACAGCTCTACTCGTAGCAGACGACGATAGCTGTTACAGTAGCTGGGCCAAGTCACGAGCTCGTGGCACCACTTGACGGACTCAGACTGAAGCTGAAATCAGCGGCCGCGAATCGCGATTGCTTATTAACGCGCGAAATTCAAATTAGCAAAAGCCCGAACCATGGGTTCGTGTTTTAAAAGACGGGGGGGACTGTTATGAACCGCGTTCGGGTAAACGAGTTGCAGAATATTTAGGATCGGTCTACAATGATAATTTCGAACGTAAAAGATTGATTTCAAAATAATATTAAATAAATCAACCAGTTAAATGCAAACGTATTGAAACGTATTCCCATAAAATAAAAACCTGTTAGAAATTTTAACAATAAAATCATTAATTTGTTTCAAATAAATTATATCAACCGTTCCGTAAATAAATAATAAATAAATAATAAACGAATTTACGATAACGTGAATAGAAATAAATAACTGACAATAAATACAAAATCCGTACGTAATTAAATAAATAATGGACAGGTGATCAACAATTTGATAATTAATAGATTGCGATTAAAATAAACTAATAACAATTAATCTAGGCATTATTAATAATAATTAGGAGTCTATTAATATTAAGATTAAGTAAATTATATCAGGATAAAACTCGTTCAGGGAAACGCTCTTCTCTTTTCTAGGAAATATTTATCATCTTTAATTTCAGGAATTGTTTACTACATTTTTCCCGAGAAATCATCAACGGAAATTCAGAGAAACGCTCTTCTTTTTTTTAGGAAATATTTATCAACTTTTTTTCCAGGAATTATTTACCATCTAGAATTTCCAAGAATTATTTCCCAACAGAGGAGTAAACAATTCGGAGAAACTTCTATTTTTAGAAATCAAGGACGCAATTAAAGGAAAACAAAGGAACCAGATAAATCCAGATACCTCCCACTCTCGAAGATAAAAGCAGTTAAGCCACACCCACACTCGAGAGAAAACCCAGAAAACTAGAATTCTCCAGCGGAGCTCCTCTCACTTGAGAGGGGGAAACGGCTCTGATTGGTCTTTGCTCCCACTACTACATTTTCCCGAGGACTATAAAAGGAAGAGGAATCAAGCTCAAAGCTCAGTCGCTACCGAGCACATGAGAAGCTCCGTAGTTCAGTTGCACTAGTGCAAGCGCCCTGATCACATCCTAGTGTCAGTCGCCATTTATAATTATACTCTACGTTATCTTGAATTGTATAGAGTCACGGTTGAAAGTTTATCTTATTTGTCAAAGTTTCAAAGTATTTATTTAAATTAAATAAACTCCAGAGTTAAAGTTTATATCTTCGAGTTCGAGTTTCATGTCAAAGTTCCTGCAATTCCTTGCGCTTTAGCGCTTTATCGAACAACGAACCCACAATCTTATTGGTCAACGCGGCGACCATTGCGGAAGCGCCTTTCTGCTCTCAGACCTCGACTTGGGTCGTAACACTGTGGATATGAGGGCATTCTGCCGATCATACGCGCGCATTTTGCCGTCATTTTGAAAATTTCTAAAATTTTTCTTTGCACGCATGCAGCCGATGTGCCGACTTTATGCGCTTTCATTTTTTAATTAAATTTAGGGAATTAAAATGATTAATAATTATTTATTAAAATAATATGTACATATAAATAAAAATATACAATTCATAATATCTTAATATTTTTTTATAATCCTTGATGCTGCTGGTCCTGCTGTAGATGCTTCTACTGCTTCTGTAAAATAAAATAAAAACATATGTTAATTGATTAAAAAAGGGTGATGAAATATAAAATAATTAAATAAAGATAAAATTAAAATACCTATAAGAAACTGATATTTCTTCTGCAAGTGCTACGCTATCTATTTGTGGTGCTGATCCTTATCTACTGCTGTAAAATAAAACGTCAATTATAAAAATGAAATAATAGATATTAATAGACATATTGTTAATTTATGAAATACCTGCTGTATTTGTTGTTGCTTCCCCTGTTGCCCGTGGAATTTCCTGCTGTTGCTGCTCCTAGAAAATAAAAATTATACATTAAGACTCATCCAAAAATATGAAGTTTTATATTTTAACAATTATTTTACACCAAGCAAAAGATGAACATTGATCTAAAATATATACGGCAAAAGTACTTTTTGATTACTGTGATCATCTTCTACTTGGTGTTCAGCCTTGTAACAAAATATATACTTGTTAAAATACACTCAAAGGGCTTACATCAATAATTTGGTTCGAGGAACCAGTTTTGAATAATTAAACTTTTAAGCCTCCCAATTCAGAAAAAATTAAATATATAAAAACTGGTCCATCGAACAGACTGAAAATTATGTATGCAAGCTCTCCGAGTGTATTTTAACAAATATCTGTACTTACAATATGGGTAATTTTATATTTATTCTGCAGTTGCTGCTCTTTCTGCTGCTGGTGCTTGATTATCAGCTTCTGTAAAATAAGAAAAAAAAAACACATTAATTAAATAGATGTAATTATAAATGTAAATTATTGAACTTATTGTTAAAGTTAATAATACTTTACCTAAGCTTCAGATATCGTCGTTGGTTCTGTTTTAGCTGCTCTTGGTATTACATTGCTTCCTCTGTAAAATAGAAAAATGATTAAAAAATTAAACAATTATTATAAGTATAAATAAATATTAAAAACATGGGAAATTCTTTACCCGATGTGTTGATTGCTTGCTCCTATTATTCTTCTTAAGTTGCTATCTGACTTGCTGCTGTACTTGTCGCTGTTGCCCTTGCCACTCCTAAAAAAATATTAAATTTTTACAAAGAAATATTAAATAAATAAGGACATTAGAAATGATCAATTTCATTCGGCTACTTATGTGATTTGTTACATGATGACATACAATCAGCATCAGCAAAGTACCTGAAAAAGGCAAATATTTGAATAAAATAAGAAAAAAAATTTAAATTAAAACTGTTTAAAACACATTCATTGTAAGAATATAAAATTTCATACAATAAATATTTTATGAAATAGACTCACTCGGAGAGCCTGCATACAAAGTTTAATGCTTCTACAATTGACTAAATAAAAAAATGCAACTTTCATGCATCGAAACAGAAAAAAAAATTTAATTTATAAAAACTGGTCCATTGTATAAGTATTAAACTTTTTTAACCAGTAAGGTAACTGCAAAAATATATAGAGCAAAAATTACCTGATAATGCAAGAGTCGAACCAGTTTTCTTGGGGCAATTGTTGAACGAAGGAGATAATGTTTTTTTATGAGTATCTGGTATTCCTGTACTTTGGTTCAAATAAAAATTGTACCCAGAGAAACTGGAAAGTTATAAATTATAATGCCAAGTTATAAATTAGAAATTATTAAAATTTTTATTATAATTGTTTGTGAGAGGGGCCCCAACCCCGTCCCTCTCTGTGAGGCTCAACCATATCAACCAGCCCCTCCAACTATCCTCTATGGAGAACATACAATTAGCTAAATAATAAATAATAAATTAAAAAAAAGACAAAACTTTGGCGAATATGTCCTCTTTGTCCGAGTCATTGTCGTTGTAGTCGTCCTCCTCGACTCCGTAGTTGTCCTCCTCGTCTCTGTAGTTGTCCTCCTCGTCTTTCTTGTGATTGTCGATGGTCGTCGTCGTCGTCGTCGTAGTCAGCTCCGTGGTCGTCGGCGTGGCCAGCTCCATGGTTGTCGTCGTGGCCAGCTTCGTGATCGTTGTCGTCGTCATCGCCGCCATACCTATCACCAATGAGCTGCTGCTGCCGCTGTGGTGACTGTA
Source organism: Torymus aiolomorphi (assembly GCA_036365515.1). NCBI lineage: Eukaryota > Metazoa > Arthropoda > Insecta > Hymenoptera > Torymidae > Torymus > Torymus aiolomorphi. The sequence goes on along the minus strand of CM070875.1, from coordinate 135,671,862 downwards.
GCCGGGGTCGTTGAGGTTGCGGTTGATCTGCGACGATCTTATTGTCCGCGGTAGGCTGCCTTCTTTTTCTCCTGTAGCCCTCTTTTGCACTTTTTAGCGCTTTCGTCATGGCCGTAGAAAACTCCATTCTCGATGGTTTCTCCAGAGTTTTCTCATTTACCGGCATGGCTTCTGTAAAGAAAATAAATTGTTAATAATGCATATTTATGGAATATATCATTTGAATATTTAAAATAAACTACACGTACCTTCGCAAGCTTTCGCGAACATTGTATCTTTCAAAGCCATCAGACTGTCGTTCGTCTTGGAGCCATGCCAAGTGAGGTTTCGGAATACGTCCTCGTTGACGATAATACAGTTCTTCACGAACTTAGCGGCTGCATCAGAGGGATTGAAGCCCTTGATGTACTGGAGGTAGTCGGCCTGAAAGCGACTTATTGCTTAGAAAAAAGAAATAAAAAAAACTACAGAATTTATAATTAAGGGGGTGTCAAACTCAATTTTTACCGACCGAGCAAAAATATATTGTTTTTAATAGAAAAAAAAAATATAACGATATATGAAAAATAATGAGTGCATTGCCCTCCGTAATTACATTATTAATCATTCTGCAAAATGCCAAGTCAATATTCAAAAGCGTCTAAGAATGCCATTCTCAGATGCCTTAAAATATCGACGTGAAACTTTGCAGAATGATTCATAATGTCATTACGGAGGGCAATGCACTCATGATTATGCATAATATTAAAAAAAAAAAAATAGATTATTGTACCATATGGGTAATATGTAGCATCGCGAGATTCGCGAGTCGGCGACGGCAGTGACGGCAGCGGCCAGCGGCGCGGCCTTGCCCGTGTGTGTGTACGCGCATGCGCTGCTGGCTGCAGCACAGCTGAGCTGTCCATCGCCGATGCCTGGGCCTAGGCCCTCCGGGAGGCGGTACCGTGTTGCCGCCACCACCTCCGCCGCCACCTTCGCCACCTGTGCCCTCCTCTATAATCCATTGCTAATCGACGTGTCATCGGTGTGCCTGCCGCCTGGACCGCTCGCAGACGGCGCAGCCTGGAGCGCCGCATCAGCCGCCCACCTCGCAGACCGTAGCGTCCGTACCGCACCGTGTGCGTGCACACCCAACGGACCGTGCCGCTTGGACCTGGCCCCGCCGTAAGACAGAAAAGTAAGTCATTCAAGAATTTATTTATTTTACGGCGTTGTTATTTGTACGACAGATCTGTCGTACAAATAACCTATAACCCACTTAGAAACGTGTAAAAATCACTGTTTTGAAAGTCTGAGATGGAAGGGACTATTATTTCTTTAGTCAAGCGTCAATCCTTGCCTATTTTTTTCTTTAATCAAGCGTCAATTCTTCGGCTAAAGAAAATTGAAGGTTAGGTTTTACGTATATATAGGTATACCTATCTAGCAATCTGGCGTATAAATAACAACAGCCAACTATAGATTTGATGCGCTTTTTCGACTTCTCATTCCAAAGATTACAGATCTAAATAATCAGCAAGTGTGGAGATACTGCATTTTCTGTGTATTTTTCAAAATATTTTCAAGAAAAGTCATTTCCTCCAAACTGGCTGATTGAGTAGATCTGAAATCTAATATACAATGCCTCAGCATGTACTGGATTGTGTGTAAACATTCTCATAAACTTTAAGCGAGGATGAGGAGGTCTACCTTGGAAATGCACACGCGCTTTTTCGACTTTTCATTTCAAAGATCCCTTTCCATTCTCTACAAATATTTCAAACTTTACACACACTATGTAATACATGCTGAGGGACTGTTTATCAAGTTTAAGATCTAAATAATTAGCAAGTGAGGAGATATTGCAATTTGTATGCTCTTTTTAAGAAATGTTCAAGTAAAAAAGTTATTTCCCCTACACTGGCTGATTGAAAAGATCTAAATTTAATATACAGTGCCTCAGCATGCATTGCATTGTGTGAGAACATTCTGGTAAACTATGAGAAAGAGTGAGGAGGTTTTTGTCGCAAATGCACATGCGGCTTTTTGACATTTCGTTCCAAAGATCCCTTTCCATTCCCTACAAGTATCTTAAACTTTCCATACATAATGGAATACATGCTGAGGGACAGTTTATCAAGTTTCAGATCTACATAATTAGTAAGTCTGGAGATATTGCAATTTTTGTGCTTTTTCAGGAAATTTTTAAGAAAGAAAAGTAATTTCCTCCAAACTGGCTGATTGAATAGATCTGATACCTAATATACAATGTGTATATATATATAAGGTTCTTATTGTCACTTGTTTATTGTTGGTCCAGTCCTATTTTGTGCATTACTTCTCCAGTTCTACATGCTTCAATCTTACATCATAAAACATCAGGATTATTTGAAAAAGTAATAAGGTAAACTGACTTGTGTCATATTATTATTATTTACTTAAATTTTAACGAAAAACAGATATTACAAAAGAGCTTTTCAATAAACTTATAGTTTGAGGTTAGGTTATATATTTTTATGTTTATAATAAGATTTCTAGATCTTTATTAAAAAACTAAGTATTTTGTTTATGATGTCAACATTTATTCAATGAATGTATGATTTTAGATGGATTCACTTTATCAGATAGTAACAATCAAGGACAAAAAGTTTAGTTGTAAAAACACAGTCATTGTACCTACATTTTATATCACAACAAATGATTAATTACAATCATTTGTTAGATATTTACCTCCTCCTCATATAGAAGGTGACAAAATATTAATTGAGTCTTTTATAAAAACTAAAGCTATACCACCAGAAAGTTGGCTTTCATATAAGTGCGATTAAAAATCTATAACAGGTAAGCATTGATAATAATTATCAATACACTTGTGAATAATAGTACAAAATTAATAAAGCTAATAATTTTCCAATTTTTATTTTTAGAATCACATGGAGATGCTCAGAGGCTTTTGCAATTATGTGAACAAAAAGTAGCAAAAGAGGCTACTAAAAAGATGTCTAAAAAAAATAAAACATTTTCTAAGTTTGCAAAAGCATCAATGTCTAGTACTTCTGTTCTATCAGCAGTCATAACATCCCCAAGTACATCAGGTATACAAGATGCAACGTCTGTGCCTACTTCGCTCGTACCTATATCATCACGATATAATACTAGAGTTATTCCATGTGGTAATGCAAAGAATGCTGAGTTATAAGAAATTATTAGATTAGAATTCATGTCAGTACCTGAATTATTTAAAGATTCAAGCAATTTTATCTTAAGTGAGAAAGTTGATAAAGATGTTGTGAGAGACAGCTTGTTGGTGAGCAATGAAAGTAATTCTGTTATAAAAGAAGAAAAATGTGACACGAGCAATAATACTCAAGAAGAACCATTGACTACAGGTATTGATTTTAATATTTTAATCTAATTATTGTAATTATGTATTCTATTACTTTTAGCTAATAATAATTATAATATTTTTAGTGAATATTGTAACTAGTATAAGTAAAATAAGCTTTAATCAACATAACAAAGAAAATGAAGGGGATGATACGGTTACTAAGTTTGATTTTTGTGAAGCGATTTCAAATAATTCCAATACCGATAATGCTTTTCAAGTTTCAAAATCCACTCAAATGGATATGGACACCTCTTCAGCTAATAATTCTTTTGATACAACAGAATATGTTACAAAATCTGGTTTAAATGGTAAATAATTTTCAAATAATTTTAATCCATCTAACAGTTTCTATATATTTACTATTATGTTTTTTCAGAATTCAGAAAGGAATTATTTGAATTTCTTACTAAACATGTGTCAAATCAGATTCATGATGTAAAAAATAGTGTCAAAGATTTAGAGAATATTTAAAAAAAATCAAGAACGGCATCAAATAGTGCAATTATAATTCTTTTGATGATTTGAAAAAAGATAGTCGTTCTGAATTTCCATTGAAAACTGATGATGATTTTGAAAGTTTCAATAAGGATATTTTAATGAATGTTAGAAATATAAAAACATATTTGAATCGTCACCTCATCTGCATAATTCTACCTATAGAAGATTTACTGATACAGATTAGAACAATTTTTAAAAAGTTTTTTTCACAAGATGTTTTGAAATTGTATCTTGCCCAAAAATAAAAAACTGGGAGAAAAGTATTTAAAGAAGCTGCCTTTTACACATGTCTACAAAATGCAGTTTACACTGCTTATGCAGAAGTGCAACTTAAAATAGAAGAAAAGGATATTTTGGGAGCTATTAGTAACGCTTTTTCCAATGTCAAAGATTGGAATCATGGACGATATGATAGGATGAAAAGTACTATATTGAAAGAAAGAAATCAATAGTATTATTGATATATAAATACATAAATATACACATATTGTAAAATAAATAAAAAATATAAATAATTTTAAAGTTCTATGTATTTGAATAAATATTTATTTATTAATTTGTATTAATTTATGTGTATTCTTTAATAAAACAACACATAGTTAATATAAAATTAGACAAATTTTAATTTTATAAATCTCAGTCGTCTGCTAATGTGGAAGCCACCCTTGGCCCATGGTAGAACTCCGTTACATGCCACAGTAGGCCCACTGGGGTAGCCATTTTCGGCCACTAGATGGCGGTAGGGCAACCACCGATGGCCCAGAGCAAAACCACATTTGTATTTCCAGTCGGGTTCCACGGCGGAAAATAGAGGACCTCTGTCTTCCCCCACGTTAATTTATTAAGGGGGCTAGACACCTTTTTTCTCTGAAATAAGAAGTCACATTTTAATACATAAATGTAAACTAATTATTTAATACTTTTTACATATAAAAGTGGGTATATTTACCGTACCTTAAAACCTTCACCGATGGGCCTTTTATATGGTCCAGAACCATAGTCATCGATGAAACAAGTTTTTTCACTAACCGTAAGCTTTGAAATTTTCCTGTGGATGGATTGACTCCAGATTTGAACTAAATTACTCCTGAATAGTATAATTCTCATATGAGTGTAGGGATTTAGGATTAAATGTCGGAAAAAATTTTTACATCAGAAAAATTATGAAAAAATATAAAAAATTTAAAAAAATTAAAAAAAAAAACTCTTGAAAATGGCACCATTTTTTTTCTCATTAGATCAAAAATCCCTACACTCATATGAGAATTATACTATTCAGGAGTAATTTAGTTCAAATCTGGAGTCAATCCATCCACAGGAAAATTTCAAAGCTTACGGTTAGTGAAAAAACTTGTTTCATCGATGACTATGGTTCTGGACCATATAAAAGGCCCATCGGAGAAAGTTTTAAGGTAAGGTAAATATACCCACTTTTATATGTAAAAAGTATGAAATAATTAGTTTACATTTATGTATTAAAATGTGACTTCTTATTTCAGAGAAAAAAGGTGTCTAGCCCCCTTAACAAGTGGGTTGTCCGGGCGTGCTTCCGACGAGGAGTAACAAGTGTGAAGTTTGCGAGTACGTGGCCTGACGCCGGATTCGATTTCGTCCAAGACATTTCGCCGGGTTGTTTTGCTTTCTCCTAGAGGAAGCTTTGTGATAGTAATTTTTGGACTTGTTGTAAAAACATGTTATAATTTTTTTTCGAGGTGTTAGGAATCAAAATACATGATTTTTGAAAAATGTCTGTATGGATGTGTGTGTGTGTGTGTGTGTGTATGTGTGTGTGTGTGTGTGTGTGTGTGTGTGTGTGTGTGTGTGTGTGTTGAAACGTTTTCTCTCTATTTAGTCTATTTATATTTTCAACTACGAAGTAACATTATTAAAAAAAGATACATATACACGGTGACCCATTTTAATCGCTACACCCGGATTTTTCGGATCCTAAGACAGATAGGAAAAAATGATTCAGACAAAAGTTGTAGGGGACGAAGGGGGCCAAACGATGGTCCTAACAGCTTTGACCTTGAACTTGACCTTCAAGGTTATTTCAAGGTCAAGTGGTTTTTTTTAATAGGAACACCTATTTTTGACCCCGGATTCGGAAAGAGCGGGAAATTTTACGTTCAAAATCATATTGAGACATTTTTTTCAAGGTCATTTCAAGGTCATTTCAAGGCCAAATGAAGGTCGAACTCCGAAAAATCCATTTTAAGTCGTTTTTTCCATGTGTCTCAGGCTTAAGTGGTTCAAACTGATCGTAGGTTTACTAGGAAACCCACACACCCAAAACTTTCACATCCTAGTAAACAAATATCAAACTTGCACATCCGAACCCCATGCTCTTCATAGCCTCACATGCTAAACTGTTACACCAGACATCCCCCAGTCCCACACATCTCTACCCCATGTCTGATGTTTGTTTAACGGAAACTTCAAGATCATTAAAGCTTCTGTTGTAAATGTGTCAACCTTACGTTTAGCGCTACCCAGAAACAACGACATGGACGTAGTAAGGATTGTTTCCTTTGGGGTGCTTGATTAAAGTGAGTCCCCTTGCCTCTCACTGTTCAGGGTGCTTGATTTAAGTGAGTCCCTTCGCCTCTCACTGATCAGGGTGCTTGATTAAAGTGAGTCCCTTGCCTCTCACTGTTCAGGGTGCTTGATTTAAGTGAGTCCCTTCGCCTCTCACTGATCGGGGTGCTTGATTAAAGTGAGTCCCCTTGCCTCTCACTGTTCAGGGTGCTTGATTTAAGTGAGTCCCTTTGCCTCTCACTGATCGGGGTGCTTGATTAAAGTGAGTCCCCTTGCCTCTCACTGTTCAGGGTGCTTGATTTAAGTGAGTCCCTTCGCCTCTCACTTATGTGTTTATCTAACCTCGAAGAAAATGTTCGAAATTACGACCATTTGCTTCCAGACACATAGTCAAACGCCTTTGGAAGTGGCGAACGGTGTTTAGCAAAGTTTGCCTTAGAATGGCAGCGCATGCTCGACGAATTCTGTCCATCATGTCTACTCTTGTGGTGGGCCTTTCCTCAAAAACGGCATTTTTTAAATACCCCATAAGTAAAAATCTGGTGATGTAAGATCTGGTGAGCAAGCAGGCCATTCAACCGGACCACCTCGACCAATCCATCTGTTACCATACTGCTCATTCAAAAAAGTCCTGACAATTCGAGCGAAATGTGGTGTTGCGCCGTCCTGCTGGAGTCACATTCTTCGTCGCGTTTCTAAGTCAACATCTTCCATCAATACAGGTAGTTCATCTCTTATTAGCGTTAAGTACGTGTGTTGATTAACATTTTCTTCGAAAAAATAAGGGCCAATCACACGTCCATTAATAATCCCACACCATACCATAATACTCCATCGTCTTTGATGGTTTACAGTTCTGACCCAATGAGGATTAACATCAGACCAGTAATGACAATTATGTCTATTCAATTCCCCATCACTTTGAAATTTTGCCTCATCAGAAAAAAGAACAAAATTAAAAAAGTCTGGATCATTTTCTATCATTTGTAAAGCCCATTGGCAAAACACAATACCCTGTTGAAAATGAGCAAACTGTAGCTCTTGGACCAGAGTAATATGATACGCATGATATCTAAGCACCTTCATAATTCTTAAAAATGTACTTTTTGGAAGACCGATTTCCCTTTCGATTCGACGAGCGCTTATCTGTGGGTCAAGATGAATTATTGCCAGAATAGTCACAACCCGATTATCATTTTCATCATATTAATGGCGCCTACGTTGACGAACCATGTGTCCACCACGAGCTCTTTGAGTTAAACGTCTGATAGCCATAGCGTCAGGGTGTCGTCTGTCTGGATAGCGTTCAGCATAAATTCTTGCCGCAGCACGATAATTACTTCGGCTTTCTCCTAAAGCCAACATCATGTCAACGATCTCGTTGGGCGGATAGTCAGCCATTTCAGAGCCAGCTATTAATTACTATTAAATTTGAATAGTGAAATGGTATAAAAAATATTAATAATTATAATATTTGCCCGTATACGGTCGCGACCAAAAAAGAAAATGTACCTAAATTATGGTAACTTTATCTGACTAAGTGTATTTGCCAAAAGTACTCCGATTGTCACACTTTTGTAATTGTAAGTTTTATAATAAAGTAATAATCATTAATTTATTTGTTAATATCTAATTTGAACTGCACATATTAATATCTAATTTGAACTGCACATAATACTAAAACTTGCTTTTATTTTAAATATTGTGAATTATTGCCGTTCAAACTTGAGAAATACTAATATTGATAATGTAATCATTAAAGGCACATTTACAAATAATTTCTGTTCCGTCAAGATTTTTGTACAAAAAAGAAATGTTGTATCTTTATTCTTTTGAAAGTTATGACTTTTCTTTTTAAACAATGACATTTTTTTACAGCTCATATCTTTAATTTACTCATAACTTTCAAAAGAATAAAGATACAACATTTCTTTTTTGTACAAAAATCTTGACGGAACAGAAATTATTTGTAAATGTGCCTTTAATGATTACATTATCAATATTAGTATTTCTCAAGTTTGAACGGCAATAATTCACAATATTTAAAATAAAAGCAAGTTTTAGTATTATGTGCAGTTCAAATTAGAAATAATTTAATGATTATTACTTTATTATAAAACTTACAATTACAAAAGTGTGACAATCGGAGTACTTTTGGCAAATACACTTAGTCAGATAAAGTTACCATAATTTAGGAACATTTTTCTTTTTTGGTCGCGACCGTATACGGGCAAATATTATAATTATTAATATTTTTTATACCATTTCACTATTCAAATTTAATAGTAATTAATAGCTGGCTCTGAAATGGCTGACTATCCGCCCAACGAGATCGTTGACATGATGTTGGCTTTAGGAGAAAGCCGAAGTAATTATCGTGCTGCGGCAAGAATTTATGCTGAACGCTATCTAGACAGACGACACCCTGACGCTATGGCTATCAGACGTTTAACTCAAAGAGCTCGTGGTGGACACATGGTTCGTCAACGTAGGCGCCATCAATATGATGAAAATGATAATCGGGTTGTGACTATTCTGGCAATAATTCATCTTGACCCACAGATAAGCGCTCGTCGAATCGAAAGGGAAATCGGTCTTCCAAAAAGTACATTTTTAAGAATTATGAAGGTGCTTAGATATCATGCGTATCATATTATTCTGGTCCAAGAGCTACAGTTTGCTCATTTTCAACAGCGTATTGTGTTTTGCCAATGGGCTTTACAAATGATAGAAAATGATCCAGACTTTTTTAATTTTGTTCTTTTTTCTGATGAGGCAAAATTTCAAAGTGATGGGGAATTGAATAGACATAATTGTCATTACTGGTCTGATGTTAATCCTCATTGGGTCAGAACTGTAAACCATCAAAGACGATGGAGTATTATGGTATGGTGTGGGATTATTAATGGATGTGTGATTGGCCCTTATTTTTTCGAAGAAAATGTTAATCAACACACGTACTTAACGCTAATAAGAGATGAATTACCTGTATTGATGGAAGATGTTGACTTAGAAACGCGACGAAGAATGTGGCTCCAGCAGGACGGCGCAACACCACATTTCGCTCGAATTGTCAGGACTTTTTTGAATGAGCAGTATGGTAACAGATGGATTGGTCGAGGTGGTCCGGCTGAATGGCCTGCTTGCTCACCAGATCTTACATCACCAGATTTTTACTTATGGGGGTATTTAAAAAATGCCGTTTTTGAGGAAAGGCCCACTACAAGAGTAGACATGATGGACAGAATTCGTCGAGCATGCGCTGCCATTCCAAGGCAAACTTTGCTAAACACCGTTCGCCACTTCCAAAGGCGTTTGACTATGTGCCTGGAAGCAAATGGTCGTAATTTCGAACATTTTCTTCGAGGTTAGATAAACACATAAGTGAGAGGCGAAGGGACTCACTTAAATCAAGCACCCTGAACAGTGAGAGGCAAGGGGACTCACTTTAATCAAGCACCCCGATCAGTGAGAGGCGAAGGGACTCACTTAAATCAAGCACCCTGAACAGTGAGAGGCAAGGGGACTCCCTTTAATCAAGCACCCCGATCAGTGAGAGGCGAAGGGACTCACTTAAATCAAGCACCCTGAACAGTGAGAGGCAAGGGGACTCACTTTAATCAAGCACCCCGATCAGTGAGAGGCGAAGGGACTCACTTAAATCAAGCACCCTGAACAGTGAGAGGCAAGGGGACTCACTTTAATCAAGCACCCCAAAGGAAACAATCCTTACTACGTCCACGTCGTTGTTTCTGGGTAGCGCTAAACGTAAGGTTGACACATTTACAACAGAAGCTTTAATGATCTTGAAGTTTCCGTTAAACAAACATCAGACATGGGGTAGAGATGTGTGGGACTGGGGGATGTCTGGTGTAACAGTTTAGCATGTGAGGCTATGAAGAGCATGGGGTTCGGATGTGCAAGTTTGATATTTGTTTACTAGGATGTGAAAGTTTTGGGTGTGTGGGTTTCCCTATTAAACCTACGATCAGTTTGAGCCACTTAAGCCTGTGACTCATGGAAAAAACGACTTAAAATGGATTTTTCGGAGTTCGACCTTCATTTGGCCTTGAAATGACCTTGAAATGACCTTGAAAAAAAATGTCTCAATATGATTTTGAACGTAGAATTTCCCGCTCTTTCCGAATCCGGGGTCAAAAATAGGTGTTCCTATTAAAAAAAACCACTTGACCTTGAAATAACCTTGAAGGTCAAGTTCAAGGTCAAAGCTGTTAGGACCATCGTATGGCCCCCTTCGTCCCCTACAACTTTTGTCTGAATAATTTTTTGCTATCTGTCTTAGGATCCGAAAAATCCGGGTGTAGCGATTAAAATGGGTCACCGTGTATATGAGGGACAAGTCTTGGCGATGTGCGAAATAAATATTGAGTCTAGGTATGTGATTCAATGATTATTTATTACATACTAGCCATGCTGGTACATGGGCCAATATGTTAAAATACGTATACAGATGTGTGAAAAATTCTATTAATACTCTATCTTAACCTATTTAATTATCTTAGAAAAAATCAAATCCTATATCAGTCGTGATCGCACACGACCTGATAATTACAAACTAAAATTATGAAATAATCTCCAAAGTTATTATTCCCTGCGGAGATGCTCTTATATCGCGTGGCTTTAAGTATAAATATCAATATATTTATATTATTCAAATTCAATCTATGACTCGATTATCAGTCATGATCGCACACGATCTGATTGGAGAAAAAAAACTATAATACAATTATAAACCAGCTCCTAGGTTATCATCTCTGACGGAGATGCCCCTACGACGTGTGGCTTTAAGTATAAATATCAATATATTTATATTATTCAAATTCAATATATGACGCGATTATCAGTCGTGATCGCACACGATCTGATTTAAAATAAAGAACACGACCATTCCATGAACTATTATGCTTCGAGATTAGTGTCGCGGCAAGAACCTCAAACCGGTCAAATAAATATTTATTCCTACCTATAGTACCTCAGAAATATCCTTCGTAATTCCTATGTTAATAGCCACGTTACTCTAAATACTCCTCCTCGATGACTGTACAAAAATATCCCGAGGTAGAAAAACGAGCAAGTAATCTTTCGCGTCTAAACAAATTAGCTTGATTTTAAATGTGCAGCGGATGATTCATAGTGTAGGAACGTCCCCTAATCCCTTTGATGAGTGTCACTAAAAGTTCCACTGAGGTTTCGAGGTAAGGCGAGCCTTTTTCAGCCCCTCAATATGATGTCTTCCGTCGCGCAAATATAAAAAGAAGGTCGCCAACCTAGATTAATTCCAGGTTACTCGGCCTGGTTTGTCCTTCCGGATTAATCCCAGACCTTCGCTTTATGCTACCTTATTCCTCGAAGACGGCACGCCTCACTGCTTGACTCGAAAAAAATGAAGAGGACACCCGGATGTACGATAACTCTCACGTACGACCAATTTGGAGCAGCTATATTAAGGCTCCAGAAAAAAACCTGGAGCGCCAAAACTGAGAGCCAAAACTGAGAGAAAAACTGCTAGACAAATTGAGCGCGAGCGTCCCGTGCCCTCCGATTTTATATCCCCTCGAATAGATAATTCACAATTCAACTATTAATATATCTAAACTGCGCACGGGCCCTTTTCTAATATCTTATACGGCGAGCTTGCGCACATACGATCCGGTGTCGAGCTTTGATTCGCTCGCTATCTCAACTTATCTCTATCATAGTTATCGCGTGCTTTTATATCTACGCGATTTTCCCATGATAAGCCCTCTTTCCTCAATCTTTTTTTTATGATCTAACCGAGGCCGTCCCATCCCACATGCTGCAATTCTCCCCCATTTATGTCAAACTTCTTTCAAATTTCGCGAGTCATCATCTCCCATCTCTCTTTCTCTCATATAGTTACCTAGCCCTTATCTATCGTGTGCGCGTGGTTAATCATCTTACCCATGGTCACGCTCTTGTCCGCGCGCGTAAGCGCGCCAATTTCAAATTGAGTCGATATGGCAATACCACGCGAAGCATAATTATTCATAGGATGATGTATCAAAAATATTTTCTTATTCTATTAACAATATAATATGAAGTTTTTCATAATCATACACAGAACAAATAAACATTTTTCTAACTGCGGTTTCTTGCGTTTTAAATCTTGCGCCATTGGTGACGTCAGGCCCTAGTCACCGCCCACTATACTGCTGTGCTGGTCGTCGGGGGCGGTGCCATGATGACCGCGTTGGTAACCCCGTCTTCTTCTTGACCTCCGTCTTACTTTTGCGCGGGACTTATAATTAGTAGATGAAAAAAAATTCTTTATCTAGTACCCCTAAATGAAAATGGGATGGTATATGAGCCTCCATTTCCATTCTTTGCAACAGTGGCCCGTTGCAGTGTGTGTGTGTGCGTGTATGTGCGTGCGTGCGTGCGTGTGCGTGCGTGTGCGTGTATGTGTACGTGTGTATGTACGCTTGGATCTAAGCTTCTACTCGATCGATTTTAACCGGAAAGATTTAATTTTTTTTGTTTTTTATGTGTGATGGCGGGTCAAAAATTCGTTTTTTGATTCGCTGATGCGTGTTTGATTTATTTCGAATTTTCGATTTTCTGAAAATTGATTTTTACTTTTTTTTAATGATAAGATCGAGATATTTGAATCGAATGGATAGCATTCGAAAGAGCATTAAGGTACCTATATTTTCTTAAAAAAAAATTTCTGTCTCTCACGGTTCTTTTGTTATTAACAAAAACGTGTTTTCTTTAAAAAAGCTTATAACTTCTAAACTAAACGGTCAATTTTTTTTGAAAAAAATCATGATAATGCAGAATATATATATAGCTATAATCTGTAAAAATTTGAATCCATTTTGTCAACTAGTAAAAAAAAAATTGAAATATAAAAAAATGAGTTTGGTATGTTCAACGATTACGGGAATAAAATTGACTTAATCGCTTCGAAATTTCTTGTAGGTAGATTTTGGATAGCTCATGGTCGAGTTCTTTGGCAAAATGATTAGTCCAGAAATTTCAGAAATATTTGAGGTTAAAATGTTTTTAAAATTTTTTTCAAACCGCAATTTCTCTAGAACTGCTTCCTGTATGAGCTCCAAATTTATAGAAAATTTTGTATGTAACAGATAATATGTGCGCCAGTTTTCATCTAGATCGTACGATTACTTTTTGAGATATTTGATTTTGAAAATTTTCGTATTTTACAAAGTCATTTTCTTTGTCGCATGATAACTAGAGAAAACAAATATTGTTTTAATCATGTTGAAATTTTGTAGAGATGTGGAGTTTATACATTATTGTACAAGTCCTTTAGGTAAAAGAATTGTCTTAGGATTTTTAAAGATATTTAAGGTTAAAATTTTTTTAAGGTTTTTTTCAAAATCGTCATTTTTCAATGACGACTCCATGTATCAGCTTCAAATTTGTAGACTATTTTGTATGCGATATAGGCAATATCTGTGTAAAATTTCATTCAGATTATATGGTTATTTTTTGAGATGTTTGATATTTAAAATTTTAGTACTTTTGAAAATGACTTTCTTTGTTGTGGCACAATATAACTACATTAAAATTGTTTTAATTTCTTTGATATTTGGTGGAGATGTAGAGTTTGTGTATATTATTTATTAAAAGAGTTCTGAGAGTAAAAGAATTCAGTTATGAATTTCAGAGATATTTGAGGTTAAATCTATTTTAGCCCTCTTTTAAAATCGCAATTATTCGGGAACGCATTTATGTATACTAGAAAATGGAAATGACATGCGCTATGCGCTATCCGCGCGTGTTGTGTACCTGTTTTTGTTTTGTAATAGCCATTTATTATTTTTAAGGTTAGAACCTTTTTCTTACATCGGAAATTCCAGAAAGAGCACACAAATAGGTGCAGGCATACTACTAGAGACAAGTACCCTACGTGTGAAATTTCACAAAGATAATTTGAAGTAAAAGTTATTTAGGAATTTTAAAAGGTTTTGACGATAATATTACAATCAATTATTTTATTTATTGTTCACATATAATTAAAAAAAATCATATCTATTATTTTATTCATATTTTATACATAATTTAGAAATTAGTACTTTTAATCTTAATAAATGAATTTAATTATAATTATGTCATAAATTGATGCAAAAATTAAAAATTTTGATATTAAAACTTAATTAAAGGAATAAGCAAATTATGTTTGAGGAAGCCACGGGCCAATGAATTGGCAGCGGTTTTTTATTTTTAGTCTATAAATTTTGCAGTAAATTCAGTAGTTAGCCAGAGCAACTTATGTTGCCTTACCGATTAATCTTATGAGTTTGTATTATTGAAACGAAGAATTTGCATTAATTAGATATGAATTCCGGATTTGATAGAAAATTTACGTATGATAAAATCATAGTTTAATCTACCATTTAATTATTTATTTAAAACCATCGTTTAATTTTCCTTTTCATTTTTTAGATTTAAAGAAATTAAGGCGAGTGCGCTAAAATCATCATTTAATTTATTCTTTTCATTTTTTTTTAGATTTAAACAGAACAAGGCGCGTACGCAAAAATCATTGCACAATTTCTCTTTCATTTTTAGATTTAAACAAAACAAGGCGCGTGTGCTAAAGTCATTGTTCAATTCTTTTTCATTTTTTGATTTAAACAAAACAAGGTGCGTGCGTTAATTTACTTCGTATGCGCAGAGAAACAAGCTCCATACTTAATTCCGCGCCGAACAATTTTGTCACGCGTCCCATTAGGGAAAATCTATTATTTCAATTAATGTAAAATTTCGTTGTATTAAATATTAAGTATAATTAATAAAAATAAGAATATCCAAAAGGGATACTAGACTTATTATTTAACATGCGTCCGCCATCCAAATTCCTAACCTGGGTCCTTATATAATTAATATTTGAATAATACATACATACATACATGTCAGTAATTGCAAAATAAGAAAAAGGCAAGAACGTTACAGCCTAGACATTAAATTTTGAAATTTCTATTTAGCTAAAAGTTAGAAGTTTCAGAGAAATACTCTTATATGACTGTTCGTATAAGCGAATTCAGCCTTCAAGGTTTTTGATTCAAAATTGATTTAGTGCGTGACTGATGTGACCAAATTGCAGTAATAAATGCCTGCAAGAAAGTTGGCCCCATGTATAATGCATGGGAAATAAATAGAAGGAGTGTGCTTGCCATGCATGCACTTGGCCACGGTCACACTGGACTTCAACTTTCTGTGGAATCATGGACTTATCACCACTAGTGGCTCATTCTGCTTGTGATAAAATCAATGGGCAGCTTAGAAATATCTGTGCAGAAGTAGATCAAGAGTTCATGGACACAACAGTGAAAGAAGATGTCAAGTTAACAGCACCAAATACTGGTCTTATTGTTTATGGTGACGGCTCTTGGATGTAAAGAGGCTTTTCTTCCTAACAAGGTGTCACCAGTATTATTGGCAACAGATCTGGCAAGGTTTTGGATGTCGTTACTAAAAATAGCTTCTGCAAACCTTGCTCAGTCTGGGAGAAAAATGAAGGAACAGCCGAATACTATGATTCACATGCAGCAGGTGCATTTTAAATTATGTAAGTATATTTATATAATACATTCTATGCTTTTGTATTTGTACATTCTGTAGTGCATTAAATAAATAAGTAAAATATGTATATTTATGAATATTTTGTACACAAACTATGTACAAAATATACATAAATTGTAACGGGATGGCTAATGGGGGAAATTCACATAAAACCACAGGCCAGCGATGCCCTAGAACACGGTGACGCGGGTGTCAGACAAAAATGACTTGCCCGGGGATCTGCTCCTGGAATCCCAAAAATAATGCGAAGATCGCACGCGAACTTCGCTTTCCAACTTATTGGATCGCTGAGTTAAAAGCACGCACTCGAAGAGTAAAGCGCGCGGCCGCTAGACTCAGATATGAAAACGACCGGTGGAGTCGTTTTCCCGCGGAGGCGGCGGTATCCGGGAGAAGATTAGGTTAGGTCAGTAAATAAAGAATAGCCTCAGTTACATAGAGAAACACTAACAAGGTCTATCCAAACAATCCTTATACATAAATACGCGTCGCGTTGCGCGCCGACAAGAAGACGGAATCCGCCGCGCGGCGTGGGCGGATCAATGTATTTATTTTCGCTGGGTCGGTGTACGCACCACCGGCCGCTCGCCACTGCGAGCCGAAAATACACAATTAGATCGCTGCGCGGGAAGTACAAAGAGACTTACTGGGAGAAGAGTGCACTCCCCTCGTCGCTCGCTCACGAATCCGCCCCTGCGTCAGGCCTTATCAGGTCGACTTCGGAGTATTCAGGCCGAGTCTTAACATCCAGCCTGCACCTACAGACGCTTCAGACCCCAGGAGTGGCTCAGATTGTTCACGTGCGCTGCTCTCCGTGGACGGCACGTGGACGGGCGCTGCGCTGTACCGGTGTATCACACGGTGACCGTTTTCTCCGGATGATCTACGTTCGCGTCCGCGCGATTCGACGGTCCGAGAGAATCTGATTCAAAAATGAATTGAGCGCAACTTTGCAACCGCATAAATCGCGCAGTCTCCGCGCGCAGCTCGCGAATACATAGTTCGAGCGATGTCAACAAACCCTCGAGATGCACGGATTCGCGGGAACAAGAGCCAAACGAGTTCTATAGAATACGGAGAACCGAGATTCTCATTTTCTCCGTATTTTATCCTGGAACTCCGTTATACCCCTCTCCTAGACGTTGCGTAGCGGGAGAGAAGCAACTCGATACCAAGGCTCTCGTTCAGTACATCTCTACGTCCTTGAAGGCGATGATGGGTCGAGCGGCAGACCCGGAAACGCGGTGGCAACCGCTTGCATTAAAGCGGCAACCACACGATCCACATCAAGGGATCGCACGCACGCGCACGGTGGGTCGCTCGTCACCGTGCTTCCGCTGAATTCCCACGGTGGTCGGGACCAGTCAAACGACGATTGATGGACCGGAGACTGTTGGCTCTTCTGACGCTGAGGCTTCGGTCGACGACCGCCGTCATCCCTTATAGGTTGACTTGGCTGGTCGTCTCGTCTTCTTCTTATCTTCGGGCTCTTTTGCCACTCCGGGCAGACCCATCGGAGATGTGTCGGGGACTTGCACGTCCAGCATACCTTTCTTACTGGACTTGGCGTGAAAGAGTTGTGAGAGTCCACCACAGTCCTCGAAGAAGCCTTTGATGAATGGTTTCTGGATGAGTATCGACTTGATGCCGCCGACTTGGTCGATTATTCGTGAATTTGTGCGTCTAAGGTGAATCGAGTTACTGTCAATTGCAGGTATACAGTTGCTGTTTCCATACAATTCTGCGGGCTTCTTGGTGAGATCAGTAGCTTGTTTGCGTATCTTCACGTTATCAAGTACTTATCCAAATATACTTGTATTTTTGCAAGAGACGCGTAACGAGGAATGACAGCGACTTTTTATAGGTTATAAAACCTTTGTTGATATCATTGCGTATGAAGAGTTTAATGAAGGATTTACATATGAAGATAATCATCACAAATCATCAGAATATCTACAAATATAAGGATATAAGACGTCGTTATGAATGTGTATGATGTTAACCATATATATATATACTTCATATTTCATCTCATCAGCTGATTGTCAAAACCCCCATAAATTGTCACTTAAATGTTTTTTTATAAAACTAGCACTTTTAGTACAAATATATTTTAACTAACTTGATCTTAATTAATGTTTATAATATTTTGTATGAACACATGAAATGAATAATTATGCACTATGCAGTAGAGGTACACCGTACTACTGTTGTGTATCTCCTTGTAATTCGAATATTTTTAACAAAACCATTTTACACTTGATATCAGTTGCAAAAAATTCTATCCTCAATTCTTCTTCGTATGTTTTTCAACTGCTTGCACTTTATATATGTCTAGATATGATGAGTTAAAAGGATAAGGATATTATATATATATATATACATTTGTTTTAACAGATTTATGGAGCCCTTTTATACACATGAGCATATTTATGGAGCCCGTTTTCTTTTATGGAGCCCGGGTCCCATAAAATATTTTTCTCGGGCGTTTATGGAGCCCGATCTAGAGTCTCTAACCCCAGGGTCCATTATTTCTTTAGTCACTTGCCATAGGGATCTCTGGGCTGTAGGTACTAATATACAGGGATGGGCTCCATAAACGGATGGGGGGATAATTATATATATATATATATACGTTGATTAAAAAGAAGAAAATGAATCAAAACAACAATAAATTTGTGAAAAAATTTGAAAGGTAAAAAGTATGAAATTTTACCTTCATAAAACCATTTACTTATACTATATAAGTAAGTGCATTAATATAAAATAACTTTCAAAAAACGAGCCAAACAATGACAGTAATTGAAGCTAGAAAATTAATAGTCATGTAGGTAACTCTGTTGCTTGAATATGTTAGCATACTTCTTCTATTTCACTTTCTGAACTCCATCTAGTCTTATGTCATGATGTAGCATAGCAAAATATTTTGGAAAAGTCTTTTTTAGTCTAACGGCACAAGAATCTCAAGTTATAGCACAACAGTTTATAAAAGTTTTTGAAAAATTATTGAACAAGAACACTTGGTAAAGATATTCTAAAACTATGTGAAAATTAATTTTTTTTTTATAGAATAATAATATGATTTTTGTATTTAATTAATTATTTATTGTCAGACATTTGAAGGTCATGGTTCTGCTGTATTATAGATGGAATTCTTATCACGTGATACGCAGATTATTTCTTCAGGAGCAGTTGGTTTATTGAAATTATGGTGTATTAAAACTGCTGAATCTAACACTACATTGGATCGTTTCGGAAGTGCTGCAGTTGAAAATGATGACTTTACATGCACATGCCAGTCGGCTTGAATCTCAGACGACCTCACCGAAGCCACAGCTGGTTGCTCTTCAGTTGGTCTACTTCGAGTTACAAACGGACATCGACGTATAATTGAACGAAAAATGTCTCTCAAAGGAGAAGAAAAGCCTCAAGCTCAATCTCAGGGACTCGAAGATCGAGGCGCAACTGCTACGCAAATTTATAGTCAGACCGGAAGCCAAGCATCTCTCGTTGCAGACTGAGCATGATGCTTACTTCGCCGAGGTTAAGCTGAAAAAGAACTTTAGAAATTTTTGCACTAATGTGGTAACGTTTACGACGCAGTGCTGTCAATCTTAAGAACGACTACTATACGCAAGCCTTATAAGCTAAGAACAACCGGTAGAGCTTGCGGCAGGCGTAAATGCATAACAGGCGATTGGCTTCGCTCAAGCTCAACTGCACCAAGCCAAGTGATTTGATTCTGCAGATAAATACCGGTTTCGACCATGACAAACGCTTCCGATATTGATTTATAATTTTAAAAATGCAAATACCATTCTTTTTATAAATAAATGATGTTTTTACAAATTAAAAAATCTAAGTTTACTGATGATGGATAAGGAAAATAGTCATGTACCTTGTTCAATGTACTATCGTCCAACGACTTCAATTTACTGCTGAAAGGATACTAGGTGCACCATGCAAGTACAGAGTCTCGCCGTCGCACTCAATATTCGTCGAAATCGCTGACATGGACGTCGACACATTACAGTGGCCCAAAAAATAAGGGCGTAACTTTTTTTATAAGTTACTTTTGTTTATTGATAAATTTATGAATTGCAACTAATGCTATTTTTTTAAATACGGTATTTCATGTCTAAATAATTATGATTTTTTTTGCAGTGCTCGGTACTATTATGAATGAAGGATTTCTTCCATCCAGTCGCAGTAAGATTTATTCAACGTAATTCCAAGGTGGAGTAAGTAATTTGTATATAAAATAAAAATCTACTGTGAGATAATATTAATACTTATTTATCTTTTGTAGTAGCATTGCCATCGACTTAACTGTTTGCACTTGCAAATAATGCGCATGTTAAATCATTTAGGTACTGCAAAATTGTTACTGTATGAGGTCAACGGGATAATCTGGCGACTTCAAGAAAATTTTTATACGGTTTCAAAATAATAAAAAAAAAAGTATTTGTAAGAATTTGGAGTGATTTTTAAAAGAGAATGTAGTACTTGGTTTCTGATGGGCTCATATAAAATGAGTACGCATGGAACATCTTAAAAGTTTGATTTGCAATTATTATTTTTGCATTTTTATTAACATCGATCACTCGGATTTTCAAAATGTCCCTTGCGTATTTATTTTATACGAATTCACTTGAAATCAAAAACATTCTCTTGGCGGATTCTTCCCTTAATGAGTACACAATCACGATAAAAATTTTTTATAAAATTGGAATGAATGTTAATTGACATTCTCTTTAATGTTTTATCAGACTTAAAAATATTCCCGTACATACGTTTAAACTATTCAAAGTTTTCCGCTGGCCAGCATGAAGATAATGTACATACAAAAGTGTGATATGATTTTTACTAACTAGACGAATATTTTATTTTACAGTTTCAATAAAACTATCGAAGCCATCTGAAACATTCCATTTTTTTCACTATAGATAATAGAAATCCTTCAATATAGCTGTATCGATATGGGATGTGGGGTTTTATATTGCTTCTTCATAGAGGAAGCTTTGTGATAGTAAAAAAAAAGTTTATGAGATAATGTGTTAGAAATGTTATTTAGCAAATTTGGAATCGAAATACACGATTTTTAGAAAATGTCCGTATGGATGTGTGTATGTGTGTGTGTTGTGTGTGTGTGTGTGTGTGTGTGTGTGTGTGTGTGTGTGTGTGTGTGTGTGTGTGTGTGTGTGTGTGTGTGTGTGTGTGTGTGTGTGTGTGTGTGTGTGTGTGTGTGTGTGTGTGTGTGTGTGTGTGTGTGTGTGTGTGTGTGTGTGTGTGTGTGTGTGTGTCCATATACGCTGATATCTCATGATCTACTTGACCGATTTTAACGGGAGAGTGATCATTTTTTGAGATTTTGCTTCCACAATTGGGGTGAATATTCTATTTTTGTAAAATTTAATTTTTTTTTTTATAGCCATTTTTTAATTTTCAAAATTTTTTTTTCGATTTTTTTAATATTTAGAACAAATATTGTTTATATATCATGAATTCTCTGTATGTAGGATAAAATTATCTACAATTTAAAAAAAAAAAAGTCGGTAGCTATATTTCGTCATAAGTTATTGATGAAAACGTAATTTTTTGTAAATAGGTTATATTTCGAAATTAAAAAAAGATATTAACATGAATATTTTTTGGTTATAAAGGATATTAAGTACTATAACTTACTAAATTTTTAGGTTTTTTTATTCATTATTTTTTGAGAAAAAAAATAATTTATAAAAAAAAAGTGATTTTTTTTGTTTTTCAATAACTATAGTAAAATTGGCTTAATCACTTTAAAATTCTTTGTAGGGGTAGATTTTGTATACCAATCGAGTGAGTTCTTTGGGCAAAAGGATTGATCCATAAATTTCGAAGATATTTGAGGTTAAAATTTTTTTCAATTTTTTTTTAAATCGTAATTTCTCGAGAACGGCTCTATGTATCTAAATGGGGTGGGTGGTATTCGAAAGAGAATTAAATTACTTATATTTTCTAAAAAAAATTAATTCTCTAGCTATCACGGTTCTTTTGTTATTAACAGAAAAGTAAAAATTGAAAAATGAAAATAATGAGTTTTATATGTTCAACTATTACAAGAGTAAAATTGTCTTATTCGCTTCAAAATTCGTTGTAGAGGTATATTATTGATAGTTCTCGGATGAGTTCTTTTGGCAAAGTGATTGGTTCATTAATTTCAGGGATATTTGAGGTTAAAATTTTTCTAGACATTTAGCTCTAAATATCAGTTGCAAATTTATAGGCAATTGTGATATATATTTTATGTATGTGAAATTTTGTGGAAATGTATAATCTATAAAAAATTTGAATAAATTATGTTGGAGTTTTATTATTTCTGTCTTTCTGAAGTATTAAATTTTAAATATTGGAATTAAAAATTAATTAAAGGAAATCAGTAAATTAAGTTTGAGGAAGCTACGTGCCAATGAATCAGCGGTTTTTATTAATTCTAAAAGCTACAACAAAATGATGTCAAACAAATCTTTTATGTATTTTTCTTTTTTATAAATTAATATTTTGAATTTAACATTTTTGTTTATAAAATTTTAATTCTTGAAAATTGTAATGCTACATTGACAATGATGTACATAAATAGTGATATCTTAAAATTGTAAGAATGGTTCTGTTCTTAGCCGGGTATAAAGCAGGTTTAATTTTTTTTACTTGTTTCATAATAATGCACTATTTCGTTCTTAATAGTGCATTAAACCTCGATCAAGAAGGCATTTTTCTTTTAATACTTTAAACTTTGTTGGGGTAACATTTAAACTTGTTTTTAATTTAGAATAAAATAAGTAGTTCAAATTCAATACAAAAATATTTCTTCAATTTATAAGAAATGGTATTGGTTTGTAATTTGCATTGATAACACTGTTTTTGTTGAACAAGAAACTTTGTGGTATAATAAACTTTATAATAATCTTTAAATATTGCATTAAAATTGTCATTAAATAATCGAAATCGCCATAGGTAAACATGTATAACTATGTAATGCTTCCCTATTCTCTTGTTTTTTTTTTTTAATTTTTGATGAGGCATATTTAACCAATGATTTGATTTTTTTATGGTTCTTCAATATAAACTTCTGCACTGAAATAGGATGTGGGGTTCATGCTTCAGATCTTGAGGATGTCCCTGCAATGTTGGGCGATTGAAAATGTTTTCTCATAATGTTCGTCCATGATGGGAAAGTGTAACACAGATCCTTGAAATTTGTTATGAATTGTGGGCAATAAGAAAAGTTTAGCTCATCAGTCATTGTGTCATTTTCATCTGATTGTAATACTGTGGAGTCACTCATTAATTCATCAACGAAATATATTAATTCGTTTTTTGACTCTAATTTACTTGTTTTTTCTTCCGTCTCAGTAGGATTAATTTTATAGCTTTTGACTAGTTTATTTGGTGTTATAGATTCGTTTAACACATCAGAATTGTAACTTAAATAATGTTATTAATTGTTTCTTTTTTGTACACAATGTTCACTCTCTACTTCAGAATTACAAATCAGACAAATTGCTCTGACTATTTCTTTCAACTCTTCAAGATTTTCAATTTGGCTCAGGTATCCGATACATCTTGAATAAAAGTTAATAATTTTTATATTTTTACTTTTAAAACATTTCCAATTTCTAACAGTGTTTATTAAATGTGCTATATCATGCCGGTAATAGCATATTGGTATCTTTGTGTTTGTGCCTATCAAAATTTGATAACAAACTAAATTATAAGCTTTAAATGTCATTCCATTAAATGATAAGCATACTGCATTTTGTAATACAAGGGACCCATCAGTAACAAATTCCTTTGGTACTTTCGCTCCACTTTCTTGCCATGTATCTAAAATATTTGTAATAATTGGTACATTATGTATAGATAAAATTGCTTGTACCAACGGTATGATTTTTTTTAAATTCTACAACTACAACATAATAAAATAAGCTTTTAGATTTATAGTCACCATAAAAGCTATATTTTTTTACCACGCTACCAGTTGAATCAAATGATAATGGTAAACTACTATTTCTTAACATATTGCATAGCTCTACTTGCTCTTGAGACCAATACATTATGTAAAAAGGGTCTAAACACATTGTTTGTACATTACAAAAACTGAAAAATTTTTTATTTGAAATGGACATGCCTTTGAATTCTTTAAATCCAAGTTTTTCATTTAAAATCTCTTCTCTGGCTTTTGCCAATGTTTGTGTGGTATTTAAATCTGGTGGTTCAACTTTGTTTTCCATGACTTCCAATTGTTCATCGCGATACTCCATGGCAGTTTTATAACTCAGGATTTCTTTTACAGCTTTCCTTCTATGACCAGTAAGTTTTCTTTTCCTTTTGTGAGATATTTCATATGTAGCAAGTGCTTTTATATTAAATTTCAAAGATTTTTCATCCAATATACATTCTCCATTAATACCACTTCCACAATCAGAACAACATCCATTAAATTTAAATTTATTTTTAGTTAAGTAACTATTTTTAAAGTTATAAGCACAAGTCAAACTATGTGTTTTCCAGATTTCTTTTGCCACTTCATCGGTCCACCCTTCTTTTTTCTTTTTGGTTTGAATATCAATTATCTTATCTGTTGGTATGGTTATCTCAACATTTAGAATTTCACAATTATGTGGATTTGTCAGTTTTTGATCTGGTAAATAATCTTCATTCTTTTCAGAAACGTTTAACTTATTTTTAATTGGAATATTGAATAACTTTTCCAGTTCACTTTTACAATTGTGTTTATTTTTATACACAAATAAAAATAATGACTTAGCAGTCATTTTTAAATTCAAAGATTTCTTGATTTCTTCCCATACAGAATCTTTTTTGCCTTTCAGTAAATAATTTTTATTAAAAAGTGAACACTCCTTTAATTTCAATAAAAGATAGTCTGGGGACACTTCACTCATTCGCGGCATTTTAAACACATAAATTACTTATTCAATCTTATAATAATTTATTTTCACTTTTGCCCGATAATAGTATTATTAACTAAAAGTCGGGCGCAGACGTGCAAGCTTTGAGTCCATTGTTATTTTGGCTTTATCCAGCGTGCGTGCACCGTTGTAATAATGTCGACGTAGCTTATAGACTATCTGACTATGTTATAACACCATTTTGGTTTGTCAGGTTGCTTCCGACTCACAACCACAGTTTGAAAAGTGTAAAAGTTGGCAGCATTGAAATTAGGCGATCGACGCGGTTTCCAATTTTCTTGTCTGCAGCCTTCCGCGCTTCTACTATATGATATTTCAAAACAAAACATTGAGGTTAATTACCACGTGAATCATGAAGCAAAGAAAAGTAACATTCAGATAAGTAAATTATTTAACGAAAATCATTTTAGAATATTTGACAATCGTTTTTAAAATCTTGAATCTTTGTAAAATGTTATTTTGTCAGAAGGGTAAACGTTTACGAGAACTTGTTTTCATTATCTGTTATTTACAATTGTAAAGGTAATTACTTTTACTTAAAATTAAAATATTTAAGTACATAATATATTTGTTAAATATTTTCTTTTATATTATTAAGACTGATGTTATTTTATAGGTTGCATGTGATCATTTGTGGAATTAATAATTAAGACGGGCGAGAAAGACCAGTTTTTTCAAAATTCGGTACATGAATTATTAAGGATGTCAAAAAAAGTTTGATGTTCAAGCATTATTATGAAAAATGAAGCAAAAATTCACACTAAAAAAGAAAAGAACAAGTAAATTGTTATTGCTATCGTAAACAAGACTTTATTAAGAAATTGTTTTAACTATGGCAAATTATACTTATTCACGAAAATTAAAAGATTTTTTATAAAGTTTTAAAGAAGTCGTCTGAACTTACCATTTTATTTATATTACATTAAAAGAAGTTTAAAAATCTTCATTTACAGGCAATGATATATAAGCATACTTGGAATTGAACAGTTTCAAAAGATATAACTAATGGTTTTGCTACATGAAGGCCTAGTATTCCAGTTAGAATTGTATAGCTGCTAATCACCGCAACTAGTCAATAACAATTTTATCATCAAATTCCAATGGAGGGTATAGACATGAATGAATTTTATTGGTTTCAATTAATATTTTTTTTTGTCCTCAGGCCACAAAATGAATTTTCGCGTCCCATACAATGGCTGCGAAATACTAAATGTATTACATTGTCTTAATTCATTTTGCGGCCAGAGGAAAAAAAATATGCTTTAGAAAATGCTCTTAATGAAAGGAATACCAGACCAAGTATGATACCTGGTGTTAATAGATGATGGAACAGTACTAATAGTATATAGAATGATTCATTTAAACTCATGCAAAATGATAACAATTTCATAAATTTCATTTGTTTGACTCTCATATTTCAGTCAGATAGAGAACTGAAAAATGATGAAAGAATTGCAACTATTATGGGTAATTTCCTTGGGTGATAAAATAGATCTAAACGCTTTTATAGACAACGCAGAATTAAGTCGAACAAAAAATTCTTATAATTAAAAAGAAAATAACACCTCAGATATAATAACAGAAGAATTTCTTAAATACTATGACAAATCTCTTACATACATAAAACAGAAACATTCGACTATACACACCAAAAAGTTCAACAACCTTTTGCAGTACTATAACATCCAAGATTCACAGACTTATTTACATACAGACATTGACTTTCAAAACAATAACAAAGACACCGCAGAAATCAAAAAGACTAAAGACAAGTGGCTGATTAATTTGACTAATACACAAATTTCTGCTCCTGTTAAAGACACTCTTAGCTTAGGTGAGAAATTTAACTTCCTAATTAATCCGGATAAACGCACAATGTTCGAATGCCTAAAAAACATAGATATTGGTACTAGAAATATAGACGACATCAACTCAAACATAAAAGATGGCATACTAACAGTAGTAAACAATTACATAAAGAAAAACAAAACACAACACATCAATATAGACGACAGAATTATTAATTCCAATTTAATATTAACAAAAAAATTCTTAAGAGACAATCCAGAGATTTTTATCACAAAAGCAGACAAGGGGAATGTCACGGTCATTATGAAAAACACAGAATACGTCGAAAAAGTAGAAACGGCCCTATCAGACAAAAAATACTATACAATCATAAAAAAGTCCCCCTTACGTATTTTACAAAATAGAATAAAACATCTTATCAAAGATTGGGAGCAGAAAGGAGTCTTTGACTTAGATACGTGTTTTTCACGTGTTATGAAAAATTATGAAAAACACAGAATACGTCGAAAAAGTAGAAACGGCCCTATCAGACAAAAAATACTATACAATCATAAAAAAGTCCCCCTTACGTATTTTACAAAATAGAATAAAACATCTTATCAAAGATTGGGAGCAGAAAGGAGTCTTTGACTTAGATACGTGTTTTTCACGTGTGTCGCACGCAGAAATAGACAACACTAACCTTGCCCGTGCCTATGCATTGGTAAAAATACATAAAGCAAATAACCCCATTCGGATCATAGCATCAGCAATAGGCAGCCTAACATATAGTTTCGATAAAAGTCTCTCCACCCTTTTTAATAAACACTTCCCTCGTCCTAAATCCTCTATAAAAAATAGCACAGAACTTAAAGAAATAGTCGATAACATTACAGTTCCTGATGGTTTTGAACTTGCCTTTTTTGATGTAGTCTCTCTCTTTACAAACA
This sequence comes from Torymus aiolomorphi, assembly GCA_036365515.1. Classification (NCBI taxonomy): domain Eukaryota; kingdom Metazoa; phylum Arthropoda; class Insecta; order Hymenoptera; family Torymidae; genus Torymus; species Torymus aiolomorphi. Next base: position 135,644,161 of record CM070875.1, on the reverse strand, counting down.
TTCCCACCGACTTAATCCTTCTTGCAATAGATAACCGTTGGAAATACCTAAAAAACAAAATAAATCTCTCCAAAATTGAATTCTTAGAAGGCATCAAACTACTTTTAGACTCAACTTTCCTCCAATTTAATAATAAATACTACAAACAAATTATGGGCGCTCCTATGGGCTTTTGTACTAGTCCATGGTTTGCTGATATAGCTCTGGAAATTTTAGAAACTAATTGCTTAAAAATTACAGTAAAGATATCCTTTTATATAAAAGATACGTAGATGATTGCTTACTAATAGTAAAAAACAAAAAATAGAAGAAATACTGTCCTCCTTTAATAACTATAATAACAATTTACAATTTACAATAGAAAGAGAATCCAATAATAGTATTAATTTCTTAGATATGACACTCATTAGAAATAAAAATAAAATCACGACTAACTGGTTCAGAAAAAATACAGCCTCTGGACGCTATATAAACTATCTTTCCCACCACCCTGACACACAAAAAATAGCCATAATATATACTTTAGTAGATAAAGCCATAAAACTCTCAGATCCACAGTTCCACAAAGAAAACCTAAAAACTGTCAAACACTACTTACTGTGCAATAACTATCCACCTAACATTATCAATAGATATATTTCGAAACGTACCGCAACTATCACTAACAGCATACATACTAAAGAAAAAACTCCACGTTCCGTATTTCAAAAAAACAAAATAGTCCTTCCCTTCATTAAACACCTCACTCCAAAAATTAACCACATCTTACACAAACATAACATAATCCCCATATTCCAATCCGTAAACAAATTTAATAATCTAATAACTTTAGGCAAAGACCGTTTAGATAAAATGCACACTAGTGGCATTGTTTACCATATCAAATGTCAGGACTGTACTTCCTCTTACATACCTATGTATGAGCAAACGTAAACTAAAGACTCGGACTAATGAACATATCAGAGCCGTGAAACAATGCTCGGAAAAATCTGCTTTAGCGACACATATAGAAAATACGGGTCACAAAATCGACTTTGATAAAGTGAACATTTTAGATACAGAGAAGAATTTTTATAAACGTTCGTTTTCAGAAATGCTTAATATTTACTACCACGACAATACTCTCAACTGCATTCAAGATCTAAATTTCCTCAAAAACTCATATAAGAAAACAATAGATATTATAAAACAATTTTGCAATGGCTAACTAATTGCTTATAATTTTCCGTTTATTCAATTTCAAATTTTATTTGATGAGATTCGTTTCCATAATTTTCCTTCTTACTTTCTCTCTCTACTCTCTCCTCTCCCCCCACCTTCCGCACTGTCAATAATTCCTTTATCTCGTCAGACTTTTGCGGTTTCCCTTCAGTATTGTTCTGCACGCTGATTAATTCAGATTATAAGTAGCGGAACAATGATGAACGGAAAAGACAGAGTCTGGCGTAAGTACAATTGCACATACATTAAAAAATTTTTCAATTTTCAACAGACTTTAACTAAATTCAATACCCGTACATTTTTTCACAGATTGGCCTTCTTTTATCCACTTCTACTTTGTTAATTTCTTTAAATACTTTGACGAACTCCTATGAGACGAAACCTTAATTAATGGTATTCTATTATTTATAAATTTTTGTAAATAGTTTACAATTTGTCCATTATTTAACGATTTGTTGAATTACTTTGTAGCCCTGAAGAGGGGAGTAATAAATAAAACTCCCGAAACGTCGGCGAAATAAAGGTCGAAAACACATTAGTTCGTTAGAGTCCGTTTATTTACTACCTGAAAATAACACCAGCTGCAACTTCAACAGCTTCAAATTGTCATTGATTTCATTTCTTTTATTTACAGGGTATTAAATTACAAGTAATCAAGGAAGTTCGGAAAAGTAAATGGGAAAAATTTATAAATGATATCAGTAATAAGTGTCCAAAAGTGGATATATAGAATTTCACAATAAAGAAAAAGAACTTGAAGGATTTTATACTGATTTGGAAAGAAAACTACATACTATGTCCAAATTTATTGCACTATCTAATAATATTAGTAGAAACTATTGAAGATCATATAAGAATAAAGCCCACTTTCAAAATCATTGATTTTGTAGAGTAAGATAAAAATTCATAAAGAATAACCAGAAGATATAACCTTATTAGAACACAGTCATAATAACAAACGTACGGAATGTCTTCTTATATTGAATGATATTGAATGGCTTAGAATATACTTATTGTAACAAAACGTGTCTTGATACTTTAATGTAAAAATATTGACTAAAGTATATATCTTTTATCTGTAGTTAGTTTTAGGTATAAAAGTCACAGTATTAGTATTTTTTAACAAATTAATAATGTACGCTAACTCATATCAAATAATTACTATTCTATAAAAATCTAACAATGGATACTCTGATAAGCTCTTAAAAATACAGCTTTTTGAGTAACGTTTATCTTAAAAATTCTTATAAAAATTTATATGTACTTTATAAATTAATAAGTAGTAGTACAGAAGCTGTTCGTAGAAAAGTATGGAACTGTCTATTTATCAGTTAGTAAGGTAAACCTAATATTTCAAAAAGATTTTCAAGGTCTGAATTATTGTAAATACAAATAAGTTTCCGCCGTTTTTTTTATAAAAATTATCAATTTATTGTAAAAAAAATATACGTTACATTTTATTCAAAATATTGTCCGTCATTGGCTACTACTTTTTGCCATCTTTCTGGCAGCATTCGGATGCCACGTCGAAAAAACTCTTCATCTTTTGAGGCTACCCATGAATCGACCCAATTTTTGGCTTCTTCGTAAGAAGTGAAGTGCTGCTTGACCAGGACGTGAGCCATCGACCGGAACAAGTGGTAGTCCGAAGGAGCAATGTCTGATGAATACGGCGGGTGGGGTAAGACATCCCATTGTAAAGCTTCCAAAGTATGCTTGACGACTTTTGCAACATGTCGGCCGAGCGTTGTCGTGCTGAAAAATCACTTTGTCATGTCTTTTGGCATATTGGGGGCGTTTAAGCTTCAATTCTCTGCTCAATTGCAACAGTTGCTGTTGATAACGTTCTCCAGCGATAGTTTAGTTAGGCTGGAGTAGCTCGTAATAGATTACTCCGAGCTGATCCCACCAAATGCACAACATTAACTTTTTGCCATAAATATTCGGTTTGGCCGTTGAAGTTGGTACATGGCCGGGCTTACCCCATGATTTTCTACGCTTTGGATTGTCGTAGTAGATCCACTTTTCATCCCCGGTCACTAGTCAATGCAAAAAACCCTTTCGACTTTGTCTTTGGAGAAGTTGTTCGCACGTGACTTTTCACGTGCTCGACGTCTCTGGGTTTCAGTTCATGCGAAACCCGATTTCGTTGCTTTTGTACCATACCAATGGTCTTGAGACGATGTGAAATCACTTGTTGAGTCACTCCCAAGCTTTCTGCGAGCTGTTCTTCAGTTTGGTATGAGTCTTGGTCCAATAATGCCTCTAACTCAGCGTCTTCAAACTTGACAGGCCTTCCTTCGCGTTCTTTACCTTCCACGTCAAACTCGCCGTTTTTAAACTTTTTAAACAACTTACGACAACTTCTCTCACTTAAAGCAGCATCACCATAAACTTCTACAAGTGACTGATGCGCCTCAGCAGCAGATTTCTTTAAATGAAATAAATAAATCAAAACTTCCCGCAAATGACGCTTATTCGGTACAAAGCTCGACATTTTCGAACAAAAAAAAATGTATACTGCCAATACAAAGTCAATAGTATTTTAAGGTTATGTTGTTGCCAGGTGTCCAAACTTTCTATGTGACATCTGACGATTTCAAAGTAATCTTGTCGGTGGTGCCATCTCTTGAAAACGGCGGAAACTTATTTGTATACCCAACATCTATATAATATATATATTTATATAATAAAATTAGTGACTGGTGATGAAAAGTGGATATATTACGAGAATCCTAAACGTCAAAAACATCGGATAGATCCAGGACATCCCACAACATCCACACCAAAACGCATCGTCTTTGGAAAAAAGTTGCTGCTGTGTATTTGGTGGGACGAATGGTGCGTGCTATATTACGAGCTTCTCAAATCCGGAGAAACTGTTACTGGCGAACGATACTCTTCTCAATTAAACCGTTTAGCGGAAAAAATCCAAGAAAAGAGGCCGTATTCTCGGCATGGGCGAAGACCAGTAATTTTGCAACATGGTAGCGCTAGGCCATACAGAAGTTCTACGGTCCGTCAAACCATAGAAGAATTACAATGGGAAATTTGACCGCATCCGGCGTATTCTCCTGACATTGCACCATGCGATTACTACCTTTTTCGCTCATTACAAAACAGCTTAGCAGAGCAGCATTTTCAGAATGAAGATGAAGTACAAAAAATGGTTGATGATTTCATAAAGTCAAAAGATGAAGCCTTTTTTCGCCATGGAATACATCAGCTGCCTAGGCGTTGGGAAAGGGTAGTGGAAGCCGACGGTGCATATATTGATTAAACTTAGTGTTTTGTTTAAGTTTTTTAAATAAAAAAAAAGTTGCTGAAAACGGGTAGAATTTATTTGTACCTCTAATAGTTCCAAATTAGCCCCAAAATACAATCCTAGAGTTTTAGAGCAAAACATTTAATCGTTTAAAGTTAGAATGAATTGAAAATATGAAAATTTTGAATTTTTTCATAAATTTTCAATTTTTATGATTTTTTCACTCAAAAACTTGAAACTTTTTGTATAGCACATTAAATGGGAAAAAGCTTCCAAATTGTAAGTAGAATTGCTCAGAATTTTCCAGATCGATGCCAATTATTTTGCTAATTTATACTTGGCAGAACACCATTCAAAATATGCTTAAGGCGAATGCGATCGTATCAATATTTTTCACCAAAGACTAAGAAATTTGTCAAAATATTACCTTTAAACCGCGACCTGGATAAAGATGGAAATAGATGACAGAAAAAAGTTACGAGCAATTAAAACTGTTAAAAGAGTGAAAAAACCCTGTTTTTGGCTAAAAAAAAACACATGACCATCGGATACAACTTTAGCCATTCATCCTTTCATGTTGATTCCATAAAATTATATTTTTGTGTTGCTCCTTCAATATAATATACATCACAACTGTAAAATATAATTATAATAAATATTTATTGCATTAATAATATCAAACTATTACATGTAGTACACGTAACATGTTGCAAGAACTTGTCTATCGACAAATTTATTCTTTACTACTTATAAGCATATAATTCTTTTTTCAACACTACCTAAAGTATAAATTTAACTACTATAAAGTATTTTTATTGTATAAAATTTCTAAATAAGTAGAATACATGTCATGATGCAATAATAATAAAGAATAAACCTATTCTCGTGTCACCTCTCGCTTTGCTCAATATATTTACACTAAAAATTAGATAATTAAATAAAATAAATCAATAACTAATTACACACAGCTACAGAAACTGTAATACTTTTAGATATTAGCTTCAGTAATACAAGCACTGTCAACACAAATGACTATAAATTTATAATTTAGATTATATAGTATAATAATTTACCATGACAATAGCTATAGCAGTTAAAAAAGTAAAAGAACATTTTTTAGCCTTTTGCACAAATTGAAGTTGCTTAACACCATCAATAATTACTAATTTGAATTGTTTATTTATAAAATTTAACAGATTTTTGTAAAACTATAGTCTTATACAATATTAACACAATGAAAACTAGAGTTGAGAAATCCGGTTGACTTTGGGGTAGCAGTTGCTGAGAGGTATTTTCTCGTGGCTACCTAGAAGTAACGAGCCGGTGAGATACGCCATGCGACGAGATGCCGCTTGAGAAGCACTGCCGCACGTGAGTATGCCGTCCGAGACTGCACAGTGCGACACAACACTGCCATAAGATGAGTTGCCGTGCAAAAGTCCATGTAGAGAGAGAGAGAGTGAGAGTGACCACACTTGAGTTTCTCCCATGAGAAATGCCGAACGTACGCATTGAGTTTTTCCTCCTGGTCAACCGTTCCATGGAAACTATTTGAGTGAGAACATCCGTCTTCTTCCTAGCCTCGTTGCCACCGAGTAGTGAGTCAAATCAGCATCTCCCTCATTTACATGTGTAAAAGTGAGAGAGAGCATGATTTTTGTCATACTCGACTAATCAGTGTAGTGGATTGGCTGTTCCGGAGAGCAGCTGATGAGTACTGCCGTCGCGCAACCACCTGCTGAGTTATACCTGTGGTGCACAAGCCGTGGGAAATTCAAAATCATGATAATTCCCAAACAATAATGTAAAAAATGGAGTTATTATATATGATTTTGAAAATGTAAGTAAGTTGATCTCAGGGTAGATAGCAATTTTTTAATTTTATATTTTAAAATATTACTTTTTTTTTAAATAAAATAAGCGTCAAATAACAAATAATTTCAATAATAGAAAAAAATATTCAATTTTTTAAATATTAATGAATTATTTAATAATTAAAAAAAAAATATAATGAATAAACATATTTTATATTTAAAATATATACTATACATATATAGGAACGATACATTAATTTGGAGGAAGCTACGTGCCAATGAATTGGCAGCGGTTTTTTTAACAGTGTTAATCTTTTTTCAAAAGATTCTACTTATCTGAGTTTCTTGCAGTTAATTCCATTATTCCATTATCAGACAAATTCTATTTAAGTATTTCAGTATTTTTGTAAAAGTAATAATCACCAACAAATCAGTAAACACTAAGCAGACAGCAGAACTGCTGGATGATTTGTTTTCCTACACAAAGGAGATTGCATTCGCCTTAACCTTTTAGCTGCGGGGCTGGTCCATATATGGACCAGCAGTCAGGTCAGCGACTCTATCTGAAATATCCAGTGATATTATGTATACATTTTACATATTCTGAGAGGTCAATTTGTACTGAAATTTCCCCGCAGCCTAAAGGTTAAGCATATTTTGAATGGTGTTCTGTCAAGTATAAATTAGCAAAATAGTTGGCAGCGATCCGGAAAAATTTTGAGCAATTCGACTTACAATTTGAAAACTTTTTCCCATTTAATGTGCTATACAAAAAGTTTCAAGTTTATGAGTTAAAAAATCATAATAATTGAAGATTTATGAAAAAATTCAAAATTTTCAAATTTTCAATTAATTCTAACTTTTGAACGATTTAATGTTTTGCTCTAAAACTCTAGGGTTGTGTTTTGGGGCTAATTTGGATCTAGTAAAGAAATTTTGAGCAATTTAAAAATTTTGAGCTGAACAGTTGACATGAAGTTACCCATATAATTCACATCTTTTCCAAAAATTCATAAAATAGGTAGAGGTGTTATTGCTAGTATCAATTAAAACTCGTGTGAAATCAGTAGCTTTGCGTAATGATATAATTTATTCTTTTACAATTTATAAAAATAATTAACTTTGTAATATAGAGTTAGCGGTAACAATAGAAGTATCGCTTTTAATTCCCTGCTAAAAAACGATGTAACCACGTAAAGTTGTTCGTACCGAAGTACACTGTACTTCTATGTGCCATCAGAAAGTTGTCATACATCTTCATTATATGTTAACCGGATTTTAGGGAGATTATCATTAAGGTAATGCGATACCCACGCTATTACTCAAAATTGGGTTCCCGTTTTTCTCATTCAATTTTTAATTTTAGGGAAAAAACTCTTTGATAAGTTATAGTTCTTTATTGAACTTAAAACGTGTCAAAGAGTTTTTTCAAAAAGTTTAAAATTGAAGGAGAAAAATGGGAACCCAGAATTGAGTAATAGTGTGGGTATCACATCACCTTAATAGAATAATTATAATTCTCTTTGGATAGAATAAAGCACGTTATTACTTTATAAATCTGGCTAGTTCGCATTAAGTGATCAGAAAATCTGGTTAGTCTGGAATATGCAGTCAGTTATAAGTAGTCAGGTATAAGACACTCTTAAGAACAAAAGTTCTGCAGATGTGACCATGCTGTAATCAGGAAAAATTAAAGATTTCTTGTACGAAATACTTTTAAGAAACGTGTTATTATGTCCAACTTTTTGATAAAATACAAAAAGGTGGTCTACTGAATCAGAAGATTATTTACTTGTATCTCATATTATTTAAAATTTTTATTTATGAAACATTCTATTTTTAGGAACACTGGGTTTATAACCTGAAAATAATCAAATTTTAATTTTTAATAGCTTATTTTTTAGGCAATTGCATCCTCTATGAACACAGTCAATTTCATCCTTTATGCTTTTCGTGTTGTTAATAATTATTTAACTGCAATTTTGGCAATCGTAAGTACGTGCAGCTGGCATCTACTGGAGGGCAGTTGATGCGCTATCCTTTTTTCAGTGTATATGGATCCCCTTAAGAAACGGCTGAAAATCCACTATTTTCGTATCTTCAGGTGACAACCACTTTCATTGAAAAATGTTTAATTAGAAAAATTATATACACATTTTTGGGTTATATCATCGTTAGATAAGCAACAGGGCTTCTGCGACCTCCCACCACTCGTCCACTGACTCAGAGAAGCACTCTGATTGGTCGAGACGGCCAGGTGCGAATTAATTACAGGTGAGACAGTGACGTCATTGAATAGTCTCGAAGATTGCATACTCTTCCGTAATAGCATCCAAAAAGTTTTGAAACGTTAGCGTGTGACGACATATTGTGCAAATTTGCGACGATGGGTGTCAAATTACAGAATCCAAGAAATAACAGTTCAAGGTTAGGATATTAAATCTGCGATAATTATTTGTAATTTGACGTGGGGCGCCCCCATCCCAATATAATTTGACACCTGCATCGATGACACAGATTGCGTGAACGCGGATAACCTATTGGAAACGTCTAGAACCACCGATTTGTGATGACGTCATTAAATATTATGCCACCCTATTAAATATTGCAATATCTTACGCCATATAACACCATACAGCATGCTGTGTGTGTGTGTGTGTCTGTGTGTGTGAATGTACCATCACCTTGAAACACACGCAATGCGTTATCTACCTATCGCACATCCCCCACCCCCTCCCCAACCCCCATCGCCCGATTTGCGATGACGTCATTAAATATTACACCACCCTATTAAATATTGCAAAATATTACGCCATATTTTATAAGTGCAGCATGTATCATGCAGTGTGTGTGCGTGTGTGCATGCGCGCGCGCGCGTGTGTGTGTGTGAATGTATCATCATCTTGATACACACTAACTTCTAACGAACGTATATTGATGCCCCGTATATGCAATGTGTTATCTATCGCACCTCCTCTTTGTTCCGACATTCGCACCGCGCGATTCTTGGAACTCGAGAGTATTTCAATTTCGCTCTCCTTATCCACTCTCTTTCGCCTTATAATTAAGGATTATTAATTTGATAATAAAAATTTTATTTGACAATGTCAATGGGTAGATGGCCCGACAATCACGTTTGATGAGTAACCCAAAATTTGATTATTTTTTAGATATCTTGGGCTGTTTACGAGATATAGCATGAAATCGATTTTAGCATGAGTTTGTTGGTGAGATTTAAAACAATTTACTATACATTTTGAGACATATGAATGAAATCTGATATCCTGTAGGCGCACTTTCTTAGAAGCTATTTAAGTTACGTATATACAATGTTAGGAAAACATGAATTCTGAGAAATTTAATATATAATAAAGTTAATTTTTTGAAATTATATATATTTTTTCGTGCAAACTTTAGATTCTTATTATATTACTAAATTGATATTAAATTGCAAACGAATTTTGTCAACAGTTCCTAGAATTTTATAACAGTAACAATGTGACATATCGAAAAGGTATCAAATTACAACCTTTTCTTGTCAACAAGTTCTTGGAAAGAATTTTTGCAGTATATCAAAGGGTAAACGCTTTTGTCAACAGTTCCATTGATTTCACGGTATCAAGATAAAAGAAATCTTGCGAAGAAATCTATATGATGAACAAGTGTGTTTGGTATGCAAAGGATATCAAATTAAAAGGGGACCTTGTAAACAGATTATGTGAAGGTTCTAGAACGAGATTATCAGTGTTTATTAAAGAGTGGTGCAGGTTTGCGTGAAAGACGTAGTGATAGAGTAAGATGGCGAAATGTGGAGTGTGCCTTTAATGAACGTCTTTCATCTGGAGTGATTACCAATCTGAAAAACTTGGATATTACGGCCTTCATGAGAAATGCTACAGCATTGTTTAAATTTCGAATAAATAATGTCTCAAAGAAGGAAAAGGCACTTAAAGTGTATACTGTGCTATAGCTGAATATGTCATAAAAAAGCTGATAAAGAGACACTGGAAATCAAATATTTCAATTCCAAGGCTGAATCAATGTTACCAACAAAAGATTTGAAACAGTGGTTCACCGAGAATGTACAATAGTCCATTCAGAGAGACATGGAGAGGTTTCAAGGGAGAGACTCTGGCTGGTCACTTCTAGAAATTCTTAATTTATCTGTGAATATCAACATGTACAATCTGATGCAAAGTAGCTCATACGTTAGTCTACACCCACAAATACAAGCAAAACATGCATGTGTATACACAATTTTGACGATGAATGTTTCAAGTGGGCTATATCATCAGCTTTGCAAACTGGAATACCTTTTTAAGCATAAGAACTCCCGATAAAAAGATTACGAACCAAATCGACTGCCCGGACAACCCCCAAACAGATGATTATACAGGGGTCGTGAAAGAAAAAAAATTCTCATTCCGCGGCGTCTGGTATTTCCAAACTTTTTAAAGCTGGAATTATTATTTGAGCATACAAAATACCAGTAAAAAAATTACGAACTAAATCGACTTCCCGGAAAACCCCCAAACAGCCGATTATATAGGGGTCGTAACGGACAAAAATTCTCTCTCCATTGCGTTTAGCATTTCCAAAATTTGATTGCTGGAATTATGATTTGAACATACAAACTACCAGTAGAAAAATTACGAACCAAATCGATTCTCCTGAAAACTCTCAAACAGGTGATTATATAGGCATCATGGCGGAAAAAAGATTCTCTCTCCGCGGTGTTTGGCATTTCGAAACTTTATATTGCTGGAATAATTATTTGAGCATAAAAACTACCTGTAAAAAATTACGAACAAAATCAACTCTCCGGATAACCCCCAAACAGCCGATTGTATAAGGGTCTAACGGATAAAAAATTCTCTCTGTGCGGCGTTTGGTCTTTCTAAGTTTTTTATTGCTGGAATTATTGTCTGAGCATACAAACTATCCGTAAAAAAATTACCAACCAAATTGTCTCCCCGGAACCCCCCAAAGAGCTGATTATATAGGTCGTGACGGAAAAAAAATTCTCTCCTCGCGGCGTTTGGCATTTCCAAAATTTTAATGCTGGAATACCTTTTCGAGCATCAGAACTCGCTGTAAAAAAATTACGAGCAAAATCGACTACCCGAAAAACCCCCAAACAGCTGATTATATAGGGGTCGTGACGAAAAAAAATTCTCTCTCCGCGGCGTTTGGTATTTCCAAACTTTTTATTGCTGGAGTATTTTTTTGAGCATACAAACTGCCAGTAAAAAAATTACGAACCAAATCGAGTCCCCGGAAAACCCCCAAACATCCGATTATATAGGAGTCGTGATGGATAAAAAATTCTCTCACCGCCGCACCTGGCATTTCCAAACTTTTTATTGCTGGAATTATTATTTGAGCATACAAACTACCCGTAAAAAAATTACGAACAAAATCAACATGCCGGAAAACCCCCAAACAGCCGATTATATAGGGGTCGTGACGGATAAAAAATTCTCTCACCGCGGCATTTGGCATTTCCAAACTTTTTAATGCGGGGATTATTATTTGGGCATATGAACTATCCGCTAAAAAATTACGAATCGAATCCACTCCCCGGAAAACCCCCAAACAGCCGATTACATAGGGGTCGTGACGGATAAAAAATTCTCTCTCCGCGGCGTTTGGCATTTCCAAACTTTTTATTGCTGGGATTATTATTTGGGCATACATAATACCCGTAAAAGAATTACGAACCAAATTGACTCCGCAGAAAACCCCCAAACAGCCGATTATGTAGGTGTCGTGACAGATAAAAAATTCTCTCTCCGTGGCATTTGACATTTCCAAACTTTTTATTGCTGGGATTATTATTTGGGCATACAAACTACCCGCAACAAAATTACGAACCAAATCGACTCCCGGAAATCACCCAAAACTGCTTTTTATATAGGGATCGTGACGAATAAAAAATTCTCTCTCTGCGGCGTTTGGTATTTCCAAACTTTTTATTGCTGGAGTATTTTTTTGAGCATACAAACTGCCAGTAAAAAAATTACGAACCAAATCGAGTCCCCGGAAAACCCCCAAACATCCGATTATATAGGAGTCGTGATGGATAAAAAATTCTCACACCGCCGCACCTGGCATTTCCAAACTTTTTATTGCTGGAATTATTATTTGAGCATACAAACTACCCGTAAAAAAATTACGAACAAAATCAACATGCCGGAAAACCCCCAAACAGCCGATTATATAGGGGTCGTGACGGATAAAAAATTCTCTCACCGCGGCATTTGGAATTTCCAAACTTTTTAATGCGGGGATTATTATTTGGGCATACGAACTATCCGCAAAAAAATTAAGAATCGAATCCACTCCTCGGAAAACCCCCAAACAGCCGATTACATAGGGGTCGTGACGGATAAAAAATTCTCTCCCGCGGCGTTTGGCATTTCCAAACTTTTTATTGCTGGGATTATTATTTGGGCATACATAATACCCGTAAAAGAATTACGAACCAAATTGACTCCGCAGAAAACCCCCAAACAGCCGATTATGTAGGTGTCGTGACAGATAAAAAATTCTCTCTCCGTGGCGTTTGACATTTCCAAACTTTTTATTGCTGGGATTATTTTTTGGGCATACAAACTACCCGCAACAAAATTACGAACCAAATCGACTCCCGGAAATCACCCAAAACTGCTTTTTATATAGGGATCGTGACGAATAAAAAATTCTCTCTCCGCCGCGTTTGATATTTCCAAAATTTTTATTGCTGGAATTATTAGTTTGGCATACAATCTACCCGTATCAAAATTACGAACCACATCGACTCCGCGCAAAACCCCAAACAGCTGATTATATACGGTTCGTGCCGGAAAAAAATTCTCTCTCCGCTGCGTTTGACATTTCCAAACTTTTTATTGCTGGAACTATGTTTTTAGCATACAAACTACCAGTAAAAAAATTACGAACTAAATTGACTCCGCGGAAAACCACCAAACAGCCGATTATATAAGGGTTATGACAGATTAAAAATTCTCTTCCCGCGGCGTTTGGCATTTCCAAAGTTTTTATTGCTGGAATCATTTTATGAGCATCCAAGCTACCGGGAAAAAAATTATGAAACAAATCGACTCCCCGGAAAACCCCCAAACAGCAGATTATATAGGTGTCGTGCCGGATAAAAAATTCTCTCTCCGCGGCGTTTGGCATTTCCAAACTTTTTATTGCTGGGATTATTATTTGGGCATACATACCACCCGTAAACAAATTACGAACCAAATCGACTCCCCGGAAATCGCCCAAAACTGCTTTTTATATAGGGGTCGTCACGGAAAAGAAATTCTCTCTCCGCTGCGTTTGACATTTCCAAACTTTTGATGCTGGAACTATTTGTTGAGTATACAAACAACCAGTAAAAAAATTACGAACCAAATCGACTCCCCGGAAAACCCCCAAACAGCCGATTATATAGGGATCGTGACGAATAAAAAATTCTCTCTCCGCCGCGTTTGGTATTTTCAAAATTTTTATTGCTGGAATTATTAGTTTGGCATACAATCTACCCGTATCAAAATTACGAACCACATCGACTCAGCGCAAAACCCCCAAACCGCTGATTATATACGGTTCGTGACGGAAAAAAATTCTCTCTCCGCTGCGTTTGACATTTCGAAACTTTTTATTGCTGGAACTATGTTTTTAGCATACAAACTACCAGTAAAAAAATTACGAACTAAATTGACTCCCCGGAAAACCACCAAACAGCCGATTATATAAGGGTTATGACAGATTAAAAATTCTCTTCCCGCGGCGTTTGGCATTTCCAAAGTTTTTATTGCTGGAATCATTTTATGAGCATCCAAACTACCGGGAAAAAAATTATGAAACAAATCGACTCCCCGGAAAACCCCCAAACAGCATTATATAGGAGTCGTGTCGGATAAAAAATTCTCTCTCCTCGGCGTTCGGCATTTCCAAACTTTTTATTGCTTGGATTATTATTTGGGCATAAACCCTACCCGTAAAAGAATTACAAACCAAATCGACTGCGCGGAGAACCCCCAAACAGCCGATTATATAGGTGTCGTGCCGGATAAAAAATTCTCTCTCCGCGGCGTTTGGCATTTCCAAAGTTTTTATTACTGGAATTATTATTTGGGCATACAAACTACCTGTAAAAGATTACGAGTCAAATCGGCACCCCGGAAAACCCCCAAACAGCCGATTATATAGGGGTCGTGACGGATAAAAAATTCTTTCTCCGCGGCGTTTGGCATTTCCAACTTTTTATTGCTGGAATTTTTATTTGGGCACACAAACTACCCGTAAAACAATTACGAACCAATTCGACTCCCCGGAAAACCCCCAAACAGCTGATTATATAGGGGTCGTGACAGATAAAAAATTTGCTTTCCGCGGCGTATGGTATTTCCAAGTTTTTTATTGCTGTAATTATTTTCTGAGCATACAAACTATCCGTAAGAAAATTGCGAACCAAATGACTCAAAATAAAAAACTGGTCAACAATCAATCATTTTTTATGTTGTTCATGTCCTCTTCCAATCGATATATTTATTAATACCAGCAGGAGCATACTTACGATCGTTGCACAATTTGTTTAGCTTTTTTGTTTGTCAAAAACTTTAATTTGAGTCCTGGTAGGTCGGTATGCTATGAAAATTTTTTAAGGTGGCTCCTGCGGTTTAGTAGACCTAAAACTATAAACATTTTTTACAAAAATTCATTTACACATTCCAATCTGAAAATTGATATGACAGGAAGCAGAGTTCTTAACATAATGGAAAATATTTTTGTTAGAAAAATTCCAATTTTGCAAAAGTATGTTTTGTCTATTAAAAGAAACATTCAATAAGAAATACAAATCTTTTTTGATTTTAATTCAATTTTAATTTGCAAGGTCTCGTTTTCTTCCTTGTTAAATTTCAGAGGGAGTTGCCGATATCATAATTGAAAAATTTTCATAACCTGCAAAGTTATATGCATTTGTTTATAAAATTCAGTGACAAATCTACAAAGAATACAAACAAGATAGGTTGGCGTGCAGGCGAGCGTAGCGCTTTCTGCTTTAGAATCTAGTTCCTATTGTAAAAGGGTGATAGTAATTATTATCGAATTGAAGCTTACAAAGCCAACTTCAGAACGTTATCAAAAAATTTCATTTGCGAATTCAGTAGGTAAGTTGATTAGTGTTCAGCCGCGCGTAGCGCGCTCTGCTTTAGAATCTAGTTCGGATAAAAAGTAGGGGTGCACGAGTACTCGGCTTGGCGTGTTTGAACTGTATCGAGCTTTTTCTTCGAACTTGAATCGAGTACACTATGCTTTGAACTACTCGAGTCAGGTCGAACTACTCGAACCAACTCGAAATACTCGAATGAAGTCGTGCTACTCGAATTAGGTAGTTCGATCTAGATAGAACCAGCTGGCTCTCTTAGAAACTTATAAAATGATATACTTAATTAACTGAATGTAATTTGTTTTTGGATTTATCTACTACTTAGCGATAATAATTATAATTATCCTAAGATTACTTATAATTATCTATAATTTTTTATTTATAATTCTTTTATAATTTATTCACTACTATGCACTGGAAGTTCGAAGTGCCCTATCATTTCAAACCACTCGATCAAAGTTCGAACTACTCGAACTATTTCTAACTACTCAATATATGAAGTAAAACATTTGAGTCGACTTGAGTTCGTCGAGTCGAGTTTATAGAGCAAATAGTTTGGATCTTCGAGTAGTCGTACACCCCTAGTAAAAAATTACTGACATGTGTCAATACGTATTAATTAAATTTTTAGGGGAAAGACTAACATCCTTATCTATACCTATATAATTTCCAAAGATATTCCCTAAATATTAGTATTTGTTACTCCTAAAGAAAATTATTTTATAAACGTGAGTGTGCAGCGAACCTCCACAATTTTCCTATTAAAAAAATTACTAATACCAATGTGTACCTAAAGGATAATTCTTTTTCTGTCAATTGATTTATATATAGAAACAAGAAAAACAAGTTTTACTAATTTGCTTACTGTTTTTATTTGATATAATCAATATCTTTCTTCAAGATGCAATA
Source organism: Torymus aiolomorphi (assembly GCA_036365515.1). NCBI lineage: Eukaryota > Metazoa > Arthropoda > Insecta > Hymenoptera > Torymidae > Torymus > Torymus aiolomorphi. The sequence continues at coordinate 135,627,786 of CM070875.1, read as the reverse complement.
GTTTCTTACAAACAAAAAAGTTTTTTTTATAACGGACTAGTAGTATTTAATTTTAATTTGTATAAAAATGCAGCATCGCGGAGATAATATTTTTGTTAATAGTAGGCACATCGTATCCAATCACATTTACCGAAAATTTAACAAGTGTTGATAGCCTAAAAAAGTTGGTACAGCATTTTTTTACCATATTCTGGCAGTTTTTTTTATTAACGTTTATAAGTATAAAATTGTCTCAGTACGCGGAGGAAATATCTATATTTAGGCCTCTTCTGATACCCCATGAGCTTATCCTTGCATAACAGTGAGTTCTATGTAGTGGAACATGTTACTGGAAGTGGATTATATAAATATTTGCTTGACTTATAATTAGCTAAATATGTGAGAACCACAGATGTGTCACAGTACTATAAAAGTTATTTCCCACCTACCTCTCGAAAAAAATTAAAAAATTTTTTTAAAGGCACATCTGCAAGACAAAGTTTTCTTGTTCCTCAAGCTTTTTTGAATGTCAACAAAATTATTTACTTTTAAATCTAAAATTAAGAATAATTTTGTCTTTTTTCTAAACGACGACACCTTATATATACTGGCATCTATCTAATTGATCTTTGCAAGAATAATTATCTACACTGAAATTAGTACTTTAAAAGTTACAGTTTTCTAAGTGATAATCGATATTACAGTTATATCTTCCCATAATAATTTGCTACTAGCTATAATTCAATAAATATCTGAAAATATTAAATATAAATTTTTTTTCGATCATCACATGAGCTTAACGTATTTTTTATAATTAGTAAATAAAAAATTAAATGGGATGACTGATGTTGCTTATTTACTTAGTTACTTCAATTACAATATGCATTACGTAAAGCTGATGTGATGATTAAAAAAAGATTGATATTTTATATTTTCAGATATTTATTGAATTATCGTGTGTAACAAATTATTATGGTAAGTTATAATTGTAATAACGATTATTCCTTAGAAAACTGTAACTTTTAAAGTAATAATTTCAGTGTAGATAATTATTCTTGCAAAGATTAAATAGGTAGATGCCAGTATTTGTAAGTGTCGTCGTTTAGAAAAAAGACAAAATTATCCTTAATTTTTAGATTTAAAAGTAAATAATTATTTTCACATTCAGAAAGGCTTAAAGAACAAGAAAACTTTGTCTTGTAGATGTGCCTTCAAAATTAAATATCTTTTCCAAGTTTCGTCATTTAAAAAAAAAATGAAACTTCTTATTAATCAAAAATTGACTTATAAGTGTCGATGGAAAATGATACTATTAAATTGAGCTTGTACATATTTTTTTAACATTCAGAAAAACTTTGTCCTGTAGATGTGCTTTCAAAGAAATTTTTTTATTTTTATCGAGACATAAGAGGGAAATAACTTTTATAGTACTGTGACATATCTATGGTTCTCAGATATTTAGCTAAGTCAAGCAAATATTTATATAATCCACTTCCAGTATCATGTTCCACTACATAGAAATTACTGTTATGCAAGGATAAGCTCATGCGATATCAGAAGAGGCCTAAATTTAGATATTTCCTCCACGTCCTGAAAACAAATTTATACTTATAAAAACACTGGTAAAAAAACGCTGTTCCAATTTATTTAAGCTATCAACTCTTGTTAAATTTTCGGTAAATTTGATTGGATACGATGTGCCTACTATTAACAAAAATATTATCTACGCGATGCTGCATGTTTATAAAAATTAAAATTTAATACTATTTGTCCGTTATAAAATCAACTTTTTGTTTTTATACTTTTCTAAAAATATGTTCTAAAGAACGTGATGTCGATGCGCCCCTCGTCGAAGAAATCATAATTTTTTCGTGACACACATAAAGAACGGTAAATAGGTAGGAAATATATGTAGAAAAAAGAAGAAGTTTATATTTTTTTATAATTTTTTATATAATTTTTTATAATTTGTGGATATTTCGTCGGGTGGGAAGAAGAAGGTTGTATCTCAACGTAGCGCGTGAAGAGGTCCTATCTCAGTAGTGTCCCACCTTCTTACGCGCTCGTCTGGAATAGGGTCTTTTCACGCGCTTCGCCGAGATAGAATCTTCTCCCCACTCGATGACCACTTTTGTTTTAAAGATTATTTTCATAATGAATCCTATTACAATGAATTTATTTATTCAATATATCGACGACTGAGCGGAAAAAGGTCGTATCGCATCGCGCGGATGAAGAACGTCGTATCTCAGCGCGCGGACGAAAAACGTCGTATCTCACTGCGCGGACGAAGAACGTTGTATCTCACCGCGCGGATGAAGAACGTCGTATCTTACCGCTATACTGATATATTCACGCGCCAATAACCATGTAAAAAATTTGTGAATTTGACTTTTGGCATAAACCTTTGTATTTTTAATTTGCAATTTAATAATTACGATTTTTCCCGGTAAATCTTTTTAAATATAATTTTATGCAAAATCAAATATGCACATAGAATGCAATTTTATATTAAAATATATTCATTTAAAGAAACTATTTGATATAATTTAACTATTCTAAAATATGATTTTTCAAATTATTAAAATTTCAACTCCACTAGAGTAATAAATGTGTATAATATAATAACATTTTTTATATTATAGACTATAATTAATTATATTTCAGAAGAATATGGTATTCTGATTACGTCACATAAATGCAAACTGTAAAATCGTTTAGGCTAATCATCCTAGCCCGTATGGATTTTTACTTGGGATTGTCGTTTTAGTTTCTTTGCGTCTAAATAAACCAATTAACAGCTTTTTTGCGCATCGCCGAATTATTTTTTCGTGTTGTAAATCGCACTTCCGGGTATAGAGTTAAGCGATATTCTAATTATTCTCTGAATAAAAATGTTTTTTAAATTTTATCGCACCGTAAGATAATTGGAAATTGTACTCTTACTGTTGAGGTATTTGATTGTTGATTAACATTTAATCAATAATATATTAGGCCTTAGAGAGTAGGAATATGTATTATGAGAGAGTTATATATATATAGTTTTCAAAAGCGCTTATAATCGGAACGTATACTAGCTCGCGACAATAACAAAGTCGACGAAAGTCGGAGCGCGGCGAAACATAAACACTCGGCCGGTCGAGCGAGCTGCAAGCTATATGTATAGTTAGAATCTATAGCGGCCGAGCCCGGCATCGCGGGAGCTGCGGAGAGAGAGAGAGAGATAGCTGCCGCATAGGCGTAGAGAGCGCAGACGACGGGTGACAACAGGGCCTGTGCTCGAGGTGCGGCGATGGCGCGGCGCACAGGAGAGCCAAGCGCCTACAGTATATAGACATAGATATAGGGCTCAACGGCTGTCGCGAGTGCACGCGCACCGAGAGCGCCGAATCTGCCCACGGCGAGACAGCGCCGATGCGCTGGCCAGTAAACGAAGGTCTGAAATCGATTTTTTCGAGGGAATGGCTACATTTTGGATATTTGGTAAAACACATCGTCTAAAAACGATGGTCAAAAATGCAGCCTCCAAAAACGCCGGCATCGCCCCTAATTTGTCAAAAAACCACTCCCGAAAACGGTTTATGGCTTATAACTCGCGAACTACAACCTGTTCGGAAAATGTATGTTTTGCTAAACACGGTCGTGTAGAGGGCAAAATTCTAAGACAAAAGTTCCTGTGCCGTTTTTGCAAATTTTGCATATTAACGCCGTTACAGGCGATCAAAAGTTCAATAAACCGGCCAATCAGCTCCGACGTCGGCGCGCGCGACAGAAAAGTAGGCGGAGCTCCAGAGCTACGACCGCAGGAGTGAGAGAGGCGCGACATCAGCGCTTCGGCCACTGGAGGCGGGCCCGCCGGCGTCTATCGATCTATCGACTACTCGCTCGTTCTCCCTTTTTCCCGCACTTTCACGCTCTCTCTCGCTCTTTCTCGCTCTCTCTCGCTCTTTCTCGCCCTTTCTCGCTCTCTCTCGTTATCCTTGCTCTTTCTTGCTCTCGTCGCTCTTTCTCAATCTCTCTCGCTCTTTCTCGCTCTCCCTCGTTATCCTGGCTATTTCACGGTCTCTCTCGCTCTTTCTCGTTCTCTCTCGCTCTTTCTCGCTCCCTCTCTCGCTATCCTTGCTCTTTCTCGTTCTCTCTCGCTATCCTTACCCTTTTACGCTCTCTCTCGCTCTTTCTCGCTCTCTCTCTCGCTATACTTGCCCTTTCATGCTCTCCCTCGCTCTTTCTCGCTCTCTCTCGCTCTCTCTCGCTATACTTGCCCTTTCATGCTCTCCCTCGCTCTTTCTCGCTCTCTCGCGCTCTTTCTCGCTCTCTCTCTCTCTCTCTCTCTCTCTCTCTCTCGTTCTTTTCCACTCCCCCTCGTTATCCTTGCTATTTCACGCTTTCTCTCGCTCTTTCTCTTTCTCCCTTGCTCCTTCTCGCTCTTTCTCGTTATCCTTGCTTTTTCTCACTCTAGCTCGCTCTTTCTCGCTCTTTCCCGTTCTCTCTCGCTCTTTCTCGCTCTCTCTCGCTATCCTTGCTCTTTCTCGTTCTCTCTCGCTCTTTCTCGCTCTCTCTCTCTCTCGCTATCCTTGCCCTTTCACGCTCTCTCTCGCTCTTTCTCGCTCACTCTCACTCTCTCTCGCTATCCTTGCCCTTTCATGCTCTCCCTCGCTCTTTCTCGCTCTCTCGCTCTTTCTGGCTCTCTCTCTCGCTCTCTCTAGCTCTTTCTGGCTCTTTCTCGCTCTCTCTCGCTCTCTTGCTATCCTTGCACTTAAACACTCTCTCTCACGCTCCCTCTCTCGCTCGTGCTGATCGCTACCGTTCTTTCTCACTCTCGCTTCCCCGCACTTTCACGCTCGCTCTCTTCGTTCTCGCTCTCTCACTTCTTTCTCGCTATCACTCGCGCTTTCTCGCTCTCTCTCTAGTTCTCGCTCTATCTTGCTCTCTCTTGCTATCGTTCTTTCTCGCTCTCTCTCGCTTTTTTCGCTCGTTCACGATTTCTCTCTTCTTTCTAGCTCTCTCGCTCATGCTCTTTCACTAAAACAACATTAAAAAACTTCCTAAAAGTCGAAATTGAAGCTTTTGACTCAAGCTTTTCATTTCATTTTACCAAATTATCCTACGAGCTTTGATTCAAAAACTACGCTTATTCAAAGTTGAGAACAAAATTCGGGATCTTTTTATTTTTATTTTTTAATGTAAAATAGAAAAGAAAACAATAAAATAGATTAACACTTGATAAGGGTCTTAAAGCTCTTGCTTTACGCTTTTAAATGCGATCCTGCCCGTTCTGCTAGCCCAATAGGGAGCAGAGTTATAAAACTTTTTCGATGACCCGAAACGACGTTTAGGTGGGCAAAAGCAAATGACCGGGAGTGCAGATGTTTCAAGTATAAGTTTATGACGAATTCTAAGTCGTTTCATAAAAATAGATTTGAAATATCTAAGTCGATGTAACAAATGTTAGATCGAGACGAGACATTAACATTAACTCGTGTCTCACTCAATTCCGAACTCTAGGATCTACTAAAAAAACTAAAAACATAGGGGTTTGTGCATGCGCATGCCACAATTTCAGCCGACATAGCAGTATCGTCACTTGGTACATGTCACATATGAGACGCTTAGAGAATCAGGCCCCAGGCCATGAATATGAAAGAACGAAATAAGCAAGACATCCGATTACAATATGATCCCTATTAGCGGAAGTCCGGTCGGTGGCGGCCGTAGCTTGTTGGTTGCGTTTCTGACTAGCCAGTCGGCGGCTCTGGTTCGATCCCAGAGTCCATCGCTTTTTATTATTAAAAGTTGAGATAACTCACTCGTAACAGAAGTAAAGTACTAAAAAGCGACAATTATCAACTGTGTGCCTTTGTTGTGTAATGTACTGTTTCAAACCTATGGAGCATAAATCGATTAATTAATGAATGTTGAATGGGCACCAAACGTTTAATTTGTGAACCGTGATAAAAATTGTACCAGCTTCAGAAGTATTACTTTTAATAAAAAGTCGAATTAAGCTTTCCGGTTCTCAGAAACTGAATTTTTTCGTGTTTATAGCAGTTTTTCGATTTTTGATATTTATGTTTCTGAAGTTTGACTCTTTAAAACGTTTCTCATTTATGTATCAATAATGAAGTTGGACAGAAGAATATTCTCGGCAATTAAAAAAAAAAGTTTCTTATAATCAGCCCTTGATTATACACTAGTGTCGTACGATATTTTATAATACGTTTACCTAAATCCGCTGTCATGCCTATTCGTGCCTTAAGCAGTTCATTTTTGCACCGTCAGAACGAGCGTAGCGAGTGCGATAAACACAATGCAATAGTCGACTACTTAAGTCACGGATAGGCGTAACCTAAGTGCGGACTTAGGTTACACCGGGCTACAAATGGCAAATATGAACGAAAAAAATCGTTTAATTGATGAATAGAAATGGTCAAAAACAGTGTGTAATTTTTGGCGATTATTGGGGAAACTAGCTATTTATTAGGTAAATAATGGAATCCATTTCACCAGGGTGTAAATACTTATATTTTATTATTCTTAATGGTTGTGATTAAATACTAAAATTTCAAACTGACCTTAACTTAAATGAATTGTAAGAAAATACTAAATGCTTGCAAAAACTGTAAGACTTAAATAATGTACTTGGGTAACTTCATGTCAACTGTTCAACTCAAAATTATAAAATCGCTCAAAATTGCTTTCTCAAAGAAAAAGCTTTATAAGGGTGAAAATTTTCGAATCAAAGATTTTAATGAATTTCGATATTTTTGAGGTTCCTAAGTCAGAATAATAGGTTTTAAAAAAATGTATGTATGTATGTATGTATGTATGAAACCAAATTTTGTCCCCGTCATAACTCTTGAACGGATGGACGGAATTAGCTGAAATTTCGCGTGAAACTTTGGTATGCTTAGAACTGATTAAATTTTGGAGTCGAATGGATAACTTTAAAGGCTTATTTAAAAAAAAAAATTACAATTTTGCAAAATTTTTACAAAAATAATTTTTTTTTTTTTATTTGTTTGAAGATATGCCAAATAGAGACTGATATTCTTATAGTACGTTTGATTTCCTTCTAAATTATGTATTTCAAAACTACCCACATAGCACTGAATATTTAAGGAATATTCCCTCAATATTTATTTGCCATTTTCGCTATTTTCGCTAATATTCCCTCAACGTTCATAAACATGGGAGAAACCTTGAGGGAATATTTCCGCAAACCAAAATGACCGTTTTTCCATTCGAAATTTTTTAATTCGAATATTTCATTTCAATATTGTAGAAATATTCCTACAATATTATTGGAAATATTCCTACAAGGTTATACACGGTGACCCATTTTAATCGCTACACCCGGATTTTTCGGATCCTAAGACAGATAGAAAAAAATGATTCAGACAAAAGTTGTAGGGGACGAAGGGGGCCAAACGATGGTCCTAACAGCTTTGACCTTGAACTTGACCTTCAAGGCTATTTCAAGGTCAAGTGTTTTTTTTTAATAGGAACACCTATTTTTGACCCCGGATTCGGAAAGAGCGGGAAATTTTACGTTCAAAATCATATTGAGACATTTTTTTCAAGGTCATTTCAAGGTCATTTCAAGGCCAAATGAAGGTCGAACTCCGAAAAATCCATTTTAAGTCGTTTTTTCCATGAGTCACAGGTTTAAGTGGTTCAAACTGATCGTAGGTTTACTAGGGAAACCCACACACCCAAAACTTTCACATCCTAGTAAACAAATATCAAACTTGCACATCCGAACCCCATGCTCTTCATAGCCTCACATGCTAAACTGTTACACCAGACATCCCCCAGTCCCACACATCTCTACCCCATGTCTGATGTTTGTTTAACGGAAACTTCAAGATCATTAAAGCTTCTGTTGTAAATGTGTCAACCTTACGTTTAGCGCTACCCAGAAACAACGACGTGGACGTAGTAAGGATTGTTTCCTTTGGGGTGCTTGATTAAAGTGAGTCCCCTTGCCTCTCATTGTTCAGGGTGCTTGATTTAAGTGAGTCCCTTCGCCTCTCACTGATCGGGGTGCTTGATTAAAGTGAGTCCCCTTGCCTCTCACTGTTCAGGGTGCTTGATTTAAGTGAGTCCCTTCGCCTCTCACTGATCGGGGTGCATGATTAAAGTGAGTCCCCTTGCCTCTCACTGTTCAGGGTGCTTGATTTAAGTGAGTCCCTTCGCCTCTCACTGATCGGGGTGCTTGATTAAAGTGAGTCCCCTTGCCTCTCACTGTTCAGGGTGCTTGATTTAAGTGAGTCCCTTCGCCTCTCACTTATGTGTTTATCTAACCTCGAAGAAAATGTTCGAAATTACGACCATTTGCTTCCAGGCACATAGTCAAACGCCTTTGGAAGTGGCGAACGGTGTTTAGCAAAGTTTGCCTTGGAATGGCAGCGCATGCTCGACGAATTCTGCCCATCATGTCTACTCTTGTGGTGGGCCTTTCCTCAAAAACGGCATTTTTTAAATACCCCCATAAGTAAAAATCTGGTGATGTAAGATCTGGTGAGCAATCAGGCCATTCAGCTGGACCACCTCGACCAACGCATCTGTTACCATACTGCTCATTCAAAAAAGTCCTGACAATTCGAGCGAAATGTGGTGTTGCGCCGTCCTGCTGGAGCCACATTCGTCGTCGCGTTTCTAAGTCAACATCTTCCATCAATAAAGGTAGTTCATCTCTTATTAGCGTTAAGTACGTGTGTTGATTAACATTTTCTTCGAAAAAATAAGGGCCAATCACACATCCATTAATAATCCGACACCATACCATAATACTCCATTGTCTTTGATGGTTTACAGTTCTGACCCAATGAGGATTAACATCAGACCAGTAATGACAATTATGTCTATTCAATTCCCCATGACTTTGAAATTTTGCCTCATCAGAAAAAAGAACAAAATTAAAAAAGTCTGGATCATTTTCTATCATTTGTAAAGCCCATTGGCAAAACACAATACGCTGTAGAAAATGAGCAAACTGTAGCTCTTGGACCAGAGTAATATGATACGCATGATATCTAAGCACCTTCATAATTCTTAAAAATGTACTTTTTGTAAGACCGATTTCCCTTTCGATTCGACGAGCGCTTATCTGTGGGTCAAGATGAATTATTGCCAGAATAGTCACAACCCGATTATCATTTTCATCATATTGATGGCGCCTACGTTGACGAACCATGTGTCCACCACGAGCTCTTTGAGTTAAACGTCTGATAGCCATAGCGTCAGGGTGTCGTCTGTCTGGATAGCGTTCAGCATAAATTCTTGCCGCAGCACGATAATTACTTCGGCTTTCTCCTAAAGCCAACATCATGTCAACGATCTCGTTGGGCGGATAGTCAGCCATTTCAGAGCCAGCTATTAATTACTATTAAATTTCAATAGTGAAATGGTATAAAAAATATTAATAATTATAATATTTGCCCGTATACGGTCGCGACCAAAAAAGAAAAATGTTCCTAAATTATGGTAACTTTATCTGACTAAGTGTATTTGCCAAAAGTACTCCGATTGTCACACTTTTGTAATTGTAAGTTTTATAATAAAGTAATAATCATTAAATTATTTCTAATTTGAACTGCACATAATACTAAAACTTGCTTTTATTTTAAATATTGTGAATTATTGCCGTTCAAACTTGAGAAATACTAATATTGATAATGTAATCATTAAAGGCACATTTACAAATAATTTCTGTTCCGTCAAGATTTTTGTACAAAAAAGAAATGTTGTATCTTTATTCTTTTGAAAGTTATGAGTAAATTAAAGATATGAGCTGTAAAAAATGTCATTGTTTAAAAAGAAAAGTCATAACTTTCAAAAGAATAAAGATACAACATTTCTTTTTGTACAAAAATCTTGACGGAACAGAAATTATTTGTAAATGTGCCTTTAATGATTACATTATCAATATTAGTATTTCTCAAGTTTGAACGGCAATAATTCACAATATTTAAAATAAAAGCAAGTTTTAGTATTATGTGCAGTTCAAATTAGAAATAATTTAATGATTATTACTTTATTATAAAACTTACAATTACAAAAGTGTGACAATCGGAGTACTTTTGGCAAATACACTTAGTCAGATAAAGTTACCATAATTTAGGAACATTTTTCTTTTTTGGTCGCGACCGTATACGGGCAAATATTATAATTATTAATATTTTTTATACCATTTCACTATTCAAATTTAATAGTAATTAATAGCTGGCTCTGAAATGGCTGACTATCCGCCCAACGAGATCGTTGACATGATGTTGGCTTTAGGAGAAAGCCGAAGTAATTATCGTGCTGCGGCAAGAATTTATGCTGAACGCTATCCAGACAGACGACACCCTGACGCTATGGCTATCAGACGTTTAACTCAAAGAGCTCGTGGTGGACACATGGTTCGTCAACGTAGGCGCCATCAATATGATGAAAATGATAATCGGGTTGTGACTATTCTGGCAATAATTCATCTTGACCCACAGATAAGCGCTCGTCGAATCGAAAGGGAAATCGGTCTTCCAAAAAGTCCATTTTTAAGAATTATGAAGGTGCTTAGATATCATGCGTATCATATTACTCTGGTCCAAGAGCTACAGTTTGCTCATTTTCAACAGGGTATTGTGTTTTGCCAATGGGCTTTACAAATGATAGAAAATGATCCAGACTTTTTTAATTTTGTTCTTTTTTCTGATGAGGCAAAATTTCAAAGTGATGGGGAATTGAATAGACATAATTGTCATTACTGGTCTGATGTTAATCCTCATTGGGTCAGAACTGTAAACCATCAAAGACGATGGAGTATTATGGTATGGTGTGGGATTATTAATGGACGTGTGATTGGCCCTTATTTTTTCGAAGAAAATGTTAATCAACACACGTACTTAACGCTAATAAGAGATGAACTACCTGTATTGATGGAAGATGTTGACTTAGAAACGCGACGAAGAATGTGACTCCAGCAGGACGGCGCAACACCACATTTCGTTCGAATTGTCAGGACTTTTTTGAATGAGCAGTATAGTAACAGATGGATTGGTCGAGGTGGTCCGGTTGAATGGCCTGCTTGCTCACCAGATCTTACATCACCAGATTTTTACTTATGGGGTATTTAAAAAATGCCGTTTTTGAGGAAAGGCCCACCACAAGAGTAGACATGATGGATAGAATTCGTCGAGCATGCGCTGCCATTCCAAGGCAAACTTTGCTAAACACCGTTCGCCACTTCCAAAGGCGTTTGACTATGTGCCTGGAAGCAAATGGTCGTAATTTCGAACATTTTCTTCGAGGTTAGATAAACACATAAGTGAGAGGCGAAGGGACTCACTTAAATCAAGCACCCTGAACAGTGAGAGGCAAGGGGACTCACTTTAATTAAGCACCCCGATCAGTGAGAGGCGAAGGGACTCACTTAAATCAAGCACCCTGAACAGTGAGACGCAAGCGGACTCACTTTAATCAAGCACCCCGATCAGTGAGAGGCGAAGGGACTCACTTAAATCAAGCACCCTGAACAGTGAGAGGCAAGGGGACTCACTTTAATTAAGCACCCCGATCAGTGAGAGGCGAAGGGACTCACTTAAATCAAGCACCCTGAACAGTGAGAGGCAAGGGGACTCACTTTAATCAAGCACCCCGATCAGTGAGAGGCGAAGGGACTCACTTAAATCAAGCACCCTGAACAGTGAGAGGCAAGGGGACTCACTTAAATCAAGCACCCTGAACAGTGAGAGGCAAGGGGACTCACTTTAATCAAGCACCCCAAAGGAAACAATCCTTACTACGTCCATGTCGTTGTTTCTGGATAGCGCTAAACGTAAGGTTGACACATTTACAACAGAAGCTTTAATGATCTTGAAGTTTCCGTTAAACAAACATCAGACATGGGGTAGAGATGTGTGGGACTGGGGGATGTCTGGTGTAACAGTTTAGCATGTGAGGCTATGAAGAGCATGGGGTTCGGATGTGCAAGTTTGATATTTGTTTACTAGGATGTGAAAGTTTTGGCTGTGTGGGTTTCCCTATTAAACCTACGATCAGTTTGAACCACTTAAGCCTGTGACTCATGGAAAAAACGACTTAAAATGGATTTTTCGGAGTTCGACCTTCATTTGGCCTTGAAATGACCTTGAAATGACCTTGAAAAAAAATGTCTCAATATGATTTTGAACGTAAAATTTCCCGCTCTTTCCGAATCCGGGGTCAAAAATAGGTGTTCCTATTAAAAAAAACCACTTGACCTTGAAATAACCTTGAAGGTCAAGTTCAAGGTCAAAGCTGTTAGGACCATCGTTTGGCCCCCTTCGTCCCCTACAACTTTTGTCTGAATCATTTTTTCCTATCTGTCTTAGGATCCGAAAAATCCGGGTGTAGCGATTAAAATGGGTCACCGTGTATAAGCATAGAAATGACCCCTTTGGGTCTTTTTATACGTATGATAACACCAAATGGAGTCATTTCTCTGCGTATAAGTGTCATTTTTTATTTTTAAATAAATTAACTTTTCTCATTATTATATAACCTTGTAGGAATATTTCCAATAATATTGCAGGAATATTTCTACAATATTGAAATGAAATATTCGAATTAAAAAATTTCGAATGGAAAAACGGTCATTTTGGTTTGCAGGAATATTCCCTCAAGGTTTCTCCCATGTTTATGAACGTTGAAAATAGCGAAAATGGCAATTAAATCTTGAGGGAATATTCCTTAAATATTCAGTGCTATATGGGTACTTACGAGTTATTTTTGACTTAAAATCGCGGATTTGAAAAAATAGCAATTTTTTAGAAAAATAAATAATTTTATGAATTATAAATAACATTTTCGGCATTACATCTCAAATGTAGACCGATATTCTCAAGGTACATTTTATTTTCTTCTAAATTATACATTTCAAAACTACTTACTGATAATTTTTGACCTACAATTGAGAATTTGAAAAAGTAGCAACTTTTTCTAACAAGCCAGGTTGAGGCCGTATGCTTTCATCCAGCAGCTGACGATTTCTAAAGTCTCGTTTCATTTTATATTAAAATATATATTTAAAAAAATTATTTGATGTACTTAATCAATTCTCTTTGAGAAAGCATTCTGCTAAAGCAGTTAGCAGCGGTTTTTTTTACTCATTCCAAATTAGCCCCAATATACGAATATAAAGTTTTAGAGCAAAATATGCAATCGTTCTAAAGTTATAACTAATTGAAAATTTGAAAATTTTGAATTTTTTCGTAAACTTCAATTTTTATGATTTTTTAACGCGAAAACTTGAAACTTTTTGTATAGCATATACATGGAGTTGCAATTAAAGCTGTAAAATCAGTGAAAATAGAGCTTATTTGCTGTTTTGATAGTTTTAATTGCTCGTAACTTTTTTCAGTGATCTATTTACATCTTAATCAAGGTCACATTTTAAAGGTAACATTTTTTACAAATCCTTTAGCCTTTGGTGAGGGATATTGATACTGTCGCATTCGGCTTAAGCATATTTTGAATGGTCTTCTGTCAAGTACAAATTAGCAAAATAATTGGCATTTATCTGAAAAAGTTCAGAGCAATTCTACTCACAATTTGCAAACTTTTCCCCATTTAATATGCTATACAAAAAGTTTCAAGTTTTTCAGTTAAAAAATCTTAAAATTTGAAGATTTGCGAAAAAATTATACATTTGCAAATTTTCAATTAATTATAACATTAGAAATATTGCATATTTTGCTCTAAAACTTTACATTTGTGTTTTGGGGCTAATTTGAAACGAGTAAAAAAATTTTGAGCGATTTTAAAATTTTGAGATGAACAGTTGACATGAAGTTACCACCTTTTTAAAGTTATACATTAGATATTTTCATATCAACTGAGTAATAGAAAATATAGTAGAACATCGGAAGAGAGAGAGTAAGAGAGAGTGAGAGAGCGTGAAAGTGCAGGGATAGCGAGAGAGATCGTCAAAGTGCAAGGATAGCGAGAGAGAGCGAGAAGAGCGAGAGAGAACGAGATAAAGCAAGGATAACGAGAGAGAGAGCGAGAAAGAGCGAGAGAACGCGAAATAGCGAGAGAGAGAGAGAGCGTGAAAGGGCAAGGATAGCGAGAGAGAGCGAGAAAGAGCTAGAGATGAGCGAGAAAGAGCGAGAGAGAGCGTGGAAGAGCAAAGATAACGAGAGAGAGCGAGAAAGAGCGAGAGAGAAAGAGAAAGAGCGAGAAAGCGTGTGAAATAGCAAGGATAACGAGGGAGAGCGAGAAAGAACGAGAGAGAGAGCGAGAAAGAGCGAGAGAGCGAGAAAGAGCGAGGGAGAGCGTGAAAGGGCAAGGATAGCAAGAGACAGAGAGAGAGCGAGAAAGAGCGAGAGAGAACGAAAAAGAGCGAGAGAAACCGTGAAATAGCCAGGATAACGAGGGAGAGCGAGAAAGAGCGAGAGAGAACGAGAAAGCGCGAGAGAGACCGTGAAATAGCCAGGATAACGGGGGAGAACGAGAAAGAATGCGAGAGAGCGAGAAAGAGCGAGCGAGAGCGAGAAAAAGCAAGGATAACGAGAGAGAGCGAGAAAGAGCAAGGGAGAAAGAGAAAGAGCGAGAGAGAGCGTGAAATAGCAAGGATAACGAGGGAGAGCGGAAGAGAACGAGAGAGAGAGCGGGAAAGAGCGAGAAAGAGAGAGGGAGAGCATGAAAGGGCAAGGATAGCGATAGAGCGAGAGAGAACGAGAAAGAGCGAGAGAGAGCGTGAAAGGGTAAGGATAGCGAGAGAGAACAAGAAAGAGCAAGGATAGCGAGAGAGCGAGAAAGAGCGAGAGAGAACGAGAAAGAGCGAGAGAGACCGTGAAATAGCCAGGATAACGAGGGAGAGCGAGAAAGAGCGAGAGAGATCGAGAAAGAGCGAGCGAGAACGAGAAAGAGCAAGGATAACGAGAGAGAGAGCGAGAAAGAGCGAGAGAGAGCGAGAAAGAGCGAGAAAGGCGTGAAAGTGCGGGAAAAAGGACGAACGAGCGAGTAGTCGATAGATCGATAGACGCCGGCGGGCCCGCCTCCAGTGGCCGAAGCGCTGATGTCGCGCCTCTCCCACTCCTGCGGCCGTAGCTCTAGAGATTCGCCTACTTTTCTGTCGCGAGCGCCGACGTCGGAGCTGATTGGCCGGTTTATTGAACTTTTGATCGCCTGTAACGGCGTTAATATGCAAAAGTTGCAAAAACGGCACAGGAACTTTTGTCTTAGAATTTTGCGCTCTACACGACCGTGTTTAGCAAAACATACATTTTCCGAACAGGTTATATAAGAGATAACGAGAAAAGGCCCAAACAAAAGTTGTAAGGCGTGAAATTTTACATAAGAATGACCTGTCACTTTTTTGCATTAGATAAAATTAAGCTTGAGAAAAGCACGCAGAAGTTGCAAACAGCAAGCGGCCGAAGGAGAAGGGAGGCGGGCCTACCGCGCGCGGTTGCGGCGGCATTGTTGTTATATCAGCATGCGCGTGGACTGAGGGTCTTTGCCGCTTGCGAGCCGTTTCTCAGTTTCTAACGATTCTAGCTGGCCCAGGCGCAGCAAAATTTTTAGCTTCTGTCTCCCTTTCTATACCGGCTGTTGCAATTGAACAAAGTAACCATCGTTTTTTATAGATTTTGATTTGTAGAATCTAAATTTCGAGTTTACAATTTATCAAAATGGTAGGAACCTTGATTTAAATGCAATCTTTTGAGATCAGAATAATTTTTTCTTGAAAATTCAGGTAATTTTAAGATTAAAATGTTGCGTTCAACATATACGAAAAACCAATATTCAAAGAGATATAGATTTTTAAAATATTAATCTTCAGTATTAAAGAGATTTTTAAAAATAGTGACAAAATTAAACGTCAAGTAAAAATGATTACACTTACTTATCGTTTACCATCTAAAAAGAGATGTGCATGTTTAATATTACTTTGTATCATAAATAATTATTCACATTAATATATGAGTAAATCTCAGGAACTCTTAACTTTTTGGGAACTCCAATGTTTAAGCGCAGAAAAATGAGTTAACGCTCAAAATGTTTGCCTTAAAAAAAAAAAAAAAAAAAAACAATTATAAATAAGGGTAAAGAATGTAGCTACGTACACAAAATTAAAAAAAAGGTTGACATTCAGTCATTTTTTATGTTGTTCATGTCCTTTTCCAATCAATATATTTATTTAATGGGAACAGGAACACACTTACGATCGTTGCACAATTTGTTTAGCTTTTGTTTTCCAAAATCTTTAATTTGAGCTCTGGTAGGTTGATGTGCTGTGAAAATTAGCCCAAATATAAGATTTTTAATTTTCAAAATTTTTTAAGAAATTTCAGGGGGAAAAAGTTACTGACATTTGTCAATGCGTATTGATTAAATTTTTAAGGGGAAGAACAACAGCTAATATAAAACAGCCTAACTAACAGCCTTATCTATATCTGTATGATGTGCAAAGATATTCCCTAAATATAAGTATTTGTTACTCGTAAAGAAAATTATTTTATAAACGTGAGTGTGCAGCGAACCTCAAGTTTCCTATTTAAAAAATTAGTAATGCCAATGTGTAGCTAAAGCATAATTTGTCTGTCAACTGCTTTAGAAAGAGAAGAAAAACAAGATTTACTCATGTTTTTAATTGACATAATGAACATTTTTTCTACAAGATGCAATAGTTTCTTACAAACATGTATTATTATCATTTATATAAAATAATTTTCTGTTTAAAACCAAGTTATACTTTTAAAACAGAAGTTATCTTTTCAGTCCAAATCTGTCTCTAGATTGAAAAACAATTTTTGTTTCTATGAAGACTCGATTCCTGCTATCTGAAAAGTAATTATTTTTTTCCGCCGAGGATTTTCCTCTCAATATTCGTAATTAATAGAAGATAATAAAAAAATGATCCTTTGGAGAATAGAACGAATTATGAATATTTATGACGAAATTTATTAACTTTTTAATAAATTTCGTCATAATTTATTAATATTTACATTATATGTACCTTAAGTTTTATTAAAAAACAAATGAATCTCAACGATGACAAAGTAGAGAGATATGTAAATTATTTTTACTGTTAGATATATAAAATAGTTCCAGTAATAAAAAACTTGGAAATGCCATACTCCGGGGAGAGAGAATTTTTTTCCGTCACGACCCATACATAATCAGCTGTTTGGGGGTTTTCCGGGGAGTGGATTTGGTTTGTAATTTTTTCACCGGTAGTTTGTATGCTCAGAAAATAATTCCAGCAAAAAAAGATTGGAAATACCAAACCCCGGCAGAGAGAGAATTTTTTTGCCATCACAACCCCTATATAATCAGCTGTTTGGGGGTGTTCCGGGGAGTCGAAGTGGTTCGTAATTTTTTTACGTGTAGTTTGTATGCTGAAAAAGTAATTTCAGCTTTAAAACGTTTGGAAATTTCAAACCCCGCAATGAGATAATTTATTGTCTTAGATCATCTTACGAATTCCGTGTTAGTGGGGGCGGGGGGGGGGGTAGTTTGGAATTGATTTATTTTAATCAATTTTCATGTATTCTTCCATTATTTATAGTATATTATGTCATTCATGAGAAAAAAGTGGTTTTTCTAAAATCGAATTTTCGTTGGATCGCAATGTTGCAAACTTCAAACCCATCTCATGTGTTTCGATGTAAACAATCTTGACGATGTTCTAATAGGCTAAAGACTTGAAGTTGATTTGGAATGTCCAGAAAATTTACATGGTGTATACAAAGATTTACGATTCTGTGCAGAGCATAAGAAGCCGCCAGGCTCCTCACAAGCTAAATTGCTTACAACTGTTGAAACAAAATTGCGATATGTACTTCATTATCGTAACTTAAAGAAAGTTCTTTCAAATGGATTAAAACTAACAAAAATTCACAAAGTAATGAAATTTAATCAAAGACCCTGGCTAAAAGAATATATCGATCTAAATAGTACAATAAAATGAGACAAGGAGCTAAAAATGACTTCGAGAAAAATCTCTACAAATTAATGAACAATGCTGTCTCCGGGAAGACTATGGAAAATGTAAATAAAAGAGTTAATATTAAATGACTGACCAAATGGGAAGGTCGATATGGAGCAGAATCTCTTATTGCACGACCAGAATTCCATAGCCGTACAATCATTGATGAAAACCTTGTTCTCATAGAATTAAAGAAGGCAGAAGTATACATGAATAAGCCAATTTATGTAGGTCTTTATGTATTGGATTTATCAAAGACTTTAGTATATGATTTTCAGGACAACTACGTGCAGAAGCAATTCGAGGATTGCTGCAAACTGTTGTATAGCGATGCTGATAGTTTAATATATGAAATAAATGATGAAGATATATATAAAGTGAGAAAACGTGACATTTCAAATTTAGATACTTCTGACTACCCAGTTGATAACATTTTTGGAATTCCTCAAGTCAGTAAAAAAGTTGTAGGCCTAATGAAAGATGAATGTAATGGCCAAATTATGTCTGAACTTGTTGGATTGCATAGTAAAATGTACAGCATTCGTGTAAATGAACAAGATCATGTTAAAAAAGTTAAAGGTGTTAAAACTGGAGTTGTTGATAGAACCATTACTTTTGATGACTATGTTGATTGTTTATTAAATTTCTCAACACAACACAGAGAGCAGTGTGTAATACAATCTAAAGTACATGTAGTACAAACTGTAAGACAAAAAAAGTTAGCTTTAAGTCCCTACGATGATAAGCGATACTTAATACCCGGGGAAACAGATACTTTACCTTGTGGAAATTATAAAACTATTGAAATTAATGAAGATTGATTGTAAATGTAGGTTTATAAATAAAAGAATTTATCTTATATATACATCACATGTTTATTTATTTAATCTTTAGATATCTGATTTGCTTATCCAACTATTGTGTGAGTTACCAATCCCTAACCATTTAACATAAATTTTATAAATAATTTTTTAACTTGTAGGTAACTGGATTAGTAGTTATGGCTTGCTTATTGTAAAAATTTCTGTTGACCAGTTAGGTGTATAACCTTTCTCAAATACTTGCTTTATCTTGCTTACTCTTACTTTTTCTCCGATTTTAAACTTTGGCTTCTTAATTATTTTTGTTTGTGGAGAAAATTTCGCAAGTACTTCGACCTCATTGGCAAATGTTATATCTTTCGGTTTCATTCCAGTGGTGTGATGTTTGCTGATGACTTCTTTAGCAAATTGGACAAGATATCAAGCAACTTATACATTCCACGCAAGGTGAATTGCATCCACATCTTCTGCTTAAGTGTTCGATTGAAACACTCTTAATTCTATATCGTTGCATGAGACTTCAAAATGTAGCATTCTAAAATTCTTTGCCTCGATCAGTCTGTAAATTTGTTGGTTTACGCCCCTGCTGTAAGATAGACTCCATTGCTGCTGTGACATCACTGCCAGTCATTTGCTTTACTGGAACAGCCCATGCATACTTGGAGAATACATCGATAACACTGAGTATATATCTATAGCCATTGTTTTCTCAAGCATAATGCTGCATCTCCACTAGATCAGCTTGCCATGTTTTATCTAAGCCACGTACAATAAACTTGCGTCGTCGGTAATTTTGACGTGCAGGTGTATGAAGCTCCTTAACTACTTGCTGCTCCATCTTCTTTACTCCAAATTGCATACTCTATTCCTAAAAGTTTTACATCCAACTCACCTCGATCAGTCTCAATTACAATAAGATCTAAATTATCCAAATCTTCTCTTAATTTATCAATAACTCCCTGCAAGCATTTAATTTCCATTTTAATTATACGCTGCAGGGTTTCCAGATTAACAGCGTCGCCTGATTGGATAGGCTCGGTAACGTTACATAACCTCTTGCTGCCAATGTCGTATTGTATGTCAGAAGTTACTTTGAAGCCAGCACTCGGAGAACCACGACTACCTCCAGCACGTTCGAGATTACGTCTGAATACAACGACACTCATGTTGCACTCATGTAGGAGCTCAGGCGTAATAATTTCAGATAGTCTCTGAATTCGTATTCGAAAACGTGCTATCTGTTCTCATGCTCCGTGACGTGCAGCTCGACTGACATAGGATCACACATGCATTACGTAAATAACTGGTTTAGCATCAAAGTGAACTCTCTTCGAAGACATCTTAATGTATGTAACCTGCTTCTTTCAGTTCTTCAATGATTGAATGAATCTCATTTGTGTGGCTCTGATAACCTGCTTCCAGTTCAGCCAAGAGTAAGCGAAGACAATCAACTAATTCATTAGGATCATCCCAGTATACATAATCCATATGCATATCTTTTCTTGTAATCTTATATTTAGGTAAGAGGCCTGAGCCTTCAATAAGTTTTCTCTTTGGTGATTTATTGAAGTAGGGAGCTATATGATCTTTATATTTTTTACTAGTAGACTTACGTAGAGGTTCTGCTTCACTATAATTCTTCCTAAAAGCATTCGTCACTTCTACGATTTTTCGATAATTTTGTATATCATTCGAACTTATATGCATCAAATCTGGTTGCTTCTGAAAGAGCAATTGAAGTAGACCAGCTGTTTTTGGATACTTCACATTTTGTACATTTACATAATCTTTTGTAAAATGTATCGTTGAATTGCCAAGTTTTAACCTGTCATCCTCTGTTCGTACTCCATATGTATTGTCAAGCGATTTGGCACGTTTTTGAAAAGTCTGTAAATAAGCTTGCTTAAATGATTCTGTTTCGTCTTGTGTAACTGCTTGTGGTTGCTCATCATCATCCATATTACTTTCAGCCGTTTCAAAGGATGTATCTACTGCTCTAGACTTTACAGTTTCGACAAGATCGCTTCGCTGCTCTTCCTCACTTGAATTTTGTTCTGCAACAACTGATTGCTCTTTTGGTTTTATTTTAATTACTTTTTCCTTCTTTGTTGGTGAAGCATCAACGAGTTTTTCAAGTGGACTTACAATAGGTTTAAATGATTCGCCCAACACCTTTTCTACATCTGTTTTATCTCGCTCAATTGCTCGTATTTCCGCTTAATTGCTTCTCTCGATTTTACAATTTGATTGAGAACGTTTTCTTCTTGCTTGAGGTGTGTCATATCGTCTGATGAACAATTGAAATCATACTACTCGGTTTTGCTTCGGGACAGCTATATTTATAAGAAATTGATCGAACCCCTTTCTATATCGACCACTATCAATTACCCTCTCTTTGTCGATAACAAGGAATCCAATACTTATCATTATTCCAGCAACTTGAATACACATCTCTAAATTGAGCATATGACATATCTGTGTTTACATGATGTTCATATACATGCTTTAAATTCATATCATCTTGTCGAAATAATACTAATAAATTAACATTATCTCGTATTAGATGCTTTGGAATGTGAGCATAAGATTGACATAGATAGAAGCAGTCCACATTCTTATGACGCCCCATACAAAAGAAATTTTTAATGTTTTCTTGTTTTTTACATGCTACATGAAATATGGTAATTGAATTTGGCAGTACATCTTCTGTTGATATTACTTCATCATGATCCTTGAATGGGAAATACTTAATTCCATTTATAGGCTTCAAGAGAAGCTTGAGAAATTTGTATTTGGGCTGTTCCAGTGGTTTTGAGTAAACATACATTTTCAAATTTTAATCCACTGGGATGAGTAATGAGTGAAAGTAGAGCGTTTGTTTTGCCACAGTTTGATGGACCACAAAATATAGCTCTAATATTATTGGGAAGCAGGTCGCCATGACGTCTTTTTGAGTTTTGTTGGGTTATTAATTTATCAAAATTCACAACAGGGAGTTGTGTTGCTCTTCGAACTCCATGCTTTGACGTCTCAAAGAAAACTGGCATTGAGTGCATATATACAGCATACTTATACACATTTCAAGTTAGTATGTATTTATCCTCCGAGGAGTTAACATCATGATTGAGTATAAGCAGCGTAAACGCAATAGGCGTAAAGGTCGAGGCTTAGTCAATACACTCATCAATAAGCTTCCATTTGAATTGCATTGCCTGGCTATCAATATTGTGGTCCAGGGACTAAACTTGCATAGAGTGCTCGAGGTGACCCTGGAATTAATCCTTTAGACCAAGCTTGTAAAGAACACGACATTGCCTACTCACGGAATCGAGACAGCGTTGAGGCTAGAAACACTGTTGATAGGGTATTGGTAGATAAAGCCTGGAAACGTGTTTTTGCTAAAGACGCAAGTATTGGTGAGAAGGCAGCGGCTTATTCTGTGACAAACTCTATGAAGTTAAAAT
Source organism: Torymus aiolomorphi (assembly GCA_036365515.1). NCBI lineage: Eukaryota > Metazoa > Arthropoda > Insecta > Hymenoptera > Torymidae > Torymus > Torymus aiolomorphi. Next base: position 135,605,563 of record CM070875.1, on the reverse strand, counting down.
CAAAATTCAGCATGGGGTTGAAAAAGAAGTCAACCACTACACTGGCTAAAGTAGTCAAAGCAGCCTCAAAACCAGCCATCTTTAGTAACGATTCGCGCAAGGTTATTCAAGCTGCAATGAAAAGTGCTCGAGATGCTGTGAAGAAGGCTGGTGGTAAAGAGAAAGTACACATTCCTCGTGTACTACCAGTTCCACGAAAAATCGGAGGATTCCTGCCTTTTCTGATTCCATTATTTGCTAGTCTAAGTGCAACTGTTGCACTGGCAGGTAGTGCTGCTGGTATAGCTAAAGCAGTAAATAATACAAAAGCTGCTAATCGGCAACTTGAAGAAAGTCAAAGATATGACAGTGTGATGGAAGCTATTGCTCTGGGTAAAGGTCTATACCTTAAACCACATAAAATAGGCTATGGCATCTATCGAAAACCCTATAGTGGTAAAAAAAACTTCGATGTAAAATTACCTCACAGAGCACTGACTGACGCTGACTTGATAAAGTACACTCATATTATACGAATTCCATACTTTCGAGGTATATTTATGCAAAATACATTACCAAAGATTCCACATTACCACAAGTCAGCGATCGTTAATCTTGATAATGAAAGAGGACCTGGTACACATTGGATAGCCTATCGGAAACGAGGCAATAACGTTGTGTACTTTGATAGTTCTTTGACCTTCAACCACCTTTAGGACTTCTGAATTACCTGGATGTTAGCCTCGTAAAGCATAATCATGATAGATATCAAGATTTCAACTCGTACAATTGTGGGCATCTCTGTTTAAAGTTTCTGAGTAAGGCCATATAAAACGACGTAAATGTTATACATAGTCAGTATTAATTATGCAGTCATGGGTGAATCGTTGATGCTAATGTAGGGACTGCGATCTTCTCTCTCTCTCTCTCTAACGAAGAGAGTGGGGGGAGCGGCCATGTTGCGGTCGGCGAGAAGTGGCCTGCGCGTCGCAGTCGTTGCTCGAGTTTACGAGTGTGCGGACGTCCGTCCGCTCTGTACACCTCCTAAGTACAATAAAGTCTCCTCGTTATTGTTACTCCCGACTCTTCATTACTCTCTCGTTCTCCCCTTCCTATTCCTAGAACGGGACAAGACGTGGGGCATCTAAAACCCCACATTGGTGACCCCGACTACGCTGAAGAGGAGGTCTGCAGACGTGAGCCTGCTTTGTGGCGTTCTCGTCACCGCGGTCGCCTTCGGCGCACCGTCCTCTCCACTACCTCTTACGTGACTCTCGAGTCCGTAAGGGTAGTCATCTTCGGCAGTTAGCCGTGCAGGCATTCGCCTCTGGCTGTCGAATTACGTCATGTGCTTGCTGGCACGCCGGCGCACACGCGTAATCTCAAAAGTTTATTCGGTCAACTTACGTCGTGTGCGTGCTGGCACGCCGGCGCACACGCGTAATTGTTCAAACCGCTCATCCACAAGGACTGCTCTGCAATCATCGTTCCTCGTCGAGTCTTCTCCCAGGCATCGCAGCTTTCTTCGGCAGATCTTCAGATGCGTACTTGCGTTAAGCCACCGTCACCGACGCCTTCAAACGCACCTGTCGAGCTACACTAGGAAGTGCACCGCTCTCGTCACGCTTTGAAGCTGATCTCCAGGTGCGGCCTTGCGTGAAGCCACCGTCACCGGCGCCTTTTCACCGCACCCGTCGAGCAACGTGTAAGGAGCGGACTCACGACTGCTGCGCCTCGTCGAGTTCTCTCCGAGGTCGCATCAGCAGTCATCTTCGACGTCATCTTCAAGAAAACTTCATTGCGTCAAGGTACGCGTGCGGTGAAAGCATGCGAGCGATAAATTTGCGTGTTTAGCGGCGTAACGTAATTACTGCGCATCAATTATTAATTTTTTCTCGTGCGTGATTTCCGAGAAGTGTTTACGTTCTATCGGCCTTCCGGGAACTGTCATCGCGCGGCGCGTGCCTTCTCGCGAGATTTTCAATTCGTGGAATTCGCGCGCAACGGACACGCGTTCTAGGAATTTGTCGGCCATCTCAACGGACATCTTGACTTTCGCGTGTTATTGTATTCTCAAGCCCGCTCTCGCACAAGGTGACACGAAAAACTTTTTAGTATTTTTGAGTCACGTGTATTATATTTTTTCAATTTCATCAAATTTATGCGTTGCCTAGTCACATGCTTTAATAAAATTCTTTAAAAAAAGAAATTTTTTTTAAGCGGGAAGTGATCTCTCAGCTTTCACACGATTTACTGAAATTTCGATACTTAATTTTTAAATTTTAGATTAGGTTAGCCTTAAAAATCATTGTTTGTACCTGCAAGTACTAACTAGGTAGCTTGTGATACGCAGCGGCGTAAGGTAGCCTCATCTGAGGATTAGGATTACCTCTATTCTCTACGTGTACTCTCGAGTTCCGTAGGGATAGTTATTTGCGCATTCGGCTTTAGTATCGCGTACATTCTTGTTTATCAAGATGCCGGACAACACAGAGATCACCGTCGAGTCTCTTCAGCAGCAGCTGCAAGAGCTTAGGCGACAGTTCTCGGGTCTTAATACTCATCCGGCGACCGCATCTGTCAACTGCATCGAAGCCACGCGTATGCCGAAAATCCCGCCGTTCATTCAAACTGACCCCGAGCTATGGTTTATGCAGGCAGAGGCCGCGTTCCGCCATTCACAGATCACGGTAGATAGTACCAAAGTTGATTATCTCTGCTTATCATTAGGCTCTGTGGGCATGTCGGCTATTAGGGACTTACTGAAAACAAATCTCACTCCTCCGGATCACTATAAATTAGTAAAAGAGAGTCTTATCGCGACCTTTGCCAGCTCGGCAGAGCATAACATGTGAAAATTATTAAGGGGAAGTGCTGACCGACGGTAAGTCCACGAGAATTCTTCAGAGGCTTCGCGCCCTCAATCAAGGTTCGCGTGACGATAAAATCATCCAGACTATCTTTCTTGACCAACCTCCACCACATCACCGTTCGATCCTTGTTGCTACTGGTGTCACTGACCTCAACAAGCTAGCTGAAGCAGCTGACACAATGGCTGAAACTTCTGGCACTGCTGATGCCCAAATTCATGCTGTCTCTTCAAATCAGTCGTCCCCAGCTACACTGGAAGCCCTGCTTAAGCGCTTCGATCGCCTCGAGCGGAAGGTTGACGTGTTGTCCAAAAAATCAGCTGGTGGCCGGGATTCTTCCAATGACTCCACAGGCTCTCAATCTAGAGGTAGGGCTTGGCGTCCCCGCTCCTCCAGTCGCGATTCTTCGGGCTTATGCCTCGCTCATCGGAAATATCCAAACAATCCGCTGCCGTGCCGTGAATGGTGTTCCAAATATGCTGAGTGGCAAGCAAAAAACCCTCAGCAAAAAAACTAACTCAACCTTCTCTTGAGGAGATGTCTTCAGAAGGTACTCGTTTATCTAAACGTCTTCATGTACGTGATTGCATCTCGGGCAGGTCGTTCCTTATCGATACTGGTGCGGACATTTCGCTCGTTCCAGCAAATCCTAAGGCATGCGGCAAGCCCAGCTCCTTTAAGCTATTCGCGGCGAACAACTCTTTGATAAGTACCTATGGCAAATCGATGCTCACGCTTAATCTGGGCATTCGACACCCCATTCGCTGGAGCTTTTGCATCGCGGATGTTCCTCATCCCATTATAGGTGCCGATCTCTTATCCCATTATGGCCTTCTTGTTGACCTCAAAAGAAGTCGTCTAGTTGACTCTTGTACTAATATCTATACTCTAGCAGTTGTAAAAGATGTTTCGGTCGACTCTGTTTTTGCAGTCGTTCCCGGTTCAGAGTGTGCTAAGATTCTCGCTGATTTTCAGGAGATCACGGGCGTTTCCAAACCCACAGTCCCTAGAAATAGCGATGTCTTTCATCATATCTTAACCACTGGCCCCCAGTCTCGGAGCGTCCTCGTAGACTCGCTCCAGACAAACTAAAACCGGCGAAAGCCGAATTTGATGCTTGGATTGAGACTGGAATTTGCCGCCTCTCCAGCAGCCCTTAGACAAGCCCCCTCCATATGGAGTTGAAAAAGGATAATTCTTGGAGACCGTGGTGATTATAGGCGCTTAAATGCCGCCACGGTCCCAGATAAATATCCGACTGCTCATATCCATGACTGCACAAATAACCTTCATGGTAAAAAAGTTTTTTCGGCGCTTGATCTCCACCAAGCGTTCAATCAGACATACCGAAAATGGCCATCATAACCCCTTTCGGCTTTTTCGAGTTCATGTATATGACCTTTGGGCTTCGCAACGCTAGTCAAACCTTTCAGCGCTACATTAATAGCGCGCTAGGTGATCTCGATTTCGTATACCTCTATATCGATGATATCGTCATCGCTTCATCTTCTCTTGGAGAGCATTACGCTCATCTTCGCACGGTCTTCGAACGACTCAAGAAGTTTCATCTTCGCCTTAATGTCGAAAAATGTACCTTTGCAGTTGAAGAAGTTGAGTTTTTAGGTTATCTGGTGAATGGTGAAGGCGTTCGCCCCATTCCCAGTAGGGTCGAAGCTATTTTAAACTTCTCCAAACCTCAAACAATAGCGGAACTTCGTAGGTTTGTCGGCACCGTAAATTTTTACCGCCGTAACATGCCTCGTGCTGCGACTTTTCAAGCCCCTCTTAATGTTCTTTTTAGCGATTCTCGCAAAAATGACAAACGTCCCGTTCCGTGGACGCCTGAAGTTGAAGAGGCTTTTGTACGTGTAAAGGAGGAGTTGTCGGCAGCAGCTCTGCTTGTTCACCCCCGCATTGGTGCGGAAATATGCATCGTTTCTGATGCCTCCGATTCTGGAATGGGTGCTGCCCTTGAACAGCTTTCCCTCACCGGAATTTGGGAACCTCTGGCTTTCTTTTCGAAGAAGTTCTCCCCTTCACAGCGGAAGTACAGTGCATATGACCGTGAGCTCACGGCCATATACGAAGCTGTTAAATACTTCTCGTTTCTTGTTGAAGGTAGAGACTTCAAGATCTTGACCGATCATAAACCTCTTATTTATGCTTTCATGCAAAAATCTGATAAGGCCTCACCGCGACAAATGCGTCAGTTGCGCCTTATCGCTCAATATACTATACAAATCGAATACATTAAAGGTGCAGATAATACGGTAGCAGACTCCCTTTTTCGCATCGAGTCCATCAGACTGCCTGTAGAAATTGACCTCAATGATTTAGCCGCGAAGCAAGAAGCTGACGAACAGCTCAAGGCTATTCACGAGCCCCCGGATTATCCGTTATCGTTGAAACGTATCCAATGGGGTCCTGCACATACTACCATATACTGCGAAATCATTGGTTAAGCCATTCGTCCTTACATCCCTGAGTCGCTCCGTGAGTTGGTGTTTAATCTTTTTCACAAGCCCGCTTATACGGCAACGCTATGTATGGCTCAATATGCACCGTGATATTCCGCGAATGTGTAAAAACTGTTTAGACTGCCAACAGTCAAAAATCTCCCGCCATGTAAAACGTGTACCTGATAAATTCGTCGCTCCCGATGGTCGTTTCGACAATGTTTACATTGATCTAGTTGGTCTCCTCCCTAATCGCAATGGTTTCGAGTATATTCTCACCATGATCGATCGCTTTTCGCGCTGGATTGAAACGGTTCCGCTACGCGAAATGTCAGCGCAGACAGTTGCCAGAGCGTTTTACGACACCTGAGTCTCGCGCTATGGTCCTCCAAAGTTCATCACTTCCGATCAGGGTTCGCAATTCAAATCGCGCTTATTCACGGCTCTTTTGTCCCTAATAGGTTGCGAGCGTATCCGCACAACTGCGTATCACCCGGCGGCGAATGGCCTCATCGAGCGTTGGCACCGTACTTTTAAGGCGGTGATTATGTGTCACGTAGACAAGGACTGGACCCGTACGCTTAGTACAGTATTATTAGGATTACATTGTCATCTTCGTCAGGACACGAATGCATCTCCTGCGGAGTTTGTGTTTGGCACTACCTTGCGTCTTACAGGTGAGTTTTTCCTCCCTGAAGACTTCACGCTTGATCCAAATTTTTTTATTGAGGAATTTCGCGAATTTATGCGTCAAGTCTGTCCAGTCCCGGTCGCACACAACTATAAGAAGCGTGCGTTTTACTTCAAAGATTTATACACTTGTTCTCATGTATTCATGCGCAATATGGCCAAGAAGTCTTTAGAAAGGCCCTATACTGGCCCATACAAAGTATTAAAACGTCCCTCCGATCGCGTTTTCGACATAGAAGTCAACGGCGCGTCACGCAGTGTGTCCGTTGAACTTCTTAAACCTGCGTACATGATCTCTGATAGTCTTCCCGATGTGCCTTCCGGCGGTGATTTAACAGGCAATCAGCCCACCACTGTAGATCAACCAGTATTGAAGACTTACGCCAGGAAGAAAGTATCCTTTGCTCCTGCGACTAAAGCGTAATGTAACTGTGATTACCTAGTTGTGAGTGCTATCGAGCACAGTATAATTATTTATATTTATCTTCATATTTATGTACTTCGTTGGCACTCGGGGGGGAGTGTATAGGGACTGCGATCTTCTCTAACAAAGAGAGTTGGGGGAGCGGCCATGTTGCGGTCGGCGAGAAGCGGCCTGCGCGCCGCAGTCGTTGCTCGAGTTTACGAGTGTGCGGACATCCGTCCGCTCTGTACACCTCCTAAGTACAATAAAGTCTCCTCGTTATTGTTACTCCAGACTTTTCATTTCTCTCTCCTTCTCCCCTTCCCATTCCTAGAACGGGAGAAAACGTGGCGCATCCAAACCCCACACTAAGTTTATCCGAAGTGTCATCTATACTAGAAGCTCAATACTTTCCACCGATTGAACTCTTGGCAAATAAAAGACACGTTGTAGGATTGATTGAACTTTTAACCTTCAATTTAATTTGATATCGGCAATAACAAGTTTTATGTGGGAAAAGAAATAGTGACATTGCTGACAGGTAGCTGGGAGATTGAAGATATTGAGCGTCATCTACAGGAAATACTTACTCCTAAAGGCATAGTACTCAAAAGAAGTCTATACCAGATACGGGTAATGGATTCACTCCAGGTTGTAGAATATGACTTCTTACATATAAAAATGAAAGGCCGCACAATTCCAGACCCTAACGCATTCATCATTTTTAGTTATAAGAGATTGAATTTTTTAAAACTTAAGTGATTTTTTCACCGCAAATAACTCATTTGGTGGCTAAACCTTGCTTTCATGCCTGTAAACAAACCACAAAGCATTTTAATTTTTTTAAATATCACATATTTTAGTAAAATATGTTACAATTTTTAACAAAAATATTCATTGGTATATTATATTATTTTATATTACCTTATTCAATAAATAAAATGCAATTTATGCCAATATTTCGGTTTTAATCAGAATGAAACCAATTGTCGACTAGGAAGCATGGTTTATTGATTAAACTTATTCAATTTGAAGTCCAATGTGAAGAATATTTCAGAATTATATTCATCAATTAGTTCTTAATATCCAAAATTCCATTAGAAATAATTTATGCGATAGCTTCATGTTTTGATTTTGGCATAACGAGCTGAACTCTTGACTATCTTCTGAATCCTGAAACTTTACAAAAAGACACAAAGTATCATTCTTTACACAATGAAACCCTGTAAAAAAAAAAAAATTATACATATCTGATGGAGAATATTTATAAAGTTCTCTTAAGCTGTTCTTTTCAAGTTAGTCATATGCTTGAATCTCGCAGATCTTACACACACACACACACTGAAAACTTTTTTCCTTTTTGCTAGTCTTTTAGCTGTTAAAAAATTATCTGTAAAACACAAAACAATTAGTCACAAATAAAAAGCGTCAACTGTCACCGATTACGAAATAAAGGTTTTTATTGTCTGCTGTTATTATGTTCTGAAGGGGTAGTCTAATCGATTCGACTATAGTCAATGAAAGAATCCATAGTGTATAATTCAATTAAAAGTGTAGAGATGGCAACACTTGAACGTCAACTGTGGATTCCAGTGTAAAGAAGGTTGGTATACTTATAGTAGGTTATGTGGATTATACCCTATGCTTCATCAAAACATATGATAATATGATTTGTTGACATTCTGTGTTTCATTTGTTATAATTTTAAAATGAAAAAAATTATATTTGTTATTAAATTATGGGCAATTTGATGATTATGAAGTAAGTCATATTATTATATTATTTTTTATGTTGATGTAAAATAATTTTTTGTTTGTTGATTTAAATGTATAAATACAATAATTCAAAAAATTTCTGCCTAGCAAATCAGAAAAAATTTGTTACATGATTAAAAATATCTAATTTCCAATATTAATCTAATTTTTATCTATTTGAAATAAAAGGTGTAAGACGGTTGGTTTACGAGTCACTTTATTGTCGATTAATTAGACAATGTTTCGGTGGCTGGTTTGCCACCCTCATCAGGTCTATAAATGTTAATAACATTGTAGACAATATGGACAATATCTTATAAAAATTATAAAAATATGTAACAAGATTGTAATACCTTCAATCGTCAATAATTACAATTCATAATTTCTCTTTGGGTTCGTCAAGTAACCGTTACAACTATAATTTTAGAAAAAATATTATTAATACAGATTGTTGCACAGAAATTGAAAAGATTGTCAAGAAAAGTATAATGATCTTACCTCATGAAGATTTTTTCTTTAAATTTAAAAACAAACCAGTCAGAATAAAGTAAAAAAGTTAAAAACATTATAAAAAGTGTATAAGGACAACGGACAATAATAAATTAACAATAAGTGTATATGAACAGAAAAAAATAAATTAAAGATAACGGACAAAATAGATTAACAGAAATTAGACGTTTGAGTACACGTCTTATCACAGAATATTGTACTGAATAGTTATACTATATTTAAATTCTATTTAAGGAGAAGCGATATCTACAATTTTAATCAGGTACTATAATGATCTAAGTTGTTAATCGTATTCACGATTTTACTCCCCATTGCAGAAATGATGATAATGTTTTTAGTCAATTCTGACTAGATCCGTTGGGAGCGAGGAAGAAATTAAATCTCCCATGATGTTTAAAGTTTGCGACGTTTCGTCGACGGATTTGTCGACCTCTTCAGGCTTGTTTATCTCGCAGAGATTCGTCAAAAGATGTACATCTTTTCAATGAATTGACAGCGGTTTTTCTATTGTTGGTGCAAATGTTTCTGAAACGTCTTGGAGACAAATAATAAGGACTTTGGGGAGTAGTTTTCCAGAGGCAGTCACAGAATATTGCACAGTATAAAGAGTGAGTGATCTTGTTCAAATCACCAAGATACAGTTCAACTCTTTTTTCTCCAGTGTATTCAAGTGTTCGTAGTACATTTACCCTGTACTCACAGCCCATTTGATCAGTATTGATGACTAAATCTAAATTAGTAGAGGATGTTACACTCCTAATTTTAGCTTGAAATTCTGCGGTAGTACGTTCAATTTCTTTAAATGATCTACGCTCTGTCTGCTATATTTAGTTACTCTTCTCTGGCTTATGCGGAATTCCTTTTAAAAGTGATTTATACAAGCAGCAGCAGCTGTAAACTTAAGTGACATGACAGGAAATTGCATGGCTCCCTGTAGAGCTCATGTTCGGAGATCTTCTGTTTCTAAATGCTCTTTTCTTTCTCGAGCTTTCACAAACCTATCATATAATGGCTTGCATTTGATCGTACCACGTACCACCATTGATAATTTCTCTTTTCCATATTGACAGCGCATCTAGTCTAGGTACGAATTTACCTCCATGGATTTTCATCGTGCTGTAACTCCAATTCGGGTGCTCTCTTTTGGCACAATATCTTTTATCCCAATCGACGAGTTCGTAACGACGCCGCGCGGATCGAGCGCTACACGTGTCGGCAGATTGCAAGTCTGCCTACGTGACACTTTTCACAAGTTTAATGTTTTCTATATGCTCAGTTAATACCTCAGCTAACTCTTTTCCCAAATTTTGAGCATAATCAAACACTGACTCACTTGGTTCGCAATTAATAAAGCCTTTGGCTTTCAATATTTCAAAACTAACAAAAACACTATCAGATATAAATCCCTTAAAAATTTCAAAATTGAAAATCTCTTTCTCTTACATTTTAAAAAAACTTGATCAAATAAAAAAATTAAGATTTATTCAGGATGCTAATGGCCTAGTTTCTACCAATCTGAGGTGTTAAAGGTTGTTAAATAAAACACCAGTTTTTATTCCTCGATGTTTCGGACATTTATTTCATGTCCCTCTTCAGGAGTATCTTAGTATTACAAAATTAAAAAATTAAAAAAAAATTTTTTTATATAACAATTATTTTAACTTCAGGCTAAACAATAACAGTAGGAACTTACATTTATCTAGAGTCAAAACTTATTTGCGGGAGAACAATCCGCTCGTCAATAGCGTTATAACGAAAGAGTTCGGCTTTATATAGTGAGACTGCATTAGTATGTGCGTATATGTATGTACATTATTCGACCGCTCTGACAATGTAAGTATGAGGCAGGGCAGGTAGCTGGGTTGTGGACGTAGAGGTGCCCGCAAATAAAGCACCGTCTCGGTTGTCGTGGTTCTCCGGGCAGACGCCGGCCAGAAGAAAGGGACCTCGGGGGCCCGGTAGATACCGCAGGAGCGGGTACCTGTTCTTGAGGGCAACCCCTCGAGGGCGTTCTCATCGACTTACTCCTCTGGCGGCTCTTCGGTCTGCTCTGACGGGACTCCTTTACGGGTGTTATTACCCTACCAGGGGCAGGCCTCCTCCTACCCCTGACTGCCTCCTCTTCTTCTGCCCTGGCCCTTGCGAGTTCGGCCTGGACCCGGGCCATCTCTTTTTCCTTGGCCTCGCGGAGGCGTCGAGCTTTCTCCAAGGCTTCGCGAGTGTCGCGAGCCTCGTGAGCCTTACTCTCGCTTCGCTGTCGGCGAAACTCGACTGCCGCCGTGAGCTCTTCTTTGCGGCCCAGAACCAGGTTAAGCCAATTTTCGGAGTGGACCCTCGCCCCTTCATAATCGTGGAAGTTATCCCACTCCTTCATGATTGGCCTCTTCCTTTTCTCTAGCCAACTGGGATAGCTCTCGAGATGCTACCAAGTTGGCTTCGAGTTTCATCCAAGCGACCGACATAGGGGAGCGACCTGACAACTCACACGACTCGCTATTCTTCGCAGGCTCCTCTACCTGTGGAGTATCGTGGGCGAGGCTCTCCTCACTGGCCCAACTCTTCCGTTTTTCCGACTCCACAGTCTCCACTACCTGTGGAGCCGACGACTCCTCTTCAATCTCGCTACTCTTGCTAAGTACCAGAGTAGCAACATCTGTCTCGGTCTTTGGCCGACGCAGGATCGACCGTGTTGGTGATGGAACTACTGGCTCCCCTGCCGGTAGTTCCTCAATAGTTAAGGAGGATCCCTCCACGACTCCTCCTAAAATGGCAGGTATTCCGGCACCTAGTATTATCCGGCCAGGTGTCGGAGGCATCAGCTGCACCTGTGCCAGCAGCTGGCCTACCAGCTCGAGGAGCTGCTGCTGGTTCAGTTGTCCAAGACTCATCCTGTGGACAGAGGAGAAGATAGCGTTTATTCTCGGGAACCGTAGTTCGGATTCGCGCGTGTTCTCCGGGGGGACGTCGAGATGGGGTCGCAGGTTAGTACGCGATTCCGCGAACCTTTCGGTCGGCCACGAGGTCGTTTTGGGGGCTCGCTCGCAACAGGAACGGGGTTGGTCGGTGCAGGAGAAGTTTCGCCTGGCCTTCTCGTGACTATCGCAGTCTTTCTCGGCCTACCTCTCCCGCGAGCTTGCGTTGTCACGCCAACCTCGTCCTGATCTTGCCCAGTGCGCTGGAGCTGGATTCTCGCAAGTGGCGGGTCGCTCTTCGCCGTTTCTTCTTCTTTCCCCGATGGTCGGGCAACGTCATCCTCTCCTTCAGTTAAATCGCTATTGGGCGTTTCCTCGTTATCCTCGGGCTCTTTTCCTGCGAAGTATGGCTTCAAGTGTTCTGCATGGACCAGATCTTCAATATCTCCTTCTTGATCCACCAGTTTATACGTATTGGGCCCTTTCTTCTCTAAAATCTCATAAGGGCCAACATATTTCGGTGCCAACTTCGCCATCACTCCTTGAGCTGCCGAGGATAACACGCGATTTTTCTTCCACACGCGATCTCCGATCTCGAACTGCGGTTCTCTCCGCCTGGCATCATATATCTCAGCATGCCTCTCTTGTTCTTCTCTTGAACGGTGACCAGCATCATCTAGTATATTGCTGAGATTTTTCATCCTTTCTAAACAGGCGTCTTCGTCCTCTTGAACAGCAGTCTCTTCTACTACCTGATCTTGCTCCCTCCTCTTAGTCCCGTGAGGCACTGGCTCTCTGCCATAATTTAACATGGCTGGCGACTTACCCGTGGCGCTATGGGGTGCATTATTTAGCGCGAACACTAGTTCATTTAGCTTCTCATCCCAAGTATTATGGTTTCCCTCCACAAATGCCATAATACTGGTCTTAAGGGTTCTATTAACTCTTTCCACCGGATTCGCTTGAGGGTGGTAAGGTGGAGTATGAGAGTGGTGAACCCCTATCTCGTCTAGATATTGGTCTATTATCCTGTTTTTAAATTCGGTTCCGTTATCGGAAAGGAAGACCTCGGGTGCGCCATATCGTAAAACTATTCTATTCTTCAACTCTTTTCGAATAGTCTTACCGTGGCTTTCCGGATGGGAATACACTCTACCCATCGAGTAAATAAATCCTGAAAGACCAAGATATACTCAAATCTAGCCTTGCTCCGGATAAAAGGACCCGTTATATCCGCCGTGACGACTTTCCAAGGCTTATGAATAACTCGCCGCCCCATCAATCCAAGGGGTGGCCTCTGTTCTACCTTGCACTGCTGACATATCAAACACGTTCTCACATGTTCTTTTACTGACTGGTAATATCTTGGCCAGTAGTAATATCGAGCTACTCTCGCGAAGGTCTTCTCCCTTCCGAGATGTCCAGCAGTAGGGTCATCGTGACATTCCGAGAGTACTGTCTTCCTTTCCTCGCTAGGAACTACAAGTTTCCATGCATCGTCGTCCACGCCTAAATTCTCTTCGATATCTTGATTTGGACGGTACATGTAGAGCTGGCCGCCTAATACTTTCCACCTAGGATAAGTATTAGGTTCTTCTAATACCTTTTTCTGCCAGCCGAGGTACCACTCGTCTTTCGTGGTTACTGCCCACGAGACGGCGCCTACGACTGGTTGTTCTTCGTCCTCGTCTTCTTCATACATTCTCAATAATGCATCCGGCAACAGTTGAGACTCCCTTTGCGATGCTCAACTTCAAAGTTGTGCATCTGCAGCCTAAGTGACCATCTTGCTAGTCTACCTGTCGGGCTACGCAGTGATCGAATCCAACGCAAGCTGCTATGGTCGATCACTACGAAAAAATTATATCCCTCTACGTATACCCGAAAGTTCTCGATAGCCCATAACACAGCAAGACACTCTCATTCTGTTACTGAGTAATTTCGCTCAGCTTTAGAGAGCGAACGGCTCGCGAACTCCAAGACTCGCTCTTGGCCATCTATCACCTGGAACAACACTGCTCCCAAACCAGAGTCACTTGCGTCAGTTTGTATTACAAAGCGCGAAGCGAAATCCGGACGGTGTAGGACCGGAGCTGAGGCTATGAGTGCCTTGATGTGGTCGAAGGCTTGTTGTTGTTCCTCTTCCCACAGGTACCTGAAGTTTTTCTCCGTTAGGCGTGTGAGAGGGTCGGCGATCGTGGCGAAGTCGGGAAGAAACTTCTGATACCGCGATGCCATACCGAGGAATCGCCTTAACTGTTTTAGGTTCTTAGGCGCAGGGTATTGCATAACCGGAGCTATCTTATCTGGGTCTGGTCTAAACCCATCTCGGTTGATAAGAACACCAAGATATTTTACCTCAGATCTACCGAATACGCTCTTCTCTCGGCTGATCGTGAGGCCTTCCTCATTGATTCTTGGCAATACGCGTTCTAACATCGCTAGATGCTCTTCAAAAGTTTCTGTTACGATGATGATGTTATCTAAATAAGAGAACGCGTATGGCTCTAGTTCGGGCCCTATGACTCTGTCAATCATGCGCTGAAAGGTGGCTCCGGCGTTTGACAACCCGTATGGCATTCTTTTAAACTGAAATAAGCCAAGACCGGGTATTGAGAATGCCGTAATCTCCCGCGATTCTTCTTTTAATGGGATTTGATGGTACGCGCTGCTTAGATCCAAGGTAGATATATAGCGGGCAGCTTGGAGCTTCCGCAGGATCTGATCCATATTCGGCAGCGGATACGCATCTCCCTTCGCGACGGCATTTACCTTTCTCATGTCAATCACCATACGATGTTTATCGCCAGCTTTCGGCACCATGAAAGCAGGACTGGCCCAGGGGCTCGACGAAGGCTCAATCAATCCGGCTGCTAGCATCTCTCGCACTTGTCGATGCATTTCTTTTTCCAATTTTCGAGAAATAGGAAATTGTTTCTGCCGGATTGGTCGAGTATTGCCAACGTCTATCTCATGCTCGGTCAGGTTTGTACACCCGAGTGGAGCATCTGCAGGAGGCAATGCTCTATTCAAAAGAGCTTGTAAACGCTTGTGTTCTTCCAACGTTATATCGGCTAAACTAGCTGAAGAAGCTTCCATCGTGTCGATGGAGGCGATCCTGATCTGTGTTGGATCATTTGGATCTGACGAAGAGATACAGGCGAATTCCAGTCCTACACTCTGACCAGATTTTCCCACTATCAACCTGTTCTCTACGGGGTCGTGCGTTGTCTCAAATGCGCGGACGAAATTGGAACCGACATAACAGTCAACTTCCAGTTCTGGTATTATTGAAACCTGTATGTCTCGTTTGACCCCGCCCAACTCGAACGGGAGTTTCACATGTCCCGTTACGCGGATCAGGTTGTTGCCAGCACCTCTGGCGCCTGCTCCCATAGCTGGCCGGAACATACATCCGCATTCGGTAGCTAGTTGCAGTCCTAACGATCCCATCACCGTTCTCGAGGCTCCAGTATCGTATAGTACCCTAATGCGGAACCCTCCGATCTCCACCTGTACCCACCAACGCAGCTCGTCGGGTTGTGCAGGAATTTGATTGGAGCTAGGTTCTAGCTCCTTCATGGAGTCGTTCCGTTGTCCGACTTTCTCTTCGTCTGGACATTGTTCAGCCTTGACCTGGCTGGCAGCTACCACCAGGTCGGTTGGTATCTCGGCCTTCTTCCTCGACTCTTTCTGGGCCTCTAGAGTGGTCTCGGCGGATTTGGACCCATTCAATCTCGCCGGTTCTCGTTTCCCGAACACTCGGGGCAAAACGAGCGGCGATATCCTAACCTACCGCAGCCCCAGCACTTAATCGGCTCGGCAGGTCCGCTGGGTTTGTGGCTCGTCTCTCCGCCACCTTCACTTTTCTTGCCGCCTTGGGTGTCTTTTTCCTTTATCTTTCCTCTTTTTAGCCTTTGCCGGTGGCGGTTTGCCCTTATCTTGGCGGTAATCGCCTTTTCTCCTAGGGTTGTTGCCGGATTGACGAGAGTTCTGCTTATTTCTCATCTCATTCAATCCGGCTTCTAACTGCCGGCCTGCGGAACCATCATACCCTCCGGCTCCAATACGGGAGAGCTTTGGCTTCGCAGGTTTTGAAGCTTTGGCTGTGTACGCCGCCTCTGTTAACATAGTTAAATCCGGAGGCGGTGGAGGTCGGAAAAGCCTTTCCGTTTCGAGAGTCATCTCTGCTTCGCGTGCCATCTCTTAGAATTCGTCGATGTCACGGAAGTCAGCTCTTCTCACCAGCTTCTGAATTTCCGGCCTTAAATTCCTGTGCAGCATGTCGAGCTGCATTTCTTGGCTCGGAATTGGCTCCATCTTCCTGATTATTACCAGGAGGCAAGTTATGAAATCTCTCGACAATTCATCTTCTCCTTGCGTCCTGGCTGTTGCTTCGGCTAGTAACCGCTGTTGGTAACTCCTTCCGGTTCCATACCAACGACGAGCTGCTGAACGAAAGTCTGACCATGTGTTCCATCTGTGTTTCTCTACTTGGAACCATATGGCTGCTACTCCTTTCAAGAGTTCAGGCAGGGTTTCAAACATTTCAGCTTCCATCAGACTAGTAGATCCACGACATGCTTCTACTTTTTCGAGGAAAACTTCTATACTCTAACCTCTTTCACCGGAGAAAGACAGGTTCCACTTCTTCACTGTGAAGTCAACGTCTACAATCGGGAAGGTTCGTCTTCTTAATGACGAATCTTCGACTCCACTGGCGCCGAGGTTCTCGGAGGTTTCGTTCCTCGAGAATCCTCCCCCCTCCCCACAGGTTCTGCCGCGGTTGCCCAACAGTGGCTAGATTCTGTCACCTAAATGCGCCTGGGGGGTCGATGCTCCGTCCCGATGCGGATCGACGGGGTACTGACACGTGTATGTGTCTTGTAGGCGCACGTGGTCCTTCCGTTGTCTAGTTCGGTCGTCGTCCATCCTGGTGCTCGATGCTGTTCCTTGCGTTGCGCCGATTGCACGCAAGGTTTTGTTTTCCTGCATCATATTACCGCAGAACTCTAAAAATGCTTCTGGCACCAGGAACTTCATGCCGGGTGCGGATGTCATCGCTGCCATCGGCTCGGAAAACTGTGCCAGCATCGTGTCGTCTACCACAGAACTCTGGTTTACTAAATTGCCAGAGTCCTGCTGACTCGGTATTTCTGTGGATTGTCCGATTGTTAGTTCTTTTTCTGTCCTCTGTGGCGGCGCGGTTTCTTTTATTGCCAACTTTGTTGCCTCAAGGTTGGCTCTTGTCGTATTGTCCTCTGTCAGCATGGATAACGGGTGTGGTTCGTCCATGGATTCACCCGTTATGTTCTCCCATGCTGGTGGAAGGTCTTCCCTGCTGTGTTCTTGAATGAACCTGGTCCGGAGGTTTTCTCTCTTTACGAGCACGAAATATTCGTCCTGCCCTTCTTCCATTTGAAAATCCTCCGGCTCGTATATTCCAAGTAGCCACTGGGATATCCTGTTCATCTTTATAAATTTGGAGCCGCTGGTTTTCAAGTTCAGTGTCTGTAGATGATCGTCTACTTCTTTTTCCGTTAAACATTGGCACCAATTTGCGATGGCTTCCTCTATATTCTGCGCCATTTTGGATTCTTGTTTCGCTTGTAGCCTTCTTTACACGCGCTTGAATGTGTATTTCAGAGTGTGGTTGTGTGTGCGGTTTCTATTTAAGGGATCGTTCCCTAGGGCGCACCTCTTAATTTACAAATAAATAAATATATATAAATAACTTATAATATATTATAGTTCTACCTAACCTCCACACTCTGAATTTCACTTCGAGTTGCAGAGGGTTAGATACCAGTCGTTCGGTTCTAAAACGCCTTGGCTGGTTTTCTTTTTAATTTGCCAGTAATTGGTGCTTCAATCCCTATTTAGCACGAATTACTGGTTTGTCGCTGGTTTGCAGCTGTTTTAAAATTTTTACCCTGTAAAAAAAAAATTAAATACCAGCCAGGTCACCGCGGGTTCGAATCTACCCCTCAGTTCGATTCTTTGTCTCTGGTTCGAATCCCCTGAGGGTATTGTCTATACTAGCCTTCACTAGGCTAGCAACTGGTATCGATTGAAAGCTCGTCACAAATTTAGTCGAGTGATCAATCCCCTGATGCTTCTCCTCACAAATTTTTATTATTGTTTAAACAAATTATAATTATTGTTTAAACAAACAAAAGTTTCGCTGGCAATTTAATTTCGCCTAGGCGCACCGTATCTGACTATTTGACACGATAATCTATAAAAAAAAAATAGCAACTTTGTAGCCTACAGCAGTTTATCTTGATTTTTCTCAAAAATCTTCGAACTTCTACCCCCAGACGGTTTGCTGTAGGTTGGTTGTTGTACTTTAGTCACTTTCTTACTAAAAATCTAAAAAAAATCGGAAAAATGTAAAAAGAAATTTTTGGGATTCGAACTTTGCTCCTTCGAAGTCAAAATTTCGTGATATTCCCAAGCACACACACGTTTAGGGCGCCAGATGTCACTCAGTCGATAGAGCATGAGACTTAATCTCAGGGTCGTGGGTTCGAGCACCACGTTGGGGGCCAGTTGTCACGAGGTGGATTTTCGGACTAAGGCACGTTTCACCTGCGTACCTTAGCGGTTCAATTCCATATCTCTCGGTTAAACTCCCTGAGATTAAGTAGCCAGATTAGGTAACAGACGCTACAACGCCGTGCAATGTTAACCTAACCTGGTGACTTACCGTGCAACACGCAAGTCGACGACTTGCGCTTTGTTTCTCACCAGTGACTCGAACTCTCCTCTCGTTCACTGGTTCGTGTGCCGGCTGCTCAGATGAAACGATACGTATTCCCTTACGTAATGACCGCGGAGGCGGCGGGGAACGGGGAATGACTAGGTCGCGAAATAACAACTCGAGCAGTTAAAGTTAATAATAAAGGGCTATGATTTATTAAATAAAAGAAGTTGTGGTTTGATAATAGATCAGAAATATAAAAGAATTGAATTTCGATTCGCGTATTCCCTATCTAAACGGTGCGCCAGCACGTTACCCCTGACGTGAACTGCCTCGGAGACTGACGTCACGCTCGCGGTAATTTACGCCGCGCACGTAAGGTATAATACGCCTCACGTGTGCGGTACTCTACGCGCGCGCTCACCGAGTAAAGCGACGAAGTGTGAGAGCAGTCGCGATCGCCGCGCAACGCACACACGTATAAGTGTGAGAGAGAGGGTAGACGGCGGGTTTACACGTGTGCGCACCTGTTGTGCGCACTCACCGGCTTTGAAAAAGCCGGTGGTTTGACCTCGCGTTTAACCTTGATGAAGCGCGAGCCCGATGCCTACACTCTCTCCTCGCACTTGCTCTCACCGCACGAGAACGCCTACTCGAAGCCGATGTCCAGGTGCGACGAGCCTGGACAAGCGGTTACGCGGAGCTAATACGCGGCGCGGAAGAATGCCTACACGCTTACCTTCTATACGGATTAACAACGGCTCAGCAAGGTGATCGGTCTCGGACGTGTCGAGTCTTACTCCCTTGTCGAATCTGTAGGCTTCGATGCTGCTGTGTAGTAGACACGAGGAGGGCTACTCCTTCCTCAATACAACTAAGTGGTTTGAGTGCGGCAGGTGATACTAGCCTGTCGCACTTGAACTATACACTTTAACGCGCGAAAATCAGAAGTACGTCGATACACGATTTTTCGTTTATCGACAAAAACACTCGTGATTCGCGCTCTTACACGGTACTTCTTTCTTAAAAATTCTACGGGTACCTTTTTTGATAACGGACGAAACTAGGGGAGCGAAAAGAAAAGCGGTTGCAGACTACCGTAGCAAACTATAAGATGGCCGCCGGCTCGCCGAGGTCTCCTAGTCATCACGTCGATGCAGCTCAAATTCTGCATCGACGCGCCATCTCGCGTTCGCGCGCATGAGGTACTTCAACTACAGCTTATACACGACGTCGGTACGGCAGGCCGTGACAAAAAAAATTTTAATATATAGAAATAAACGAGAATTAATAATAAAAAATAGAAACTAACAGGAAAATATAACACATAATTTATGAAACAAATTTTTGTTAGTTAATTTTACTTCGAATAAATAAATTATATTTTTATATTTAAGGAGTTTTTAGAAATAAATAAATCATTTTTTAAATAAACTAAGTATTTTATTCTTATAACGTTTTCATAATAACATTTACAAAGTCGTTTAATATGTTTAAATACATTAATTAGTAGTATTTAATCAATCATAGTAATTTTTTAAAATTATTAAATTATTCTTGAACTATTAACCTTTAGAGGACGGGGATTTGGATTTACTGTTTTCTCTCACTTTTCTATAGAAATCGAGTTTTTGTGATGTCTCACATCTCAAAACTAACACATGTAAAGGGTCGATCATGGGCATGGCCCGTATAGGGGCCATCCCGTCCTCTAAAGGTTAAAGTTACTTAAATACGTTTAAATACATTAATAAATGGTATTTAAGGCCATGTGATACTCCACAAAAATCATGTTGGGTTTAGTCGACAATGTAGGTGGAGCCAACTATTGTATATGGAACAGTAGATGGAACTTTTAGTTCCAAAAAATAGTCACAGAGGGCATGCATAATATAAGAGAAGTTGTAATTTAGTTTTTTGTACAAGATTCTTTTCTTCTAAACTTGATATTTTTTAAAATCCATTTTCAAACTGGAACTTTGTTGACAAACAACATTATACATTTCAAACTGTATAGAAACATTCTATCATGTACTGCAATTGCATACTAATAGTAATTCTTTGATACATAATAGTACTAAATAAGGCAACAATACATGCACTAGTATTATTAGACACAACTGTTTTACAACATGCATTGTGAATTTTCTTATTTATAATATATCATGCATTCTGAATTTTCTTATTTCTAATATCATGCATTCTGAATTTTCTTATTTCTTATAAATCATGCACTATTAATTTTCTTATTTCCTATAAATCATGCACTATTAATTTTGTTATTTCCTATAAATCAAACACTATTAATCTTTAATATCATGCTATGCTAATAGTGGTAAGCAATTGATCATCTTAGCGGAGACCATTGAATCGAAATTAGATTTATTAGGAGATTACTAACTTATTCAGAGACAGGAATCTTGCAGAAAAATCTAATTAGTCTCTTTTGAATAATGAGTATATACAAAATAATTGTTTTTTTTATAAAATTAATATTTTTTAAAATTCCTAAAACTGGAAATTTGGTTACGAACAAAACTTTACATTTCAAACTGTATAGAAACATTCTATAATGTAATGCAATACACATACTGATAGTAATGTTGCAGTATACATATACTGCAACTTTTTAAAACATGCAAAATCATAAAAACATTATTTCCATTGCAGATTCATAAAGGAATCCATATTACTATGGTGATAAATAATAGCATGCAAAATTATAATAATGGCATTTGATTGCAAGTCGATAAATACAAAAATACTTATATAAATAATGCGATATAATACATAAATAATATTATATTGCAGATCAGTAAAGAATTCATGAATTGCTGCAGATTAAATAATGTCATGCAAAATTATGAATACAATCTACGATAGCAAATTGATAAAGTAATTATCAATATTAAATAAAATCATGCAAATACAGTATTAAATAAAATTATGCCAATACAGTATTAAATAACATCAAGCAAATTTACAACTACAGCATTCAATTGCAAATTGACGAATTTACCAATTACTATAGATTGGTATTAAATCAATCAAAGGTTTATAACATGGCAAATGGCCATGTCCCAAAGAAAATAAATGCCAGCTGACTTTGTCAGACTTACAGCGTGGCAGAAAAACCTTAGCTAGGCAAGTCTCGCTGGAAAGTCTGCGGAATACACAATAATGTATTATTATTCAACAGATCCCCTGAGGCGAGTTCCCATACCGTCGTGAAAACTAGAAATTACTAAAACGAACTAAGCGATGGGTTGAATCTACCTATCCGCATCACCTCTAAACACATACCCTACACCTTTTAAGTTGCCCCCTGCTTTCTCTACCTACCCCCTTACATTCTAAAGCACTGACACTCGAAGATCATTGAGGAAACTGCAGAAGTAGCCCAGTGGGGTTGGATGGTCTAGGCTGGCTCTACCTCATGGACACCAGCCTGCTCACTACGATGATCAATCTGCTAGCAGCCCTCCGTTAAACGATCAGCTACATCAACTAGGAGAAAAGACGGACAAAGATCTTCAAGTCACATCATTGTATGGGACAGCCACAGCAGGGAAGTTGACATAGCTCAAACCGCAGAGCAGCTGATCATCTGGGAGCCACGCAGAGAGAGTAGAGCACCTAAAAACCACATATAGGTAATAAATAATCGACACTAACAACATTGCCAACTGGAGAGTACAGCTGACAGCTGTGGTGGTTGTTCGCTCCTCTCGCTGCCCCAGCAACCTGCAAGAAAACATCAGCACCATCAGCATACCTATCAGAGGTTAGGAACGTCAGAGGTGCTTACCAGGTCTGCTCTCGTCGTTGACCCCGCTGCCCTGCTGTCCCCACTGAATCGCCACTAGCCAGCGGACACGAGGAGGAGAAATACACCTGACAGAATACCGTATTTACTTCAATCGAAGCTGTCATCGCCGAGAAGGGCATATAACGCAGTCAACACCGGGAATCGGATGACACATGTGTTTATGTATACGGCACGCACGCACGGAAACTCCGAGCGTTGATACTACGGCGTTAGTACTCCACACGGCCGCGCAGATACGCGGCGCTAACGTCCAGGCGCGGCGGAAAGAAAGCAGCGCGAGCTCCGAAAGAACACTTAAACAAACATATGCAATGCTTTCGAAACCAACCAATCTCTTCTATAGCAATTTGTATAGATATGGAAAGAGTATACGGTCTTGTGTGGCGCAACTACTAATAAATCATAAAGTGACAGACAATATTATGTTCCTGTTCAGTAGGAATTTCACAAACCGAACTACTGAATCGTGTGCCTTGGCGCAAGGCACATTATGTAGACACTCCTTAAAGAAAATAAGAAACGAACAAAATTCAAAATATGCCACTATTTAATATCTTAAAACATATGATTTTAAAAAAAATTTCCCCATTGTCTTTATGTATTTATTTTTGTTTTTCTTTATATGTTATTGTTTTTTTCTGTTTTTTTATTGTTTAATTTAATTATTTAATAAAATAGAGTTTGGTAATTTTGTCATTGTCTTTATCTATTTGTTTTTGTTTTTCTTTATATATTATTGTTTTTTCTGTTCATTTTTATTTTTTCTTTTTGTTTTTTTTCTGTTTATTTTCTATATCCTATGTTCCAATCCGCACAGAAGAAGACAGAATAAAACAGAAAAAAATTTTAAAAAATCGAAACAAATAAGAATAAACAGAGAAAAACAGAAAAAAACAGAAAAAAATAGAACTAGACTTTCAAAAAGGGTCATGAAATAAATTCTGGCATATTCTACAGAAAAAATGCAAACTTTTTGCCAATCAATGTTCTATACAAAAAGTTTCAAGATTTTGAGTTAAAAAATGAATAAACTTGGATTTTGACCAAAAATTGCAAAAAAATTGAATTTTCAATCTTGCATAGCTTTTTTATTTTTGCAAATATCGACCTAAAATTTGAGGAACATTTTTTTTTCATAAAAAACTGAAAGTAAACGAGTTTTGAGCGATTTTAAAATTTTGAGCTGCTGGCTTCACCTGAAATATCCCATTTATATATATAAATTTCTCTTGAGGGGTTCATGGTAACCGTTTTTATATATACCGGGGTTTATGACGACGGGATAGGTTTATGGTCACCGGGCGACATAAACTTCTATAATATAGGGGTTTATGCCACCCGACCTAGAGTTCCGACTTTGAGAGTTCAAACAAAATTTCCGGAAAAATTCTGTGGAAACTGAAGGGGGCGCCGCAGGCGTCGTGGTGTTAGTCAATACTGAGAGGGATGAACAATTGTAGACAATGGCGCGCGGGCAGCGCGCGCCCTTACTCACTTATAGTGCGGAACTCTGGGCTGTAGATACTAATATACAGTGTTGGACGCCATAAAACCCCCGTAACAAACATATATATAAAAATGCGCACGCGCTGTTACTATGACTACACAATGACAAAAAAAAGAAGGCGTAATGTGCCGCAATCTTCTGTAAACAGAGCCGAAACGGTGGGGCAATGGAAGTTAGGCAGTATAAGCTACCGACTGATGCTGACACTACCGACGCGCGGGGTAGAAATTACCGAAGCGCGAATATAATAGACTATTTAATTCTTGTAAGGTATAATAGCATTTTCACCATATATATAGATTAATGCGTACACGGTGTTACTATGACTACAGACTGCTTCTGTCCTTTTCCAATGTTCTTGTAAGCTTACGTTTGTATATGTGTGGGCAGTAACAGTTGTGGCAATGATTATACATTCTAGTCAAATTTTCGTCGTATGTAGTCATTTAGTTTTCATACAATGTAATTCATAGTATTGTCGTTGACAATGTAGTTGTTACTACAATAAAAAATATTTTTTGACATGTTATTGATACTACAGTAAGTTAAGTTCTTTGATCATTTTGATTTTGTAATGCGTTTGATAACCGTATGTCTTAATGTAAATATATTACTTGTTATTATCAATAAACAGATCCCTGAAGAGGCTGACAATATGGTTCAGCGAAACGTTAGAATAAAGAATGTGATTTTTTATTTCAATGGTTGGCCCTTCCCTTCGTTCATTTTCAAATTGATTCAAATAATGGAGGGTAGTCATAATAACTATGTATTACAACATATTCAAAAATTATTGAAATCCGAGAGCTCGGGTTGGGGTACATTCCTTATAAGCTTGTAAACAATGCCCTCAGTCATCTTTTCGAAGAAATTCGATATGAAATTAATGCTACAGAAAGTGGTAAATGTAAAAATGTTGGCTTGACAAGTCTAATGAAACGTTTGGTATCGTTCAATCCTATGCAAAACTTGGAAAACGCAGGCTGGATTGATATTGGAGAAACTCAACAAATCGCAAATAATGATGGCTACTTTGATGTGTCCATACCGCTAAGTATGAGTCTCGGCTTTGCGGAAGACTATCGTAAAATTATAGTCAATTGCAAACATGAGCTTGTTCTCACAAGATCGAAGAATGATGTAAATGCTATTGTGCAAACACCAGCAGAAGAATTTTAAATTAATCTAATTAAAATTGAATGGTTAATGCCGTACGTGGTATTATCTGACAAGTATAAACTACGTCTGCTTCATTACCTACAGAGGGAAACACCCAGTGCTATGAGTTTCCGTAGTTGGGAGCTATACGATGATCCATTACTCCAAACCACCGTAAAACACGTTTGAACTGTAAAGACAATTAATATTAAAGGTATGACACCATCCATTTTTTATGTTAAGTACTTGAAGACGATCTTTGGAGGCAAAAGATCTTGGGTGTTTTTTAGCAACGTTTCGTTGGCTTAGTACGCCAACCTCATCAGGCCTTTATTCAAACACAGAAATAAATTAACATGTAAAATTATTTTTAACTATATAAAGACAATTAAACAGCAACGCATAGATACAAAAATCAAAATTACCAAAAATAATAAACGTATATATCATACATCGATCCGATGTTATTATCGACTGAAAACAATAACACATATGCTGTATTTATATACACCGGACGGTGTTTACATAAAGAGTTATATGGTATCAAGTTCGTTAATAATGGGAAAATACATTGTGCTTAGTCTTTGGATATCTTCCTTTTTGTTAATACTATTTTTATTGTTTTTTTATATAGATCATTTCGGAAATCCGTCTTTTGTGTAATTGCTTTCAAAATCTACGACACATGTATTTTCCCAATCGAATTCATGTCTATTTTCCAATCGATGTGTACTGACAACAGACTCTTTATTTTTGTTTGTTTTGTGCTCATTAATGCGCGTGTATAACGATCTTATAGTTTCTTCTATATATGTAGCAGAGCAATTAAGACAATCAAATTTGTACACCACATCAGTGTGACCAGGTTGTGGCGATAAATCGCCACTTTTACATGCGTAGTATTACGATATATATTGTTTATCTGGCCACACTGTGGTGACCACATTCGTACCATCCCATTTTTAGTTATATCTTTACCTAACCGAATGATCGAAGATAAACTTTTATTCAATAATGGGATTGTACAAATGTGGTGAGATTTTAAAACCTTAGGTAGACTATTAAAATCTTTATTAAACGGTAATGACAATTTTGGTAACTTTTCATAGTGATTTTTTTGTGTATTATGTGTATCGCCAAACTTAAGTTTTTTAAATCTGATTTTAATATGTTTTTCTATAAACCACATCGGATAATCATTATTACGTAAAATTTTCTTAATGAGTTTTTTATTGTCTACGTGAAAATTGGAATCCGAGAGTAAAAATGCCCTATCAACTATGTTAAAGATAATATTCTTTTTTTGCTGTGTTGGATAATTTGAGAAATAATTGATTACACGTCCAGATGATGTCGGTTTTTGATATCAATTTATTAAAATTGTATTGTCACTACTAATTAGTGTCATGTCTAAGAAATTAATTTTGTTATTATCTTCCAGTTCATAAGTAAATTTTAGATTTTTGTCATAAGCATTAAACACTTTAATTACTGCGTCAATATTTTGTTTTTTGACACAAGTAAGCGTGTCGTCAACATATTTGTAATAAAAAATAGAGGTACAGTCATACTGAAGTTCTAATTCTCGTAAGCAATGTTTCTCCAAATCATCCATTACAATATCTGCAAATAATGTTGAGATCGGTGAACCCATCGGGGTTCCATAAATTTGTTGATAGGCTTGACAATTAAAAAGTAAAAAATGTATTATTAAATTTACGTTATGGATTACCAAAGATTCACAAGATTGATGTACCGTTACGTCCTATTGTTTCATTAGTTAATAGCCCCACGTAGTCCTTATCAAAAATATTATATCAAGAACTTCAGAATGCGATACCAAAGCCTAGTTCACATATCAATAACAGTTTTGAATTAAAGGAAAAATTAAAAAATCTAATGTTAACTGATGAATACAAATTACTGTCTTTAGACGTAACGTCGTTATTTACAAACATCTCGTGCGAATTAGTATTGAATAGTTTAGATAGAAGAGCGGTTTCCATCCACAATCGCTGTAACATCCCGCTTGATGAATTAAAAAAATGCACGACGTTCCTGTTAAATAATAAATTTTTTACTTTTAATTGTCAACCCTATCAACAAATTTATGGAACCTCGATGGGTTCACCGATCTCACCATTATTTGCAGATATTGTAATCGATGATTTGGAGAAACATTGCTTACGAGAATTAGAACTACAGTATGACTGTACCCCTATTTTTTATTACAGATATGTTGACGACACGCTTACTTGTGTCAAAAAACAACATATTGACGCAGTAATTAAATTGTTTAATGCTTACGACAAAAATCTAAAGTTTACTTATGAACTGGAAGATAATAACAAAATTAATTTCTTAGACATGAGATTAATTAGAAGTGACAATACAATTTTAACAAATTGATATCAAAAACCGACATCATCTGGACGTGTAATCAATTATTTCTCAAATTATCCAACACAGCAAAAAAGAATATTATCTTTAACTTAGTTGATAGGGCGTTTTTACTCTCCGATTCCAATTTTCACGTAGACAATAAAAAACTCATTAAGAAAATTTTACGTAATAATGATTATCCGATGTGGTTTATAGAAAAACATATTAAAATCAGATTTAAAAAACTTAAGTATGGCGATACACATAATACACAAAAAAATCACTATGAAAAGTTACCAAAATTGTCTTTACCGTTTAATAAAGATTTTAATAGTCTATCTAAGGTTTTAAAATCTCACAACATTTGTACAATCCCATTATTGAATAAAAGTTTATCTTCGATCATTCGGTTAGGTAAAGATATAAGTAAAAAATGGGATGGTACGAATGTGGTGTACAAATTTGATTGTCTTAATTGCTCTGCTACATATATAGAAGAAACTAAAAGATCGTAATACACGCGCATTAATGAGCACAAAACAAACAAAAAATAAAGAGTCTGTTGTCAGTACACATCGATTGGAAAATAGACATGAATTCGATTGGGAAAATACATCTGTCGTAGTTTTTTAAAGTAATTACAAAAAAAGACGGATTTCCGAAATGATCTATATAAAAAACAATAAAAATAGTATTAACAAAAAGGAAGATATCCAAAGAGTAAGCATAATGTATTTTCCCATTATTAACGAACTTGATACCATATAACTCTTTATGTAAACATCGTCCGGTGTATATAAATACAGCATATGTGTTATTGTTTTCAGTCGATAATAACATCGGATCGACGTATGATATATACGTTTATTATTTTTAGTAATTTTTATTTTTGTATTTATGCGTCATTGTTTAATTGTCTTTATATAGTTAAAAATAATTTTACATGTTAATTTATTTCTGTGTTTGAATAAAGACCTGATGAGGTTGGCGTACTAAGCCAACGAAACGTTGCTAAAAAACACCCAAGATCTTTTCACTTTTGCCTCCAAAGATCGTCTTCAAGTACTTAATGTAAAAACAATCAGCTGGAAAACCACAATTCGTCATTCTAGGCTCTCAGACTAATCGTAAAGGACAAAGTGGATCTAACGCTAGCCGCTTTGATCATTGCAATATAAGTAATGTGAAACTAATTCTCAATTCACAATACAATCCTTATGGAAATCTCAATCTTAACATTGATCAAAATCAATACGCTTTATTATATGATAATTATGTTAGCTTTCAAAATGTGTATTATGGAAAAGAAATTGAACCTATAGTCAAGAAAGGAGAGTATATACAGCATGCTTCTTTAATTGTCATTGATTGTTCAAAGCAGAATGAGTCGTTGAAGGAGGCTCCAGTTGACGTTCGTCTTGAATTCGAGTCTACAGGGAATTTTCCGGCACAGCCTACTGCTTGGTATTACACGACCGTAGTGTCGAATATAATCCCATAAGTGGGGATATTAAAAAATTAATCAAAGGAGGGGTGAAGGTATAAAAGACGCTGCAAAGCCATCTCAACAGTCAGTCAACATGGAGTACGTTGTGGATATACAAGGGTTCAAGCAACCACCAAACGAATTTGTTGTTAAAGAATTGGCAATTGTTCCACTCTACTTAAGTGTGAAACCAGTTGTATATTTATTTAAATCATCAATGTCACGGTGCAGACTTCCAGTCAAATATAAAAGTCAAAACTGTTGGCTGGAGCGTAATTATCACGGGTTGTCCTGGAGTTCGAGTGATCTGCCGTATGAAGAGCTTAAAAACGTACTACGCAACACTCTACACGATGCAAGTGTTGTTTACGTGAAAGGTCTGGAGAAAAAACAATGGCTTGAACGATATAACCTCAACGTATATGACATCAGTGACATGCGCTGTCCATCACTACAGAGACTCAAGTTTGATATGTTAGAGCAGCTATGTCCACATGATAGACTTGCTTACAAGGCAAATTGTGCACATAAGAATGTACTGTTGCTCAGAAAATTTTATCATGATAATAAGCCATCGCTAGAGCGATCGCTCAAGACATTTTTTCGCACTGAATATTTATCATTTATGAGTCCTATAGATATTGCACAGTTGCCTAAGACATTTCTCACAACGTTCGGAGCAAATACTCTCGAGCAGGCGTGGGATAAGCTGTCTGAAGATTTAAAAAGTGATGAAGAAATTTTAAAATGTCTACGTTGTCGAGAGCACAATTATATGGAAACTGTAGTGCCACCTTTAAGAAGAGATTGTATTCAATCTAATGCTAATATAATATGAAAAACTGTAACAAACTATGTTTAATAAATTTCATGAATATTCTCTATTACTTTCTTTTACCTATATCTCGCTAACGATATCAAAATAATCTAAAGTTTGCATGAGAGATACATAATTTCAAAGAATTAACTTTAATATGTATTATAAATAGCTTATAACAAAGTGCGCCTACAAGATATTAAATTTCATTGATATGTCTCAAAATGTATAGTAAATTAATTTTTATTAACAAATTAATAATCCTCAATTTTATAAGGCGAAAGAGTGGATAAGGAGAGCGTAACTGAAATACTCTCGAGTTCCAAGAATCGCGCGGTGCGAATATCGGAACAAAGAGGAGGTGCGATAGGTAACGCATTGCATATACGGGGCATCAATATACGTTCGTTACAAGATAGTGTGTATCAAGGTGACGATACATTCTTTTATACAGTTGCACGCACGCACAGCATGCTGCATGGTGTTATATGGTGTAATATTTTGAATATTTAATAGGGTGGCGTAATATTTTGCAATATTTAATAGGGTAGCGTAATATTTATTGACGTCATCAGAAATCGGGGGTTCTAGACATTTCCAATGGGTTATCCGCGTTCACGCAATCTGTGTCATCGATGCAGGTGTCAAATTACATGGGAATGGGGGCGCCCTACGTCAAATTACAAATAATTATCGCAGATTTGATATCCTAACCTTGAACTTCTATTTCTTGGATTCTGTAATTTGACACCCATCGTCGCACATTTGAGCAAGAGCATGCAATCTTCGAGAAGGTTCGATGACGTCACTGTCTCATCTGTAATTAATTCGCACCTGTCCGTCTCGACCAATCAGAGGACTTCTCTGAGTCAGCGGGCGAGTGGTGGGGGGTCGCAGAAGCCCTGTTGCTTATCTACTGTCATCTAACAAGTAAATACTGATCTGGAAATGAACTATTATTTGATATTTCGACTTCTTTATTAGTGCTAATAAATGTGAGTCGCCACTTAAATTACACAATAAGCACATCTTGATACATTTAAATAAGTTAAGAAGTGTTTATGGACATATAGGAAACTCATGTAGTAAAGTTTTCTTCAACAACTACGTATTATTTTCTTGTTCATTTAAGAAACTAGACATTTTTACTGATAGCCATTATTATTCCTATTTTAATGGGCCCATAATCTCCGAGAATTATATTTCGGTGGTAACAATGGTTCATCTGGTGATAGTGGAATTGCGGCATCAGGAAACATCTGAATATTTGATTGTGGCTTTGATCTTGAAGAATCATGTACTTTGACTTCGCAAAAATATCCAAATGATGGCCTCTCAATATTCATTTTATCTAAAACACATTTATCAAAAACCCCTTGCGTTTTACGGCAACTGTAACAAAAAATATAGATCAAAGAATCAATATTTTTAATTCAACCATAATAAAATATTATTGATCAATATATATTATTTATGGTTATTATAGGTGTCAAATATAAAAATTTGTCGACCAAGGATCCTTTTGAGCAATTGAATTTTATTACTTTGCCAACATTTCGGGAGTATAATTAACTCCCCTTTTCAATGCTAAAGAAAATAATATAAATATAAATATATATTATTATTTAATATTCTATTTTACAATCTATTCATCTTTTAGAGAGCAAAATTTAAACAATTTATTTTTTGTTATATCGGGGATTTATTCAGGCACGTTAAATTAAAATGTATGATATTGTTTTATTAAAAAGTTTTTCAGTAGAAATTCTTTTTTAGTACACTGTAGTACGGTGGAAATAGCAAAATATTAGTTTTTAATATCTAACTCACCTGGCCCTATCAGATCGACGAAATCTTCAAAATAGTAATTAATAAGTATTAATGAGTCAAAACTAACAAAATATACCCAAAACCTCTTTATATGAATGATTGATTAGCAAGTACTCGAGATATAAAATGCATTGTCTCAACGTAGTTTAACGCCGCAGATTATAGATTCATATATGGGCAAATCTACCAAACTTTTAACAGTTGATATTAAAGAAATAAAATACATTTTTTGTAAAGCACACTCATAAGACACATTCTACCCTATTCAAAATGTTTCAAAATGGTAAAAAAATAGCGTTACTTGTTTTTCCGAAAAGGCACCTTGAATAATTAAAAAAAAATAAAAATTGACAATAAATTGAATTCACGATTAGTATGAATAGTGAATTTTAGAAGGAATGGGATGGGATATTTTTCAATTCACGCTTTTAAAATAGTAAAAAAATTCACGGTCCACGTTGACATCTCAGTACGCAGTCGAGAAGTAGAATGATTGTTCATCAAGCACTGTAGCTTCAATGAACTAAACGTACTCACTGTTGACATATTTTCCTTTTCTTTTGATTTTGTTATCTTCAAAAGTGTCGTGTTGGTAGTACACAAAACTTAATACAGTATTCCTTTGCAATAAGACCGCTACGTGCCCTTTGTCTCTTATAAATCATTAGAGTAAGAGAGACAGATAGCGACCTTATTGCGAATGAATACTGTAGATTTTACACGCTTCTGACGGTAGTTACGTATTCGCTCATTATTACATATAATTTATTCGTTATAGATGTAGTAGTAATAGTTGTATAATATTTTAAATTGAATTAGATAAAAATTAGTTGCAATTGAATCAATATTATATTGCACTATGATTCAAAAGTTTATGTATCGTACATTTTTTGAGTGTACATACTAATTTTTTTTATGATATTATTCTAACTTTATTTTTCGTATGTTTATATCGTTATATTAACAAATATGATTTCGCGTATTCATTAATCACTTTTAATTCTAAAGATACATATATAAAAGTAATTGTGGAAATAAGACAATCAAACGTAAGCAGTAAAAGCTTTGAACATTTTTGTAGAAAATTTTTAAAATTGCTTTTTGCAATGTTAAGTGCTTTGGAAGTTTCCATTGAAATTTGAAAAATAAACAATTTGACTTGACTAATACGTGATGAATTAGAATGTTCGTATCTTCGCGAATTTTTATCTTAGAAAAATTTTCAAAAAGGCATTTTATAACTTTAAATCACTACTTGTGATTACGCTAGTCAATGATAATATTCAAGTTATCCGAGAGAAACTCTAAAGGTAAATATGATTTTGTTTAACAATTCACGATTTAGCGATTTGTCTTTGTCTCGTATAATATTACTCCTATGGAGTGCACACTTATAACTTATACAGGTATGAGTTAATTAGTTATGTGAAAAGATATATATACAGCCATGAATAATTTAAAATGTAAAAAATGCTCTTTCGATAAACGGTTGTTTGAATAAAAAATTAAAATAGATAAAAATGCGACTACGCTCACGTTTGCTCTAATACCTAATTATTGTCTATAGGCACACTTTCCAGAGGTTGATTTGTTTTCACAAAAGGCACTTTTTTAATAGCTTAAGGAAATAAAAAATTCACCCAAGTACGCGTGTATTATAATTACCTTTACAATAGGTATATAAAGTGCGTTCGTTTATAATTACCTTTACAACAGGAGGACGTGTTCATGCAACCATAATGTGCAATCACTTCTTTAGAAACTATGCAACGGTTACACGACTGTTATTTTCGCATATATCGATTTATATAAGTTTAAATCAATTTATATATGGACTATAATAATTTATATAAGTATGTCTAACAAGCAGAGTGAACACCCTTTGGAAAACGGATTTTGAAGGGGCTTTGAAAGTTCATTTCTGGTATCTAAAAATGAAGCCCAATGTTCACATTTTCGTCAAATGGGCCCTTTTTCTTGAGATATGGGCAATCTAATCTCAAATATCCTCTATTTTGTTAAAAAATATATCTCTTCTATCGGCTGTTACATTGCAAGTATTTATGATATGAAAACGAGCAAAAAAAAAATTATAAAAGACAGCTAAAGCTACAATTTAAGCTCTGATTGGTTGAAAAACACTGCTTTCTTTTCTCAGAAAAAATATAAGCAATCAAAGCGTAAGAAAACGGTTAAAAATTTATCTTCATTTGAAGTGATCCTAGTTTTAACCATTTTCTTACGCTATCTTTGCTTGCCTATAAGATTCACAAATATCAATATTTTTCAACGAGTCAAAGCTTAAATTATAGCTTTAGCCATCAGTTTTTAACGAAATAGAGTATATTTGAGATTAGGTTGCCCATATCTCAAGAAAAAAGGGCTCATTTGACGGAATTACGAACCCTGAGCGTTATTTGTAGATACCAGAAATTGCCTTTCAAGCTCCATAAAATTTTGTTTTCCAAAGGGTATGCACTCTCCCTGTAAGTTAAACCTAACAAACTAAACGCTCAACCTCTTTAAAGTGTATCGTTGCCGATTGTAAGGTAACTCAAGGTAATTTGGCCGCTAATCTAAATAACTCGGCCACTTTTCTAGTTCTCTAGCTTCGCTTATCCAAAAGAATGAATAATCAATATCGGCAGCTTCGAAATGTGAAGAATATACCTTATAGATCGTTTTCAATTATTCCAGAATGATACTTACATTTATATAAGTTTCTTCAATTTTAAGTGAGTCGCGCGTCTTATAAAGTCAAAAAGTAAGTAGTTACTAATACTCCCGAAACGTTGGATTTTGAATAAACCTTAATCATCTATCAAATTGTTTCGTCTGACATCCATTTTCTTACTCTCTAAAAAGCAAGTAATTTTTGCTTATAGTCAGATCATAAGCATAGAAACTCCATCGAAACTGGTACAGGCAAAAATGCGAGGTCTTTTTCTCAAAGTCGTAAAAATAAAAAAATTAAAAAAATTACTTGTCATTTATATAAGTAAAATACTTATTAATACTTATGTTTTGTATCTGTAATTCACCTAATTGGGCTACAGGCGCGCGCGCGCCCACACACACACACACACACACACACACACAATTCGGCTTTACGAAAGATCGCTCAACAATCGATGAATCGATGCTATCGATAGAGTTGGGTTACCATCCAGAAACGCAGTTATTGGTAGCCGGTGTACAAAACGCATGCGTGCTATCATCGACTTAGATATATGGAATGCGTTTAACACGGCCAGGTGGGATGAAATCATGCAGACCTTGGAAGACCTAAGGGTACCACGGCATCTTCGAAGTGCAAGCTCGAGCTATCTAACGGACCGAACCCTCCTCGATGCGGTATGCATCCTGGTATGCATTACTATAAGATCACAGGAGCTGTACCGCAGGGCTGGATGTTGGGATCGCCAATCTGAAACGTTCTGTACGACGGCCTGCTTAGGCAACCACTCCCAGATTTGCCCTTATCGTCGTAACAAAAATCATCGAAGAGGTACAATAACTCGGAGATAGCGCAGTTGAGGTAGTAGGGGATTGGTTGAGCGACCATGGACTCAGTCTTGCTGCAGATAAGGTCGAGGCGGTGCTCATTACGCGAACAAAAAGGTGGCGTATGCCACCTTCACGGTAAACGACAAAAAGATTAGGACGGGAGATACCACTGAATACCTAGGAGTCATAAAAAATTCGCGGCTATCGTTCAAAGACCACCTTAAGAACGCAGGTCTAAAGGCATCAAAAGTGGCTTGAGTGCTCGCGGGAATCATGCCGAACATAGGGGGAGGGGAGGGGGGCGAAGCAGCCGCAGCGTTCCTCCTTACCTCGGTGAGTTTATTCCGTGATTTTGTACGAAGCCCCAATCTGGGCTGATGCTATAAGTAGTAACCTGAGCTACGGTGCTTCTTGCCGAAGCGTCTGCAGGACAATAGCGCTGAGAGTGGCTGTACCTACCGTACTGTGTCAGACATCGCTCTCTCGATAATCGATGGATTACCACCGTAGACCTAATGGCGACCGAGAGAGCCGAGATGTACTGCAAAAGCATGGTTGCAGAAGAGGATGACGTCTAACCGATGGTCCAGGAAGACCCGTGAAGAGAGGCAGCGCCGATGGAATATAGCAGGCGAGGATCGGTGGACCCACCGCATCATCTCATGTGTCGTCGAGTGGACCGGGAAGAGACACGGACTCGTAACCTTTCATCTCACACAGGTGCTCACCGGGCATGGCTGCTGTCGCAGCTACCTAACTCTTCAGGTAGCTCCAATTCTCTAATTGGAGTATATCAAAGCGTGGAGTGCCCGACATTTCATGAGGCTGATGAGGACGTAGAGCATGCTTTGTTCGCGTATCCCAGGTTTCGTGACGAATTACAATGGTTCAGGGCCTTATGGGAAGGCCCCTTGTGTTCCGAGCACATTGGTAGGTGTTAACTCTCCTCACAGAGATGATGGGATGCTGTGATTGTTCTCGCCACCGGAGTGGTGGACAGTCTGAATCGCATTAGGAGTGAAGAAGATGAAGCCGTATGACCGAGCGCCAGGCAGTGTAGAGGGCCATAAAGGCGAACGCTGCCCCTCGCGAAGTAATGCCTAACGGCAGTTTCCGCGGGGGGAGTACTCAGCTGAGGGGAGGTCTTACTCAGAAGATCAGCAGAAGGGTTTTTAGTGGGTATTACTAGTAAAGGCCGAGCCCCACATAACAACTTTGTATGCGTAAAGGCATTTTTTCCTAACCTCATCTACAAAAAAAAACACACACACATACACTTCTTCAGCCTCACTTTAAGGGAAAGTTTAATTAGACGTATAAGTAACTAGAAAAATCATTCCAAATCATTTTCGCTTTTTTACAAGAGAATTAGTTCGAATAGTGGTCGTATTATCCTCCCGAAAACTGACAAGTCAAATTAACTACAAATTATTCGAATGAATTTAATGATATTGAAATTCATTTAAGTTGATTGGATTTCAATAAATTTTAATTAACTTCAATTGTCAGTTTTTGGCAGAGTAGCTACACAATATATATATATATATGAAACAGGACTTATGTTGACATCGCGTGTTAATACTTATGTAAAATTAACACGTAAAAATTATGCGACGTAAGTACCGCAAAGTCAGCATAAGTCTCGCACCAGTTCAGAAATTGTCTGCATAAGTCACGTTCCATACAAATATATATATATATATATATATATATATATATAAATATATGAAACGCTAGTTATGCAGACACTTTCCGAAATTTAAATAGACTTATGCAGACAGAGACCGACTTATGCAGACGTCAGCATAAGTAGAGAGATTATTTCTTTAGTCACGCTAGACTTGTGCAGACACTTGTATAAACGGTACTACACTTATGCAGACAGGTCACGTGGTCTTATACATTGGTGTCAGCATAAGTCCATGTTTATATGATTATATATATATATATATATATATATATATATATATATATATATATATATATATATATATATATATATATATATATATATATATATATATATATATATATATATATATGCAACGCTAGTATCCAGGACATTAATAATGTGTAACGTTAGTTTCCAGGACTTGACCTGTAGTTTCGGGGATCTTTAGAGTTACTTTCACAACATTTTTTTCCGTAAAGTTTTTTCGAAATCAACGCAAAATTCGACGGGACTTGAAGCAGG
Organism: Torymus aiolomorphi; assembly: GCA_036365515.1. Classification (NCBI taxonomy): domain Eukaryota; kingdom Metazoa; phylum Arthropoda; class Insecta; order Hymenoptera; family Torymidae; genus Torymus; species Torymus aiolomorphi. The sequence goes on along the minus strand of CM070875.1, from coordinate 135,568,576 downwards.
CGCCGGAGGCGTCGTGGTGTTAGTGAATACCCTGAGGGATGTTGGCAGTGTAGACAACGGCAGCATGAAGCGGCGCTTCTTATATTGCAGACCCGTACCTTCTTATATTGCAGAAAACCCTAAGAGGACCTGGATAATAACATTAAACACATTTACACACACACATGCACGCACGCACGCACGCACACACAGGATGTCCCACTTTAACTTGGACAGCTGGATAACTCGAAAGCTTGCACCCAAATCGAAAAATCTTTCAGACAAAAGTTGTTGGGTTTCGAAGATCCTACCCAACCATGGCCTTGAAAAAATCCTTAACCTTCATTTTCAAGGTCATTTGGAGGTCAACTTTGTTTTTTTCAATAAAAACCGCTACTTTTTATTCCGAATTCTGAAAGAACGCAAAATTTTACGCCTAGATGACCTATCACGTCTAGGGTCAAAGTGAACCTCAGAGATCATTACAAGGACAAGTTCATGGTCAGAGCCGAAAACTGGTGAATTATGATTTTCTGCAAGAGTGCTTCAGACGACAATTGTTGAGTATCAAGAAACTGACCAGACCATAATCTCAACAATGTCCTTTAACCATTTTCCTAAGGTCATTTGAAGGTCGAGTAGGCATGTCCAACAAAAACCACTGTTTTTGATCCCGGATTCTAAAAAAGTGAGAAATGTTACGCACTGAAGACCTTCTGAAGGAGCTCCTAGGGAACTTGGGTTGTGAATATTGATTTGTACTTTGAGTACTTTGAGTACTTTCAATTCATTCGGAAGAGTATCGAGCATTCTATCGGCATTAATCTACATTTTTTATTTTTTTAATGGGAAATGGTCAATTATAAGAGACTCTAATTTATTTTCATTAGCAACATTTCGATACTGCGTTACGATCTTCTTCAGGTTGTACCTTTTATTAGAAGACATTAAATGTACAATTAAAGCAAATTCACTTTCGTCATATTATTACAATTAATTACTTACTACTACACGTCAATACAGAATGATCGTCGTAGTATCACTGAATGTTGCTGATATTTTGCTCATTATAATTTGGTAGTACAAGTTTGTCATTATCATAGTAGATTTTTTTAACTCGCATGACTTATCATTGAACTGACCAAGTACATTTCTTTCCAAAAACAATGGCTAATTATACCCCTAATGAAGTGGTGAGCATTCTCATCACTCTTGGTGAATGCGGTAGGAATTATCGGCATACTACCCGATCCTACGCGCAGCGATTCCTAAATCGACGCCATCCCTCTGCACAACAAGTGGTAAACATTGAAAGAAGGCCTCCCAATAACCCACTGCATCGCTAGAGACAAAGAAATAGGCTCCAGAATGACAATGATCCGAGATATCTCGCAGTTTTGGCTATGGTCCATTTAGATCCTCACTTGAGTGCGCGTTGAAGTGAACGGGAATTAGGAGTCTCCCGATCTGCGGCTCTCAGATTATTGCGATCAGTCCGTTACCATCCGTATCACATTACTCTTGTACAGGAACTGAGCCCTGAAGATCGCGCACTCACAAGGGGAGGCAGGTTGGTGTGAACCACCGATTACCATGAAACTTTGCTGGTGAATAGAGTATCAAAAAATACTCGACAAGTGTTTTTTTATTTTTGCCAACTCGCTGGTTTAGGGGGTTAAGACCACCCCTGAATTGATAAAAATAGGTATATTCGGCATTAAAACGCATCAGTCTCAGATAGAAAGTAGTAATAAATAATTATTATGATTATATGACTCGAAAGAGAAACAAAAAATATTCGACACGTGTTTCTGATTTTTTTTCCTTCGAGTTTATATAGCGAGTAAAAAACGCCCTTACAAATACAAATATTCAGTGCCCAATTTTAATTTATTAACGCTATTCTCTCGTTAGAATCACATTTAAAAAAATGTTTTTCATAATTAGACAAGGTGATCGAGTGGTGCCTCCCACTTTGACCTTGAGGCCCAATTTGAAGGTCATTTCAAGGTCAACTTCGATTTTTTTAATAGGAATCAATATTTTATTTACCTGACATAGAGACAAAAAAAATCATTATTCACTAGTTAATTTTGACTTATATATTCCTACATCATACGACTGTGATATACTATTTGTAAGCAGATGACGCTGGAACCGAGTTATAATTGATTTCGATTTCTATTTATCCAAGTGCATACTAAAAATATTCGATACGTGCTCCCGGCGCCCGATCGCGAAGGTTGTATTTTCGGCCTCGCTAGGCAAAAAAATAGTATACGCTCCACGGGAGTAAAATTGGTCAGCCCCCAGCTCGTGTTTGCCACCCTCGCCTTTGGCTCGGGTGGCAATTTATACGAGCTGTGGACTGTCCAAGTTTTTTCTTCCCTTGGTGCGTAATATACTATTACTTTCCGAATTGCGGAATTATACATATTTCTCTGTTTTTATAGATTTCTCAATTTTTCATAAATAATCTGAAAATATAGCAGATTACCAAAAAATGTAGTAGATTACCAAAAAATGTAGTAGATTAACAATAATTTGAAAACCACAACAATATATGCTCCTTCTACATAGAAGAAAGTTGTAACCAACGTAATACTGTTCAAATTATATTCAATAATTTTATTTCTTTTTCTTGATTTCTTACCATGATTATTAATCCAAATAAAATCGAAATTGATCGTTCAAAAGTAGACGAAGATGAACAACTTCTACATGATTCTATAGAAGATATAATACGACATAGTATTGATAATCCTATTGGAATTGATCAAGAAATACAATTACATTTTAACGATTATGATAGAGATATGTTTGCACAAGCTATTAATAAAAGTGACACATCTCAAGATTATGCAGAGGTTCCTGCTTGTTTGTATAGAGATGAACCAATAAATTTCGATTACAAGAAACGAGCGGTCGTATTTTGGCAGAGTGGAAAAACAAAGCCTTTATCATTAGAAAGTGTAAAAGAAAATTTCAGAAAAGTGACTTCAATTCAGCAGTTGTATCGGTGGAAAGATCAAGTGGAGCAGGAGGTGATAGACACGAAAAATTATACCAAGTTTCGAAGTATACTTTAGATAAATTTCAAGAAGTAATTGCCTTTAAAATAGCTATCCACGATATAGACTTGAAGAGATGGGCTCTACAAAAAAAAATTGAGTTGAAAATGCCATGGTTAAAAGAATCTCGTTGGTGGGTACAGCAGTTTAAGAGTAAGCACAATATTGTTTCCCGAAAAATAACTAAATTTGTTACTCATTCGGCGGTGGATAACATGAAAGATTTACAGTAACAATGCGAGAATTTAAAAAATGATGTTAGTGGATTAATTCCCCAATACTGTGCACAAAATGTTTTTAATTCAGATCAAACTGAATTTAATTTGGAGATGCACAGTGGTAGGACACTGTGTAATGAGGGCGCAAAAAAAAAAATAAAATGTGTTGCTCAATCTCTTTCCTCTACAACACATAGTTACACAATACAACCGACTGTATCTGCGGAAGAAAAGTTACCATCACCTTTATTTATAGTTCTAAAGGAAAAAGGTGGGATATTTGGATCATGAGTTATTGAATATTTATTTGTACCAACAAATGTACGCGATGAAGCATCAACATCTGGAAAATTATCTAAAGAAGTACTTCAAACTTGGATACAAGAAACATTTTTACCACAGAGCGGAGATTCTCCAGTTCTATTATTGGATTCATGGAGCGGACAATGTGAAAAAACAGTAAGGGAGGTTATACCACCACATATTAACTAAAGTTGAAAATAATACCGAAAAGCACAACAGGCATGATTCAGCACTTAGATGTGTACGGTTTCCGTTTCTGGGAGAACTTTGTTAGAAAGTTTTCAGATATAGTAATTTTACTCAACAACAATGTTAATTTGCATGAACGAAACAATATTATAAGAATGCAATCTCTAACGCACAATCAGTTTTCTTCGCCAAGATTTCAGGATGTATTTAAATATGGATGGTACAAAAGTGGCTATGCTGTGATTAAACCTATAAACTTTAAAAATCCAGTTGAATTTTGTTTTAATACCGAACAAGAACCGAATTGTGACATATGTGAAGAAACAGCAATAATAAGATGTGCATGGTGTAAAAAACAATTACGTTTCAAGCATTTCTTCATAGATTTCCATTATTGTAACAAAATATGTACCCTGAATTTATTAGTCGTGTGAATAACCATATTCTTAATTTAATTTTTGATACAGTATGCGTAAAATGTGATTTTACGCGTTGTTCTTGGTGCGTAAAAAATTTTACGCACCCGGATATGTAAAACACTATTTAATATCTATTAAAAGTGATGTTAGGGAAGCAAATGAACGGACAAATACACTTGTTCAGAGTTTGAAATAATTACAACTTTTATTTCTACCGTTACATTTTAAATAGAGTTAAGAGAGAGAGATTGACGCGAAGCTAGTTGCTCATCAAGAGCCGGTACACGAGTGAACGAGTAGTTCGTATAAAGGGAGCGTTGACGCTCGCTGTAAAGATTATATAATCCTAACTACGCATAACAAGTTGGTGCTATCCAAATTTACCCGCGAATATTTAAACATCTTAAATTATTAATTGATTCTTAATTTACAAATTACAACACACCCCCTCAATTAATTAATTTAAGATACATTAGATACATATATATGTAATAAAATCTACAATACTTCAGGTACATTTATCGCAGTTAAAACATGTTTACACAAGAAAAAAATTAATAAATAAAAACATTGTTTATAGTCTCTTCTTCTCTTCTTTCTTGAGTCCAACACCATCTATAAATTCTTTCAGTTTCGGGCTGTTGGTGGCTTTGGTGAGAGCGTCAGCTAACATGTGTGTTGAGGGCACGAATTCAACTTTTATTTCTTGGTTGTCGATTTTCTCCTTCACAAAGTGGTGACGAACGTTAATGTGCTTCGTCCTGCCACTAAAACGAGAATGCTGACCTAAATCAATTGCACCTTTGTTATCGCACAGGATTAGTAGGGGTTGATTTAGTTGCATTATCTGCAGATTTGAGGCGAGTCTCTTTAACCACAGTGCTTCCTGCGTAGCTGCCGAGAGAGAAAGGTACTCAGCCTCTGTACTTGAAAGTGCCACTGTGTTCTGGCGTCTGCTGTTCCATGATATGGCTCCTCCCTGAAACATAAATGTGTACCCGGTCGTTGAACGTGGGTCATCAGGATCTGTGGCATAGCTAGCATCACAATAGCCTATGATTTCAGAGTTGCCATCCTTGGTGTATGTTAGCTTCAGATCCTTAGTTTCTTCGAGGTAGCGGAACACTCTTTTAACACTCTTCCAATGAGACTCCTCAAACGATTGGTTGTGCCTGCTTAATTGGCTGACGACGTATGCCAAGTCTGGTCTAGTAGCCTGAACTAGATATAACAATGAACCCACGGCACTTTGGTACGGAACTTCATTCAGATTGAATCTTGACTCTGGAGAAACACTTGAATCTGATGTTGTCTTGATTTCTATTGGTGTACTACTGCTCCTGCAGTCCTTCATTCCAAAGTTGGCTAAAAGTGAGTTGATGTAAGCAGTTTGTTCAAGCTGTATGGTGCCACGAGCTCTGTCTTGGTGTACGTCTATTCCTAGACATCTCTTGAGAGGGCCAAGGTCCTTTATTTTGCAAATTGACTCCAGTCCTTTCTTGAGTAGATGATAAAAATCAATGCTATCTGTAAATACAATTAAATCATCAACAAATAGAGCAATTATAATACATTTGTTCTTTGTGTGATAACTATAAATACAGGCGTCATAATCTGACTGTTTAAGATTTAATTCCTTTAAAGTTGCATTCAATTTCAAATTCCAGTTACGGCTGTAGATAGCCTTCCTGTGCTGGCTTGGGATGTATGCTCGTGCACGACAACCAAATACTCTTATGTGGTTGAGGTTAGGCTTCTGGCCACTCCACATTTCTTCTGGAGTTCTTCCTCCTAAACACCTTTTGGGGCTCCTGTTTGTGAGGTAACATGCCGTCGACACAGCCTCTGCCCAAAACTTGTTGTCAAGTTGAGATTCATGTAGCATACAGCGTACTTTCTCCAACAAGGTACGGTTAACACGTTCTGCCCTGCCATTCTGCTGGGGCTGGTACGCAATAGAGGTTTGATGCTTGACTCCTAGTCCTTCCAGTGTTGAGTTTAGTGAAGACTTCAGATACTCACGACCATTATCAGTCCTTAAAATTTTAACTCTTTTGCCTGTCTCATTTTGAACCAATTTAATAAATTTCTGAACAATCTGTGGTACTTCATCCTTCCTCTTGAGAAAATAGACAAACAATTTTCTTGAGTGATCATCCAAGAAGGTAATAAAATACTTGTGCTGTCCAATGGAGAAATCTTCAATCTGGCATACATCACTGTGCACAAGCTCAAGAATCTCACTGGCACGGTTCTGGCTCTTCTTGAAAGGTTTCTGCACTAACTTGCCTGCTACACACACCTCACACTAGTTAATCTGGTTCTCTGGAAAGTCTATCCCTGTAGCAGTGTTGCGTAGCTGTTGCAAATAAGTACTATTCATGTGTCCCATCCTCCTGTGCCACAATGTGATGCTGCCTGGTATTGATGTCTTGAGCACTGTCTCCACTTTTAATGCATTTGCTAAAGTTACACTGGGCTCGAGCTTTATTTTATAAATGTTTTGAGTACTTAACTTTCCTTCTAAAATCACATCACCTTCCTTTCCAAAAACTTGACAGCGAGAGCCATCAAACACTACCTTGCCACCTTTCTTCGCAATGGTACTAACCGATATAAGGTTAGAGTGTATATCTGGCACATGCAGTACATCTTGTAGTAGAACTTTCTTGTGTTTTCTTTGTCCATTGTACTGCAATAGGATTTTTCCCACTCCACTCACCGGTACCTTAGATTTATTTGCTGCTGTGACACTCACTATTTGTGACCTGCAAACATCAGTCATATACTTTTGACTGGAACACATATGCGTCGAGGCGCCGGAATCGAGAATCCAATCTCCTCGATCTATGTTGTTTGATGACTGAACTGCGAGGAAATTACTGCCTGCTGCTGCCACTGACATCGCAGCGTCGACGAGAACGGCGTCTTGATCCACTGACTGTGTGTCCAGCGTTGATAGCGTGGAGAAAAGCGCACAGACAGTATCGTCGTCTTCGCTTTCGTCGTCTGCAGCTGCCGTGCACGCGCTCGTATCAGTAGTTTTTGGAGCGCGACACCGGTTCGCATAATGGCCGACTTATTTGCACTTATAGCACCTAACCTTGTAATTCTTCCGGGAGCGCTGTTGCTGATCCACCGTGTAGCGTCCTCTATTGGCGTTGCCGTGAGCCGAGAAATGCGCAGGAAACGCTTGCGCACGAAGCGCTTGCGTTTGAAAATTTTTACCGTTACCAGCATCTTCGGGTTCTTCTAATAACTTGGTTTTCACCAAATCAGCGGTGATATCCGTTCCTGAATTGCTCAATGCCATAACCATGGGTTTATAAGATGCGGGTAACCCAGTGAGCAACAGGGCACCAACTAGATCCTCTGGTAACTTAGTCCCGATTAGGTTCAGCTTTTGCGATGCAGAGACAATCCGCGAAACATAATCTTGCATCGATTTGCAATCTTCAAGTTTCGTTGTAGATACTTCCCGTAAAAGAGTTACCTTACTTATCAGACTTTTGTCGTCAAAGGTTTTTGCTAATGCGTCCCAGGCTTCCTTGGCGGAGTCATCATCTTTGATGTATACGTAGACTTCCGGTTCCACTGATAAAATGATGCGGCCATGAGCTTTGGCATTTTTCTTAGCGTCCGTCGATATTGCTCCATTTGCGGGAGCCTCGATGGTGTCCCAAAGATCCTCTACCTTGAGGTAAGCTCGCATCGCCACTGCCCACGATCTGTAGTTTTGCCGACCAGCTAGTTTCTCAACGGGCAGGAAAAAACCACTACCTGTTCGCTGCGCCATTTTGTCTCTCTGAGTGCTGCGTGCTTGCTCCAAAAGAAAGTTCAAAACTGCAAGTCACGTACTGCGCACTTACACTCTAACAGCAATGAAAAACTTGTTCAGAATTTCATTTATGCAGTTCTGGGCCCATAACCTGATGTTAGGGAAGCAAATGAACGGACAAATACACTTGTTCAGAGTTTGAAATAATTACAACTTTTATTTCTACCGTTACATTTTAAATAGAGTTAAGAGAGAGAGATTGACGCGAAGCTAGTTGCTCATCAAGAGCCGGTACACGAGTGAACGAGTAGTTCGTATAAAGGGAGCGTTGACGCTCGCTGTAAAGATTATATAATCCTAACTACGCATAACAAGTTGGTGCTATCCAAATTTACCCGCGAATATTTAAACATCTTAAATTATTAATTGATTCTTAATTTACAAATTACAACAAAAAGATTTATTAAAAATCGCGTTTTACGCATACCGTTTTAAAAAATAATGTTCGACACCTGTGCGTAAGGATTTCCGACCTCGTCTGATCACACCACACTCGGTGCGTAAAACCCTATTTTACGCACTAGTATCGAAAAATACAATAACTGTATAGATATAGATAGTTATGTAAACATGTTATATTTCTCTTGTATAACGAATTTATTTATAAATATAATAAAGTATGGATAAAATTCTGAACTGCCATGTCTTTGATTTTTGATAATTTTAGGATTTAATTTATAACTACTTATAATCATGTTACAAAACCTACAGAATAAAGCAGATTATTTTATTATGTTCTTACCTCCATATAGTGCGGCAACTCTGGGCTTAAGTACTAATATGCAGCGTTGGGCTCCATAAACATACTTAAGTGTGTTTATATATATATTATCTAGTCCTTTTAATTCTTCTACTCTCTTCTATTCAATAAGCACTCTTTACAAATGGTAATAATTGTTTTCATGACTGTATAAATAATAATATTGCTAATATAAAACTTTCTACGAAAGTATAAAATAAGGCAAGTATAGACGTTTTTTCTGGATAATCTATAAAAAATAACACAATTTGTCTAGTCCTTTTATTTCTTCGAATCTCATCTATTTAATAAGCACTCCCTACAAATGGTAATAGATTTTTTCATGACCGTACAAATAATCTATGAAATAATAATATTTATGATTTTGTAAAAGAAATCAAATAAATACGAATGAAAAAGTCTTTTAATTATTTGAGTCATTGTATGCTGAACAAATTATATGTAAGTAAGTACATTCAAATTGTTCACTGCAAATCAAACAAACGAAAGTTGTGAAATCAATTATCGATAGTCAAGTAATGCAAACAACTCTCGGAAACTACTGTATGACTGTTCTCAGACATGTATTCAAATTTGTTCATCTTTCTGAGCTATACAAATTAAACACAAGAAAGTAATGAAATCAATTTATTGTAGTCAAGTACCGGCCATAAGTTAACTTGACAGATATAATAGAACTTTTCGCATCTCGCGTGTAAAATTACATTTTACGCCCACGTTGTAACTTCAAAATTATTCAGCCAGCGGGCATAAAATACTACTTAGCGCCCAACAGGCCCAATAGCTCACATACTCTTACAAAACTTTATAGAACCTACGCAGTTTACGCCCGTGTTGGCGATAATTATTTTAATTATATAACTATAATGCCTTCTCTTTATTTCTAAAATTCATAAGAATTTTTTCAGATATTTACGAAAAGTCAAAACCTATATAAAAAAATTACATAGTTACCAACACATCACTATTTGTCATTATTCTTTCTCAATTTCGAACTTTCTATAATATTACGCATCTTGGGAGGAAAAGAGAAGTCTAGAGCTGCTCTAGCAGGGGTGGTCCTCCGATTACCCATACATACTTGGCGGGCCCGAGGATTTGCAGCTTACCGGAGGGCTACTTAAATATAGAATACAAACTTTTTGTATAAATTCATTAACAATATTTATACCTATAAGTCTACTATAAATAATTACATTGGCTTTAATTTTTAATCGGTACCGTTAAGTACAACATCCCTATATGTGCGGAATCATGATTTACTTTTATTACCCACAATATTTTTCTTTGTGTCCGTCCTTTTTAAATGAGAATAAAATAAAAAATTCATATAAATTTATAGTCTACGTAAAAATGCTTTACATTTTACTAATCGTTTTATAAGCAACCTATTGTGTATCCTTTTCCCGCGTGTAAATATCATATAAGATCTCATATGAGAATTTCAGGCATCGCATATCTCGTATCAGATCTTATATGCGATGTCGTCTGCAATTTTATATATTATGGGATTATATAGTTAATATGTAGAAGCAACCCATTTATACATTTTATCTGATCTTTAAACACATGAATATTAATATGAAAATGACCATGTCTTACACGTTGAACTGCAAATCGTCGGGCCCGCCAAGTATGTATGGGAAGTCGGAGGACCACCTCTGCTAGAGCAGCTCTAGACTTCTCTTTTCCTCCCAAGATGCGTAATATTATAGAAAGTTCGAAATTGAGAAAGAATAATGAAAAATAGTGATGTGTTGGTAACTATGTCATTTTTTTATATAGGCTTTGACTTTTCGTAAATATCTGAAAAAATTCTTATGTATTTTAGAAATAAAGAGAAGGCATTATAGTTATATAATTAAAATAATTTTCGCCAACACGGGCATAAAGTGCGTAGGTTCTATAAAGTTTTGTAAGAGTATGTGAGCTATTGGGCCTGTTGGGCGCTAAGTAGTATTTTATGCCCGCTGGCTGAATAATTTTGAAGTTACAACGTGGGCGTAAAATGAAATTTTATACGCGAGATACGAAAAGTTCTATTATGTCAGTCAATTTAACTTATGGCCGGTACTTGACTACAATAAATTGATTTCAGTACTTTCTTGTGTTTAATTTGTATAGCTCAGAAAGATGAACAAATTTGAATACATGTCTGAGAACAGTCATACAGTAGTTTCCGAGAGTTGTTTACATTACTTGACTATCGATAATTGATTTCACAACTTTCGTTTGTTTGATTTGCAGTGAACAATTTGAATGTATTTACTTACATATAATTTGTTCAGCATACAATGACTCAAATAATTAAAAGACTTTTTCATTCGTATTTATTTGATTTCTTTTACAAAATCATAAATATTATTATTTTATAGATTATTTGTACAGTCATGAAAAAAGCTATTACCATTTGTAGAGAGTGCTTATTAAATAGATGAGATTCGAAGAAATAAAAGGACTAGACAAATTGTGTTGTTTTTTATAGATTATCCAGAAAAAACGTCTATACTTGCCTTATTTTATACTTTCGTAGAAAGTTTTATATTAGCAATATTATTATTTATACAGTCATGAAAACAATTATTACCATTTGTAAAGAGTGCTTATTGAATAGAAGAGAGTAGAAGAATTAAAAGGACTAGACAAATTATATTGTTGTAGAACGTACTTAAAAAATTAGATTTTAAAAAACGTGTTGATTGTTTTAAAAAAAATATTTAAGCTCTCATTAAAGTTTTTGGTACTCAGGTTGACTGATCTTGTGAGAGAGGGAGGGAGGGAGAGAGAGTGGGGTGGGAAAGAGAAGGAGGGAGAGAGTTTATACAGTTATGAAAGAAATTATTACCATTTGTAGAGAGTCTTTATTGAATAGATGAGACTAAAAGAAATAAAAGGACTAGACAAATTGTGTTGTTAGAATTTAACGTATACTTAAAAAATAGCTTTTAAAAAACGTGTTGATTGTTTTAAAAAAAAATTTAAGCTCTCATTAAAGTTTTTGGTACTCAGTTTCACAGATATTGAGAGGGAGAGGGAGAGGGAGAGAGAGAGGGAGAGGGAGAGGGAGAGAGAGAGAGAGAGAGAGAGAGAGAGAGAGAGAGAGAGAGAGAGGGAGAGAGAGAGAGACTTGTCTTAGTTTAAACTTTTGTAAAATGTTTTTAGATATATTTCACAACTTTTTAAGAGAAAATAATAATTACATAGTGTGATAACATTATGAGGGTTTATTATAGTATAGTATATTTTTAATATCATTAGTAAATGATAGTATTGTTATTCACAAAAGTTTTAAATTTGAATGTTTCTTCAAGGAGCTCGATAAAATGATTACATTAGTAAAATTTTTTGAAATAATATAATCAAATGCGTATATTCTTAGGTATGATGATAATTTAACAATACTATTAATTATCAAGGAGCGCGGGAGCGCTCCGAAGGCAAGTTATAGAAGAAGCCTAAAGGAGCGACCCGTGCTACATATACATTGAAATGGGTGTACGAAAAATTCAATGCGCTTTTGCGTATATTGCGTTAGTTTTTACTATATAACATATCCCTCTTAATCGAAAGCCATTTCATTACTCTACTCAAATCAAAACATTTTATTTAAAATATTATCTCGTTCAAAAGATATAGAGAGGTGAATTTTTTTATATGCTGTTTCCTTTCCGAACTTTTCTTCTCCTTGTTCAGATATCCGGTTTGCAGCTCTTACGACACTTCCGGTTGTCGTCTATTTTACGCTTGTATATCTATATATATTTATATATATAGTACATATACACACCCGTATCTGGTCGACGCCTAACCTTACCTATAACATGTCAGTATTTATATATACAAATGTTATCATTTAGTGAGTTAGTTAATAATAATATATTTTTCAAAGGTCTCAAGAAATCAACTAATTATGAGAAGAATTATGTGTATCAATCAACGGGGAAAATAACTTTTATTAGTTAGATAAGTACTTATTATATATATATATATATATATATATATATATATATATATATATATATATATATATATATATATATATATATATATATATATATATATATATATATATATATATATATATATATATACAGCGTGTCCAAAAAGTCTGGAAACACCCAAATAATTTCTCAGCTGAATTACTATTGGAAAATGTTAAGGTCGCCTTTGTAGTAATTTTTTACGAGGAATCCAATGGTGACCTTGGATTCGACCTTGGACCTCATTTTTGAGGTTATTTCAAGGTCAACCTCATTTTTTTAAATGGTAACCCCTATTTTTTATAGCGGAATCTGAAAGAGCGGAAAATTTTACGTCCGGATATGTATTAAGGTATAAGGTTGAGGTTACCCCCAGAGGTCAAATTGAGGTCAAAGTATGATTTCTTAAAAATTTCGCGAGTTCAGTGGTAAAACAAAACAAACAAAGGTAAGGTTTGGTAAGTTCGAACGAAGACTTGAAGGTGACCTCTGATTCGACCTTGAACCTCATTTTGAGCCTCATTTTTGAGGTTATTTCGAGGTCAACCTCATTTTTTTAAATGGTAACCCCTATTTTTTTAGCGGAATCGGAAAGAGTGTGAAACTTTACGTCCAAACATGTACTCAGAACATAGTTCAAGAAGGACCTTGACGTTCATTTGAAGGTCATTTAAACTTAATGTCGGTCTGATCTTGTGTAAACTTTTTATCACACTGAGCGAGGTTAATTCTTTAGTAGTTTTCAACGAGAAATCTAATGGTGACCTTGACATTGTCCTTAAAAGTCATGTCAAGTTCAATTTTTTTACATTTAGCGTTACCCAGGAACAACGACGTGGACGTAGTAAAATCTGTTCCCTTTGGGGTGCTTGATTTACGTGAGTCCCCTTGCCTCTCACGATGGGGTGCTTGATTTACGTGAGTCCCCTTGCCTCTCACGATGGGGCGCTTGATTTACGTGAGTCCCCTTGCCTCTCACATTTGATTTTTTAAACAGTATAACATCTTATTTCAAGTGCTCGAACTGTTCTCCATTCATTTCTTGACAGTAACCTAATCGATGATAGAAAGCACCAACAGCATTTTCAATCATTTCAGTAGGAATGAGAGCTGATTCATCAATGATCCTTTCACGTAATTCATCTAAGTTTAAGGGTTTTGTTTTGAATACACGATCCTTCAGATAACCCCAATAGAAATAATCTAGAGGCGTTAAATCGGGGGACCTAGCTGGCCATTCAATTGCACCTCTTCGTCCTATCCATCGATTAATGAATACTGTATCTAAGTATGTGCGAACGTTTCGTGCATAATGAGCTGCTGCGCCGTCCTGTTGATACCATGTGTTATTAAAGTCCTCTCCAGCTATTTCTCTTATAGCAGGAACAATTTGATTCCGCAACATAGTTTCATACTTTTCTGCATTTAAATTGCCATCAATAAAAAATGGTCCTATAATCCTATTATTTAATATTCCAGCCCAGACATTTAATTTTTGTGGATATTATGACTTGGCTTCTCTTGCCCAATGAGGGTTTTCAACTGCCCAATATCTACAGTTATGCCTATTTACGCTTGAGTCAAGTTGAAATGTAGCTTCATCTGAGAAGACTATATTTGATGGAAAATTTGGATTTTGTACGATGCGTGCCATCATATCATCACAGAATTCAACGCGACGATCGAAATCATCTTCATTTAACTTGTGTATTAGCGTTACTTTAAATGGATGGAACTTCTCTCTTTTAGTATGTTATGAATAGATGATTTACTTATTTCGTGCACTTGAGCAGCTCTACGAACGGAAGTATGCGGATCTTCGGTGAATGTTAACACAACATCTAAAGATTTCTCTTCGTTACCTGCTGACATTGGTCTGCCTGATCGAGGTAAATCGCTGATAGTGCCGGTATTTTCAAACCTTCTAACAGTTTTTTGAACTGTTGAAAATGATAGTGGAGTACCACCAACCCTAAATGAAGCATTAAAAATATCTCTTACGGCCCTATAAGATCGCTGCATGTGTCCCCAACCTCTCATCATGAGAATCGTTATTCTTTCTCTATCAGTGAGTTTGTTCATTTTTATTACTCTTCGTAGTAGACCTTATCCAAAAATACTTTTTGAGTTGAAAATAAAAAGAACTTTTAATTTTCAAAAAATATGTTTGAAAGATGACCAACCCTTTTCTGTGGTGGTTATGGAATGAATAATAGTTTATTGTCACTCTAACCGTACGAAAAATAACAAGTAACAATGTTCAATATTTAAACGCTTCAAAAAATTTTACAATGAATCAGCTCTCATTCCTACTGAAATGATCAAAAATACTGTTGGTGTTTTCGATCATCGATTAAGTTACTATCAAAAAGTGGATGGAAAATAATTCGAGCACTTGAAATAAGATGTTAGACTGTTTAAAAAAATTAAAAAGTTTACACAAGATCAGACCGTCATTAAGTTTAAATGACCTTCAAATGAACGTCAAGGTCCTTCTTGAACTATGTTCTGAGTACATGTTTGGACGTAAAGTTTCACACTCTTTCCGATTCCGCTAAAAAAATAGAGGTTACCATTTAAAAAAATGAGGTTGACCTCGAAATAACCTCAAAAATGAGGCTCAAAATGAGGTTCAAGGTCGAATCAGAGGTCACCTTCAAGTCTTCGTTCGAACTTACCAAACCTTACCTTTGTTTGTTTTGTTTTACCACTGAACTCGCGAAATTTTTAAGAAATCATACTTTGACCTCAATTTGACCTCTGGGGGCAACCTCAACCTCATACCTTAATACATATCCGGACGTAAAATTTTCCGCTCTTTCAGATTCCGCTATAAAAAATAGGGGTTACCATTTAAAAAAATGAGGTTGACCTTGAAATAACCACAAAAATGAGGTCCAAGGTCGAATCCAAGGTCACCATTGGATTCCTCGCAAAAAATTACTACAAAGGCGACCTTAACATTTTCCAATAGTAATTCAGCTGAGAAATTATTTGGGTGTTTCCAGACTTTTTGGACACGCTGTATATATATACACGGTGACCCATTTTAATCGCTACACCCGTATTTTTCGGATCCTAAGACAGATAGGAAAAAATGATTCAGACAAAAGTTGTAGGGGACGAAGGGGGCCAAACGATGGTCCTAACAGCTTTGACCTTGAACTTGACCTTCAAGGTTATTTCAAGGTCAAGTGGTTTTTTTTAATAGGAACAGCTATTTTTGACCCCGGATTCGGAAAGAGCGGGAAATTTTACGTTCAAAATCATATTGAGACATTTTTTTTCAAGGTCATTTCAAGGTCATTTCAAGGCCAAATGAAGGTCGAACTCCGAAAAATCCATTTTAAGTCGTTTTTTCCATGAGTCACAGGTTTAAGTGGTTCAAACTGATCGTAGGTTTAATAGGGAAACCCACACACCCAAAACTTTCACATCCTAGTAAACAAATATCAAACTTGCACATCCGAGCCCCATGCTCTTCACAGCCTCACATGCTAAACTGTTACACCAGACATCCCCCAGTCCCACACATCTCTACCCCATGTCTGATGTTTGTTTAACGGAAACTTCAAGATCATTAAAGCTTCTGTTGTAAATGTGTCAACCTTACGTTTAGCGCTACCCAGAAACAACGACATGGACGTAGTAAGGATTGTTTCCTTTGGGGTGCTTGATTAAAGTGAGTCCCCTTGCCTCTCACTGTTCAGGGTGCTTGATTTAAGTGAGTCCCTTCGCCTCTCACTGATCGGGGTGCTTGATTAAAGTGAGTCCCCTTGCCTCTCACTGTTCAGGGTGCTTGATTTAAGTGAGTCCCTTCGCCTCTCACTGATCGGGGTGCTTGATTAAAGTGAGTCCCCTTGCCTCTCACTGTTCAGGGTGCTTGATTTAAGTGAGTCCCTTCGCCTCTCACTTATGTGTTTATCTAACCTCGAAGAAAATGTTCGAAATTACGACCATTTGCTTCCAGGCACATAGTCAAACGCCTTTGGAAGTGGCGAACGGTGTTTAGCAAAGTTTGCCTTGGAATGGCAGCGCATGCTCGACGAATTCTGTCCATCATGTCTACTCTTGTGGTGGGCCTTTCCTCAAAAACGGCATTTTTTAAATACCCCATAAGTAAAAATCTGGTGATGTAAGATCTGGTGAGCAAGCAGGCCATTCAACCGGACCACCTCGACCAATCCATCTGTTACCATACTGCTCATTCAAAAAAGTCCTGACAATTCGAGCGAAATGTGGTGTTGCGCCGTCCTGCTGGAGTCACATTCTTCGTCGCGTTTCTAAGTCAACATCTTCCATCAATTCAGGTAGTTCATCTCTTATTAGCGTTAAGTACGTGTGTTGATTAACATTTTCTTCGAAAAAATAAGGGCCAATCACACGTCCATTAATAATCCCACACCATACCATAATACTCCATCGTCTTTGATGGTTTACAGTTCTGACCCAATGAGGATTAACATCAGACCAGTAATGACAATTATGTCTATTCAATTCCCCATCACTTTGAAATTTTGCCTCATCAGAAAAAAGAACAAAATTAAAAAAGTCTGGATCATTTTCTATCATTTGTAAAGCCCATTGGCAAAACACAATACCCTGTTGAAAATGAGCAAACTGTAGCTCTTGGACCAGAGTAATATGATACGCATGATATCTAAGCACCTTCATAATTCTTAAAAATGTACTTTTGGAAGACCGATTTCCCTTTCGATTCGACGAGCGCTTATCTGTGGGTCAAGATGAATTATTGCCAGAATAGTCACAACCCGATTATCATTTTCATCATATTAATGGCGCCTACGTTGACGAACCATGTGTCCACCACGAGCTCTTTGAGTTAAACGTCTGATAGCCATAGCGTCAGGGTGCCGTCTGTCTGGATAGCGTTCAGCATAAATTCTTGCCGCAGCACGATAATTACTTCGGCTTTCTCCTAAAGCCAACATCATGTCAACGATCTCGTTGGGCGGATAGTCAGCCATTTCAGAGCCAGCTATTAATTACTATTAAATTTGAATAGTGAAATGGTATAAAAAATATTAATAATTATAATATTTGCCCGTATACGGTCGCGACCAAAAAAGAAAAATGTTCCTAAATTATGGTAACTTTATCTGACTAAGTGTATTTGCCAAATGTACTCCGATTGTCACACTTTTGTAATTGTAAGTTTTATAATAAAGTAATAATCATTAATTTATTTGTTAATATCTAATTTGAACTGCACATATTAATATCTAATTTGAACTGCACATAATACTAAAACTTGCTTTTATTTTAAATATTGTGAATTATTGCCGTTCAAACTTGAGAAATACTAATATTGATAATGTAATCATTAAAGGCACATTTACAAATAATTTCTGTTCCGTCAAGATTTTTGTACAAAAAAGAAATGTTGTATCTTTATTCTTTTGAAAGTTATGACTTTTCTTTTTAAACAATGACATTTTTTTACAGCTCATATCTTTAATTTACTCATAACTTTCAAAAGAATAAAGATACAACATTTCTTTTTTGTACAAAAATCTTGACGGAACAGAAATTATTTGTAAATGTGCCTTTAATGATTACATTATCAATATTAGTATTTCTCAAGTTTGAACGGCAATAATTCACAATATTTAAAATAAAAGCAAGTTTTAGTATTATGTGCAGTTCAAATTAGAAATAATTTAATGATTATTACTTTGTTATAAAACTTACAATTACAAAAGTGTGGCAATCGGAGTACTTTTGGCAAATACACTTAGTCAGATAAAGTTACCATAATTTAGGAACATTTTTCTTTTTTGGTCGCGACCGTATACGGGCAAATATTATAATTATTAATATTTTTTATACCATTTCACTATTCAAATTTAATAGTAATTAATAGCTGGCTCTGAAATGGCTGACTATCCGCCCAACGAGATCGTTGACATGATGTTGGCTTTAGGAGAAAGCCGAAGTAATTATCGTGCTGCGGCAAGAATTTATGCTGAACGCTATCCAGACAGACGACACCCTGACGCTATGGCTATCAGACGTTTAACTCAAAGAGCTCGTGGTGGACACATGGTTCGTCAACGTAGGCGCCATCAATATGATGAAAATGATAATCGGGTTGTGACTATTCTGGCAATAATTCATCTTGACCCACAGATAAGCGCTCGTCGAATCGAAAGGGAAATCGGTCTTCCAAAAAGTACATTTTTAAGAATTATGAAGGTGCTTAGATATCATGCGTATCATATTACTCTGGTCCAAGAGCTACAGTTTGCTCATTTTCAACAGCGTATTGTGTTTTGCCAATGGGCTTTACAAATGATAGAAAATGATCCAGACTTTTTTAATTTTGTTCTTTTTTCTGATGAGGCAAAATTTCAATGTGATGGGGAATTGAATAGACATAATTGTCATTACTGGTCTGATGTTAATCCTCATTGGGTCAGAACTGTAAACCATCAAAGACGATGGAGTATTATGGTATGGTGTGGGATTATTAATGGATGTGTGATTGGCCCTTATTTTTTCGAAGAAAATGTTAATCAACACACGTACTTAACGCTAATAAGAGATGAACTACCTGAATTGATGGAAGATGTTGACTTAGAAACGCGACGAAGAACGTGACTCCAGCAGGACGGCGCAACACCACATTTCGCTCGAATTGTCAGGACTTTTTTGAATGAGCAGTATGGTAACAGATGGATTGGTCGAGGTGGTCCGGTTGAATGGCCTGCTTGCTCACCAGATCTTACATCACCAGATTTTTACTTATGGGGTATTTAAAAAATGCCGTTTTTGAGGAAAGGCCCACCACAAGAGTAGACATGATGGACAGAATTCGTCGAGCATGCGCTGCCATTCCAAGGCAAACTTTGCTAAACACCGTTCGCCACTTCCAAAGGCGTTTGACTATGTGCCTGGAAGCAAATGGTCGTAATTTCGAACATTTTCTTCGAGGTTAGATAAACACATAAGTGAGAGGCGAAGGGACTCACTTAAATCAAGCACCCTGAACAGTGAGAGGCAAGGGGACTCACTTTAATCAAGCACCCCGATCAGTGAGAGGCGAAGGGACTCACTTAAATCAAGCACCCTGAACAGTGAGAGGCAAGGGGACTCACTTTAATCAAGCACCCCGATCAGTGAGAGGCGAAGGGACTCACTTAAATCAAGCACCCTGAACAGTGAGAGGCAAGGGGACTCACTTTAATCAAGCACCCCGATCAGTGAGAGGCGAAGGGACTCACTTAAATCAAGCACCCTGAACAGTGAG
Organism: Torymus aiolomorphi; assembly: GCA_036365515.1. Lineage (NCBI taxonomy): Eukaryota > Metazoa > Arthropoda > Insecta > Hymenoptera > Torymidae > Torymus > Torymus aiolomorphi. The sequence continues at coordinate 135,548,549 of CM070875.1, read as the reverse complement.
AGGCAAGGGGACTCACTTTAATCAAGCACTCCAAAGGAAACAATCCTTACTACGTCCATGTCGTTGTTTCTGGGTAGCGCTAAACGTAAGGTTGACACATTTACAACAGAAGCTTTAATGATCTTGAAGTTTCCGTTAAACAAACATCAGACATGGGGTAGAGATGTGTGGGACTGGGGGATGTCTGGTGTAACAGTTTAGCATGTGAGGCTATGAAGAGCATGGGGTTCGGATGTGCAAGTTTGATATTTGTTTACTAGGATGTGAAAGTTTTGGGTGTGTGGGTTTCCCTATTAAACCTACGATCAGTTTGAACCACTTAAGCCTGTGACTCATGGAAAAAACGACTTAAAATGGATTTTTCGGAGTTCGACCTTCATTTGGCCTTGAAATGACCTTGAAATGACCTTGAAAAAAATGTCTCAATATGATTTTGAACGTAGAATTTCCCGCTCTTTCCGAATCCGGGGTCAAAAATAGGTGTTCCTATTAAAAAAAATCACTTGACCTTGAAATAACCTTGAAGGTCAAGTTCAAGGTCAAAGCTGTTAGGACCATCGTTTGGCCCCCTTCGTCCCCTACAACTTTTGTCTGAATCATTTTTTGCTATCTGTCTTAGGATCCGAAAAATCCGGGTGTAGCGATTAAAATGGGTCACCGTGTATATATATCCAGATACAGATACAGATTATTTCATTTTGGATGAATTGGAATGGATTTGATTGGAAAAATATAACCTATATAAGCAGCTGTGAATATCAATGGGCAATAGCAATATGTTATAATCAGATAAGCAGCAAATTTTTATTATAAAGTTATAAATCAATAAAGTTTATAATAAGTATTGTTACTTTGTGAAATCTTGTTTTTATTTTTACAGAGTATATCAGAAAATGTAAGGATTATTACCAAGTAAATCGATCACTGTTAAAAAATAGTGTTTAACAAAGAAGAGTTCATTAATTCTTATTAATTATTCAAGTTCATCGAAAAAGTAGGGTAGGCTAACCGAATCTTCTGTATGCCCACGAATCTCAAGAAATTTTTAAATCTTCAAGTAGATTGGAAAATAACCTATGTAAGCAGCTGTGAATATCAATGGGCAATAGCAATATATTATAATCAGATAAGTAGCAAACTTTTATTATCAAGTTATAAATCAATAAAGTTTATAATAAGTATTGTTACTTTGTGAAATCTTGTTTTTATTTTTACAGAGTATATCAGAAAATATAAGAATATTACCAAGTAAATAGATAACTGTTAAAAAATATTTTTTAACAAAGAACAATTCATTAATTATTATCTTACAGATATTATACCAGAAGATTTTTTTCGACTCATTGTGGAAATATGGAGATATATGTAATATAGCCAATAATGTTGAGTTTTAATTGTGTACTGTCTGAAAAATCTAATTTTGAATTAGCAAAAATGAACGAGTGCCCTCATGACCCTGGTGGTTATTTTATTATTAATGGACAAGAAAAAGTTATTTTAATACAAGAACAGACGCTTAAGAATAGAATAATTTATATTAAAGAAGATAGTAAGAATATAGTACTACTCAAGAAAGAAAAACCAAACCAATATTATTATGGAAGAGCAGGCAAATACTATTTACGACACAATATTTTTCAAGATGTATCTATATATTCTTAACATGAAAATTTTTCATATGAGATATAATTTTAGAAGAATGTTAAAAATTTGTCTTCATATTTGACAGGGCAAATAGAGTACGTGGATGTCAATGAAGAAAATGACAGTTTCATTGCTTTCAATGAATCAAACATAAAACAAACAACAACTAAGATGTTTATTTAGACAGTATTGGACTCAAAGTACGAAAGAAGTATTGTGTTTTGAAGTAAGTTTTTCAAAATAAGAAAAGAAAATTGTGATTTTCATAGATCGTCTATCTAGTTGAAAATTATATTGATAATAAAAATGTTGTGATTATTAGAAAATGACATCTAATCAGTGTTTTGTGTAATAAATAAAATAAAATACCAATATGATGTGCTGCATTTGTGTTAAATAAAATAAAATACCGGTATGATGTATTGTATGAAGTGCACATATAATCAAATGTTATAGATAACAAATAACATAGTGATTAAAAAATGGCATCTAATCAGTGTTTTGCGTAATATAAAAAAATAAAATACCGGTAAAATGTGTTGCATGAAGTGTTATATCAAATTTTAAAACTTCTACTTAAAATCAGTTTAAAATGTTTTGAAAATAGCTCAAGTATGTATTAATAAGTAATTACGTGTTATGAAGTTTATAAACTTCATAATACACTTTTGCATAGAAGAAAATATTGCTGAGTGATACACGAGGTTATAAATATACAATATAATTTTCAGTGTTTTGTGTAATAATAAATAAAATATAGTATGCCGTGTTACATGAAGTGTTTATAATCAAATTTTAAAACTTCTATTAAAAATCAGTTTCAAATGTTTTGAGAATAGAACAAGTGTTTATTGAATAATTATGTGTTATGAGGCTCATAATTTTCATAACAAGTTTTTGCATAGAAGAAAATATTGCTGAGTGACATGTGAGGTTATAAATATACAATATAATTTATGATGCCGATTTGAAATATTGGTCTGAGCCTTGGTTTAAAAAGCATCTGTCATCTTCAAAAAACTTAGTCGATATCAGTGCTGCGCTGTTGTACATATCTATTCAAGTGCCAATAAAAAGATTATACCTAATGAACATGGGAATACTGAAAAAAGTAAAAATGATATGTTCTTGTGAAAATTTCAACGAATAAAACTGCTCAGTTACTCTAATATATGATTTCTCACCATGGGAGACGTCAAAATATTTCAGAGTTCTTAGTAAATATTTTTCTAGACAAGATTCAGATAATAATTTCAAAAAGTTTTATCTATACAAGAATGTCAAGAAAGCTTTTATTCTCAGTGATTCTTAGTTCATAAACTGGTTGCATTTTTAATTTTACAAGATTATGTGTGGCAATGATGGGTTATTAATTTAAGTAGTTTCAATAATAATTTCAAGAACTTATATCTCTACTATAAAAGAATATCGAGAAAGCTTTTTTTCTCACATTTTACAAGTCGTGTAGCAACGATGGGTTATTAATACAAGTGGTCTAATCGAATCTACTGAAATCTGTGTAAATCCATCCGGATCCAGCTGGATTTCCCATGTGACATAGATCCAACTGGGTTTCCTAGCTGGATATTTTTGACCCGGTTCTAGTGATAATTTCAACAAAACCAAGTGTTAATAATATAATTAATTATTGGCTCATGGTGCCAATAATTAATTGCGAAGCTATAAAAATAATTAATGATATTATCATATAGCAGTCTTATAGTAGAACTAATTTAAGGCTTTAATAATCAATTTCTAGTACCAAAAAATGAAATAGTACATTTCGACACGGGTGGGGAAGTCGATTATTTAGCAGGTGTGACTTTTTGCACGAGCGAAGCGAGTGCGAAAAAGTCACACCACCTAAATAATCGACTTACGCACTAGTTTCGAACGGTATTTTATACCACGAGCGCTGAAAAATCATACCAAAGTTGTGATTTTGAGGTTAGAGTGGTATCAATACTTATAATATGCCCTGAAAAAAAATGATAAAAATATGAACTAAAAGCTTCGGTTTAAGATCTAATTTGTTCAAAAAAATATCGCTCCCTTTAGTATTTATGTAATTTGTTTTCTTAATAATAATCTTTGAAAGTATAAAATAAGGTATGTATATAAGTTTTTCCTGCAAACTGAAAACATAAAAAGAATGATATTTTCATATGACTTTACAATAATTAATAGTATTGTTAAATTATCATCATACCTAAGAATATACGCGTTTGATTATATTATTTCAAAAAATTTTACTAATATAATCATTTTTCGAGCTCCTTGAAGAAACATTCAAATTAAACTTTTGTGAATAACGATACTATCATTTACTAATGATATTAAAAATATACTATACTATAATAAACCCTCATAATGTTATCACACTGTGTAATTATTATTTTCTCTTAAAAAGTTGTGAAATATATCTAAAAAACATTTTACAAAAGTTTAAACTAAGACAAGTATTAGTCTCTCCCGCCCTCCCGCCCTTTAGCTCTCTCTCTCTCTCTCTCTCTCTCTCTCTCTCTCTCTCTCTCTCTCTCTCTCTCTCTCTCTCTCTCTCTCTCTCTCTCTCTCTCTCTCTCTCTCTCTCTCTCCCCAACCCCTCTCTCTCCCACTCTCTCTCTTCCCCTCCCCTCTCCCTCCCTCTCTCTCAACATCCGTCAACCTAAGTACCAAAAACTTTAATGAGAGCTTAAATATTTTTTTTAAAACAATCAACACGTTTTTTAAAAGCTAATTTTTTAAGTACATTCTATAACAACATAATTTGTCTAGTCCTTTTATTTCTTCTACTCTCTTCTATTCAATAAGCACTCTCTAATAATTTTTTTCACGATTGTACAAATAATCTATAAAATAATAATATTTATGATTTTGTAAAAGAAATCAAATAAATACGAATGAAAAAGTCTTTTAATTCTTTGAGTCATTGTATGCTGAACAAATTATAGGTTGAGTAAGTACATTCAAATTGCGTTCACTGCAAATTAAAGAAACGAAAGTTGTGAAATCAATTATCGATAGTCAAGTAATGCAAACAACTCTCGGAAACTACTGTATGACTGTTCTCAGAAATATATTCAAATTTGTTCATATTTCTGAGCTATACAAATTAAACACAAGAAAGTACTGAAATCAATTTATTGTAGTCAAGTACCGGCCATAAGTTAACTTGACTGACATAATAGAACTTTTCGTATCTAGCGTGTAAAATTACATTTTACGCCCACGTTGTAACTTCAAAATTATTCAGCCAGCGGGCATAAAATACTACTTAGCGCCCAAGAGGTCCAATAGCTCACATACTCTTACAAAACTTTATAGAACCTACGCACTTGACGCCCGTGTGGGCGAAAATTATTTTAATTATATAACTATAATACCTTCTCTTTATTTCTAAAATTCATAAGAATTTTTTTAGATATTTACGAAAAGTCAAAAAAAAAATTACATAGTTACCAACACATCACTATTTTTCATGATTCTTTCTCAATTTTGAACTTTCTATAATATTACGCATCTTGGGAGGAAAAGAGAAGTCTAGAGTTGCTCTAGCAGGGGTGGTCCTCCGATCTCCCATATATACTTGGCGGGCCCAACGATTTGCAGTTTACCGGTGGGTTACTTAAATATAAAATACAAAATTTTTGCATAAATTCATTAGCAATATTTATACCTATAAGTCTACTATAAATAATTACATTGGCTTTAATTTTTAATTGGTACCGTTAAGTACAACATCCCTATATGTGCAGAATCATGATTTACTTTTATTACCCTCAATATTTTTCTTTGTGTCCGTCCTTTTTAAACGAGAATAAAATAAAAAATTCATATAAATTTATAGTCTACTTCTAAAGTGCTTTACATTTTACTAACCGTTTTATAAGCAACCTATTGTGTATCCTTTTCCCGCGTGTAAATATCATATAAGATCTCATATGAGAATTTCAGGCATCGCATATCTCGTATCAGATGTCGATATGCGATATCATCTGCAATTTTATATATTATGGGATTACATATGAGATCTCATATGATACTTTCAGGCGGGTTTGCACTTTCTATTTAAAAACAGAGTGATAGATTCACGGATTAGTAGTTAATATATAGAAACAACCCATTTATACATTTTATCTGATCTTTAAACATATGAATATTTATATGAAAATGACCATGTCTTACACCTTAAACTGCAAATCGTCGGGCCCGCCAAGTATGTATGGGAGATCGGAGGACCACCCCTGCTAGAGCAGCTCTAGACTTCTCTTTTCCTCCCAAGGTGCCTAATATTATAGAAAGTTCAAAATTGAGAAAGAATCATGAAAAATAGTGATGTGTTGGTAACTATGTAATTTTTTTTTTGACTTTTCGTAAATATCTAAAAAAATTCTTATGAATTTTAGAAATAAAGAGAAGGTATTATAGTTATATAATTAAAATAATTTTCGCCCACACGGGCGTAAAGTGCGTAGGTTCTATAAAGTTTTGTAAGAGTATGTGAACTATTGGGCCTCTTGGGCGCTAAGTAGTATTTTATGCCCGCTGGCTGAATAATTTTGAAGTTACAACGTGGGCGGAAAATGTAATTTTACACGCTAGATACGAAAAGTTCTATTATGTCAGTCAAGTTAACTTATAACCGGTACTTGACTACAATAAATTGATTGCAGTACTTTCTTGTGTTTAATTTGTATAGCTCAGAAAAATGAACAAATTTGAATATATTTCTGAGAACAGTCATACAGTAGTTTCCGAGAGTTGTTTGCATTACTTGACTATCGATAATTGATTTCTTACTCAACATATAATTTGTTCAGCATACAATGACTCAAAGAATTAAAAGACTTTTTCATTCGTATTAATTTGATTTCTTTTACAAAATCATAAATATTATTATTTTATAGATTATTTGTGTTGTTTTTTATAGATTATCCAGAAAAAACGTCTATACTTGCCTTATTTTATACTTTCGTAGAAAGTTTTATATTAGCAATATTATTATTTGTACACCCTAGTGAAAAAAATTTAATGCTCATAACAGTTGATATCTGCAGCTATCAGAAAAAAACTGAAGAAAATGGAAGGAAACAGAAATTAACTGCAGAAAAATGTCGGAATTGAGACAAAGACAACAGTAATCTTCAGTCTTTATCAGTTTTTGTAAAGTCATATGAAAATATCATTCTTTTTATGTTTTCAGTTTGCAGGAAAAACTTATATATACATACCTTATTTTATACTTTCAAAGATTATTATTAAGAAGACAAATTACATAAATACTTAAGGGGATCGATATTTTTTTGAACAAATTAGATCTTAAAACGAAGCTTTAAGTTCATATTTTTAAAATTTTTTTTCAGAGCATATTATAAGTATTTTCATTTTTTGGTACTAGAAAGTGATTATTAAAGCCTTAAATTAGTTTTACTGTAAGACTGCTATATGATAATATCATTAATTATTTTTGTAGCTTCGCAATTAATTATTGGCACCATGAGCCAATAATTAATTATATTATTCTCAACACTTGGATTTGTTGAAATTATCACTAGAACCTGGTCAAAAATATCCTGCTAGGAAACCCAGTTGGATTCATGTCACATCGGAAATCCAGCTGGATCCCGGTGGATTTACACAGATTTCAGTAGATTAGATTAGACCACTTGTATTAATACCCATCATTGCTACAAGACTTGTAAAATGTGAGAAAAAAAGCTTTCTCGATATTCTTTTTTAGTAGAGATATAAGTTCTTGAAATTATTATTGAAACTACTTAAATTAATAACCCATCATTGCCACATATAATCTTGTAAAATTAAAAATGCAACCAGTTTATGAACTAACAATCACTGAGAATAAAAGCTTTCTTGACATTCTTGTATAGATAAAACTTTTTGAAATTATTACCTGAATCTTGTCTAGAAAAATATTTACTAAGAACTCTGAAACATTTTGACGTCTCCCATGGTGAGAAATCATATTAGATTAACTGAGAGCACTTTTATTCGTTGAAATTTCCACAATAAAATATCATTTTTACTCTTTTCAGTATTCCCATGTTCATTAGACATAATCTTTTTATTGACACTCGAATAAATATGTACAATAGCACAGCATTGACATCGACTAAGTTTTTTGAAGATGACAGATGATTTTTAAACCAAAGCTCAGACCAATATTTCAAATCGGCATCATAAATTATATTGTATATTTATAACCTCACATGTCACTCAGCAATATTTTCTTCTATGCAACAACTTATTATGAAGATTATGAGCCTCATAACACATAATTATTCAATAAACACTTGTTCTATTCTCAAAATATTTGGAACTGATTTTTAATAGAAGTTTTAAAATTTGATTATAAACACTTCATGTAACACGTCATACTATATTTTATTTATTATTACACAAAACACTGAAAATTATATTGTATATTTATAACCTCGTGTATCACTCAGTAATATTTTCTTCTATGCAAAAGCGTATTATGAAGTTTATGAACCTCATAACACGTAATTACTTATTAATACGTACTTGAGCTATTTTCAAAACATTTCAAACTGATTTTAAGTAGAAGTTTTAAAATTTGATATAACACTTCATGCAACACATTTTACCGGTATTTAATTTTTTTATATTACGCAAAATACTGATTAGATGCCATTTTTTAATCACTATGTTATTTGTTATCTATAACATTTGATTATATGTGCACTTCATGCAACACATCATACTGGTATTTTATTTTATTTATTACATACAACACTGATTAGATTTCATTTTCTAATTATCACAACATTTTTATTATCAATATAATTTTCAACTAGATAGACGATCTATGAAAATCACAATTTTTTTTTCTTATTTTGAAAAACTTACTTCAAAACATAATACTTCTTTCGTACTTTGAATCCAATACTGTCTAAATAAACATCTTAGTTGTTGTTTGTTTTATGTGTGATGTGTGATTCATTGAAAGCAATGAAACTGTCATTTTCTTCATTGACATCCACGTACTCTATTTGCCCTGTCAAATATGAAGACAAATTTTTAACATTCTTCTAAAATTATATCTCATATGAAAAATTTTCATGTTAAGAATATATAGATACATCTTGAAAAATATTGTGTCGTAAAGTAGTAAAAGACAAAATATTCAAATATTTTTTTATTTTCACTCCATTACATTAACAAAAATCTAAAGACACATGAGTGCTTTATCAAGTTGTTTATCTAGTACGTAGCTTTTATTCCTTAAAAAAACATTTTTTTTACTTATTTTAAAACACTTAACTATGATTATAACTTACAGAAACAATTTTCTCGAATTATTTTATTCGACTTTCATTTTTCTAAATACGGAAATAGATCAAAGTAGGGGGATATTACCCTCATAAAAAGTTGCTGCGTAAAATTTTTCGAAATACATCAATTTTATTTATGATATTCTTTCAACTAGAACGAGTTAAAAAAGAATGTATTATATAATGTAATTTTTATACTCGAAGAAAAAAGATTTGCACAAATAAAGAAAAAGAGGGGATATTACCCTTATTATAAAAAGTAAATTTATAAATATTCCTTTTTTTAATCAATCTCACTTTTTTAAAGTGAATTTTAAGGTCATAAAACTAGTAAAAATTTAATTAATGAAAAGAATATAATTAAGGGTAGTATGATGGGCGCCAATATGAGTCGTGTTAACCGAGCAGGCGGCTTCCCGAGATTCGAATCTCGCGCGCTGGAAGTATAATGCCTCGTAGCGCGCCACGCGGCGCGCGATCGAGGCCAACGGAGAAGAAGCCGCGGTGCTGTCGTGAAAGGGACGTTGCAGCCATGTGGTATTTCGCCGTGACACGCGAAGATAGTCCCGCGTACTCGCCGTGTGTTTTGTCATCAAGAAAAAGAGAGTGAGTATGCCGCGCCTCCACCGCATGGGGGAGAGAGACGGCCTACTCGAGAAGGACGGGGACAGTGAGGCTTGCTCCTTCCCCGCCCTCTCCCCTTGCAGCGAGTGTAAGAGCCAGCGAGCGAAAGAGAGAGATAGAAAGCGGCCATGGCTGGCCGGCCGACAGGCGTAAGTCGTTGTTAATGTATGCGCGTTTCCTTGTTGTCGCGAGAGTTGTTTGTTGCCGCTGCGAATCGGCGGCCGCGAGCGTGCGTGCGCTTTAACATCTCGGCCTGTGCGTTTTCCTTTGTAGCTAATATTGTTCGGATTTCACGCCCCTCAGCACGACTAACTTGGCTTGAATAAACCCCCATTGTTTTATCTTAACTGTCGAGTCACAAGTAATTATTCTAGCGTCCCTAACCTATGCATGTTTTCCCGGAATACCGCCCTCTACCATTATCAGCGCTGTAGCTAGTGGTAGGCATTGCCTCCCAGAAGATCATCGGTAACAGGAGTAAGTAATAACAAGCCGCTTAGATTAAACAAGCGGTGTTGTACGGGAGGAACCGGCGGCGCAGGTAAAGCTAGGCCATCACCAACAGACGGGAGTTCCTTGGGCCAAAGTTGGCAGCAGAGACAGCGCGCAGCTCCGGTTCTGGTAGGAAGCGAACTAAGCTTTCTACAATAGAAGCCGAATGCGCCTGTCCGGTACCTGTGCCACTTCGATTCTCGCCGGTCAACAGGGGATTCTACAACAGCGAACTCCCCGGGCGTAGAATACGACCGTATATTACCTTCGCGCACCCCGGACAAAAAAAAAAAAAGAAAAGGTTCTGTACTTTAGATCGGACTATCATATATTGATGTATTTTGGCCCCATAAGGAGACGCCGGAGTCAATGTATTTTAAATGGAGGGTGGCGCTGTATTCATTAAAACGCGTTTTTATTATATAAATTAAAAAATTCTTATCTTTTTGGATTTTGGAGACTTCAGCGTGCTTTGGATATTCATGTTTACTTATTTCTCAAAATCGCAACTCAAACAATTAATTAATTGCCGAGAAAACCTTGAAAAACTTGCGCGGGTAACATAACCTATAAATTACGAAATTGAAAGATGATAATTTTTTTAATTTTGAGACTTGAGTGCGCTTCGTATATTATATAAATTTTAAGTATTCTCCTGAAATTTCAGTCCAGTCGGTTAATTATTCGAAGAGAAAACTTTGAAAAACTAACTGACGGGACTTCGGCCTCCCCATAAGTATGATTCCAAGGTCAGAATTCGTCCACCACGTCTGAATTTGGATATATCATTAGGTATAAGATTTTTGAGATATCTTAAAAAACAAAGTAAAACCAATTTTTTTGTTAATCTTTTCTACAAAAGAATGTAGGATTGTTTTGTAGAAAAGATTAACAAAAAAATTGGTTTTACATTGTTTTCTAAGATACCTTAAAAATCTTATACCTAATGATATCTCCGAATTCGGACGTGGTGGACGAATTCTGACTTTGGAATCATACTTAGGGGGACAAAATACACCGAGATATGATAGTCCGATCTAAAGTACAAAACCTTTTCTTTTTTTTGCGGGGCTGTGTAATTAATTATTATAAAAGGGTACACTGTGTGCAAGAGTAACCAACTGGTAGATCCTAACCTTATTTGGAGGTAATAACCCAGCCTGCACGTCCTTAGTGAGGAACATTGCTTGTGAAGGCCAAGCAGTGATTTTGGGCCGGCTCATGCGCAGCAACCGAAAAATTAAAGTGAAAATTCACTATCGCGAATTCGTTTGCGCATCTCACGAGGAGATTTGCGCGTTCTCTAATTTCGGTGTTGCGCTTGCGCAAAGGGTGGAAAGATAGATTTTCGTTTTTTTCGTGAGAAATCGTTTACCCATGCGATGGGTGAACTAACACATATAGTGATTTTAGTGCCGAGCACAAGCAGCGAACAAAAATCGAATTTAAAATTCCATTAGCGCGGAATCATTTGCGCATCGGACGGGTTGATTTGCGCAAAAACTAATTTTTGGTTTTGCGTTTGCGCAGCGGGTGAAAATCGAATTTTAAATTTCACCTCCGAGGAATCGTTTGCACATCGGACCAATCGATTAGCGCAAACACTAACTTTCGATTCTGAGCACGCGCAACGTGCGAAAAGACGAAATTTCGGGTTTTCCACGAGAAATCGCGGTTTGCTCATGCGGCAAGTTCATTCGCGCGCGCATTAGTTTTGAAGCCGCGTACGCGCCGCATTTACAGTAGGCAATTGAGGTTGAGAACCCGTGGAATCGTTTGCGCAGGCGACAATTACGTTTGCGCAATACGTAAAAAGCGACATAATCTCCAAGCAAGCGGGTAAAAGCGATTTTACCTCGCTCTAACGTAAACCAAACCACCAGATGGAAGATCTGTACTTCTTTAGCCAGTGGTAATTCAGTAGGTACCCTGTGAAGGATACCACTGTCAGTGCAAAAGCACTTCCAAGTTCCGCGTAGCTTGACAAGAAATCCCCTTGCGCATACAAATATCGCGAGCGAGTCTGTGATGGCGTATTACAACCAGGAAGCCGTGGAGGATTGGGGGCAATCACTCACGCAGAATGAGATTGATAGCTGCCTGGGGCAACTGAAGATAAGGCGCCATGGCACGGTGTTCAGGAAATTGGACAGACTGACTAAGTGGGTGTTGGGCATATATTGCTCAGAAGACTTTGAAGAGCCAGGGGGGCCGGGAGATGTGATCGCCCGGCGAAAAACACTGAGGGCACGTCTTTTGTGGACAAGATCCTGGGCAAGCTTCCGCCAGGATTGGGATGCGGCAAAGGCGTGGAGCATAAGATCCGAGTGGGAAATGCTCGGCCAATCAAACAGCGCCACTATCCGGTGTCTGACGAACGCGCCCGCTACCTTCCAGCGGCTCATCTACCAAGTGCTCGGACCCGTGCTAGAGCCGTACGTCTATGCATACCTCGACGACATCATCATCGTCGCCGAGACATTGGAGAAGCACAATGAGTGTTTGCGAATGGTGCTATAACGGCTCGGAGCCGCTGAACTGACGCTGAACGCCGCGAAGTGCCTGTTCTGCAAGTCAGAGGTAGCATACCTGGGCTTCTTAGTCAACCGGGACGGCACGAGGCTTAACCCGGCCAAGATCGAGCCCATCAAGAATTACCCGGTGCCACCGAACCTGAAAGCGCTGCGACGGTTCCTAGGTACGTCATCCAGGTATAGGAGATTCATACCGAATTATGCCACCATCGCCAAGCCATTCACCAATCTAACCAAGAAGAACCTGAGGTATGAGTAGCTGGAAGAACAGCAGAATGCTTTTGACCTGCTTCGGGCGATGATCATGACCGCGCCGGTGCTGCACCGCCCCGATCCTAAGGGGCTGTTCATCGTGCATAGGGGCCGTACTGCTTCAGGAGTCAGAAGAGAAAGAGTGGGTAATAGAGAACGAAATTACAGTGTGACCGAAAGAGAGTGCCTCGCGGTCGTTGGGGCGATCCAGAAGTTACACCCTTACATCGAGGGGTACGAGTTCAAAGCCGTGACGGACCACAGTAGCTTGCGGTGGTTTTGTCACATGAAGAACCCGAAGAGCTGGCTCGCTCGTTGGGCGTTGGAGCTGCAAGGCCACCCGTTTCGATCGAACATCGTAAAGGGGCTTCTAATAGCGTGGTCGATGCCCTCTCTCGTATAGATGAGGACGAGGAAGGTCCGGAGGTGGCCGCGATGTCATGGTCCACTAACACGGAGGACACGTGGTATCAAGAGTGGAGCGCTAAGGTCAGAGAGCAGCCCAACGAGTACCCGACGTAGAAACTCGTCGCGGGCAATCTCTATCAGTACGGCCCCAACCCGGAGGTAGACTCAACCCTCGGCAACGACGAAGATGTCTGGAAACTGGTCGTGCCAGAAGAGCATCGTCGCGAGGTGTTACAGGAATGCCACGACGACGCCACCGCTGGACATCTCGGCAGAGAGAAAACCTACGCCAAAGTAGCGCTGCGCTACTACTGGCCGCGCTACTATGCGGAGACGCAGAAGTTTGTGCGCAACTGCGAGACGTACCAGCGCTTCAAAGTGGAACAGAGGACTCCAGCCGGCCTCATGGGACGTCGAGTCGTCAAGAAACCATGGCAGGTCGTGGTTGGAGACATTATTGAACCCCTGCCTCGCATCTCCGAAGGCTTCAAGTGCATCCTCGTACTCCAAGGCCTTTTCACCAGGTGGGTGGAGGCCTCACCAATACGCAAGGCCAACGCTAAGGCGGTGGTAGGAGAGCTTAATCTTCCTCCGGTTCAGCTGTCCAGAAGTCTTTCTCTCGGATAACGGCATCGAGTTTAAGAACCATGTCGTGGAAGACTTCCTGAAGGAGCGAGGTGTGCATTACACTAACTCTCCAATCTACCACCCTTAGGCTAATCCGGTTGAGCACGCCAACCGTACGCTGAAGACGATGGTCGCTTTTTACCTTAAGGAGCGGCACACGACATGGGACGAGAAGCTTCCGGAACTTCTCTTCGCCATGAATACGGCTGTGCAGAGCTCCACCGGAATGAGCTCGGCCTTGCTACTCTATGGGAGGCAGCCCGAACCCCCTGGCACGCAAAGGAGGCTGCAAGAGGTGGCAGCAGAAACACCGGCTCAACAGGAAAGCTTAGCTCGCTGGAAGGAGCGGCTCGACGCCCTTCCCGAACTACATCAGCAAGCTGCCTCACAGGCGAGGACTGCTCAAGAACGCCAAGCTACGAACTACGACGCTGGCAGGCATGAGCCGAGCTCCAAGCCGGGTGACAGAGTGTGGTAGCGTAGCCATACACTCTCCTCAGCCCCAAGGGCACAGCGGCGAAATTAGCACCGAAGTTCGACGGCCCGTATTGGATTACCGATGCCCTTGGGTCCAACACGTACCGCCTGGTAGGTGACAACGGGCAGATAGAGGAGGTGTTGCGGCTGCAGAACAGCTAAAAGTCTACAACACCGCATCCCGGAACCTGAAGAGCCAGAAGAGGGGGACGACTCGGAGGCTGTGCAGACGAGTGATCAGCCAGTTGTCGTCCTTCCAGACGATCCACGAGTTAGGAGACCGGGGAGGCTCCCAGGAGCTCGAGCAGAGGTCATGAACCAACTCGAGCCGATCCCTGCGGTGCCGTCCGCTCGGACTCAGCCGAGAAGGGGACTTCTGTTCAGAAGCCCGAGCTGTGGTAGTCGAGCCATTCGGGTCGACTTCGGTGACCCCGTCCGTTCCTCCTCCTCCGCGGCAAGGACGCGGGCGTCACCAGAACGTCCCATCACCTCACCTCCTACCAGACGCAGCCGAGGATTAGCCGTGGCGCGCCCGTGCCCCTACTACCGATATCCCAACCTCACTCTGTTTTCCTTTGCCTTGCTGGAGGTGGAGCAGGTTATGGCGGCCCTCATCAACCTGGACTTGGGCACGGCGGTCGAGGGCACCATCCAGGCCGAACTCCACATCCTGCGGAAAAACAGGCTCGCCAGGGAGCAAGAGCAGCGGGAGGAGGCTGCGTGGGAGTGCCTGCTGCTAGAGAAGTGGGATGAGGGCCAGGAGGCCGACCGAACAAGCCTGGGGGTCCCGGTGGCGTCAACACATGGGATGGGGTCAGGAGAAACCTGGGCCCTGGCGAGCTCGCGACCTGGATCGGGAGGCCCAACGCGCTCGTGACGACGCCTTCTTCGCGTTCGAGGGATGGTGCAGTGCCAACCCTGCACCCTTGGCGGAAGCCACCAGGTGGCGGCAGCTGATCGCCGATAAGAAAGAGGAGCTGCAGCACACCGCCACCTGCTTAGCGGAGCGACGAGAGGCCCGCTGAAGAGGAGGAGGCCCGGTGCCGCGCCCGCGCCGAATTGGGGGCCGCTCAGGTCGAGCGACTGGCCGAGGAGGCGGCCTTCGCAGAGGTGCGGGCCCGCCTGGAAGAGGTACGGCGCCGAGAACGCGGCTCGCCGATCACCTGGGCCGCGAAGCAGGGGCAGAAGGAGCAGCCACCCTTCCCCCAATCCCACGGGTGAGATATTGCATGGCCTGCGGAAGAGCCGGCGTAAAGGACACGCGCCGGTGCCCAGGCCATGCAAACTACCCGCGGAAACCAACGTAAAGTTGTAAGGTGTACATACCCCCGGATTGGTAAATAAAGGAAGAATCCGCGCCTACTTGAATTCTATCTACTTATTTCTGCGCCCTATCTCCTTTGCCGATGTAGCGTCCTGGGTACGCCAAATCTGGGTGGGGGTGTGATGGGCACCGATATGAGTCGGGTTAACCGAGCAGACAGCATCCCTAGATTCGAATTTCGCGCGCTGGAAGTATAATGCCTCGTAGCGCGCCACGCGGCGCGCGATCGAGGTCAACGGAGAAGAAGCAGCGGTGCTGCCGCGAAAGGAACGCCGCGGCCATGTGGTATCTCGCCGTGACACGCGAAGATAGTCCCGCGTGCCCGCCGTGTGTTTTGTCATCGAGAGAAAGAGAGTGAGTGTGCCGCGCCTCCACCGCTGCAACCGTGACCGCCACAGAGCCACCACCAATCACGAGAGAGCGTGAGGGGGAGAGAGACGGCCTACTCGAGAAGGACGGAGATAGTGAGGCTTGCTCCATCCCCCCCTTGCAACGAGTGCGAGAGCCAGCGAGTGAGAGAAACAGAAAGCGGCGATGGCTGGCCAGCCGACAGCGTAAGTCGTTGTTAATGTATGCACGCGTTTCCTTGTCGTTGTGCGCTTTAACGTCTCGGCCCGTGCGTTTTCCTTTGTAGCGAATATTGTTCGGGTTTCGCGCCCCTCAGCGCGACTAACTTGGCTTGAATAAACCCCCATTGTTTTATCTTAACTGTCGAGTCACGAGTAATTATTATAGCGACCCTAACCTATGCATGTTTTTCCTAAATACCGCCCTCTGCCATTTTCAGCGCTGCAGCTAGTGGTGTTGTACGGAAGCAACCGGCTGCGCAGGTCAAGCTAGGTTGTCGCCAAGAGACGGGAGTTTCTTGGGCCGAAGTTGGCAGCAGCGGCAGAGCGGAGTGCCGGCTCTAGTGGAAAGCGGCCTAAGCTTTCTACAATAGAAGCCGGGTGCGCAGGTTTGGAACCTGTACCACTTCGATTCTCGCCGGCTAACAGGGGATTGTACAACGACGCACTCCCTGGGCGTAGAATACGCTCGTGTATATTACCTTCGCGCACCCCGGAGGAAATTAAGACCCGCCCTTAGCTTCACCCCGTTACAGTAGTTACCTCTAAAAATATTATTTCTTCCAAAACCTCGATATTTCAACTTTACTTTTCAATATTCTTTCAAATAGAATACATTTTTTAAAAAATATACAACGTACTAATATTTTTGTAGCCGAAAATCGCTTAAAAAACTAAAGTTCTGCTCTTTTAAAAATAGGGGTTGCAACCCCTAATGTTGAAAATGGTGCAGTTTTATAGTCTTTTTTATTCTAAATATTTTGGCGTTGATTTTATGAAGATATGTTTATTCGTTTATGAAATATTGCAAAAAAACGATTTTCGGGGGTGAACTTTGGGGTAAATTTTACCATCTAAAAGTGAATATCGGCCGATAAAAAAATACGCATATTTTTATTTTTCAAAGTACTATAATATATTGAAATATTATCAAAATCGGCGACTGACACTTGGGGTACCTTCGTTGTTAGTGCTTAGATAAAGTTCAGTTGTTGCTTCAAACTGAGCCAAATTCTTTTGACGAAAAAAAATAACGATATTAAAAATAAAAACACTCAAAATGTTTTCTTTTAGCTTGAATTTAGAGATTTATTCACAATAAAAATTATTCCTCGCCTACAGTAATATACAAAATACTCGACGAGGCCACAATGTACAAGGCAGCGAACAGAAAATTGAGTAAAACACGACGGACAATGTGTACGTATAGTAGAATTACTGCTTAAAATTTGGAAAACCGGAATGAAATACTTGATACTGTTAAATGTGAGTGAATGAATTCGAAAATTAGAAATTTGTGATTGAAATTGGAAGTTTTTAAATTTGAGATTAGAAGTTCAAAAATTTTTTAGTTTTGCTCTTGCGAGCATCTGCTTGGCAGGTTGCTTTTTGGGTGACGCTCTGTAGCATATCGTCGGCTTAGTGGACAAAGAGAACACGTCGATTTTTCGTTGGAAAAGCGCACACGTCGATTTTTGTTTCAAAAAGCGGACACCTCACGCCTGAATCTTTTTCTCTTTATAGAAAAGGTAAATTTGATAAATGTGTAATTAAAACAACGATACCAGGAAATACATAAATAAAGTACAAAGCGAACCAAATGATTTTCCAGTGGCAGTGGACCACAACTCAAATAATATTAATTTAAACTCCAACACGAAGTGTGCACTTTTTCGACTAAAATCGACGTACCGCTTTTCCCACTAAGCCGACAATATATATATATATATATATATATATATATATATATATATATATATATATATATATATATAATATATATATTTATCTGCAACGGTTCGTTCCGGGACGTTTACACTGTACATCGCTGTTATTTCCGGGACGCGCTGTTTTTTCCGGGACGTCCCGGAAATTTTTCTGTACGTAAGCGTTATTTCTGGGACGCGTCTAGAGTCAATAACCCCAGGGATATTATTTCTTTAGTCACGCGCTTATATAGGGAACTCTGAAGAGATAAACTATAGGACCCTGTAGATTACCAGAAATAACGTGTATAGGTCTTTATATATATATATATATATATATATATTTATACATTGCGGAAACTGGTACTTTTGAGGATCTATAGTTTTTTTCTCCAGAGTTCGTATATTCTAGACGACATAACATTGAAGTAGTTTATAAAATATGAACTTTTGCCAAATATTAGCCCTCCAGATGCCTTAGATGCTGAGATATATCAGTAATTAGTCGAAAAAATGACTGTTTTTAGGCCATTTTTAGCTGTTTTTTGAAATTCTACCAAAATTCGAAATCGGCATTTATCTTAACCTACGAGGTCGAATTTTGTTTGTTGAAGTATATATTTTACAGAAAATTTTTTTTCAAATTTTGCCGAACATAAGAAAAAGTTGTATATACTCAAATATAATGGTCAATATTTACGAAATTTTTGATTTTCTAGGTCATTTTCAAATGCTCCATCTTTGGCATTTTTCCACCAATTAATTTGCACGACCTCGCAAATTTTTTGTCTTGCAGAGTCCTTTAATTTGCGAGTTCACGCGATTTAATTTATCGAAAAATGACAAAGATGCAAGCATTTAAAGATGGATGTGTTTGCTAAAATTCTAAAAAATTACTATTTTTGAGCCCCTGGTAAAAATTTCTAAGTGATTTTTTTCTGACTTTAATAACTTTAAAGTATTGTTTATTTATAGTATTTATACATAAAGAAGGTCTCGTCGATTCATTTTAGGTTTTTTCTAAAAAATTTTCAACTTATAAATATCGTTTTTCTCGAATTTGCGTTAAACTTCTATATACTAATACAAGAGAGACACGATTCGGTTCATTGATCATGTTTCTCTTAGAAGACTCTTTATACGAGGGTCATTTGATAAGTACCTAGCCTACAAATGAAAACACCAAAATTTTACAAAAAATAAAATTTATTTTTCAATGTAGTCTCCTTTTAGTTGAATACACTTGGTCCAGCGGTGTTCCAATTTTTTTAACCCCGTTGAAAAAAATGTTTTCTCTTGGTTTGCAAAATAGGCCTCCGTGGCGGCGATTATTTCGTTATTGGAGTGGAATCTCTTCCCGGCGAGCGAATTTTTTAGGTTCGGAAACAAAAAAAAGTCGCACGGAGCCAAATCTGGAGAATACGGTGGATGGGGCAGCAGTTCGTAGCGTAATTCGACCAATTTAGCCGTGGCGAGTGCAAAAGTGTGAGCCGGTGCATTATCGTGGTGGAAAAGCACTTTCTTTTTAGACAAATGGGGCCGTTTTTCTTCTAATACGGCGTCAAATCGGCTCAATAGTTCGGCGTAGTACTATCCTGTGACCGTTTTGCCCTTCTTCAGATAGTCAATAAAAATCACACCTTGAGAATCCCAGAAAACAGTGGCCATCACCTTTCCGGCCGACGGGACCGTCTTCGCCTTCTTCGGAGCAGGTTCACCGGGTAAGGTCCACTGTTTTGACTGCTCCTTGATCTGGAGTATAGTAGTGAATCCATGTTTCGTCGACGGTCACGTAACGACGCAAAAACTCTTTTGGATTGCGATTAAACAGCTCCAAACACTGCTCTGAACTGGTCACACGGATGCGCTTGTTGTCTGCAGTCAGCAAACGCGGCACCCACCTTGCTGACAGCTTCCTCATGCCTAAAATCTCATGTAGGATATGCCACACGCGTTCTTCTGAGATGCCTACTATCGCAGCTATCTCGTGCACCTTTAATCGGCGGTCTGACAAAACGATATCGTGTATTTTTGTCACATTCTCCTCCGTAGTGGCTGTTTTCGGAGCACCTGGGCGTGGATCATCAAAAACCGACGTACGACCACGTTGAAACTCGTTATACCAAAATTTAACGGTCGCCATCGAAGGAGAAGCATCCCCATACACTGCATCCAAGCGTTCTTTAATTTCACTGCGCGATTTCCCGTCCAAAAATAAGAATCGAATCACCGACCGATATTGTTCTTTCTCCATTTTTTCAAAAATGAACGGACACATTTGCTTTCACACGCTCTCAAAAACAAACTACAACTCCGATCCGGCTAAAATTTCGTCTGTAACCGTTTACAGGAAGATACTGCACTGTAGTGTATTTCTGGTGCGATAGTGGCACCATCTGGCGGTGAGGCTAGGTACTTGTCAAATGACCCTCGTAAGGTGATAGTTTCATTTAATACCTTAGTATGAACTGAGAAATCCTGCAATATCGCATTTTGAAATATATAACTATGCGTGCTTGAACCAGTTATGAGTATTAATGAAAATCTAAGATTTTTTTTTCATACAGTGAGAGAGGTATTATTAAATATATGTTCAGTAATATCTCTGCATTACTGTAAAAGTTTATAGTTTTATATATGTTGTACAAAAATATTATTTATATCATTTTATTTTCTCCGAGTCATTGTCAGAAGTCAAAATATTGAACTCGGCAGTTGTCTTATCAGTTAGCTTTAAGTAGTGGTACGTTCTAGTATTAGGCACTGTCCTAGCTTCATCAAATCTTTTTTTCAATTTTTTTTCCCTTTGTTCACATTCCTTGCTGCTCACGTAAATACAACTGTAATAAATGTCAATTGTTATAACAACGCATTGTACTTTAATTTAAACTAGAATATACCGGGTGTCCCATTTTAAAACCACCAGGCAAATATCTCGAAAACTAAGGGAGATGGAAAAAAACTTTTAATACAAAAGTTGTAGGGTTCAGAGGGGCCCAACTGATCGTGACCTTGGTTATGACCTTGAGGTCAATGATCAAGTTCATTTGAAGGTCAAATCGATTTTTTCAAATGGGAACCCCCACTTTTGACATCGTAAATGGAAAGAGCGCAAAATTTTACGTTCAGATATGTCCTTGAGTCAAGGTCATGGTCATGGTCATGGTCATGTATAAAATGAAAATCAATAAACGCATCAAAACATTCCCATAATTAGGTATACGAGACAAATTGTTAAATACAAAAGTTGTAGGGTTCAGAGGGGCCCAACTGATCGTAACCTTGGTTATGACCTTGAGGTCAATGATCAAGGTCATTTGAAGGTCAAATCGATTTTTTCAAATGGGAGCCCCCACTTTCGACCTCGTAAATGGAAAGAGCGGAAAATTTTACGTTTAGATATGTCCTTGAGTCAAGGCCATGGTCATGGTCATGGTCATGTTTAAAATCAAAATCAATCAACGCATCCAAACATTCCCATAATTACGCATACGAGTGTTAAATACAGAAGTTGTAGTGTTTGGAGGGGCCCAAATGATCGTGACCTTGACCATGAACTTGAGGTCAAGGATGATGTCGTTTGAAGGTTAAATTAATTTTGTTTAACGGCAACCCTCACTTTTGACCTCGTAAATAGAAAAACCGAAAAATTCTGATATGACCTTGGGTCAAGGTCATGGTCAAAGTTATGGTCAGTTTCCATGCAGTTAAGAGCAAGGTCGGAGATGACCCGGTCACCTAAGGCGAGGTCGGAGATTACCCGGCCAGTTAAGGCAAGGTCGGGGATGATCAGGTCAGCTAAAAATTCATTGGAAAATTCCACGTTCATGTGTATTTAGTCATAGGATCCAAGTGTTTCGGTCACCATTTACTGAAGAAGATGCTCAAAAGTTGCACCATTTACTTGTTGACAACATTCTATTCTCTTTTTAAAGTTTCTAACAGTATTTAATAATACTTGACGTGGAATACTTAAGCAGATTTGTGTAATCCTTTGAATCATGTCATCTCTTGTAGTTGGCCTGTTGCGGTAGACTGTATTTTTTAGGAAGCCCCATAAATAAAAATCTGGAGATGTCAGATCTGGAGATCTTGGTGGCCATGCTACGGGACCTCCTCTACCAATCCATCGACCGTTAAACCTTTCATTAAGAAAATCTCTGACAATTCTGGCATAATGTGGAGGAGCACCATCTTGTTGTAGCCACATTCTGGCCCTTGTATGGAGATCAACGTTTTCTAGAAAGAGTGGCAGCTCGTCTCTCAGCAACTGTAAATAAGTATGTTGAATTACGTGACCTTCAAAAAAATAAGGTCCAATCAGACATCCGTTAATAATACCACACCATACCGTTACATTCCAGCGATGCTGATGATCAACTTCTCGCATCCAATGAGGATTAACAAGAGACCAGTAGTGGCAATTATGGCGATTCAACATACCAGTACTCTGAAATGTAGCCTCGTCGCTAAAAAGAACATTGTTAAAGAAATTTTCATCATCAGTAATTTGTTGTGTTGCCCATTGGCAAAATGTTATTCTCCGTCGATAATCTTCCACAGTTAAAGCTTGATTTAGAGTAATGTGGTAAGAATGGTAACGCGCATATCGTAAATATCTACTGGCCGTAGATCTTGGAATACCCATTGTTAACTCGATTTCGCGTAAACTGACATGAACATTTAAATGTACCATGGCTAGAACATCAAGAAAGCGAGGATTATTTTCATAATCATGTTCATTCAGTGTCCTCCTTCTTCGAACGAAGTTTCCTTGTCGACCGCGCAGTTCAATGTCACGTATTACCGTATGATCAGGATGTTGTCGTTGAGGGAACCGAGCACGATACAATCTGCTTGCCTCTCGATAGTTTCGTCGACATTCTCCTAAAATAAGAAGAATGTCAACTATTTCATTAGCAGAATAGTCAGGTATTCTTTTTTAGTTGTAAATGCAATTATTTATCAAAACACACCACAAAAGAAATAATATGTTATTATACTATACAATATTTTAAAACGAAAAAGTTTAATTTTCTGTGCCAATATAAGTGTGCTCAATTTGAAAACAATTTGATGTAAACAGTAATAATTATTGACTATTACCGATCAATGCTGAATACTACCGGTCACTATTGGATACAGGTGGTCAACACTTATTAACTTTTGTTATTATTTGATATAAGTGGTTAACCCTGGTAAATATTGATAATAGTAAAAATAGTAAAATTTTCCGCTCTTTCCATTTACGAGGTCAAAAATAGGGGTTCCCATTTGAAAAAATCGATTTGACCTTCAAATGACCTTGATAATTGGCCTCAAGGTCATAACCAAGGTCACGATCAGTTGGGCCGCTCCAAACCCTACAACTTCTGTATTTAACACTCGTATGCGTAATTATGGGAATGTTTGGATGCGTTGATTGATTTTGACTTTAAACATGACCATGACCATGACCATGGCCTTGACTCAAGGACATATCTGAACGTAAAATTTTCCGCTCTTTCCATTTACGAGGTCAAAAATGGGGGTTCCAATTTGAAAAAATCGATTTGACCTTCAAATGACCTTGATCATTGACCACAAGGTCATAACCAAGGTTACGATCAGTTGGGCCCCTCTGAACCCTACAACTTTTGTATTTAAAAATTTGTCTCGTATGCCTAATTATGGGAATGTTTTGATGCGTTGATTGATTTTGATTTTAAACATGACCATGACCATGACTATGACCATGACCTTGACTCAAGGACATATCTGAACGTAAAATTTTCCGCTCTTTCCATTTACGAGGTCAAAAGTGGGGGTTCCCATTTGAAAAAATCGATTTGACCTTCAAATGATCTTGATCATTGACCTCAAGGTCACGACCAGTTGGGCCCCTCTGAACCCTACAACTTTTGCATTAAAAGTTTTTTTCCATCTCCCTTAGTTTTCGAGATATTTGCCTGGTGGTTTTAAAATGGGACACCCGTATAAATTAAAATTAAAAGAGACTAAATTTGCTATTTATTTAAAAAATCTAGTTCTTATTCATTATTTTATCACTTTATACTTCGGAAAATATTGTGAATTTCAGTTATAATTTATTACAATTAGATGTGATTACAATAAGATGTGTTCATCAACTATTTAAGAACTTGAAATTGCGAAGTCAGAACTAAATAAAAAGTTACAAGGTTACTACGATTTTTACTTGTAAAACAAAACGTTAGTAGAAAAATTTCAAATCAAATTAAAATCGCTAATGTCGTTTAAACCTTTTTTTCAGGTTTCAACAGTTTTAGTATCATTAGTAAGAAAATATTAAGTCTACATTATCAAAAATCATTTTGTACCTAATCTTGTTTTCGTTTTCACTCAAATAATTGTACATATCCAGAGCAGTTAAAATTTGCTTATCGGCTGATCTTTGTAAAGATGTGCGCCTTACTTTTCTTTTAACAGTTGCACCAATACCATCACACGGGTTTTTTCTGTGATTCGTAGCGAAAAAATTGTATGACTCCACTCCAATACCAAAATCATTCTTGTGTGCGCATATGTTTATAAAATGATTTCTGTAATTAATGTTATTATTATTAAAACCAGTAATAACTCAGTAAATGCAAAATTATAAAATTTTCTTTAACCTTGTCATAAATTATAAATGTTAATAACAGTTAATAATTCTTTAAAATTATTTAAAACTGTTTAGAACTATTAAAACTGTTTGTAAATGTTACAAAATGTAGGATTTTGGACACATTTTTTCTAATTATAATTGTTTGTAGCAGTTTCAAACAGTTTCAAATAATTCTGAATTTTGGATTTAAGAAAAATTTCATACAAAATAAATTATTATTATTAATAATAATAATTAATAATTTTTAATAGCCATATTCTTTAGCCATTATTTATATATTCATAATAATCAATTAATAATTAATTATATTAGTTAATACTTTTAGTTTTCAGTTTTTATTTAATTCTTAATAAATAATTCATCAGTATTATATTAATAATAATTAATAAATATTGAATAGTTATTAGATGATTTAATAAAGCTTATTAACTGTTAAAAACTGTTACAAACAGTTGTAAACAATTAGTAACATCCAAAATCCTACATTTTATAACAGTTTTTAACAGTTTTTAACTTTTTTGAACAAAGATATTTTCACTAGTGAACTTACTTATTTTTATATTGAGTGGGAGCTCCATCTGAAAAATAGTTGATGTTCATTGTGTTTGGAAATTTTTCTTTGACTTTTGTAAGAACCTTTTCGAGAAACACATTGACCACATAAGCATTATGCTTATTATAATCACTTATGAAAAAAAAACTTGTAACATTAATAGTATCGCTATTTCCTCTGGTATACAAAACAAAAGGTTGTACCGTAGCTTGTTCATTATTAAAATAAAAGCCTTGAGTAGAATCTTATGTCTTTCTCAGTTTGTAACAAATTATGGATAGTGAAATACTGATGAATATGTGCTTCTCCGGGACAGTCTGAACATTTGTGTAGCACACATTTTTTATTTTCAGTAGACAGACTGAGCCATTATTTCGCTATAAGATAATGAGTTATCGATAGCTTTTAATTTTAATTTTACATTTTGGTGCTGAGTACAGACACATACTGTATGTGTACCAGGTCCACCAGCTAAGACACATTCTGTAGGACTTAAGTTTGCAAAGTAAGAAAAACTGGGAACCGCTTCATTTGCAGTACCATGTTCATCAACTCATTTTTTATATAATGTTTTTAAATCATCTAATAATAACATTTTCTGGCGCATTTCCTTTGTATTAGTTTCAGGATTATAAACACTTAGGCATTCTTTCGTACCAGCACATATTCTACTATTCTCCCTATAATATTGCTGAATGGCTTCTTTAATTTCATCAGAATGGCTAGTATATATTTTTCTTGGTGCATTTGCCAGAATACCTATATAAATAAAATCATGTTAAAAGTCATACAGATGTATGTTAAAATTATCATACTTTAGTCATTAATTTATACTTCCATGGAAATTATAAGATGATTTTTTATTTTTAGAGAATATGAGAATACGTTTAAAATATCTCAAAAACTACAGAGAAATTTTTTTTAATAGTATATTGTGTACCAAGAGCGTCAAGTGGGCCTTTTTAACTAATAATTAAGTAATGTTTTGTTATAGGTCCTCGTCCTCCTTGTTATAGGTTTATTTACTTTTTTGGGCCACGGCGCATAACCATAAAATCAATCTATAAAAAGTTATTACCAGATATAAACTTTTTTTATTTGATAATAATAGTTATTAATAGTTTTAATTAGTTTTGAATGAATTTAAACTTTAAAATCATTCTAAAATCCTTATTATATGAAATCATGATTAATTATAAATTTAAAATCATTATTTTCAATTATTAAAAATTGATAATAGTTATTAATAGTTATTTACTTTTTTACACTGATCAAATATCCAAATTTTTCGACGATCCAAAAACTTATATGAAAGTCAATAACTATTTATAACTATTTATAATAGCTTTAGACTTTTATAAAAGTCTCAAATCCTGACTTTATAATCTGCCAATATCAGTTATAAACTTTTTTTAACTTTTATTATAGAAGATCATTTTTGCCTGGGATCTGACGTACGAATAGCTAGAGCCAATAATATTCAATAAGTTGTTTAATTATACGGTGAAAGACCAACAAAAATTACCTTACAATTCCCATAAAAAATTCCATGCATAAAATATTATTTACATGTAAAGATAAAACGAAATCATTCACAAATCTCTCACCTCTAGTTTCTGTTATAGACATTGCTTTTCTGTACATGTATTGTGAACAATTAAAATTTTCTTTTGCTTCTTTATAAGACCAGTTACTTGGAATCAGGGTTAATAGCCGTATTTTTTCACTCTTTTTTTTTTCTTGATGGAACTTATTTTTTAAATCAGTCATAATTTGATTAAGAGATTCGCTGTCTTTTTGTAAATTTTGTACATCAGTGGAAAGATTTACTTTAAGAACTTCATTAACTTCATTGACAAGCTTTTTATAAATTGTCTCAGTAGTTTTACAATTGTTTTTTTAAATCTATACTCAGAAACTTTTTGTCGCTTGGGAAGTGGTTCGTCAAAACAATCAAACATTCTTTTTAAATTACTAGTGCGTGATTTTTGTTCTTGGCTTTCTGTCAGAAAATCTGATCCTGTATCTGTCGTAGAACTTATTGGAGTCTCTGTCTCAGATTCTGACGGTTGTGTAGTACTTAAAGAAACAGTTGCTTCACGTTCATCTCTCACTGGCTTTGTAATTTTTAATATTTCATTGTACAAGTACCACATACTTTTTTACCAGGAACTAGATTCTGTTTGGTAACATGTTTATAATCTAAATAAAGCTGAAGCGTTATAGGCTTCAAAATTTTTGTTTTTTTCTTTTCATGTTTATTATATGGATCACAACATGATGTCTGGTATGATGTATAATAATTCAAATATCTAGATTTGTGATATGAACATATATTTTTAACAGTTATATTTGGTACTCTGCATTCAAGAAGAAGTTTATCTTCTCCGCTTAACTCTTGAAAATCATAGATTTCTTCTGATTTTGTATGTGAGTCATACTTGCAATCATCATCTAAACATTTTCCGATTTAGCACTTAAACTATTTACAATCCATTGTTCTAAAAAGTCCTATAAACTAATTGCAGTAGATGATATTTAATATAAAAATATATGGCCACAATGACGAACAAATATTTTATCAACTTTATTAAAAATTTTAACTGAAAATACTAATATCACTTTTCTTATTATAATTATTACAATAATTAACTTTATTAAAAATTTTAACTGAAATACTCATATCACTTTGCTTATTATTATTACAATAAGGCTGCAATCACATGGTGCGGAATAGATCTACGGAATAGAGGATGCTTCATGGAGACAGCCAATCAGAGCTATTTGTGAATTTGCAGAATTACTTGATTGACTGCCTCCATGACGCACCCTTTATGCCGCCGCTCTATTCCGCACCATGTGATTTCAGTGTAAAGATTTCTAAAATCAAGTCTCCACTGCCTGCTCTGTTTCTGAAATTCAGAGGTGAAACTAGCAGCCTTTTCTTAATGCGTATGACAGCCGACAGGTTATATATTCGTTGTTACTCGAAAAAAATTTCGTTGTCCTATATCTACCAAATTCTCTACCATTGATTATGAATTTGGTAGATATCGGAGAACGAAATTTTTTTCGAGTAACAACGGACTTGTAACCTGTCCGCTGTCACGTATTGAAGAAAAGCCGTAATCAACTGATCAAGTTACAAAACAGCAATGAAAACATATTTGTAAACTGTTTACTTTAGTTTCCTACGTTTGTTACGTATGTTACAGGGTTTTCGACGTTTTCGATGTTTTCGACAATGTTACGTTAGAAAACTGATGAAATTGTCGCAAACCCATTCCTGGCCGTTATGCCATGAAAACAGAGAAGCCTATATACAATATATTCATAGTACAGTCACACAATTATTTCTCTACGAATTAGAGGAAAACCCTTGTGATAGTATTGGCGCAGCTATTAAGAGAAAAGTAAACTGACGAGACAACTGCCGAGTTCAATATTTTGACTTCTGACAATGACTCGGAGAAAATAAAATTATATAAATAATATTTTTGTACAATATATATAAAACTATAAACTTTTACAGTAATGCAGATATATTACTGAACATATATTTAATAATACCTCTCTCACTGTATGAAAAAAAATCTTAGATTTTCATTGATACTCATAACTGGTACAAGCACGCAAAGTTATATTTCAAAATGCGATATTGTAGGATTTCTCAGTTCATACTAAGGTATTAAATGAAACTATAACCCTATAAAGAGTCTTCTAAGAGAAACATGATCAATGAACCGAATCGTGTCTCTCTTGCATTAGTATACAGAAGTTTAACGCAAATTCGAGAAAAACGATATTTATAAGTTGAAAATTTTTTAGGAAAAACCTAAAATCAATCGACGAGACCTTTTTTATGTATTAATACTATAAATAAACAATACTTTAAAGCTATAAAAGTCAGAAAAAAATCACTTAGAAATTTTTACCAGGGGCTCAAAAATAGTAATTTTTTAGAATTTTAGCAAACACATTCATCTTTAAATGCTTGTATCTTTGTCATTTTTCGATAAATTAAATTGCGCGACCTCGCAAATTAAAGGACTCTGCAAGACAAAAAATTTGTGAGGTCGTACAAATTAATTGGTGGAAAAATGCCAAAGATGGAGCATTTGAAAATGACCTAGAAAATCAAAAATTTCGTAAATATTGACCATTATATTTGAGTATATACAACTTTTTCTTATGTTCGGAAAAATTTCAAAAAAAAATTTTTCTGTAAAATATATACTTCAACAAACAAAATGCGATCTCGTGGGTTAAGATAAATGCCGATTTCGAATTTTGGTAGAATTTCAAAAAACAGCTAAAAATGGCCTAAAAACAGTAATTTTTTCGACTAATTACTGATATATCTCAGCATGTGAGGCATCTGGAGGGCTAATATTTGGCAAAAGTTCATATTTTATAAACTACTTCAATGTTATGTCGTCTAGAATTGATTTGGAAAAATCACCTACACACCGAAATTGCGAAATCCACAAGAATGACCCATATATATTGTAACGGGGTGAATTTAAAAGAGGGTATTAATCCCTCTCTGGGGTGCGCGAGGTAAGATACGGGCGTCTACTACGCCCGAAGCAGCGCGCCGTTGTAGACGGACCTGTAGGCCGGCCGGAGCGCGTTGGCGCAGGCTCCGAACAAGCGCGCCCGGCTTTCACTGTATAAAGCTTAGGCCGCTTTCTACTAGAACCGAGGCTCCGCTCTGCCGCTGCTACCAAGTTCGGCGCACGAATCACCGGCGGCTAGCTATGAATTAGCCTTGCCTACACTCGCCGGTGTTCCCGTACAAAGCCGCTCAGGTTAACCTGAGCGACTTTAACTTACAATTTCCCCGTCGACATTGCTCCTCTAGGAGGTGATGCCTCCGGCTAGCTGCAGCTGCTGAAAAAGGTAGAGGGCGGTATTCGGGGAGATAGGGAACGGTTACTCGCAAAATAAAGAACGCGTGACTCCAGTACTTAGAATAAAAGGTTTAATTAACCAGAAGGAAATTTCGCGCTAAGGGGCGCGGTGTCCGAACAACTACTACAGAAATACACGCGCACAGGCCGAGACTTACGCGGAGCCGGCCGGTCGCACGGCCGGCGTCACCGCGCCGCGAGACGCCACAAAATGGCCGCCGCATGCTCGTACACGAGGCCGCTCGCTTCTACGTAAGCGGCGTCGAATAGCCGAGGACGAGTCACTCGCGAAGCCGCTTGCACGCAAAACCTACGCGGCAAGTATAGAAGGAAGCGCAACACTTACTTTTGAGCTGGCCAGCTCGCGCACGGAGATCCTCTCTCTCTCTCTCTCTCTCGCTCTCGCTCTCGCCTCCTCGCTTCGAGGCATCGGGCCTCGTGGCCGCTCGAGCCTCTGCTGCCGCTGTCTCTCCCTCTCGTTCTCTCTCTCTCTCTCTCTCACTCTCTTCTCCTGGCCGGGCGCGGTCTTGCAGCCAGGCGTTGCACCGGTGGCTGGCTGGTGGCGGAGAGAAGGCGCGGGGGCACGGGGCACTCTCGATGACGCGACACTGGCGGGTCACTCCGGAGCACGTGCGCACCTGTTGCGCGGCGAGAGGGAACTGAGGAAAATGGCCGCGGCGTCGCTTCAGCGGCGCGTCGGCATCTTCTTCTTGTCGCTCCGCCTCTCGCGCGTCCCGCTTGGCGCGCGACGAGTCGTTATACGTGCAAGCGCGCGAGATTCAAATCTCGCTGCGCGGTATACGCGATCGCCTTTACCTTTATTCATGCGCCCGTTACACCACCCACCCAGATTTGGCGTACCCTGGACGTAATATCGGGGAAAAGGAAGGGCGCAGAAATAAGGTGAAAACAATGGGTTAGGTGGAGGCTCTTCCCTTCATTTCAGCCTCTGGGGCATGTTTCACCTATTTATTTATTTTTTATTTATTTATTTAAATTAAACGGACGATTTCGTCCAATACAAAGAAGTACATTTGAGATTCGGTAGAAGCAAAAAAAAAAAGTACTAAATAGTGTAAACAAAACAAATAATTTAGTGAACTATAAAGCTAATAACATACTAAGTGAATCTACATTATATAAATCAACATTCAGATCAGACAAGACATTCGTTGTACGAGGTATACAGAGAGGCTAAAACTACGTTCTTAAATCGACAAATTGACGTGGCGTGTTGGGTAATTATGGGCAAAGAGTTCCAAAATCTCCGCAGCCTTGGCACAGGCGAATTAAATGTAAATGAGGAGCCATGCGTATTCTCCTGAATGACGTTATAGACGCGTAACTGATACTGAGGAGTCCTCATGCTGAAAAGATCAGAAACCTCCCTGGAGAAGGTAAACCCATGTAAGACTTTATATGTAAACAGTAGATCATAATATTTGTGCATCAGCTGTAGTGGTAAAAGATTAAAACGTTTCATTAAGGGAGAATATTCATGGTCCAAGTGTGGCATAGGACACCCACTCTTGAGTGCTAGTAACCTCACAAGCCGATGCTGGACCCGCTCAAGTGACTTTGATAAATACTGTAGTTGAGGTGACCAAATTATAGATCCGTACGTTAAATGTGGTAAAATAAGAGATTTATATAGGTAAAGAATAGAATCCGGTGAGCGAAAATCTGAAGTAACACGAGAGATGAATCCTAGAAGCTTGAAATATTTTGAAATAGTCACCTGAGCGTGTTCAGCAAAAGAGAGTGTGGGGTTAAATATAATACCCTGATCTGAGATGGAGTCAGCCCGAGCAATAGGTACACTCCAAAGAACGTATTTGTACATGAATTTATTATTTGATCTGCTAAAAGACATCACGTTACATTTCTTTAGGTTCAGAGATAAGCCATTAGAAGAGGCCCACGAGACAAGACTGTTTAGGTCCCTCTGAAGCGCCGAGGCATCCATAGGTGCACAAACAGAACGAAATATCTTTACATCATCCGCATATAATAAAATCGACGAATTTTTAATACACTCAATGATATCATTAATGTAACCTATAAATAACAGAGGGCCAATGTGAGAACCCTGCGGAACACCGGAACTAACTGAGGTATAGGCTGATTGACAGCCAAGAACACGAACAGACTGACAACTATTGGTTAGATAGGACTCGAGCCAGGTACCAAGGTTACCCCTGATCCCAAAATTCCACATCTTACTAAGAAGTCTTCTGTGGTTGACCGAGTCAAATGCCTTAGAGAAATCGAGATAGATGGAGTCAGTTTGTGACCGATTCTCAAAGACATTGCTGACAGAGTTGGTAAAAAGTAGGAGGTTCGTTATAGCCGATTTACCCTTAAGAAACCCGTGCTGCTGTTCACAAATCTTTGCCAGAAGAAAATCAGAGAGACGATTAGCTATTATTGAATCAAAGATCTTTGAAAGAGTGCATAAAATTGATATGGGTCGGTAGTTCGAAATGCAATGTTTATCGCCGGCCTTATATATCGGCTGAATAAATGCGTGTTTCCACAATGTGGGAAATTGACCGGATGAGAGCGACTTATTGAACAGCAGATGCAGGGGTTTCACAAGAGAATAAAGGCAGCGCTTTACAAAAATATGTGGGATATTATTTAGCCCAGAGTTTTGAGTGTCCGGGAGACTATTTATGGCGGAAGTAATTTCTTCGGACGAAATAACGATTGAGTCAATAGTAGTGCCACCATACAATAGGTCAAGATCCTCCACCGAGTCAGAATTATACACCGAACTGAAATAACCTGAGAATAAATTCGCTATGTCAACATTGTTGTTGGCGTAGATATCGCCGTGATACATGTTGGATGGAATAACATTTTGCGAGCGTGATTTGTTGACAAATGACCAAAAAGATTTAATACTATACCTCATGTTAGTTTCAGTACGGTGTATGTAATCCCTATACGCAACACGCGATTTTCTAATGCACATTGCCCGCAATCTTTTAAACTCAATGAAATCAGTGACCGTGTTAGTTTGCTTCCATTTGAGATGCGCTTGCTTCTTACCCGTAATGAGAGTAATTAAATCCGATGAGAACCACTCAGGGAAATGTGACGGACGGGGAACACGACGAGGAACATGTCTGTCAATCGTGTTGTATAAAATCTTATAAAATTCACTCCTACAAGTATCAATATCAATGTTATTAACCTTTAGAGGACGGGATGGCCCCTATACGGGCCATGCCCATGATCGACCCTTTACATGTGTTAGTTTTGAGATGTGAGACATCACAAAAACTCGATTTCTATAGAAAAGTGAGAGAAAACAGTAAACCCAAATCCCCGTCCTCTAAAGGTTAAACACGGAATTCCAGTCACATTCCTCCAGAACATGGTTGATCATATCGTAATTACACTTCATAAAATTAAAATTTACATGACTATGGTTGAGGCAATTACTCGTGCACTGCGCCGGATAACTAAAAGAAAAGTAGGCGTGTTCGTGGTGTTGATCCGACTTGAAGATGGGTTCTTGGAAGTCCTCCAGAGTTATAAATGCAGAAGATGAGAAGAGAAGGTCAAGAGTGTAGCCTTTGGAGGCGTGCGTAGGATATTGTTGATGAAGATCCAGTTCAGCACCCAGCTCCCAAAGACATTGGGCTGCCGATATAAGCCATGGGGCAACGTAGTCAATAGCAGAAAACTGAAGAGGCTCATTTGTCCAAACCATTCTTTTGAGGTTGAAGTCGCCACGTATTATTACCTCATCGAATTTATGACGAGAGAGCACGTTATCGAGCATGCTTACAAAGCTGTTCATTGCTATGCCATCAGACGGAGTAGCAACGTAGGCAGCGGCGATGAGGATCTTGAAAGAGCCGGATGAAATACCGATGAATAAGGACTCAGAGACCGCATCCATGTCTATTAATTGAGAATTTACAGAATTCCTAATTGCCACAAGAACGCCACCACCACGGCCCCGAGTGTCATCCAAATGCCTGTCACGGCGGTAGACATTGACATATTTACATCTTTATGTACAAAATAATATTCGGCGTACAAAAATATATACAAAATAGTTACACACAACAAAAAAAACTGGCCAACACTGCCCCTCGACGGGAGGGGTCTTCTGGCCCGGGAGCATCCCTCCCCGGGTTAGCCACGGGGAGGCGCAGTGGGTCTTGGTGGGTGCGTGGCCACTCTGGGGCACTTGCGTGGCTGGCGCACCCCTGGCCACCCGCACACGTAGCAAAAGCGGGGGCATCCTGTCCCTGGAAGGTTCGGCCGGACGGGCGAGCGCTCCCTCGCGAGGCCCAGGTCGACGGCCGCCCTCTCCTCATCTCGGCGGGCCTCATTCCACCGAGCGCGTGCGGCCTGGAGTTCGGCCTCCTCGGCGAGGCGGCGGGCGCGGGCCTCTTCCAGGGCCCGCTCCGATGCGGCGCGGAGACGTGCCTCCTCCTCCTCCTTCTCGCGCTGAAGGCGGGAACGCCGCTCCGCTCTCCAGGCGACGAGGTGCTCGGCCTCCTCCCGCTTGGCCTCCACCATTCGGCGCCAGGAGGCGGCTTCTGGGTGCTGCCCCCCGCTGGCGCCGACGTACCGCTCAAAGGCGGCGAAGACCTCGGCGCGGGCCTGGTTGGCGGCGCGGTCCATCTCCCTGACAGCCGTCAGCCCGGCCCGCAATTCGTCCCAGGCGGGCTCGGGTGGCAGGAGTTGGGCCTCTGTCTGCAAGGCGGCGTCGCGCATGATCCGCCGCGGATAGCCGGCGGGGATTGCGCCACGTGGCGGCGTGGCAGGCTCCTCCTTGGGAGCGTGGCGCGGAACGCCGGGGCTAGTGCCCACCCGGCTCTCCTCCCGCTCGTCGGCCTCCTCCAGATGAGGCTGCTCCCTCAGCCGCTCCCTGGCCTCGTCCTCGAGGCGCTGCCGACGTTGGCGCAGGAGATGCAGCACAGCCTGGGCCACGCCCTCGACTGGCTTGCCCAAGTCGAGGATGATGAGTGCGGCATGGCCTCCTCCAGCCTCTGCTCGGGAATCTCCAACATCTGAAAAGGAGATCTAAGGTTAGGCCAGTTTTAACGGTATCTGTTGCGGTTTCTCGCAAGTCTTGGGGGGAGGGAAGAAGCGCAGGGCTTGCAACGCTACGGAGGTTTGCGGGGACGACCGCGTCCCCTGTGGGGAGCGTTCGGGGCTCTCTGTCCTGCCGAAGGTGGTTCGTCAGGACCCGCGGTTGCGCCGCTCGCCCTCAGCGGTCTCCCCGCGTACTTTCGGGGGGCGCCCCTGTCCCCTGGGAGGCGGGTAATTCGCCCGCCGGCGTTACCCCTGAGTCGCCTTCCGCGTCGACTTCATTCGACTCAGGCGACTCGCTGTGATAGGGCTTAAGCTGGTCAGCGGCCACTATCTCCTCAATTTGGCCCCCCTCACCTACCAATCTGTAGGTGTTGGAGCCTAGTACGGCCGTAATCCAATACGGCCCTTCAAACCTAGGGGCTAGTTTCGCCGCGATGCCCTTCGCGACCGAGGAGAGTGTGTGGCTGCGCTTCCAGACCCTGTCTCCCGGCTTGAAGCCTGGCTCTCGCCTGCCGGCGCCATAATAGCTGGCTTGGCGATCTTGAGCCGGTCTCGCCTGAGAGGCGGCTCGTTGATGTAGGTTTGGAAGGGCGTCAAGCCGCTCCTTCCAGCGAGCCAAACTTTCTTCTTGTGCTGGTGTCTCTGCCGCGACCTCTTGCAGCCTACGCTGCGTACCAGGGAGCTCTGGCTGCCTACCGTAAAGCAACATGTCGGGGCTGACTCCGGTAGAGCTGTGCACAGCCGTGTTCATGGCGAAAAGAAGTTCCGGAAGCTTCTCGTCCCATGTGGTGTGTCGCTCTTTAAGGTAAGAGGCGACCATCGTTTTTAAGGTACGATTGGCGCGCTCCACCGGATTAGCCTGTGGGTGGTAGGTGGGGGTATTGGTGTGATGCACACCTCGCTCCCTAAGGAAGTCCTCTACGACACGGTTCTTGAACTCGGTGCCGTTATCAGAGAGGAACACTTCCAGGCAACTGAATCGGAGGAGGACCTTCCGATCCAATTCTCCTACCACCGCCTTGGCGTTAGCTTTACGTATCGGCCAAGCCTCCCCCACCTGGAGAAAAGGTCTTGAAAAACCACAACGTATTCAAAACCTTTAGAGGTGTGAGGCAGCGGTCCGATTATGTCTCCAGCGACGACCTGCCAGGGTCTGTCGACGACTCGTCGACCCATGAGGCCGGCTGGAGCTCGTTGTTCCACCTTAAACTGCTGGCACGTTTCGCAGTTGCGCACGTACTCTTGCGTTTCCGCGTAGTAACGTGGCCAGTAGTAGCGCAGGGCTACTCTGGCAAACGTCTTTTCTCGTCCGAGATGATCAGCGGTGGCGTCGTCATGGCACTCTTGCAACACCTCGCGACGATGCTCTTCTGGTACTACCAGCTTCCAGGCATCCTCATCGTCGCCGAGGGTCGCGTCTACGTCCGGGTTCGGTCGATAGCGGTAAAGGTTGCCCGTGACGAGCTTGTAGGTTGGAAAATCGTTGGGTTGCTCCCGGACCTTGGCGCTCCACTTTCGAAACCACGTGTCCTCGGTGTCCGTTGACCAGGACACCGCAGCCACCTCCGGGCTTTCCTCATCCTCGTACATCCGAGAGAGGGCGTCGGCCACGTGGTTCAAGGCGCCTTTTCGATGCTCAATCGAAAACTTGTGGCCTTGCCACTCTAACGCCCACCGAGCAAGCCTGCTCGTGGGGTTTTTTATCTGACAGAGCCACCGCAGACTGATGTAGTCTGTCACAACCTTAAACTCGTAGCCCTCGATGTAAGGGCGAAACTTCTGTACCGCCCAGACAACCGCAAGGCACTCCCTTTCCGTGACGCTATAGTTTCGCTCCGCCGGGGTTAGCACCCGACTAGCGAACTCGATCACTCGCTCTTGTGTCTCTACTTCCTGTAGCAGCACCGCGCCAAGGCCTACATCGCTCGCATCTGTCTGCACGATGAAAAGGCCGTTTGGGTCAGGGCGATGTAGGACCGGAGCGGTCATAATCATCGCCTTCAACAGCTCGAAGGTGCTTTGCTGCTCATCGAGCCACTCGTACTTCTGGTTCTTCTTTGTCAGACTCGTGAGTGGCTCGGCGATCGTGGCATAGTTCGGAATGAACTTCCTATACCACGATGAAGTACCCAGGAATCGGCGCAGCTGCCTCAAATTCTGCGGCTGCGGAAAATTCTTGATTGTCTCAATTTTGGCCGGGTTCGGCCTCGTGCCGTCGCGGTTAACCAAGAAGCCCAAATATGCTACCTCTTGCTTGCAGAAAACATATTTTTCTGCGTTGAGAGTTAATCCAGCGGCGACGAGCCTTTCCAATACCATTTTGAAGCACTTCTTATGCTCCTCGAACGTTTCTGCGACTACGATGATGTCGTCGAGGTAGGCGTAGACGTAAGGCTAGAGCTCGGGTCCGAGCACTTGGTCAATGAGCCGCTGGAAGGTAGCCGGGGCGTTCGTCAGTCCGTACGGCATCCGCCGGAACTGGAACAGGCCCAGCCCCGGCACCGTGAAAGCGCTGATGGGCCGCGCCTCCTCCGCTAACGTATCTGATGATACGCGGTATCTGATGATACGCGCTCTTGAGGTCAAGCGTGGAGATGAACTTCGCCTTCCTCAATTTCCGCAGAATATCTTGCATATTCGGCAGAGGGTAGGCGTCGGGTTCGGTGACGGCATTCACCTTCCGCAGGTCGTTGCAGAACCGTCGTGTGCCGCCGCTCTTCGGCGTCATCACGACGGGGCTCGACCAACCACTTTTGGAGGGCTCGATGATGCCTTGGTTCAGCATTTCGCAGACCTGGCGATGCATCTCCTTCCACACCTTATCCGACACTGGATAGTGGCGCTGCTTGATTGGTCGAGCGTTTCCTACGTGAATCTCATGCTCCACGCCTCTGACGCAACCTAGTCCTGGCGGGAGCTTGCCTAGGACCTCGTCCACCATGACCTTCAGCTCCTCTCGCTGAAGGTCTGTAGCGTCCTCGAGCCCAATTACCGCTACCGAGCTAGGATCGAGGGTCAAGCTGGCTACTTCCAGCTCGACATAGGCTTCCGTCTCCTTACAGAATAGCCTATCCATATCCGGGTCTAGTACGGCCCTGAACGCTCGTACAAAATTGACCCCTAAGTAGCAGTCGGCATCTAAGTTCGGCATTATGGCGACTCGAATATCACGAGTGAGGCCAGCCACAGTGATGGGCAGCATCACGTGGCCTAGCAAGGGGCTGCGGCTTCCATCCGCTAACGTTACCCCTCTCTTCTCGGACGCTACAAACTCTCGGTCCAGCGCTGTGGCTTGTTGGAGCCCGACAGAGCGCATCACCGTCGTGGATGCTCCCGGATCCAACAGCGCGCGGAGATTAAACTCGCCGACCTCAATTCGCAGCCACCACCTTGTTTCTGCGTCGGTCGGTTGCTTCGCCGAGGCCTCTCCCCAGTTCGCAACTGGCGAGGGTGCCGCTGACTCTTTCGCGGCAGGGCGGCTATCGCACGTGGCCAAAACATCTTCGGCTTTGGGGACCTCTTCGGGAGGGGGGCGGTAGTGATCCCCTCTACGCGCTCCCTTTCCTGTTTCCCGCGCAATTAGGGCAGTAGCGCGCTATATAGCCGACAAGGCCGCATGAGTAGCAACTCAGCGGCGGCCTTGGCCCTTTTTGAGGCTTACCGTCGGGGCTTGCGGAGGGCGCGGAGCCGTTTGGTGGGCTCGTCGCCTTCGCCTCCTGCCTCTGTTCTGGGGGCCTCCTTGCCCCGCCACGCCCAGATAACTGGTTACCGCGCCCTCTGCGCGGTCCAGGGGGCGTATTTCGCCCGGAGCGCTCTCCTCCGGAGCCTCGCCGGTCGGAAAGGCTCTCGCTCAGCACTCGCCGAAGCATTTCCTCCAAGCCCTCCAGCTTGGTGTCCTTTTCGGCCACCGCGGCAGCCACTTTGCCTTCCTTGGTATCGCCTTTAGGCTTTCGTGGCGCATCGGTGTTTGCCGGCGGTTTATACGCCATTTCAGGCAGTAGCGCTGCTGTTGGCGGTGGGGGAGGTCGGAACGTCTTCGAGTTCTCCAAAGTTTGCTCCACGTCCACTGCCAACTCCAGTAGCTCCTCTACTGTGCTGAAGTCTGATCTGCGGACCATCGCCTGCAGCTGTGGCCGTAGATTTCGGTGCAGCTGGTGCAGCTGTTGCTCCGAGCTGGGAGGCGGCGATATTTTCTTCACTATCGCGATGAGGCACGTGATATAGTCTCTCACGGTCTCGTCCGCCCCTTGGGTTCGGTTGTTCGCCTCTGCTATCAACCGCTGCTGGTACCTCTTCGTCGTCCCGTACCAGCGTTTCGCTGTACTTACGAAATCTTGCCACGTGGCCCATTTCTCCTTCTCGTTACGGTACCACGTGCCCGCCGTGTCAGTGAACAGCGACGACAGCGACGACAACACCTCTTCTTCGGAGAGGTTTGCCAGGTCTCGACAGTCCTCAAGCCTCGCTAGGAATACGTCGATACTCTGGCTCTTCGCCCCAGAGAATCAAATTTGCCATTTCCTCACGATTTGGCCTATATCCCGCGAGTGGAACATACTCGACCTCGAGAAGTTCCCTGTCGCGCCTGGCGCGCCATATGTCGGTCAGCTCGAGCCTCTCGCCGAACCTCGGCGGTCAGCCCCCACCCAGGCTGTGTTTACTCCTTGTAAACCAGCCTGACCATCACGCCGAGCTGGCGGTGGTGTCGATGGCGAACCGATCCACGCATCGTTGCCGTTGACGGTGTACGTGTCGTCGAATTGCACGTTGTGACCTTGCCGGGGTTCCGCAATGTGCGTGCTGGAAGCGGCACACACTGGGGCCGAAAGGTTCAAAACTACCTAGAGGTCATAATTCTCAACCGAATTTGAAAATTTAAAAACAGGAACTTTTGTGACAAAATACCAAAGACCGCTACGAAGCCTAATTTTGAAAATATGAACCTATAAACCTAATTTATAACCTATAACCCCAAAATTTACACTTGTGATTCCCAAAAATGCTATAAAACTTCAATTTATAAGTCCTTGACACATGCTCTCTTAACCTTGATTCATAAAATTGGTCTACAGATTAAGTCTTGGGCCATTCTGTCGGAAATAGTGTATATTTTTAGGATATACGTTGTATGTGGTTTAAATAACATTTTTCTCTTTTTTATAGCTGATTTTGGCCTCAGAAGCCACTAGGTGTAAGACCCCCTTAAGACTTATGAGGTTAGGGCTTATAGGTTTACAGTTTATGAGTGCATGGCTTACTGGATCAAAGGTCAAGAGTTCACGAGTAAAGGGCTTACAAATTAAAGGTTTATCGTATTTTTGGGATTTGCAGGTCAAAAGTTGAATTGATTGGTTGATGTGATAGGATTATATGACTCCTTAGATTTACAGGTTAATTTTTTGGAAAATCAGGCTTCGTAAGGCTCTTCGATATTTGATAACGAATGTTCCTAAGCAAAAATTTTCAGATTCCGTTGAGAATTGCGACCTCTAGGTGGTTTTGAACCAAAAAATCCGTATGGCCCCAGTGTGCGGCGTGTCGCTGTTGGTTCAAAACCAGATCCTCCAGTGACCTCACTTTCGCTATTAGTTCCGCTAATAGCGAGCCGACTTCCTGAGGAATGTAAAACTCGGAGCCGTCCTTTACCAGGAGGCGAAGCATCTCTCCTGGCTGCGCTTGCTGTTCATCGCTGTCGTCGTCGTTTTCTTCGCTCTGATGTTGTAGGGGTTGTTGCGTGCGTTGCTCCTTGCGTTGTTGCGTGTCTTCAGTGTTCCTATTACTAGCTGTGGCGTTTGGGTGTGGTGAGTGCTGGGTATTGGACACGGCCTCCGCCGTCGTCCTATGCAGTATCTCTAGTATCTACTCGCTTTTGAGCACTACGTCCAGGGGGTGTAGATCCCAACTGGACGTTTCGACGAAGGAGCCGTCGTCATCTGCCAGGATTTTTCGCAAGAGGTTTCCTCTTAGCTCCATCCGCCGGGGAATTACATCTCCCGGCCCTTCCGGCTCCTCAAACTCTTGGGGCGCATAATTACTCAGCACCCACTGGCTTAGCCTGTGCATCCTCAAGAATGTAGAGTCTTGTCGCCTCAATTGCAACTCAGACAGGTGGCTGTCGATCTCCCTTGGAGAGATCGGCCACACCCAATCCTCCACAGCTCCCTGGATGTTGTACGACATCGTTCGCTAGTTGTGTGTGTGCAAGGGGATTCCTCTTCAATCCCGTAAATTTAAAATGTTTTCGCACGGACAGTGGTATCCTTCACAAGGTACCTACTGGATTACCACTGGCTCAGGAAGTAACGATCTTCCCAACTGATGGTTTGGTTTTCGAACGCTAGGCCGGGGTAAAGCCGCTTTTACCCGCCCGCTTGGAGGTTATGTCGCTTATTGCGTAATGCGCGAGCGATTCCGCGTTCAAAAATAAAATTTTAAATTTTCGACCGTTTGCGCATGCGCAACACCGAAATTACTGAATGCACCCACCTCCGCGTGAGATGGGCAATTGAAATCGCGATAGTGATTTTTCACTTTTTATTTTCGGTTTTGCGCATGCGCGGACCCCAAAATTACTATGCGCACGCTCTAAACTAATTCCCGCGTAAGCCTTTACGCGGGTTAACCCTTTAAATAAAAGAAACTGTCGAAATCCTCCAATTCACCAATCGGGTGTGAAATCCGTTACTTTACTCCCCAGCGTGCACGTGTGTTGACGCGCAAAGAGATAGAACGCTAAACCTATTTTAATCCCTAATATAATGAATAATTAATAAATAATTAATTGCTAACTAATATCTTTGCTGTCCTCACTATGTACTTCAACAAATGCTCGGCCTTCATAAGCAATGTTCCTCACACATGCAGGCCGGGTTATTTCCTCCAAGCCGGCTTATGAACCATCAGTTGGTTACCCTTGCACACACTATACAGTTTTATAATAATTAATTGTCACCACGATAATTAATTATTCGCAACGCGCGTCTCGACCTGTTTCGAAAATTAGCTAACTACTATAAAATTCGCCGTTCCCTAATCTAATGTGCTAACGGGGTGAATTTAAAAAAGGGTATTAATCCCTCTCTGGGGTGCGCGAGGTAAGATACGGGCGTCTACTACGCCCGAAGCAGCGCACCGTTGTAGACGGACCCGTAGGCCGGCCGTAGCGCGTCGACGCAGGCTCCGAACAAGCGCGCCCAGCTTTCACTGTAGAAAGCTTCGGCCGCTTTCTACTAGAACCGAGGCTCCGCTCTGCCGCTGCTACCAACTTCGGCGCACGAATCACCGGCGGCTAGCTATGAACTAGCCTTGCCTACACTCGCCGGTGTTCCCGTACAACGCCGCTCAGGTTAACCTGAGCGACTTTAACTTACAATTTCCCCGTCGACGTTGCTCCTCTAGGAGGTGATGCCTCCGGCTAGCTGCAGCTGCTGAAAAGGTAGAGGGCGGTATTCGGGGAGATAGGGAACGGTTACTCGCAAAATAAAGAACGCGTGACTCCAGTACTTCGAATAAAAGGTTTAATTAACCAGAAGGAAATTTCGCGCTAAGGGGCGCGATGCCCGAACAACTACTACAGAAATACACGCACACAGGCCGATACTTACGCGGAGCCGGCCGGTCGCACGGCCGGCGTCACCACGCCGCGAGACGCCACAAAATGGCCGCCGCACGCTCGTACACGAGGCCGCTCGCCTCTACGCAAGCGGCGTCGAATATCCGCGGACGAGTCACTCGCGAAGCCGCTCGCACGCAAAACCTACGCGGCAAGTATACAAGGAAGCGCAACACTTACTTTTGAGCTGGCCAGCTCGCGCACGCAGATTCTCTCTCTCTCTCTCTCTCTCTCTCTCTCTCTCTCGCCTCCTCGCTTCGAGGCGTCGGGCCTCGTGGCCGCTCGAGCCTCTGCTGCCGCTGTCTCTCCCTCTCGTTCTCTCTCTCTCACTCCTTCACCTGGCCGGGCGCGGTCCTGCAGCCAGGCGTTACACTGGTGGCTGGCTGGTGGCGAAGAGAAGGCGCGGGGGCACGGAGCACTCTCGATGGCGCGGCACTGGCGGGTCACTCCGGAGCACGTGCGCACCTATTGCGCGGCGAGAGGGAACTGAGGAAAATGGCCGCGGCGTCGCTTCAGCGGCGCGTCGCTGTCTTCTTCTTCTTCTCGCTCCGCCTCTCGCGCGTCCCGCTTGGCGCGCGGCGAGTCGCTATACGTGCAAGCGCGCGAGATTCAAATCTCGCGGCGCGGTATACGCGATCGCCTTTACCTTTATTCATGCGCCCGTTACTATATATACATCAAATGCAGCTTTTGAGGATCTATGTCAGCACGGATTTGATACTTTGAGGATTTTTCGGACTTTTGAGGACATCCTCAAAATTCTTTCGGTATGAAACGGTACTTTTGAGGATTTATATTAATACCTTCAACGCAAAGAGGGAGTTATTTCTTTAGTCAAGCAAATACGAACTCTGGAGAAAAAAACTATAGATCCTCAAAAGTACCGGTTTCCGCAATATATATATATATATATATATATATATATATATATATATATATATATATATATATATATTGTCGGCTTATTGGGAAAAGCGGTACGTCGATTTTAGTCGAAAAAGCGCACACTTCGTGTTGGAGTTTAAATTAATATTATTTGAGTTGTGGTCCACTGCCACTGGAAAATCATTTGGTTCGCTTTGTACTTTATTTATGTATTTCCTGGTATCGTTGTTTTAATTACACATTTATCAAATTTACCTTTTCTATAAAGAGAAAAAAAGATTCAGGTGTGAGGTGTCCGCTTTTTGAACCAAAAATCGACGTGTCCGCTTTTCCAACGCGAGCTTGTTTCTTGAATACATCTATTACACTAGTTTGTACATCGGTTATTATATAATAACTGATAGAACTTTCACAGAAACTATTATGCAAGTATGAGCAATACTTCAAGTGAAAAACAGCAGATAAAAAATTTTATATAAGACCGAATCCATCTCAAATCGAACGGCCAGAGTATGCCTACCTCACCGATCATTTTGGAATCATAGTATTGCTGTTTTTCTCTAAAAATGATTCAACACATTTTTTCATTTTTCGACTGCATTAAAATTACATCCGATTGGCAATGTCAACATTTTTTTTACAAAATCCTAACTTTGAAATTTTATTTTTCAAGGTCATCTTCAAACTGATATCATTTTACGAGTTTTTTAAGCTTTTAAGTAAACTATACTATACGTAGTTATACTGTCACCCCTGCATGAGATTTACACAAAAATAAAAAAAAATTAATGAGATATACAGTTTTTATGAAAAAATGCACGTTTTAGAAAAATGCATTTTTCTTAAAACCCTTATTTTTTTATGAAATTTTTGCTGGTGGTAGGGGATATAAAGATCTATTAAACCATGTGTGCTAGATCTTCTGTTTTTTACTTTGGAGAGAGAAAACAAAATTTGAAAAAATACTAAATTTTTGTTCTCGCCTTAAGATTGTAGTCGGCATATAATTGTTATAGACTTGTACACATGCGTAATATGTACATATTCTCAATATATATATATATATATATATATATATATATATATATATATATATATATATATATATATATATATATAGACGTTTCACAACAGTGTCAGTCGCAGCGCCCCCTCACTCCCCCGCGCCCCCTCACTCCTCCTCACCCCCTCAGCCCTCCCCCAGCGTCTCATCAAAATAACGAAAAAATGTGATTATTTACATGTGTTTTGAGAATGGGAGCCACCCTTCACAGCGCCCCCCCTCGCGCCACCTCGCCGCCACCTCGCGTCCC
The DNA here is from genome assembly GCA_036365515.1 of Torymus aiolomorphi. Lineage (NCBI taxonomy): Eukaryota > Metazoa > Arthropoda > Insecta > Hymenoptera > Torymidae > Torymus > Torymus aiolomorphi. The sequence continues at coordinate 135,503,620 of CM070875.1, read as the reverse complement.
CTCACTCCCCCCCTTGCGCCACCTCGCTCTCCCTCGCGCGTCCTCGCTCCCACCTCAGGCCCCCCCTCAAACTAATGTCATTATTTAAACAGTTTTCGTCTAATATTTCAAGTAGTATCCTTTGTCGGTTTCAACATATTTTCTAAAAAATTACAACCATTTTCTAAAATTTCTAAATTTGGAAAAGAATATCCTTTTAAATATATAAATAAATTATATCCTTAAAGGATATAAATAAAATGTGGTTAAAAGAATTCCTTATGATAATAGTCAAGGACCTTAAAACTTTAACAAAAAGGAAACACAAAAAGGTGGAAGAACACTAAGCAAAGCTAGATTACTGTACAGTAAGGCTTATGTTAATAGTCAATATATTACCTCTGAAAAGCTCCCATGTTCTTTATACACAAATATTTTTATAACTTTTTTAAAAACATACGAATTATAAATAAATGTTTGTATAATAAAATTTTAAGTAAAATAAGTCATACATAATAAGTCATATATAAATATAATAATTTAAAATCAAAAGTGGTTACGTAGGGCTATTGGCGAAGGATACCACTTAAAAAAAATCCAACGCGCCTCTAACAGCACCTCTAGGGTATCGTGGAAAACTGTTAAATATATACAACATATGTTTATTGTTACATAATATTAACAAAACTAATTTTAATTTGATGTCTATTATATTAACACTATTTGTATCTAGTATCATCACAGCAATACTTTTATACATATATTGCCTCTGAAACGACCCCGCGTTCTTTATAATCAAATATTTTTGATCAATTATAATTTAAAATAAAAAATGGTTACGAAATGACTGTACAGGTCATGACTGTTAAGTTACTATGTAATTTTCATAATTTTTTAAAGCCCTGATGAAGACAGTAAATAAAACTATCAAAACGTCAGATTTGAATCTTCAAATCATTAATTAAATGATTTGAAGTGATCGGTCGAGTCAATTGTTTACCTTAAATACTTAATTCCAACCAACGAACGGTTGACATTTTTTTAATTTTTAAATAAAAACATACAACATCAATAGCTCAATTCAAAAACTAATTTTAACTTACTGTGTATTATATTAACATCAATATCACAACAATAATGGATCATTGCTTACCTTTATTTATGTACGTAACGGGGGTTGGCGAGCGGAGCGAGCAGGGGGCGGAGCCCCACTAGTATATATATAAGCAAACATACTTTTACATTTGCACGCTAGATGGCTGACGTTCAGCTTATCACACGACAAGAAAACTTAGGTTTAAGCTACATGAAGTCCAGCCCCGTTTTCAAAATTACATCTTTTTTGAAATTTCTCAATTTACAATTTTTACTACGCTACTTGTCAGGTCTAATATTTTTTTGGGATCAAGAATTCAGTGTCCCAATTTTTTCTGGAGTCACAAGAAGATTGTCTATAGATCTGATAAAGTGTCTTTTAAAGAACTTGATGATCTTGTACATTCATTGAAATGCCTCTATACCAATTTACTTCCAACATCTTCTGCAAGTATATGTCATAATTGTTACAGGCACGTTTAACCTTTAGGCTGCGGGGAAATTTCAGTACAAATTGACCTCTCAGAATATGTAAAATGTATACATAATATCACTGGATATCTCAGATAGAGTCGCTGACCTGACTGCTGGTCCATATATCGACCAGCCCCGCAGGCAACGTAAAGTACAATGTAAAAAAATTTGTCTCTTTTGTTATGAAGATTTGAGAGGGTATTTCTATGTAATTTCACGCGTTGAATATGAAAAAAATAGTAAAAAAATTCTCGCAGACACCCTTGACCTTGAAAATTTCAAGGTCAAGAATGTTTTGAGAAATTTTAAAACTATTTGTTATGTATTCAGAACATCAAATTTGATCTAAAAACTTCAAATATTCTTTGTCTCTAGAGTGGTCCATATATCGACCACCCCTGCAGCTAAAAGGTTAAAAATCGGTAAGCTGCAGTAATAATGAATTTACAATTGGTAATGAAGTTGTAACAAAGAATGATGAAGATGACAAAATCATTTATGATAAAGACGAAGATTTTCTGCCGAGTACTCCTAAACGCATTCAAGAATATAATAATGAAATAATTTAGGCTTTGTATCACCTCTCAAAAGAAAAAGTCTTATACGTGAAAACTCGATTAATTAAGTGTACTGTAACGTCTGAACGCGAGTATGCACTCCGATCTTTTTCATTTCAAGATAAAGAGCAGAAGATCTAATTAATTCTTTTACCTCGAGCCGGCACCTTACCAGCCACCGGCTCTACAACCCTTTTACCTCAAACTGGCACATTACCAGTTGCCAGCCTCTCAACCCTTTCAAGCATTTACCTTCACTCGTAATCCTCTCTACTTACCTCGAGCCGATTACTTACCACCCGTCGGTAACTTGCCCGCCTACAGCTTACCATATGCATTCACACAGTCTCGAGAGCGCACTCTCTCACTCACCTATATATATATATATCTACACTCATTGTACACGTGCACATATGCTCCTATATCTATACGCATATGCACACGTCATATTATTAATCAATCTTAGTTAACTAACATTTAATTATCTTAAGGAGAAGAATGCGTAATTCATTAACTTATAATAAATTGGATTATCTGCCATGCCTTCCAAGAACGCACGCGCAGAGCAACACGTTTTATCTTATGTACACACATTCTTTTCTCGCCGTATGTAAAGTCGATCCGCCGACAAAAAAAATAATCTCAATACATTAGGCACGTCCGCCCTTCAGACGCACTGCCGAATTATTATCCGTGTGACGATAGCCATTTCTTAGAATCCTCGTGCAAAGCATTGCACTCGCAATCTTATAAACACATTCTTTTCTCGCCACATCAAGGCACCATTCAGATAAGAACGGGCACGTCCGCTCCTCAAGCGAACTGCCGCATAAGTAAAATAGAGTAATTAATCATCAGATATGCAGTACAAAGGCACGTCCGCTCTTCAAGCACCGCCAACATACCTAATCTATAAGCTAAAACCTTCTGTAAGCATTACATGCCCCAAGGCACCCTTTCTGCGAAAGAATGCCCATTAAGATAAATCAAAAGCATCGAATGCCAGAACTCTAGATATAAGCGTCATTGTGAAAGCATGCTCTTTCCAAGTAATCAGTGTGATTACGATGTGTCCCAACTGATTATCGAATGAGAATGCTTAGGCAGATAAAAATATCGGGAGTAAGCCGAATCTCAAAGCAAGCCGACATGATGGCGTCACCAACCCATGCCAAGCAACGGCGTCCCCACGCCAAGCTGAATGGCATCATCACGTGACACGGCGTCCCCACGCCAAGCCTAGAGCGGGAGAACCAACCAGCGTAAACCACGCCCACCGCTCGACCAATAGGAAGGACGCCCCACTACAGCCGGAGCGCTCCCACCACTCGCTTTCTCTTCAGCAGCCAGAGCCAGCCAGGCAGAGCAGAGCGGAGCAGCCAGCAGTCAGTCAACCTCCACCATCCAACTAGGGCAGTCCACTCGTGAGACGAGCTCTCGATATATATTCACTCTGTAATTTTTATCCATTAAGATCGTTTATACTTTTATATTTTTATACTTTTATATTTTTCTCAATATACGTGGAGCGTCTCCACATTTTAACATAAAATCAATCGTCTTTTGTCTTATTATTTATCCACGGAATACCTACAAAAACGTATCGCAGTCTTCCTAAAAGCATAAAGAGACAAAAGAAAATTCTTCAAAGTAAAGAAATATATTTCGTCCGCGCCGCGACCGAAGGAATCTCCACCACGGGCCGACGCTGGTCCAGAGAGGCAGCCAGCCGAGCAAACGAGGGTCTTCCTGCCCGCCGATCACAGGGAGTGGTGACAGCAGCCCACGAGACGAAGGACGCACGTCTCCGTCGAGACGATCCTCGCACAGCCAGCTCGCGCGTAACGCCATCATCGGGGCCTACCCTAAGGGCCGCCGCCTCGACCGCAAGCCAGTCACGCAGCTCAACTACCTTGCTTAGCTAAGTAGAACTTTCGTTAAAAGTGCGCGATCGTGTAAAATCATACCTTTAAAATCTATACACGAATCGGGACGTAACAACTGGTGACAGCGGTGCGGATTTTTACCCAGCGCAGGGCAATTTTCTTAGGGAACATAATTTTAAAAATCAGTGCGAAAAAGAAAAACTCTCGTGAAATATTTTAATTAGAAATTGGAAGTGATAACTGGAATTTACATGACAAAAGTAGGAAAACGATAGACTTGCGAAAAACGGTATTAAAACTAAAACATTGGTACGGAATCCGGGATAGACCAGAATACCAAAGTATATTAAAAATTAAAAGCTTAGTCGCCGCAGAAATCGAAAAACTTCAAACAGAACTTAAAAATGGCACATAGTCAAGATCCTGAAACAGAGATGCGTCTCAGGGAATTAGAACTAAAAGAACGACGACTGAACGCGCGCGAAGTAGAATTAGAAACGAGACTTAGGCAATTACGCGAACGCGAAGACAATGACGCTATCGATGAGCAGATGCACGCGCGCGCGGAAGACGCGGAAAGACTATTAAACGAGGAGCGAGCGCATCGTATGCAACTAGAGGAGAGATTATCTACAGAAATTCGGGAAAGAAGGTTAGCAAATGAAGCAATCGCACGGGCGAACGCCGAAAAAGAAGCAAGAACGCGAAATCTAGCAAACGTGATAAATGCGAATAATCAACAGCGCCCGCAGCCGAACGAAACCCCGCGTAGAACTTCTCGCGAAAGATCCGCGAGTCCCGTGTCCTCCGTAGGATCCCGCGCAACGCACGGACCAATGATGCCATCGAATGCCATAATAAAAGAAAGTCTTGCCGTGATACCCAAGTTTGACGGAACAAACCTGTACAAATTCGTGCGCGCCGTTAATAGAATCAAAAATCAGTTCCCCATACGCGCGCAATCAGAAATAACGAGACTATTGAAGTTTAAATTAGAAGACCATGTCGCGGTGGCTATAGAATACGACGAATTCGATACAATCGACGATTTCCTCTCGAATCTAAAAAAAACATTTTCTAATAGACACTCCGGAAATTACTACCGTGGAAAACTTGCTACTCTCGCGAAAGGAGAGAACGAATCGGTACTAAAATTTATTGATCGCGTTTCCGAAATATACACGGCAATTATTGATTGCACGTGTCTCGATGAGGACATTGATGAATTGGTTCCGTCGCAGCGAAAAAAGATAGAAAAGGAGGTTACAACAGAATTTTTCTTGGCATTACCGCCATTTTACCGCCTTTATGTAAATCAGCGCGTCGAGACGTTAAATGCCGCATTTAACGAAGCCATTCAAGCGGAAAAACGTATCAATATCGATTCGGAAAAATACGGCAAGAACAATATGTACGGGGATTTCCTTAATCGAGACCCGCGAAACCACGGCAACGAAGTAACGAAACGTGAGGATAGGAAAGAATTCAGGCGAGGCAATGATAAACGCGACGACAGGACTAAAAATATTAATAATACAGAGAATATTAAAAAGGGAGACTCCGCGCAGCCAGGTCAGAATAGGGAAGATAGACCCCAACGCGACCCATCGAAAACATGCGCGTATTGTAAAAGAAAAGGACATGCCATAGACACGTGTTTTTTCCTCAAAAATAAAGAGGAAGCTGTAAAAACAACGGGAAACGAGCAAGCTCTTCCGGCGAAGGACGGCGCCAGGAAAGAGAAAGCGGCCCGTCCAGTAAACAATCTGGAAACCGGGGAAACCCTAGAGTCCCCCGAGAACACAGAATTTGCATTACAGCAATAAACGTGCTAGGGGCCATCCCCGTCATTAGCCTTAGGTCCCGTAATTTGCGAGAAAACCACGCCGAGGTAATGATAGATACGGGCGCGCAGCCCAATGTGGTAAAAATTTCGACTTTACAACCCGACACAACCATAAACTTTAATTACTGGCCAAATTTAGTAGGGATTACCGACAGCCGAGTAGCATCACTAGGGACCACCTATTTATATTTGGACGATTTGAAAGCGGAGGCCAAATTCGTAGTGGTACGGGACACATTCCCCATTAAAACTGACCTGCTTATAGGAGCGCAATTCTGCCGTAGCAGCAACATGGTCCTCGATTTCAAAAGAGACCAATTAATCTTGAAAGACGCGCAAATCCCTATCGGTGAGGAACAAACAGTACAATGTCCGGCCCGCGAAACAATATGGATGGACATGATTGTCCCCGAACATCACCGCGTCAAATATAATGAAAAAAGGGAAATATATCCCAACGTCTACATCGGAGGAAAAGATGTCATTCCGGCGGACGACATAAAAATCTTTGCCCCGTTAAAAAACGAGAATGATTACGACATTCAAATAAGAGTTCCGAAACTCACCCCGGTAGTGGCGAATTACGTCGAAAAGGGGGAAACTGATCAAAAAAATAGTATAGAAAGTGTAAAATCGAAAGTTTCATTTCCGCCATTTTCATTAATTAGCAGCGAGAATCGGCCGAAAAACGTGATCGACTCCGTAATACATAGCAGCGCGAATGAAACGGAGGAAAAAGATAACACTATCAAGGAGACAGAAAACAACTCCTTACCCACAAATCATGAATCGAAAAAACGAAAAACTAATGCGGACGAGGTTAGTCGAGAATTATCAAAAATTATCGCGATAAACGCATATTTAAAAGACGAACTCGCGAGTGTGACTAACAAAAACTTCGATTCAAATATTAGCAGCGCGAATAGCGTGATCGGACTAGACATAGTCCTAAACAACGCGAGTGATTCCTGCCAGAAGGAAGATGCTCGCGCGATAACATTAAGTAGTAAAGACAGCTCTCCAAGCGTCATCTACGAAAGAACGGTAGTTATAGAAAACATACCGGAAACAATCAGCTCCGACCAGAGCCTGGTAATAAACAACGTGCGAGACAACCGCGATCACGCGAGAGCCTTATGCAATGTCGAGCACGCGATTTGCAACAAACATGACATAAAGTCTACTAGCAGCATCGCGAACGTGATTTTTGATAACTACAGTAGCGCGACCGATGCCATTAAAAATAAATATGATCGCGAGTCAATTAGCAGCCCCGCGAGCGTGATTTTTCCTAATCGCAGTAGCGAAGTTGATGCCATTTTTAATAAAAGGGACAATGAGCCCACTAGCAGCATCAACGACGTGATTCTTAACGATTATAGCAGCGCGAGCGAGGCCATCAAAAATAAACAAGACCGCGAGTATAATAGCAGCATCGGAAGCGTGATTAATGAGTACAGTAGCGCGAGCGGTGCCATTCAAACAAGTAGCGTCAGCGCCGAAAGTGTGATAAATAATGAAACTAACAGCACGGGCGACACGCGAAAAATGAAAAATCAAATAATGGACTCGGGACCATCGTGCCCCGACGATTACGAAGCATATATTGGTTCATTTTTTAACTCATTCGAGAAAACGGATTTTTACGATCAAAACATCCCAACGGATCAATTCACGGATGAATATTGTACCTCGGAACACGACGACGCGACCGAGCGCGATATTTATTCAATATTGGCCTGTCTCGATGAAGGACTCGATTTCGATAGGGAAACCATCTTTGCTTACGATGAAGCAGAGCTAGACTCCTATAACATTTTTAATCTAGAGGAAGTCCCGAGTTCGAACTTACAGGAGCGAAGCGAATTAGTGAAAACACTAATAAACATTAACAAATGCGATGAAGACATGCGCCCTAGAATAGAGTCTTTGTGTGATCGTCACGCGGATATATTTCAATTGCCGAGTGAAAAGTTAAATGCGACGCATATGGCGGAACATAGGATTGTAACCACCGATAGCGTCCCTGTAAATGTTAAACAGTACAGGTACCCACCGATGCTAAAAGACGAAATAGAAAGACAAGTAGGGAAAATGCTTCGAGAAGGCATTATCGAACCTTCTGATTCGCCATATAACAGTCCGCTTTGGATTGTTCCGAAAAAACCAGATAGCTTAGGAAATAAAAGATGGCGACCGGTAATCGATTATCGCGAGTTAAACAAAAAAACAATTAGTGACGCGTACCCGATTCCTAACATTAACGAAATTATAGACCAATTAGGAGGAGCAGAATACTTTAGTATCCTCGATCTCGCGTCAGGTTTCCATCAGATCCCCATGCGAAACGAGGACAAGCCGAAAACTGCTTTCTCAACTCCTTACGGTCACTATCACTTCACTCGAATGCCTTTCGGTTTAAAGAATTCACCAGCGACATTTCAGCGTCAGATGGACTCCTGTTCCGCGGATTACAAGCGCGGGAGGTTTTCATTTATGTAGATGATTGTATCATATTTGCTAAAACCATCGAGGAACATGACGCGAAATTCAATAAAGTTGCGGAAAGACTCCGAAACGCCGGCATGCGCCTGCAACCGGATAAGTGTGAATTCTATAAGAAAGAGGTAGCATATTTAGGCCATGTAATCACGCCAACAGGAGTCCTGCCAGACCCGCGTAAAGTAATCGCACTAACGAATTTTCCGGTTCCCAAAAACCAGAAAAATATCAGAAAACTCTTAGGTTTAGCAAATTATTACAGGAAATTTATACCTTTTTACGCGAAGAAAACAAAGGCACTATCTACGCTGTTGAGGAAAGAAACTGTATTTTATTGGAAAGAACCACAACAGGGAGCACTCGATTATCTAATAAAAAGCCTTACCAATGCACCTTTGCTAAAATATCCCGACTTCTCTAAACCTTTCCTTGTAACGTGTGACGCTTCATTTTACGCAATAGGCGCGGTACTTAGTCAAATTTATTTAATGGAAACAAAGAGTCACGATTTACCCGTGGCATATTTTTCGAGACATCTAAAAAATGCTGAAATTAATTACTCGACCATTGAGAAAGAACTCTTGGCAATGGTAGCAGCCGCGTTTCAATTTAGATACTGTCTCTACGGAAGGAAATTTACCTTCTCTACCGACCATAAACCCCTCGTTTGGGTACATAACGTTAAAGATCCGACATCCCGTCTCAAACGATTTTATTTCAAACTGAGCGAATTTGATTACGACGTCGTCTATAAAGAGGGAAAGCCGAATTTTGTGGCGGATGCATTGTCAAGGAATCCGTCAAACATCGAGAATGACCGTATTTTCATAACGTCTACTAGTTCAGATGAAACGTATACGCCACAAGCGCGTAGCGGTCCCATTATCGCCGAAATCCCGAACGAAGAAATTCCATCTACCAGTAAACAGGATAAACATTCCCGAACGTTAATATAAATAACGATACGGATGAAAGTCACGCCGACGACGATGACGAACAAAGCGATAACGACATTTCGTCGCTTCACAGTTATAATAACAACCCACCAACTCTCGCCTCTGATATAATTGACACCCCGAGCGTGCCATATGACCACAATGTGCGCGAACCCGGCGAGAATGTTATCGAAATAAGAGACAGCCTTTTACACATAAAGATAATGTGCTTTATTTCGTGACAGGCGACAACCAACCACTGTGCTCCGGCGCAGTTGAAATAGCCGAGCGCGACGGCCTACCTCTTCAGTGTAGTCCGGACCCCGGTTCTGTCAAGACCTTCTTAGTCTCGCGAAAACTTTACATCGCAGTTACGCTCAAAACTGATAGACACTCGCGTGTTGACGAGGACTTACTTATTTTCGCGTTTGAAAATTTAGCCAAAGTCCTCAACGAAAAGAATCCTAAAACAATACGAGCCTCAATTACACATTCGATTGATGATTTCTCGGTTCGCGTGTTCACACATCGATTAAAAGGTGTGCTTTCTCACGTAAGGACAAAAATATTATTGTGTAAAGGATTAGTGAAAACTCCTGAAAACGAGGAGGAAAGAAAAAGGATCATTTCCCAAAACCACTCACATCCAGTAAACGGTCACAAAGGTGTGAACAAAACCTATCACCGTATTCGCCAAGAGTACTACTGGCCTACGTTAAAGAAGGACATCCAACTACACATAGGCCGCTGTGAAGTTTGTCAACGCAGTAAATTGGTAAGGAGAAAAATACATCAACCAATGATCCTCACGGATACTCCGGGCCAGGCTTTTGAGAAAATCTCTATGGATATTGTTGGTCCTTTGCCTTTAACGAAAAATAAGAATTCCCATATATTGACAATGCAGTGCCTACTAACAAAATACGTCATTGCAGTACCTCTAAAAAAGACAGACTCGATTCAAATCGCGACAGCATTTTTGAATGAATTCGTTTGCGTATACGGATCGCCGCGAATTCTGTTAACTGATCAGGGTGCAAACTTCACTTCCAGCTTAATGAAAAACATAGCAAAATTATGTAGAACCACGAAATGTACAACTACTGCTTACCGCCCCCAGAGTAACGGATCAATCGAGAGAATGCATCATGTCTTGAAGGAATACTTTAAATGCCACGTTAAGAATGAGCAATTATGGGATGAATGGTTAAATTGCGCGACTTTTGCGTATAATACAAGCATACACGAGGGCACTCGATTAACTCCATACGAATGCGTGTTCGGAAACATAGCCCGCACCCCTATAGATAGACCATTGCCGCCCGAGAGCAACGAATCTTACTTCGAATATTTATTAGAATTAAAACAGCGAATTAATAAAACGCAATTTTTGGCACATGAAAATTTAAAAAGGGCCAAAGCCAAATCTAAGGAATATTACGACAAACGAAACAACCCTTGTAAGTTCGAAGTCGGAGACAAGGTTCTCCTTTTGAAAGAACCCAAAAAGGGACCATTCGATCCAGAGTATACCGGTCCTCACACGATCATAAAAATCTTCGACGACAATTGTAACGTAGAAATAACTTATAAAAATAAAACTCGTGTCGTACACACGAATAAATTGCGACCAACAAGTCTCGATATGCAAGAGGCGAGTATTGATTAAGAACACGCCTTTTCAGGAAACCACAATGAGGACGACACGCCCAACAACCAGAGATCTTCGGAATCTTCTGCTGATCTTCGCAACACTCTTATCATCGGTCCACTCGCTAACCGGATATGACTGCAGCTCATCAAACGCACCAAACGTCACGACCATCTCGCTGAGAAGAGTGGGTGAGTGCGATTTCGAGACGATTAGGGTAAAACGCGAAGACACTTTTATTCAAATCATCCAAAAATTAGAGCACTCGGAAGTCCCTATAAAAGAATGTAAAATAAAATCGACCCGCAGGGCTCGTTATTGCGGTATGCATTCTCATGTATCCCTTTCTCCTATCCCAGACGAGACACGGTACCTCCAACTAATGCGAGAGATGTGTGACTCTCTAATAACCACGAATCGAATAAAAATCGGTGATACAATAATCGAAGATCTTGTCTCGGAACAGACAAATTTTAGAACAATTAAAATAATCGGGATCATAGAACACAATTCTTACTGCAAAGGAGGAATCTATCGGGATAAAGAAAATATGATAGTAACCGCCGAACTCGAAATTTATTACACGAAAGGTGAAGCCACTTTGAAATTACCCGCAAACATTCTCTTACTTCCTTCCGGAGTAAATTGCGATTACGAGAAGGAAACTTGTCGCGACACAACGGAAGCGTTTATATTTTGGGATAAAACCTCACGCGGCATGTGCGAACTAGATACATACGCAATTATTTACGAGGGACATGCAGTTAAAACTCGAGACGAAGAACTCGATACCGCGACAGTTTATTTTTCAAATGCTACCGACGGAAAGAAATTTGCTTTTGCGGATCACGGTAGTAAAACGCTATATGGAATAACTTTAAAAACGACCGAACAAAAACAGATTTTTATTTATGAGACCACGGCTAACAACCCATTCCCTACGAAAAATTACAAAATAGGCGCGAAAGACGTTATGCTCACAGATTACTTCAACACGAAAATAATGTATATCGCGAATCACTTCAAAAACGAGATAACATCGATATACAAAGACATCATAACGCATCGCTGTATTTTGGAGCAACAAGTAATTAAAAATTCTCTGTCTCAATCATCGGTCAATCCTGATGAATTTGCATTTACTATCATGAAAGAACCGGGCTATATGGCTGTGTTCGCCGGCGACGTAGCACACCTAGTTAAATGCTCGGTCGTTAACGTAAAACTGAGAAACACGAACAACTCTTGTTTCGTGGAGTTGCCCGTCTCATACAACAATCAATCGTACTTTCTGACAACAAAGTCACGCGTTCTCACGACTCACGGTACGGAACGCGATTGCAGCCGAATACTTCCAACAGTGTTCGAGATAGATAACAAATGGTATCAATTAAACCCACATCCGTCAAAAACCGATGCTCCTCAAATACTACAGCCATTAAACAAACCTACATGGCAATACCAGGAGCTAGGCGAGTTAGTCGAGAGCGGTATATATTCAGAAGCCGATCTCGAAGGCTACCGGAATGCTATGATGTTCCCCGCGGATAAGCCAGCGGTGCTCAATCAAATAGCGCGCGGAGCAACAGGACACGCGGTAGCCGATCCTAGCCTAGATCTACTCGGGTTTTTGAGTGAGGATAGCCTTAACAAATTCACTGAAAGAGCCGCCACCAAAATATGGTATTATTTTATCACTTTCGGTTCGGCAAGCGCAGCCATTATGGCAATAATATTTATTTTCAACTCATGCAAATACGTAATAAATACGATAATACACGGATATACGCTTTACTCAATTTACGGAGCAAGCATTAAACTCTTAGGAGCCTTTTGGGGAATAATAGCAAATATACTCGTGCATTTAAGTCAGGGGCCTCTACCAAAACGCTCGCGGAAATCAGAAAACATACCCGCGGATATAGAAGTCGAGGAGAACCGCGAAAAAGAACCCGTAGCCGAATGCAAACCATCACCTGGATTCTCACCATCACCTCCTCCACTCCCACAGAACCCACCTGCTACCGCACCTCCACACATCCCGCCAAGGACTTCCAACCTACCACCCCAGCGTATTTATCCTGAATTAACGGAAAGTAGATCCGCGTTCAATTACTCAGCTGATTCAAGTCGAAATCGTTCAGCTCCCGACTTCAATCTTAACCAGGGGGGTGTAACGTCTGAACGCGAGTATGCACTCCGATCTTTTTCATTTCAAGATAAAGAGCAGAAGATCTAATTAATTCTTTTACCTCGAGCCGGCACCTTACCAGCCACCGGCTCTACAACCCTTTTACCTCAAACTGGCACATTACCAGTTGCCAGCCTCTCAACCCTTTCAAGCATTTACCTTCACTCGTAATCCTCTCTACTTACCTCGAGCCAATTACTTACCACCCGTCGGTAACTTGCCCGCCTACAGCTTACCATATGCATTCACACAGTCTCGAGAGCGCATTCTCTCACTCACCTATATATATATATATATATATATATATATATATATCTACACTCATTGTACACGTGCACATATGCTCCTACATCTATACGCATATGCACACGTCATATTATTAATCAATCTTAGTTAACTAACATTTAATTATCTTAAGGAGAAGAATGCGTAATTCATTATTATCTGCCATGCCTTCCAAGAACGCACGTGCAGAGCAACACGTTTTATCTTATGTACACACATTCTTTTCTCGCCGTATGTAAAGTCGATCCGCCGACAAAAAAAAATAATCTCAATACATTAGGCACGTCCGCCCTTCAGACGCACTGCCGAATTATTATCCGTGTGACGATAGCCATTTCTTAGAATCCTCGTGCAAAGCATTGCACTCGTAATCTTATAAACACATTCTTTTCTCGCCACATCGAGGCACCATTCAGATAAGAACGGGCACGTCCGCTCCTCAAGCGAACTGCCGCATAAGTAAAATAGAGCAATTAATCATCAGATATACAGTACAAAGGCACGTCCGCTCTTCAAGCACCGCCAACATACCTAATCTATAAGCTAAACACCTTCTGTAAGCATTACATGCTCCAAGGCACCCTTTCCGCGAAAGAATGCCCATTAAGATAAATCAAAAGCATCGAATGCCAGAACTCTAGATATAAGCGTCATTGTGAAAGCATGCTCTTTCCAAGTAATCAGTGTGATTACGATGTGTCCCAACTGATTATCGAATGAGAATGCTTAGGCAGATAAAAATATCGGGAGTAAGCCGAATCTCAAAGCAAGCCGACATGATGGCGTCACCAACCCATGCCAAGCAACGGCGTCCCCACGCCAAGCTGAATGGCATCATCAAGCAACGGCGTCCCCAAGCCAAGCCTAGAGCGGGAGAACCAACCAGCGTAAACCACGCCTACCGCTCGACCAATAGGAAGGACGCCCCACTACAGCCGGAGCGCGCCCACCACTCGCTCTCTCTTCAGCAGTTAGTCAACCTCCACCATCCGACTAGGGCAGTCCACTCGTGAGACGAGCTCTGGATATATATTCACTCTGTAATTTTTATGTATTAAGATCGTTTATACTTTTATATTTTTATACTTTTATATTTTTCTCAATATACGTGGAGCGTCTCCACATTTTAACATAAAATCAATCGTCTTTTGTCTTATTATTTATCCACGGAATACCTACAAAAACGTATCGCAGTCTTCCTAAAAGCATAAAGAGTCAAAAGAAAATTCTTCGAAGTAAAGAAATATATTTCGTCCGCGCCGCGACCGAAGAAATCTCCACCACGGGCCGACGCTGGACCAGAGAGGCAGCCAGCCGAGCAAACGAGGGTCTTCCTGCCCGCCGATCACAGGGAGTGGTGACAGCAGCCCACGAGACGAAGGACGCACGTCTCCGTCGAGACGATCCTCGCACAGCCAGCCCGCGCGTAACGCCATCATCGGGGCCTACCCTAAGGGCCGCCACCTCGACCGCAAACCAGCCACGCAGCTCAACTACCTTGCTTAGCTAAGTAGAACTTTCGTTAAAAGTGCGCGATCGTGTAAAATCATACCTTTAAAATCTATACACGAATCGGGACGTAACAGTACAACGACATCAGAAAAAATAAAAATTTTGACTTTACTACCATCATCTTCAACAAAAAAATGAAATTTTATCTTACTTTCGGAATGTAACAATGTACATGATAAATAAAGCGAAAAATCTCGTAGAAAACAAAGGAATATATTCGGAGCCAGATTTATTCTCTGGTCCTTCCATTGATAAAGTCTCAGAAATAATTGCTATATATTATTTAAATGATAACTTTAATTGTTTGAGACAAAGTCCTAACAAATCTGATGTTGCTACAGCTAAAATTAATAATAAAAAAGAGAAAAAAATTAAACGTTTTTTTACTCGAAGTTTCAAAGAAACGTATAAAATCTTTAAAACTGAAAATCCAGATTTAAGAATTGGAAAAACAGGCTCGCCAGGGAGCAGAAGAAATGGGAGGAGGCTGCGTGGGAGCTCCCACTGCTGGAGAAGTGGGATGAGGGCCAGGAGGAGGCCGACCGAACAGGCCCGGGGGTCCCGGTGGCGTCGCCACGGGACGACCTTAACCCCCCTCCGACCGCGCCTATCCCGCTTGGCTGGCCGAAAGTCGCCACCAGCGACTGCGCGACCCAGACGGAGGGGACCGTCAACCACCCACCCTCCACATGGGAAGGGGTCAGGAGAACCCTGGAGCGAGCCCGCGACCTGGATCGGGAGGCCCAACGCGCTCGTGACGACGCCTTCTCCACCTTCGAGGGATGGTAGAGTGCCAACCCTGCACCTTCGGCGGAAGCCACCAGGTGGCAGCAGCTGATCGCCGATAAGAAAAAGGAGCTGCAACACACCGCCACCTGGTTAGCGGAGCGACGAGGGGCCCGCAGACAGAGGGCTGCTGAAGAGGAGGAGGCCCGGTGCCGCGCCCGCGCCGAATTGGGGGCCCGCCTGGAAGAGGCACGGCGCCGAGAACGCGACCTCGCCGATCACCTGAGCCGCGAAGCAGGGGCAGAAGGGGCAGCCACCCTTCCCCCAACCCTACGGGTGAGATATTGCATGGCCTGCGGGAGAGCCGGCGTGAAGGACACGCCCCGGTGCCCAGGCCGTGCAAACCACCCGCGGAAACCAACGTAAAGTTGCAAGGTGTACATACCCCCGGATTGATAAATAAAGGAAGAATCCGCACCTACTTCTGCGCCCTATCTCCTTTCCTTTTGCCGATGTAGCGTGCTGGGTACGCCAAATCTGGGTGGGGGTGCAAAAATGAAAATCCAGATTTAAGAATTGGAAAGTCGATATTTTACAGTTTGCGACCAAAATATGTCTTTCTTTATTAAAATAAAAACTTAGCCCTATTAAAGAAGTTTGTCCATGCATGTATTGTGCAAATTTCGATCTATTTTTGAATTAGATGAAACTTGTTCGGAAATAATAAAAGCAACAATGTGTTCTAACCCAACTGATTTATGTTTTTTACACAAATGTAAAATGTGTCCGGGGAGTAGCGGAAATACTTAAAAAATGCAGATCATTTGTTTACTCAAATAGACTTTCCTGAAAATTGGATTGTCATTGTCAAGAAAGCCGTTCAGGCAAGTCATTGAATCAATAACAAAATTTCTATTTTCACGGCAGTTTGTTATCAAGACGCTTTGACACCGAGTTTTACGATTTTAAGTAACGATAGAAAACACGATTCGCGTTTGTTTAGCTAGCTATAAAAGAATCATTACCCAATTTAAAAGAAAATGCTTGTAATTCAATCAAATAAATCACTATTGTATCAGACGGAGCTGCTAGCCACTTGAAAAACCGTTTCCAGCTGTATGAATTGAAAGAAGAACCATATGATATAAAATGGTTGTTTTCGGCTACTGGATACGGTAAAGGAGCCGAAGATGCTTCTTCGCACAATTTTGAAAAACCTCTTGAAGAAGCTATTAAAAATGCTGATAGTTTTGTTGATAAAATGTGTTCAAAATTAT
Source organism: Torymus aiolomorphi (assembly GCA_036365515.1). NCBI lineage: Eukaryota > Metazoa > Arthropoda > Insecta > Hymenoptera > Torymidae > Torymus > Torymus aiolomorphi. The sequence continues at coordinate 135,486,704 of CM070875.1, read as the reverse complement.
ACTAGTGCAATTAAAATAATTCATCTGCAAGATGTTGACATGGAAAAATATAGAAAAACTAAAAATGTTGATTGGTTTAAAGTGCCAAAATATCATGGAATTGAAAAATATCATATGAGGGTTAAGGTGGCTCGAACAGTTTAGTAGATCTAATATGAACATTTTTTTACAAAGATTAATTTACACATTCCAATCTGAAACCTGATATGACAGGAAAAAAGGTTCTTAAGATAACGGAAAAAATGTTTATTATAAAATTTTCATCGTTGCAAAAGTAGATTTTTTCCATTCAAAAGAAATTCAATAAGTAAAGATAACTGTTTTTGTTTTTCATTCAATTTTAATTTGCAAGGTCTCATTTTCTTCCTTCTTTAATTTCAAGGGGAGGTACCAATATAAAAATTGAAAAATTTTCAAAACCTGCGAAGTTATATGCAATTGTTTATAAAATTCAGTGACAACTCTACAAACAATTGGAAATAACTTTGCAGGTTTTGAAAATTTTTTAATTTTTATATCGGTAACTCCCCTTAAAATTAAACAAGGAAGAAAATGAGACCTTGCAAATTAAAATTGAATGCAAAACAAAAAAGATTATCTTTACTTATTGAATTTCTTTTGAGTAGAAAAAATCTACTTTTGCAACATTGGAAATTTTATAACAAAAATTTCTTCTGTTATGTTAAGAACCCTTTTTCCTGTCATATCAGTTTTCAGATTGGAATGTGTAAATAAATTGTTGTAAAAAATATTCATAGCTTTAGGTCTACTAGATCGCTCGAGCCACCTTAAACAAACCTGTAGAGATAAAGCACATTGCTTTACAACCAAAACTGCTAATCAACCGCTTACTGAAGTTAAAATAAAGAAAAAGAAAACCAAAAACACTATTACGGGTGGTGGCTTTGCGTACATAGTTGAAGCACAAGAACGAAGCGGCGAAAGCCGCAACTCAGCAATATAGGCGAGGCGCGAAATAGTCATGGCGAGTCGCCCGAACATGACAACGCTGACATAGCGACTTGGTCGCTAAGCCGGAGTCGGAGACTCAGCGACAATAGCCCCACTTATAGATGATTGAGAAAAGAGGGCCTATACCAATTTTGACTATAAAAGCGGTAGGTCGCCGCCGAGAGAGATCTAGCTAAAGAGAGAGACCGAGGCTAAGATCAACGCTGCACGAGAGGAAGTCACGACGATCATCAACCAAGTCCCTATGTCAGCGGTCTCGTGTTCAGGCGAGTCGCCGTAACTATTTCACGCCTCGCCTATATTGTTGAGTTGCCGCTTTGTTCTTGTGCTTTAACTATGTACGCGAAGCCACCATCCATAACGACGCTCATAAAAATTAAAAAATATAGAAAGTCGGAAAGTAAAAAATAAAAATTATTTATTGCGCAAGCGTATATTGCGCAAGTTTATATAAAATGCACATATGGGCAAATTCACAGAACTTTTAACTTTTGATTTTGGTATAATAAAAAAAAAGTAGAAGCACAGTAATATAACTTTGTATACGTATTTGTATATCTTTCGGAAACCACAATTCATCACTGTGACAATTTTTTATGGTGGGCCGTATAGGTTATAGGCTCAATAATAAAAGTATTAAGATGATGTTAAATACCGACATAATTTTCAAATGAGTACATCTCATGAAAATCCCAATGGAATCATTAAAAAAAAATCTGAGTATAGTATTAACATATACGGAGAGCTTGATGAACGTGTTTTTCCAAAAAATGATGAGAATTTATTTAATTAAATAAAAATCGTACTGTCGGTAAGTAGGAATCTGCAATTGACCTACTTTCCAAACGAGCATAGCTAACGAAAATGCTAATAGAATCACTAAAAAAAATTCCTGAATGTGTACGGAGCGCTTGACGAATTTTTTTTCCGAATAAACGCTTGAATGTTGATTTAAAAAATTTTGAAATTCACGGTTTCACATGGCCTTAATAAAATAATTTAAATAAAGGCATATCTTTTCTTTAATTAATATAAATATATTTACATTCAATGTATAATACACATATTTTGTGTATTCTATACGCGTATATAGAATATATATACGTAGATATTATTTTTTTATATAAACCTAGATAACGCCCATATGTGTTCCATATTTATTTTTTTTTTTAATGTTTTTTTATACATGTGTACTATATGGAAAATAGTATGGCCCATATTTGGTACCGGCACGATGGCCACATGTGACCCACGTGTTACTTATATACATATGAACAAAATTTTTTGTGAAGATAATGTTTGAAAATTTGTTTCCCACATAATGGAATCCCTAAGTAATATAATACTCATTTAATGAAAATTCTTAGTTGCATTTAATGAAAACCACATGATTAATAACAACGGCCTTCTGACTTTTAAGTCTTATATAAAAATATAAACAAATCACAATTATATTTCATTCAATATAAACAAAATTTCAATTGTGACAAACAAAAAAGTAAAATTTTAACATTTGTCATGCTTTCCATGGTCATATTTAAAGTACCCTCTATAGGCTAATATTGGGAGCACATTAACGGCTCGGGTCTTAAAATCTTCCTTATTTGGACTGTTACAAGAGTGCTGACTATAAATATAATTTTTGTGAAGGCTGTGACTGTCACATTAACAAATAAGCAAAAAATTAAATTTGAGTAAAAATGAGTCACACTTTTTTATATGTACATATCTTTTTTTTAGAAGGAAGGCACACAAATGAGCGTAAAGCTGATGTTAAATGTATGTATTGACTCACTTTTTCTGGTGAAATTTTAACGATAGATTGTGGGCCACGTGTGCAGCATCCATAAGAATAAAAAGAAATGAGGGAGTTACATATCAAATTTAGACAAATTACTATCTTTTAACATTCGTAAACAGTTTATGAAATTTACTATGAACTCCATACCTCTACTTTGTATAGATCATATTTAGGTATAATAAAGTATTTAAAAAGGATAAATTTTTATTTTAGCTGAGTTTTTTTAAACAAAAAAAATGAAAATCAAAAGTTAAAAGTTCTGCGGATTTGCCTATATCTACACATTACGCATGTTTACAAATCTATTTATAACGACTATATATTTGCTGACCACGACCATAAGGCGTGAAACAAAATTTAGTATTTAAAAAAAATGTTGTTCTCTCTTCAAAGTAAAAAACAGGAGATCTAACACACATGGTTTGATAATTCTTTATATCCCCTACCACCAGTAAAAAATTCATCAAAACAAAAAAAAAATTTGAGAAAAATGCATTTTTCTAAAAAGTGCATTTTTTCATAAAACATTTTTTTATTTTTATGCAAATGTCATGCAGGGGGGAAAAGAGGGAGCTAAATTAAGTATAATCACGTATAGGTTACTCAGAAGATTGAAAAAGTCGTAAAATGGCAGCAGTTTAAAGGCGACCTTGAAAAATACAATTTCAATGTTAGGATTTTGAAAAAAAATGTTAACATTGCCAACGGGATGCCATTTTAGTGCAATCGGAAAATGAAAAAATACGTGTCAAATCATTTTTAGAGCAGAACAGCAATACTGTGATTCCAAAATGATCAGCGAGGTAGGCATACTCTGGCTGTTCGATTTGAGATGGATTTGGTCATAAATCACTTCCATAAAGTTATTATTGTTTATTGAATTTATAAATGTTACTAATAACAAATTTTGATCGCAAACTCTTAAAATATTACTGATGGCCAATCTTAATACTATTTTTTAAAGACTTAAGGGGGTCGGATACCTTTAGAATGACGAAAAATCAATTTCTTTTTTATTACATATTTTACTAAAGAAACACTTGTAGAATATGACCCAATTAGTTTTAATGCATTATCGATTATTGTTTTAAGAATATACAGAAAACACTGATAAAGCTTTTCATTTGTTTTTTGTTCAAATTACATTCTTCCCCTTGTATGCATAATTATATAATCATATATTATTTCTACTAATTTTTTTTTCATTTCACTGTTTTTAATATATTTAAAATTCTCACTCTAAATATCTGTATATACTTTAAAAGATCTAAAAATAATTTTTTAAACATTAATATAAAGATAAAAAATAAATAATATAATTTATGGACGGTATTTTTGACAAAAATAAAAATTTGATTTTAAAACTTATATAGCAGTTAAGTTGGCACCGTAACAACCTGACTTATCAACGACAGCCTCTCACAGGCTCAGAGCTCACTCCTTCATTGTAACAGAGCTGATTTTAACCTATGTAAAAGTCCGCAAGCAATGTAAACATGCACAGCTGTCATTTCATATAAACGCTGTGACATCAGCATCAGCACCTTTTCAATACAAAGTGTTGTTCTTAATTTTCATTATTTCCAACGGATTTGGGAGTAAACATTTAGTGTATTATAATACGTAAAGGTATTTTAAATCAGTTTTTAAAAGTGTTTGAATAATACATGTGACAGTTGAATTAAAGTTTTAGAAATAGCTTTTAGTACTTGAACTTTTATTGGAAACTTTATACTTAAAATAACAGGGATTGATACTAAAGAAAAATTAAGTCTATACTGACTATTACAAAAGACATTTAGTGTACAGATTTAAATCAACTTTTAAAGGAAGCGAAAGATATGCTATTGTGCAGAAAAATGTTATGGAACCTTCGCTTCTGCCAGAAAGCTACCATTATCAGCCATTGCCTGAATCTCACTATGATATAATTGACATTTTATTTTCTGAAGTAAAAACAGTTATGCACTGCAATAAATATGTATCAGTCGTCTTCTCTTTATTAAGTAATAATATTATATGTGAAAAAGAATAATGAAGGACAAGTAAAGAAGTTGCTGCTATAAACATTTTTTTCAAGCATTTGGCTATGGCAATACTGGCTTCATAACATGCATGAAGGATTTTGGATTTCTCAACACATTCTTTATTTACCTCAGTATATGTATAAGAACCTAATATATGTGATAAAGATTATTAAAAACATATGGATTTAAAAGCACCAGAGGATCTACATGTTAAACCACTTAACAAACTTGACTGACTGATGTGGATATGACTGTTACGTGTGCTCATAGCTTACAAGTCTGATAGATCGTATACTGAAGTACCAGAATATTTGTTCTAAATGTCAAATACATAATGTAAAATTTTGAGCTCTGCCGTCGACTCCAGATTCAGGAACTGCATATATTTTAATGGGAGAGGTTCTAAAATTTTGGTATTTTATATGTCTATTGACTGAAGAGTTGTATGTATCCAATTTTTATTTGATTAAATAATTTTTGACCGTAAAAAATTATTTAATCAAATAAATTAGATACGTACAACTCTTCAGTCAATAGTCATATAAAATATCAAAATTTTAGGACCTCTCTCATTAAAATATATGCAGTTCCTGAATCTGGAGTCGACGGCAGAGCAAAAATTTTGAAATGGCCATATATTTGGTTAAAATCGATCAAAAATTTTTTTTTTTGAGTCTCATTTTATCATAAATTGAATATATTTTTAGGATATTACTTCTAAATATTTCTAATTATGAAAATTAATTTTTTTTAGGTCATTTTATGAAGAACATTGTAAAGGTGTCTGACCCCCTTAAGTTGAAGGTTTACTATCTACAGCAGTTTTATGCTATGAATAGAAATAATTTAGTTTTACAAATATATTCTTATAAACTATTGCTTTAGCTTAAATAATAGAAAGATTTAGTTGTAAACCTATTTTGAACAAGATACATTAAAAATCATTGAAGTATATATTTCCAAGAAATATTTAAATCTTAATTTGGTCTTATATGAAATTATGGTTTACTTAAATGTCTCTGTTAGTATTTTACAAATTATAAAAATTCAGATGAAGAAAACGCACGAACAGTCATATAAGCGAATCCAGCCTTCAAGGTTTTAGATTGAAAATTTATTTAGTTTGTGACCGATGTGGCCAAATTGCAGCAATAAATTCCTGCAAGAAAGTTGGCCCCATGAATAATGCATGGGAAATAAATAGAAGGAGTGTGTTTGCCATATACTTGGCCATGATCACACTGGACTATCAACTTTCTGTGGGATCATGGACTTATCACCACCAGTGGCTCATTCTGCTTATGATAAAATCAATGATTGTCTTGGAAATGTTTATGCAAAAGCGACTCAAGAGTTCATGGGCATAGCAGTAAAAGAAGAAGTCAAGTAACACCACCAAATACTGGACATACTGTTTCTAGTGACCGCTCTTGTGCGTAAGTATATTTATATAATATATTATATACTTTTGTATTTGCACATTCTCTAGTGCAAGATATATTAAATAAATAAGTAAAATATGTATATTTATGAATATTTTGTTCGCAAACTATGTACAAAATATACATATGGCCGAATCCATCTCAAATCGAACGGCCAGAGTACGCCTACCACACCCATCATTTTGGAATCAAAGTATTGCTGTTCTTCTCGAAAAATGATTCGACACGTTTTTTTTTCATTTTTCGATTGCATTAAAATGACATTCGGTTGGCAATGTAAAAAATTTTTTACAAAATCCTAACTATCAAATTTTATTTTTCAAGGTCATTTTCAAACAGCTGCCATTTTACGAATTTTTTAAATTTTAGAGTAAACGATACGCGATCTTATTCAGACTAGCGCTTTCTTTCATGTCCTGCATGAAATTTGCATAAAAATAAAAAAATGCATAAGTTATGCACTTTTTATTAAAACATGCAGTTTTTGGAAAAATGCATTTTTTTAAAAAACCCCATTTTTTATGAAAATTTAGATGCAGATAGGGGGTGTTAATACCTATCAAATCGTGGGTGTCGAATATTGTAGTTTTGCCCATAGAATGAGAAAAAAAAATAAAATAAAATACAATAAAATTTTCATTTATTACGATGGTAGTGAATAATAATCAATATAAACGAATGTTTGTACATATCTAAGTAATATACATATACACATTCGTACCAACACGCTACAGCTGTTTTCCATTTTTTCTTTTTCATTTTTATGTATTTTTTATTTTTCTGACTACCTTTGTTTTTACTTTGTTTGTTTTTAACTTTCGTTAGTAAATGATCGGTAGTTTTTGCTGTACAACAATGTGTTTTATTATTACATGTTTCTTTAACCCGTAAATGAGTTTTTTGAATTTCAGTATACTTTGGAGTTGTAAGCCAATTAATATTTTTTGCTTTTCTGAATTGTTCTATTTACATCTTGTAAATATATTAGGGGTACAAATAAATTCTACCCATTGTCAGCAACTTTTATTTTATTTAAAAAACTCAAACAAAAGACAAAGTTTAATCAATATAGGCACCATCGGCTTCTACTACCCTTTGCCAACGCCTAGGCAGCTGATGTATTCCGTAGCGAAAAAAGGCTTCATCTTTTGACTTTATGAAATCATCAACCATTTTTCGTACTTCATCTTCATTCTAAAAATGCTGCTTTACTAAACTGTTTTGTAATGAGCGAAAAATGTAGTAATCGCATGGTGCAATGTCAGGAGAATACGCCGGATGCGGTAAAATTTCCCATTGTAATTCTTCTATGGTTTGACGGATCGTGGAACTTCTGTGTGGCCTAGCGTTATCATGCTGCAAAATTACTGGTCTTCGCCCACGACAAGAATATGGCCTCTTTTCTCGGATTTTTTCCGCTAAACGGTTTAATTGAGAAGAGTTCACCAGTAACAGCTTCTCCGGATTTGAGAAGCTCGTAATATAGCACGCCCGATTCGTCCCATCAAATACAGAGCAGAAACTTTTTTCCAAAGACGTTGCGTTTTGGTGTGGATGTTGTGGGCTGCCCTGGATCTACCCAATGTTTTTGACGTTTAGGATTCTTGTAATAGATCCACTTTTCATCACCAGTCACTAATTTTCACAAAAAGCTCTTCTTTTTTTGACTTGAAAGCAATGAGAGACAATTGATGAGGTACACATTTTCCACATTTTTGAATTTTTCCCAACGCACGTAACCCCAGAAATAGCTTGTTGGGTAACGCCTAATTTTTCAACGAGCTGATGTTGCGTTTGTGCCGAGTCTTCATCCAGTAGCTCCTGCAATTTCTCATCATCCATCTTTTGAGGCCTACCACAGCGTGATTTGTCGCTCAAGTCAAAATCTCCGTCTTTAAATTTTCGAAACCATCTGCGACATGTACTCTCATCAATAATTTTTTCTCCATATGTAGCACCGATCGGTTTATGAGCTTCAGCGGCAGTTTTACCTTGATGGAATTCGTAAAGTAAACAATGTCGGATATGCACAGTATCTACTTCCATTTTTATTTATGTTAAAGACAGAATTATATTGCAATGAATACTTGTATACGCACTCTATTTGAAGAATAGGATCTGCAGTATACACTAGCATAAATATAGGAAACCAGTAAGCATCTGTTCTCAAGACAGCGCCATTTCTTACAAACGGATAGAACTTTTTTGTACACCTAATATTATTTTAATTGCATGAGTATATTTTTGAACGTGCTCTACGAAATCATTAGCATTTTGAATAGATTTATCGTGGGACTCTCGAAGATTATGTGAAGTAGCATAATGCTTTGTAAGTCCAACCACACCATCTACAGCTCCTTTGCCGTGCCCAGTAGCAGAGAACAACCATTTTATATCATATGGTGCTCGTTTTAATTCATATAATTGAAAGCGATTTTTAAAGTGGCTTGTGCGGCGCCGTCTGATACAATGGTAATTTTGTTTACTGAATCACAACAATTTTCTTTTAAGTAAGTTATAATTTTTTCTACTGCTGGCAAAGCATACGCTGAATCATGTTTTCGGTCATCACTTATGACTGCGAAACTTTGTGTCGAATCCCCTTGATAAGACACTGCTATGAAAATAGAAAGATGATCATTAACCCAATAATTTCCTTGAACAGCTTTATTATGAATAACAGCCCAGTTTTCAGCGAAGTCTATTTGAAGAACTAAATGATGTGAATCTTTTTTATCAGTTTTTCTTTCTGCTTTTATAGCTTTGCGTTGTATATTTTCTACATACATGTGAGTACTAACCTTCATGGTCCAAACCGACCGTTCATCTTGAAAAGCAGAAATTGATAGTATTTCTTTAATCAAATTTCCATTATCCCACAAAGCATATGTAATTTCTTCTGTGCCTTCTAGATATTGCAGTTTTAAAACATGAAACGTAATTCCCTTAATTCTTAGACATATTTTACAATCTTGTAAATAACATAAATCAGATGGCTCAGAACACATTGTTGTATTTATTATTTGTGACCGACTTTCCGTTTTCTCTTGCTTTACGTAATTTTCAGTAGATTTTTCACGTATAAAATTTTTTCTTTTAAGCGATGATATAGAGCCTAAAAATGATGTACTCATTTCATTATTAAATTTTTCGATGCGTTCTGGAGTATTTGGTAAAACATCTTCGTCTATATCAACTTCAATATCGCCAACTTCATTCTCAGTTGCTACATCGACTACGATATCGGCAAATTCATTGTCAGTGCCATCCACCAATTTTAAAGCAAACTTAGAACAATTGTTACATATACTTGTAGACAGTGTCAAAAGTAAATTAGGATAGCGATATTTCAATGGATGAACAAGATCATCCAAATGCTTGAATCGTGTTTTATTCGATAGAAAGTAGGCTTTCTTATGTCTCCCAAAGAAATTGGGACATTTAATTCTATCTTTTGAAAAATACTCAGACATAGTGGTTGTTTTAATATAATAGAGATATGTAATAAATTTCAAAAAACTGTGTATTGTATTAAAAAATACTACAGTTATATATAGCTAAAACCATACAGTTATTGGCAAGTGTTAAGCTCAACGTTCGCCATCTAGTGTACAAATGTATAAGTACATAATAAGCTCATACAAGCACGCACATATGATTCTGTATACCGTCTATACTGTATACTGCCTGCGCGCGCGCGCGCGTGTGTGTGTATGTGTGTGTGTGTATTACTTTACATATATAGGACCGTCCGCCAGAAACGAGCCAGCGGGCGCGCGCGGCACCGTTTTCGCGCAAAATGTACTCTGTTCAACTCGCTCATATTCATTCGCTGAGTCTCTCGAAAAAAAACAAAGTACATATATCGATAGATTTTTTCCTCCTCTTTCTAATGGTACTATTATTTTTTCTCCAAAATGCTTCCTTCTGATTGAAAATTCAAGTTGAATATTCAGAGCCATTTTTCTCAAAGTATACCATTTTTTTTCAAAATGCATCACACCATTCGAAAGTACAAGTCTTAAGCTACAAAAGCCTAAAGTTTCAAGTTGGAGAAATGAAGAGTTCAAAAGTAATGAAATTGAAAAGACAGCGTCGGGCGCGCTCCTCGCGCTGCGATGCAACGCGCTGGTAATGTGCTACACGCGGATGTGTGTAACTTTCATTCGTTTTTTCATCACTAGAGGGATTTAACAGATCTGCTCTCTATACGCAAAGAAGCGACTTCAAAGTCTTATAAGCCCACTGAAAAATGTATTCTTCCTCATTATATTTCTAGAAATAATTAATAAAATTATTATTGCAATTATTTTTTTATACTCCTATTTATCATGAATTTTCATCGTTGTTTTAATCCCTACAATGAAATAAAACATTCACATAATCTGAGATTAGTTTCAGTAGAAATGAAGACACGTTTTCCGTTTTTGAAAGATAGAGATAAAATATCTGATTCTTGCAGGGTACAATTTATTGCCAAGAGTAAAGACGAAAATGAAGTTTCGATAAATGATTGTTATGAAATAATTTCTAATTTGAAAAAATTGTTTAATGATGAAAATGTAGCAAAAAAAGAAAAATTGATCCTCATGCAATTACTTTCAAAGAATTGGAGCTCTCGTAAAATTGCTGAATTTTCAAATTCTTCTCGTCGGCTGGCTACTAAATCTAAATTACTAGATAATGATGAGTCTCTTTTAGTTGACAAAAAAGGAAAAAATTATCAAGCGATACGGTAGATCAAGTAAGAGTAACTAGGAGTTTCACAGGGCTCAGTCCTGGGCCCATTATTATTTACTCTATACATAAACGACTTACGGACTGTACTCGAGCCTGATGGTGTACAGCATCTACTTGCAGATGATCTGCAAATTGAAACTCAAATAGCTCAGGATCAGTTAGATGGGGGCATCGCTCGGCTTCGGCGGGCAGCAAAGGCAGTATCGGAACGGGTTTCCGGCGCCTCCTTAAGGCTTAATGCAGATAAAACCAACGCAATTTTATTTGGCTCCAAAAAATTCATTGATAAATTTTATTCGGATAGTGAGCCCTGCATTGAGCTGGAGGGGAGAGCCGTCATCCCGTTCTCTAACTCCGTGAAGAGCCTCGGTGTTATTTTAGACCCATTATTATCGTGGAAGCCGCACCTTGAACATCTCACTAAAAAATTTAACAGTGCACTGCATAGCTTGCGAAGTTTTCGCAAATATACCACCGAGGTACTGCGCAGACGGCTTGCCGAGGCCTTGCTACTCCCTCATCTTAATTATTGTTCTGGATGCCAGCCAGGAAATACGAAAAAGAAAACAGATCCTACAGAACTCCTGTGTGCGGTGCGTAAGGGGTCTTAGGAGGGTCGATCACATCACTCCTCATCGCATTTCTTTGGGCTGGCTGCATACTGACTCTAGGAGACAGTATTTCATGGCTGTACTTATGTACAAAATCGTACGCATGAATCTTCCGGACTATTTGGAGCGTCTCTTCTTCATATATGTGCCCAAAAAATCGACTAGATGGGTGACAAAAGAACTAGAGCCTCCTCACATGCGTTCTGAAGTTGGAATACGCTCTTTCCAGGTTCAAGGCGCTCATCTTTGGAATTCCCTGCCTATGGAGATTCGGAATCTTCCATCTCTCAGTAGGTTCAAAGCAGCAGTTAAGAGACACTACCTCGAACTAGATTCTTGAGTGTTAATTTATAAATTGTATCGGCCCGTATACACTTCGTTTTAAGGGTACGATTGTATTTAAGGGGCGACTGAGAGGAGTATGTGAGCTACGTGTGTGAATGGGTATTTTGCGTTTAGTTTTAATTTTGGTTTTAATTTGTATAAGACTGATTTTTTTTATTGCTTTTCTTAATGTATTTTTTTTTTGCTTTTATAGTTTATTTGTATTTTATTCTTGCACATTATCTGTGATATCACTTTTATTTTTATTGACTTACTTTTTTTTGTATTATTAATAGTATTAGCACTGACTGTGATATCTGGATGTAATATTCAATATGTGATTTATAATATGCTTTATGTATGAGTTAATTTTGTAAACGTGGTATTACAAATAAACATTATATTATTATTATTATTATTATTATTTTTTTTTTATACGGTGGTAAGAAAACGGGGAATCTGCCTAAGCCAAACCATCAGCGAAGCTGAGTTCGCCGGTGTGACGGGTTCCTCAACACACCCTCCGCCTCAGCCTCACGTGCGGATGCAGATGGAGCTGGGACATCAGGCGATGGGGGGGACCGTCTAACCCGCCATGACCAGGTCACGCGTGCGTGCTCCAGACATGGAAATCCACCTTCTGTCCGTTCTACAACGTGGTACCACTTTCGTATTACTTTACCGTTATAGGTCCTGTCCAAACGTTCGTTCGTTTCGTATTTGTCTTAGTCGTCTCAGTGCAACTCATTCATTCAATCATTTACGCCCATTCGCTCTCTCGTTCATACGTCAGGCATTTACCCATCTTTCAGACATCCGTCCGCCTTCTTTCCCCTCAGGACGATCTCCACAAGAGTCGCGATCGTATTCCAACTGTCTTTGTCTCGTAGCATCTTCGTCACTGTATTGCCGGGTGCGATGCCGCCTACTTTTGACTCTAGTTCTCATCTGTCCGTGTCCCAGTGGCTGCACTCGTAAAATGTGTGCTCCGCGTTGTCTCGTTCGTGTCCGCAGTATTTACAGTCCGCGCTGTTTACCTTGTCCCGTTCGTGCAAGTATTGTCTGAAGTATCCATGGCCGGTCAGGAAGTGGGTAAGGTAAAAATTTACTTCTCCGAATTCTCGCTCCATCCACGGCTTCAGGTCATCGATCAGTCGTCTTGTCCATTTGGCGGTCAAACCTGTCCTCCATCGTTCATTCCAGTCTGTCATCGTCCTGTTCCGCTCCGCAGCAGCGGCTTCGGTTCTCCTTGTATCGCGGTCGCGTTCGTATACTCGTTTTCATTCCCTAGCGAGCAGGTCTATCGGAATTACGCCCGCCACAACCAGAGCAGCCTCAGCGGAGACCGTCCTGTAGGCGGACGCAATCCTCAGTGCCCCTTGTCTTTGTACGTTCGTCAGTCGTTTGCTGTACTTCTTTACCTGCAACGAGTCTGTCCATACCTCTGCCTCGTAAAGCATGATCGAGTGAGCCGTTGACATTAGTAATCGTCTCTTCGACTGTCTCGGTCCGAACGTGTTTGCCATCAGGCGGCTGAGAGAGGAGACCTTCTCAGAAGCTCTGCTAGCTGTCCCGTCTATGTGTGGCCAGTAAGTCAGTTTCGTATCTAGGGTTACCCCCAAGTACTTGACCGTCGGTCTGGTCTCCGTCTGTATCCCACCTACCGACATCGGAATAAGGGTGTTAATCCTGCTTCCGGTCAGAAGTATCAGTTCAGTCTTGGCCAGGGCTAGGCTCAGTCCGTGTCTAGTCATCCATCTGTTAATCTGTAACATCGCGCGGTTCAGCAGGAGCTGTGCCAATTCCGGGTTACGTGCAGTTATCACGACAACCACGTCGTCGGTGTAAGCAACAAGCTGAACTCCCGTCGGCATTGGCAGTCTCAATAGTCCGTCATACACCACATTCCAGAACTCTGGACCCAAGATAGATCCTTGGGCGACACCCGCGGTGATTCGTCTCGTTTCCGGTCCGTCGGATGTCTCGTACGTAATCCATCTATCTCGTAGGTAGTCTCTTACAACCCGCATTAGGTAAGGGAGCGTCCCGAAGGTTTGTAGAGCCTCAAGGATGTCCACCCACCCGGCGGAGTTGAAGGCGTTTCTGACGTCCAGTGTCGCTAGAAGTACTAGTGGCCGCACCCCATAGCAGATACGTTTTACCCGCATATAAGCGTCCGTGACTTGCCGTATTGTACCTATTGTCGAGTGACCCCTGCGACAACCGTGCTGGTTGTCTGATAGTCCTCCGTTTGCTGATATGGCATCTGCGAGTCTCGGTTTTAGTAGCGCTTCGTACAATTTGCCCGCTGTGTCTAAGGGACTCAGGGGCCTGTATGAAGAAGAAACATTTGGTTCACCTTTTCCTTTGTATAGGAGAACCAGTCTTGCCGTCTTCCATCTTGTTGGAAAGACGCCAGTCCGCAGGCTTGCGTTGTACATGTTCAGGAGTAGACCTAGACGTGTCACTGCAATCCGCCGGAGGATCTCTCCCGGAATGCAGTCTGGTCCTGGTGCTTTCCCTGGTTTCAGCGAGGACGCCGCTCGGGAGAGCTCCGTCCTGGTGAACTCAGATACACGCAGGTCGCTGTCGTCAACAAGGTTGTCCGCCACCCGGTGGTTCGGAAAGAGTCCGTCGATTATCGTCTTCGCGGTGTCCCTGTCTTTGAGTTCGGAAGGACCGAAAACGCCTAGCTTCCTGGTCACAATCTTGTAACCGAGTCCCCAGTGGTCCCGTTCCACTTCCTCACACAGTTCCTCCAGCATCGGTTTTTGTTGTCTTTGATTGCTGTACTCGTAGACCCTCTTTCGCTCGAGAGCTAGGAGGTCCACAGGGACAACGCCGGCGATCACCAGCACCGCCTCCTCCGAGACGGTGCGGTACGCGCACGCGATACGCAGCGCCCCGCATCTTTGTACCGCCGCAATCTTTTTGCGGTACGTTTTTTTTTGCGTTGCTTCCGCCCATATTTCGGCCCCGTACAACAGAATCGAGTGGGTCACCGTCATAAGCAGTCGACGGACGCTCGGTCTCGGTCCCTTTGTGTTCCACATGAGGCGGGCGAGAGCGGCGGTCTTTAAGGCCGCCCTCTTCGCAGCGTCGCGTATGTGCGGCCAGAAGGTCATCCTTGTATTCAGGATTACCCCCAGATACTTGGCGGACCGTCCGGATCGCACAACGGACGTCCCCACCATCATGGGTATCGTCGTGTCTATCCGTTTCCTCGTTAAGTACAGTAGCTCCGTTTTTTGCATCGCCAGTTGCAGTCCCCGACTTTACATCCATCCGTCTACCCGTCTTGTGGCTTGGGACAGTCTCTTCTCAGTCAGTCGCGTGTTCTTTGTCGTGATAACGACAACTAGGTCGTCTGCGTAACCGACAAGATAGACCCCCGGCGGCATCGGGAGGTCCAGCACCTCATCGTATCCCACATTCCATATGTCGGGGCCAAGAATTGAGCCCTGCGCTACGCCTGCCGTCATACGTCCTGTCTTAACCCCGGTCTGAGTCACGTACGTGATGTATCGGTCGTGTAGGTAATCCTTTAGGATTCGGAGAAGGTATGGGGGCAACGGGCGAGCATCTGAGAATACCCGCAAGATGTCCACCCACCTCACCGAGTTAAAGGCGTTTCGTACGTCCAGTGTTGCCATGAGCACTACTGGCCTGTCTTTGTGGGGTTTGGTCTGTGCTCTGTCAAAGGAATCAATCACTTTTCGAATCGCTCCTATCGTCGACCGTCCTTGTCTGAATCCGTACTGTCTGTCGTTTAGGCCGCCAGCGTCCCGAACCGCCTGCTATATTCGGGATTTCAGCAGTAACTCAAAGAGCTTGCCTAGTGTATTCAGCAAGCTCAGCGGTCTGTAGGATGATGGCGAATCTAGATCCCAACCCTTTCCTTTGTCGATGAGGATCAGACGTGCCGTCTTCCAGTCTTTGCTGAACACCCCCGCCCCCAGGTACGTGTTGTACAGGTTCAGGAGTATCCCCGGGCGTATTTTTTCAACTATCCCGAGGATTTCCGCTGGGATGCCGTCCAGGCCTGGTGCCTTCACCGCCGCGAGCTGAGCAACAGCCAGGCTGAGCTCACCCCGGGTGAACCGCGGCACCTCGTCATCGCGGACATCATCGTCCTTCCACACTTGTTCAGGGTGTGTTGGGAAGAGTCCATCAACGATTCTGTCCATCGTTTCTTCGTCTCTAACTACCGGTGGGCCATTCCGTCCCAGGTTGCGGGTGACAATCTTGTAGCCCGCTCCACAAGGGTCTGAGTCCACCTCGTTGATCAGTTTGGTCCAACTTTCTTTATTACTGTCGTTGATAGCGCGCCTCAGTATTTTGCGCGCTGCGCGGTACTCTTCCGATCGGGCCACCGCATCCGCTCTGTCACAGATACGCTGGGCCGCCCGTCGGAGCCGCAGGCATTCGCGTCGGTGGCGCGCGATCTCTTCCGTCCACCAGTACACCGGTTCTTTGTCACGTATCGTCCGTTTTCTTGGCATGGAAGCGTCGCAGAGCCGTCTCAAGAGCCCCGCCGTTTCCACTGTCAGTTTCTCGGCCTTTTCCCTCCCCGCGATGCCGCGAGGGTCGCCGTAGTCGGGTCACGTTCTTGGTCGAGCTGTGTAGTCAGTTTGTCCACGTCGAGTTTTTTCAGATTCCACCCCGCTGGGGTTTGAAGGGTCCTCGCTCTGATCTGTGCCTTATCCGTTATACTGAAAACAATGTACTGATGGTCATTGGCCGTATAGCCTTCGGACACCCGCCATCGCTCAACTCGTCCAGAAAGTCTGTCTGTCACGAAGGTCACGTCCGGAATGGATGCCCCGTATCCCGGCCTCCTATACGTCGTCACCTGTCCCACGTTTGCTACTGTCAGTTCTAGCCTCGCGGCATTATTATTATTATTATTATTATTATTTTTTTTTTCCGAGGTACTAGGTGAATCTTCCGGGGCGTCTGTCCTTGCTTTGGAGGTGGAGCAAGAAGGGAGGCCCACTAAGACCATCACGGAGTAGCGGGCTCCATGGTGTGAGGGATTTCTACCCCCTAAACACCCAAAACCTATCCCTACGGCAGCCTCGACCCGGAACCCCTTTCGCATTACTTCAGGTCGGGCCGCAGCCCTACCGCCCTCGGGGGCATCATCCGTCCTTCCTACTTTCTTTCTTTCTACAATGCCCTATCTAATCTATTAAGCATCCGTCTCGTTTTTTCGCGCGCAGTACCCCTTCGATGAAGGTATTTATCGCGTCCCATCGGTCTTTCCCTGAAAGCATGCATTCGATCACCACGTCGGGCGTAAAAAGGTGTCTAGCCCTCTTAAGACTTAAACTACAGTAGCCATTGTTTCTCGGAAACGACTGGAGCGTCAAAATCGGGGTACGCACAGAAAATTAGCGATAAATTAGCGACAAATTAAGGGATTATTTACATCCCGCGTTAATGAAGTAGCTACTGCAGCTTAATATACATGACATCAGCGGGCATCCATCCATGGTTTACTGTTACAGTAAAAAACTTTATAAATAATAATACTTTTTGTATGCGCTAATTACACCTTTGTCCTTGGCTAGCGCCTTAATCCAGAATTTTTCGGGCTGGCCCAGAGTTTTGTTATAACTTAAACGTCAAATAAAACGTCAATCAAGTTTTCTTACAAAATGTCCTGACGAAAAATAAATATAAAACTCAACTTGAATACATTAACAGGTAAAATATTGGTTCTAAAAACATTTACGATATCTTACGGGGAAAAGCTGGAGTTTCCACTTGATTTATCAATACAATTATAATACTGATGAAACTCTTCTTTACACTGCTTTTTCATGTTTCGGAAAAAATCCAATGCACAAGCAGTAACTTCCTTTCCATCTTTGAGACATCGACGAGGGTCATCTTCCTCAGATTTGCAAAGCATAAACTCCTGAAAAAATATATATTCAATAAATATATTAAATTTTTATTTTAATGTACATTGGGCTGGAATTTTAAGTTTGTCTATTTTTATCTACATAAAATCAGGAACTCAAAAGCAAAGTTGTGGAGTTTGATATTTAGAATAACAAGCCGCCTCTGGTAACAGTCCCCAAAATTATTGATTCTTCCATTATAAAATATATTATCTAAAATTATATTGGTTATCAGAAGCCACTGATAGGGGGCTGAATTGTAACATCCCTTTATAAAATAGAGATTGAAACGTTACGCTGTATTACGCGCGCATCTCATGACATAGTAGCATGGCGTCGTGTAAGAGAAAGACAGAGATAGATTTGGCGCGAAAAACGAGTAAAGGCACGCGTAGCGCGTCCAACTTCTAGTACAACTATGTAATATACTACTAGGGCTTTGCCCCTGCTCGTTCCGCTCGCCAACCACCATTACGATAGGTATGCAAATCCAAGTTGTAATAAGAGTAATAGGGGCTATTGAGGCACTTGACTTGCTGTAAAAATTGTAGTGATCTATAATTTACTGATGTTGTGGTCCATTGTTTTCTAGGTTGGAAAAGTGTGTAACAATAAATACATGTAGTATATGAGTTATTCTGCCATAACTGCCCCAAATGGCGTCCAGAGCTTACATAAAGATGTGCGAATAAAAATAAATGTTTCACAGGCTTTAATGTGTATATAATGACGTTAACTTTCTTGGAAAATCTACAGAAAGCGTTTTTTAACTGTCTGTTAAAAAAAATCAATAAAATAGAGTCAAAATGTCAGTTCCGTCCCTTGTTCTAAACAAGATTTTCAATATGAAACCTTGTGCCACGTGAAAATCAAGCGAAGAAGCCTAATTCCCACAAACACATTGTAAATTGCAGGGTTTTTAATATATATTTCTATTATTTTCAAGGTCAAATTCAACAAACTACTATTTAATCACGATAGATACTTTTTGTCTAGCGATTTGCACGAAAATGTTGATAATATCATTAATTGCTTTGAAAACAGCGCTACTTGGCTCCCCAACGCTATCTAGCGGTCGACTCCTCCAGCGCGAGCACACCGACGAATGATGGAAGCGGCAAAGCCGTTAAAAATTAGAAAATCCGCGAACGCGAACTACTTCTTTTTCTAATTTCACAGCGTACAAATATTTTAGTCAGTTCCGTCCCCCGTGTAATACGGTTTAGATTATGTTTAATGGTAAGTAAAATGCATTTTTTTATAGTATTTGGTGGATATAAGAACTACCTACGCAGAGAATAGGTAATATTGAGTATACGCGACGTGCGAGCTTTTTAAACTTAAAAACCGCTGCCAATTCATTGGCCCGTAGCTTCCTCAACCGTAATTTGTTGATTCCTTTAATTAATTTTTAATAACAAAATTTATAATTTTTTAAAAAATTTATTGTATAATTATAATTAAATTCATTTATGAATATTAAAAATTGTTAATTTTTAAATTTATTTATTTATTTATTATTTATTTATATCAAATTTATATAAATTTTGAGCTGATAAATAAAGTTATCATTTGAAATAGAAGTAAAATATCTATATTTTATAATAAAACAAATAGCTATCACGGTTGTTTTGTTATTAACAAAAACGTGTTTTTTTAAAAAAGTTCATAACTCACAAATAAATTATAATAATGCAGAATATAATGCATTCATAATGCATAATTCATAATTATAATAGATTATAATAGATATAATTTTGAAACATTTTAATTCATTTTGTTGGTTGGTTTTTTAAAAATTAAAAAAAAATCATCGAATGCCTACTCAATGACGTTTCCTCATTCCACACCACTAGCGGTAGATATCACTGCGCGTTTTTTAAAAATAAAATATAAATCTTTTTTAATTTAGAGATTAAATTAATTTTTGTAACACATGAATGATTTTCGGCGTTTTCCTACATAAAAATATGTTCTAAAAAGTGACTTTTTTACCTATCGTGTAAAGAAATTCATTCTCTCCCTCTGCTCTAAAATTATGTAAAATCGCGAAAATGAATTTAGCCTTGCTTTTTAGGTTCAAAAACGCATAAAATCAATACAAAAAAATGAATAAAACCTTGAATTTAATGTTATCCCTATTTGTATAATATAATATTTAATTTTCTTTTTTTTTTTTTTTTCCGAGGTGCTAGGTGAATCTTCTTAGGCACCCGTTCATTCTTTGGAGGTTTAGCAAGAAGGATGATAACATCATTGGAGTTATGAGTTTTTAAAAAAAACACGTTTTTGTTTTTGATGATAACTAAAGAACCGTGATAGATAGAAAATTAATTTTTTTAGAAAATATAGATATTTTAATTGTCTTTCGAATGTCACCCACCCCATTTAGTACATAGAGCCTTTCTCGAGAAATTACGATTTTAAAAAAATGTCAAAAAATTTTTAACCTCAAATATCTCTGAAATTTATGGACCAATCATTTTACCCAAAGAACTCGACTGAGAACTATAAAAAATCTACCTCTAAAAGGAATTTTGAAGCCATTAAGTCAATTTTACTCTTGTAATCGTTGGACATACAAAACTGATTTTTTTCATTTTTCAATTTTTTACTCAAAATCTAGCCTACAGAATGTATTAAAATTTTAACAAATTATAGCTATTTATATTCTGTATTATCACGATTTTTCTCAAAAAAATCGACCGAGTAGAAGCTGAGATCCAGGCGTACACACACGCACACACACACACACACACACACGCACACACACGCACGCACGCACGCACACATCCAGAAATTTTTCAAAAACCATGTATTTTGATTCCTAACACCTCGGAACACAATTATAACATGTTTTTACAACAACTCAAAAATTTACTATCACAAAGCTTCCTCTAGGAGGAAGCAAAATGTCAGTTCCGTCCCATAAAATTAAAATTCATTATTAAATGTTGAAAACTTTTTTAATTGAACTGAAATCTTTGGTGTTCGGACTTTTTTTTATTTCTTATAATAAAACTGATATTCCATACGGTTTCAAATCATAAATTATATTTAAGATTTAGTAAATTCATATGAATAATGAATGATTTACATAATTGTGAAATCTTTAAAATTTCTATTTATCTGCTTTTATAAGATAAATTTTGAAAAATGGCTCTGACCACGAGAAACGCAAATATTTTGAAGAAAAAGCATCAAGTTAAACAAAGAAAATCAGTAAAACTTCAAAATGCTGAGAAAACCGTTGATGTATGGACTCGTAATTCAGTGAATTTGTACTTTGTCCCATGAAAATCGATCATGCGGTCACAGAGAAAAGTTACAACAACCTTTTTTTTTGAAAATGCTGTAATTGAGGATAAAATGAGTTTAAGGACCTCTGCCTATGCTCATTTTATTCAAGATAAGTTATATTTACAATATATTTTCATTATTTTATTATAATAATATTTTTTAATGAAATTAACGGACACCAGACGAACTTTTGTAACAGCATTTATTTAAAAATTGCCAACGTTTCGGTTTTATTACTTCCCTCTTCAGGGCTATACGAAAGCACAATAATTATATTTATTTTCGATATTTACAAACTTAATGCAAAATTACAATATTGTATTTCACATAAGACTAAACATAATGTGACGCATAATATTTAAGGTAATAATTTATATTGTAACAATATTGTATTTCACATAAGACTAAACATAATGTGACGCATAATATTTAAGGTAATAATTTAGATTGTAACAATATTGTAATTTTGCATTAAGTTTGTAAATATGGAAAATAAATATAATTATTGTGCTTTCGTATAGCCCTGAAGAGGGAAGTAATAAAACTTCCGAAACGTTGGCAATTTTTAAATAAATGCTGTTATAAAAGTTCGTCTGGTGTCCGTTAATTTCATATACTACGAACGTTATCAACTGCAAGAAAATAATATTTTTTATCATTTTTTTATCACTATAGGTGTAAGACCGCATTAACAAATTATTAAATATTATATTTTATTAAATTAATTAAAAAATGAATTTAGGCGGCAAATAATCGAGCAAGGATAAGGAACTACGTTATCAAACACCTTATACTTGTTTCAATACTTGTATAGAAAAGTTTTTTTTGAAGCAGTGTGTGTAAAGTATTTTTACACGAGAAGTAGCGGTTAGGGTTGGGCAAGGATCGGCGTCCCAATGGCACTAGTGATAGCGCAGCTGCCCGGTATGCAGAAGGTTGTCGGTTCGAACCCGATCTGGGCCGTTATTTTTCCGTTCTCGTTTTTTCATCCTTTACCTACCCTTCCCAATGTAATTTTCCTAAAAAAATACTTTACACACGCTGTTTCAAAAAGAAGTTTTCTATAAAAGTATTGAAACAAGTATAAGTGTTTGATAAGGTAGTTAGTTACCTTCCTTATCCTTGCCCGATTATTTGCCGCCTAAATGCATTTTTTCATTAAACACTAATCCTCGGGCGTATTCAATTTTGAAAAATTTATTCAACTAATTTTAAATGTAAACAGAAAATATTAATAGTAATATTATTTTAATATTGTAAATAAAAATGTAAATCAAAACACTGTATGAAAAATAATTTGCAGAAATTACCATAAATTATCATTTTTATTCCCTAGTGAAAATAATTTTCGTGCCTACTCGTGTATAACTGTGCCAAACTATACCCAAGTAGATAGGTTTCGGACATTTTGCACAGATTTATCACATATTGGCACAGTATGGAACAATGCGGCACACTTTTACACAGTTTGGCATAAATCATTTTCAGCTGTTGAAAATAAATATAATTTGATTTTTGATATAGTTGTGCATAGTTTAGCACACTTTGGCACACTTTAGAACATTTTGATATAGTTTGGCACAAAGAATTTTCAGTTACTAAAAATAAAATTAGGTATACTATTAGGCACAGTAGTGCACATTTTGACAAACTGTGGCACAATTTGGCACAGTTAAGCACACAAAATATTGTTCACTTATTAAAACAATATAAGTAAAAATATAAATAATTTATTATTAACAATAATTTTAAATATTTAAGTAGAGGTAATCTCAATTAGAAATAAATGGACACAGTTGACTATAGCTAAACTCAATTTATTTTCGGTTGAATAAAAGATTTGATATTGTTAATAATAAATGATGGTTGTTAATTTATAAATTTAACAATAATTTGTGTTAAAGCGTGCTAATGTTGTGCCAATCTGTGCACAACTGTGCTCAACTGTGCCGAAGTATGTCAAAGTGTGTTAAACTGTGCCAAATAATCAAGCTAAATTTATTTTTAATGGCTAAAAACTTTTTGTGCTAAACTGTGTCAGAGTGTGCTAAAATGTGCAATCTATGCTAAACCTGTACAAAATGTCCGAAATCTACCTGCTTGAGCACACTTTTGCACAGTTTCGCATAGTTTGACATACTTTGGCACATATTTGCACAGTTTCACACACTTTAGCACTCTACGGCACAAAAATTCTTTCCACCAAGGTTACTCTTAATATTATTACGGAATTTGATATTATTAATTAATTTGGTTATATAAAATATTATTTTTGAAGCTCTTGTTCGAAATTGTTTTACCGAATTTTTTTATCGTATTACATATTTGTTGAGGATTCATCTCCAAAGGCGAGCTTGCTCGAGCTCGAACCAAGCTGAGCACGCTCGAGCTCGACCGAAGGCAAGCACGCTCGTGCTCAATGTTAAACAACGCGAGCACGATGTTCAATAGGCGAGCCCGCTAGGGAGCGCCCCACTACTTCTTTCTCCGTGCGTCCCTCTTACCGCCCCTCTCTCTACCAGGCACGCCGGCAGCACTTCGCAACGCCGGCCGGCAGCAGCACGCGCGACGGCCAGAGAGAGAGAAGCAACACCTGTACGCCAAGAGGCACGACGGCACTTCAATAAAACCATTTCATTTCTCCACACGAAACGTTACTTATTTGAACCTCTTTAGTCCACCATCCAACTTCTACACAAAAACATTTGGTCCTTCGAGCATCAGCACGTCATGGCCACAGCGAGGAGAACCCCTTTTACTATGCCCTACGTCTACTCTCGAGGGGCGTAGGACTAGTCATCTCTTCCGTAGGTACGCATCAAAGTGTTCGTGTTCGTGAGTGCCGATTAAAGTTAACTTGCTGGCTTGCTAACTTCGCGCGTACGTTGCTGTCTCTCTCTTTCGTTCAACGCCGTCGTGCACTCGGAAGCCACCTTCTAAGGCTTCCGAAGGGAAATAGCACATCAATTGCTATTCTTCCCATTTCTGTAAATGCCTCGGAGTGCGTCGCTAACGACTCCAAGACGTCGCCAAGAGCGTGCGCTGTAAAGCCAGCTCTAGAATCATCGCGTTCGTACGATGATCGGCAGTTTTAGAATCATCGCTTTTACGATGATCAGCCATCTTGTTGTAGCCAAGAGCAACAAGTGGCATTTCTGTTAAGAAGCGTGCGTCGCTGACCAGCTTCAATCCGCCAAGAGCGTGCGCTGTAAAGCCAGCTCTAGAATCACCGCGTTCGTACGGTGATCGGCAGCCATCTTGTTGGAGTCAAGACCAACAAGTGGCAATCTCTATAGAAGAGCGTACGTTGTAAAGCAGCTCTAGAATCATCGCCATGATCATCTAATCGTTGCCGGCTAGTGCAACGAGTCGAAAAGGGGTTCACGCCTCTTAATTCACGGAGCACCCGCGTGCGGCGTGCACGCTACGGGGCTTACTTCAGTCAAGCCACGGATCACCCGCGTGCGGCGTACACGCTACGGGATCCACATCAGCCCAGGCAAGGAGTACCCGCGTGCAGTCTACACGCTACGGGGCTCACACAAACCAAGTCAGGAGTTACCCACGTGGAGCGCGAGCTACGGGGTCTACACCAGTCCATCCACGGACTACTCTAGGAAGCAAATGGATACAGCGGCCCATTAATTGGACACACGTATCGTTCCAACTTTATTTACACTATTGTGCGATTTGACGCCTAGTCAACATAGTCTTTTCATGCGATATAATGAGAATTTAATGATTTCTATTTAGTCAAGATTACTTTAATTAAAATAGAGTTAATTTAATTTGAGATTAGTACTAGTTAATTCATTTGAATTTATTAGAAATTTAATTCATAATATTTAATTAGTCTTGAGAAAATTGAATACAATTTTGCCTTGGCAAATACTTATATTTCTGGACCTTGCAGTTTTACTGCTGCCTGCGGATGCAACATCGCGACTCAACTTAGGCTGCTTATCTACATTTGGATACCCTTCCGGATTCAGTTGCTGATTACACGCTGCTGGAGTTGCTGAATTCAACGCTGGCAGTTACTTCCCTTCGAGCAGTCAACACTGATCAACAGCTGAATCACCGTGGGAACGTTAGCAGACGCACAACGTCGCATCTTCAAGCGAATATCTACGTGCATACTATCATAAGTATTATAACCTAGGCTAAGGCTTAATTCTAACAATTTTCACTTATGGTTACTCTACTTTCGAGTGCGTAAACATAGTTAACTCAATACCAAACTTTGAATAGTCAAATCTTGTTGCTAATCTAGTCATTTTTGATCTCAAAATGGAGGAGCATCATGCTAAACAGCTGTCGCTTCAAGCAAAAATTAACAATTCATTTCAAAACTGTGTAGACGGTTTCACAGCCATGTAGACGGTTCCGTCACACCCCCCTACTAAAACGGTTGCTAGTTATTGCAAATGACTACAATCGTGCGCTGAGTATAATAGGTTGTTTAAACAATATTATTCTAGTATGGTAAATGTAATTATTTAATATCTTAGTCTCTGTCTGGTCTAATGTAACACAATCGTCAGAAAAATTCAAAGAATATTTTGATAAATTTAGAAAGAAAATAATCCCTTTCCGGACTTATCGGATTCAATTATAATGTTTGTTGATTGGCGTTCAGTGATAACGGGTTCGGCGGAAACGGATTTACTTGTGGAAAGATTGGCTTTGCATAAGTTCTGTATTTTTATTAGGTCTTAGATCTTTTAGTTCCTGATCAACTATACCTAGTGATTGATAAGAATTATCCTTATCTGATTTGTCGCTCTTGTCAGCTTTACCCATTTGAATCAATAAATAGGCCAAACTACTCCACACTGCGCCACATAGATGGTACGACCAACCATAAATGCGATGAAGAGCTACTCCATTCATAACTATTTCCACGATCATTTTAATTCCCACTAGGATAAAAATATGGAAAATACTCCAGCACTGGCTGAACCAAAGCGTATGAATTTCTCCCATGCATTATTCTAGGTTGACTTAACGATTTTGTCTAAAGTATCCTCATTTAAAAGTTTTAGATAGGTACTATCATTGTCAGTCACTGTGTGGCCATTCATTTCTCGGGCAATATCGTTGAGAAGTGCTGGTTTTTCTACAGGAAACATAATATGGTCTCTTAAATTATCGAGATCTTTTTCTGTGTATATCCCGGACGTGGCTAAAGTAGCTGGACTGACATAACGCCAAGTGGTAGTGGAAAGTGGTTTCAATATTGAAGGTGCAAATGTTTCGATGGTTTTGGGTAAAATTCTATACCATCCATCGTCAATAAAATATTGAGAAGAGAGTAGTCTATTGCATGAAATTCTTATACCATGGGTTTTGAGGATATGAGTCTTTGGAGTTAGAAATTGTGTCACGTTTCTTCTGGTGACTTGTAACTCCGCATAGCAGTCGTCTCCGGGTTCTAATTTAACCTCAACTGGTATACATTTGACTATGTGTACCACCTCACCTGCTAATACAGCCATGTATCCGGGTCTTTTCATCAAATTATAAGCAAACTGATCTGGTGATTGTGTTGCGATAGCCAACGCGTTTTTCAATGTTTGTCTTTCGATGTTACATCTCTGTAGGATTACATCTTGGTACAATTTTTTTATTTGAATTTTCATGGGTTTCTCTACAAAAACGAATTTGGAATTGATGTAAGTGAAAATGTCTAAATTTGAAACAGCAAGTTTTTCCCTACTAGCAAAGGACTTTCTCTGTACCGTCTCAAATATAAACAATTTAGGGTGTTCAG
The DNA here is from genome assembly GCA_036365515.1 of Torymus aiolomorphi. Taxonomy (NCBI): domain Eukaryota; kingdom Metazoa; phylum Arthropoda; class Insecta; order Hymenoptera; family Torymidae; genus Torymus; species Torymus aiolomorphi. The sequence continues at coordinate 135,459,805 of CM070875.1, read as the reverse complement.
TTATCGTAATTTTGTAACCGCATAGTGATTCTTCGCCTTTAGTTGCTAATGCAAAAGTAATGTCTTGAGTAGTCAAAGAATATCGATAATTTGGTCAGTAAATCCTTCATATAAAATTGAATATTGATTAAATTTACATGAATCTATTGGGAGTGGTTTCCAAAACATATATCCTTTCTCTGTATCAATGCAGGTACCTTCAGATAATGTGCAAACTGTACCGGAGTTTAAGTGTATTTTATTACTATTAAATTTGACTCTAGCCCTTTGTTCACTTAGAGTTATTTTAATTACCCCTTGAACAATAACAGATTCCCATGATCCGTAAGGATCAGAATATACGGCTCCGTTACAATTACCCATATCATCGATGTACCCGGAGAAAACTACTGGAAAGTTACTAGTTACATTGCGATTAATTCCGCTAATCATTCGCATATTCGAATATTGGTACGTTCCTGTTTTATACATTATTTCACACGTGGTTTGATCGATGGGATGTAAATACTCCGCTTGGCCATGCCTTACTGCGGAAATATGTGAAAGTGAACCGCAGTAATGCACAGTACGCTGTATTTCCACCTTACAAGAAATCGCAGGAGTTTCTAAGAACTCGTTAATTTGGAGAAGTTGTATTTATTGTTTCTTAAATTTAATATTGACTTTCTGTATCTCGCAAGGTCCCACTTCTAACAAAGATATTGTCGTGATGTTCAGGGTACGAGCTCCACAATCATAGCCGATCAGGCACGAAAAAAGTTTAATGATTGACGCGAGAATCAAAATGAGGTACATCTAAAACAGATCGAGAAAACAAATTTATCTGTTAGTCTTCCTCTGAATCGAAATTTTCCTTTTTATTTTTATTTTTCTTGGGTTTTATTTCATGATTAATATGAGAAATTCTAAGCCTGTTAGCATGTACTATTTTCGGCTTCTTATCAATTAAAATTTTAATATTATTTTTGTTAATAATCTTTAATATTTTATGAGGACCTGTATAATGATCTCCTAATTTCTTTGGTTTTGGTCCTTTTAATAAAAATACAAAATCTCCTACCTTAAAATTTTTCTGATTTATATTTTTATCATAATACTTTTTTGATCTCAACTTTGAATTTACTAAATTATCATATACTAATTTCCTAATGCCCGTAACTCTAGTTACTAAATCTTTTATATAGCCTTGATATGTAGGCACTAAATCACCTTCACGAAGGGGATCACTGGACGGAAGTCTAGCTAAACGTCCAAAAACAACCTCAAATGGCGTATGTTTCGTACTTTCTTGTATGCAAGTATTATAATTTAACATCGCAATATCAACCCACTGATCCCATTCGTTATCTCTGCCTGCGTATTGTTTTAAAAATTCACCTAACGCATGGTGAGACCTTTCTAGCGAACCGTTCGATTGCGGGTGAAAAGCGGTAGTCTTAATACGTTTTATTTTAAAACGTTGTGCGATTTTCTTTATTAAATTGCTAAGAAAATTTTGATCTTGATCAGTCAAAATAGTCTTAGGGGCTCCAAAAACGCAAATTAACTTTTTGATAAATGCGTCAGCAATTGTAGTTGCTAATGCATTTGTCAATGGTACTGCAAGGCAAAACTTAGATAATTGGTCTTGCATTGTCAGTATATATTCATTACCCGATTTTGTAACAGGCAATGGTCCCACAATATCAAGGGCAACTTTTTCAAAAGTTGTACCCGATGTATCAGTGATCACCATTGGCTGTTTAGTTTTTAGCCTAACTAATTTTTTTAATTGGCATTCTATGCATTGTTGAATGCGTCTTTGAATATCCTGTTTCAAATTTTCCCAGTAATAATCTTGACGTATCCTATAAAAAGTTTTTGAAACGACACGAATGGGGCAAGTGTGTATTTCATAAAAAATTTCGTTTCTCATGTTTTCTGGGACATATTGTAAAGTCCCTTTGCAAATAATGATTTTAATTTTACTTTTATCAAAAACTATTTTAAAAATTTCTACAATATCATTCCACGCAATATTCTCAATATAAGGACTTCTAGCAACTAATGCCATCTATTTTTTTCTCTTGTAATAAATCGCGAAGTTTAATTAATATTTCATAAACCCTTTCCTTAATAATTAATTGTGATTCTGGTAAATCATCGCGAATACATAATGAAAATAAGTATTTATGATTACTTCGTTTTATTTCACTAATATTCCCGACTTGTAAAATTTGTTTTTCCGGAATCTTATTTGATTCAATCAACTGTTGCGCCCCGACATCGCACGCGGTACCATTTATATCAACAAAATATATAATATTATCTTGTCTATATTGAATTGATTCTTTAGTTTCTACAATATTCTTAATGATAATGCTATCAGCTTCATTTATTGAACTACTTACTATGCTATTCGTTTCATTATCATTATTACTACCTAAAACTGATTTAATGCTAAGATTTGGCTGTACTTCTTCAGCTTCAACGTCTGAGAATACCGAAATACTAGAATCTATATCGGGTTTTCCTTCATCTATACTATCCTTACTTCTATGTTTTTGTTTCTTTTTCGGTTTACGTTTAATCTTATTATTATTAGAATGGAAGTTATTATCAATTTGTTTTTCGCCATTGGTATTATTAGCGTGTGAATCATGATTAACAGGTGTGTTTACCCCAACCTCTGCTTTTACATCACTATTACTTAATTCACTTTCCGCATAATTGACTCGTTTCCCTCTCGTAACTCTTTTGGATAATGTTTTGTTCGACTTAGGAACATTAGACTTTTCCTCGGGTAATTTTTCAGGTATTTTTTTACTTTCTAATTGTTTTTGCCTACGAGTAACAATGCTAATTTGTTTTGGATCAATTGTATCAACTGGATTACGTGATAAAGCGTCTGCGTTTAAATTTAATCTCCCAGGCTTATAAATCACGTCATATTCAAACTCAGGTAGCTTAAACCTCCATTTTTGTACTCTAACATTTAACTCAGTTGACTTAAACCAAATTAATGGTTGATGGTCAGTGATGATGTGAATTTTCCGGCCATAAATATAGGATCGAAATATTTTTACGCAGTGTATCATCGCGAGAGCTTCTTTTTCGTAAACCTCGTATGCTAACTCGGCGCCACGTAAAACTCGCGATGTGTAGGCGATTGGTAAATCTTTTCCAATTTCACCCTGAGATAATACACCCCCTACTGCGTAACTGGATGCATCCGTAGTAATGTTGAACGGCTGATTTAAGTCTGGAAATTGCAAAACGGGAGGATTGCATAATGCATCTTTAAGTGCCTCAAAGGCATCGTTAGCTTTATCATCCCACTCAAAAGTGACATTTTTTTGCAATAACCGTGTTAGTGGTTTTGCAATATGTGCAAAATTTTTAATGAACCGACGGTAATATCCTGCTAAGCCTAAAAATTGTCTAACGTTTTTCATACTCTTAGGTTGAGGGAATAGTTTTACAGCTTCTATTTTTCTTGGGTCAGGATTAAGCCCTTTTTCGCTTAATACGTGTACCAAGTAACTAACTTCGTTCTTTAGAAATTCACATTTTTCGAGTTGCAATTTTCAATTTGCTTCGCGTAATCGTTTCATAACTAAGTTAAATTTCAATGTATGCTCATCTAATGTATCACTACAAATTATTAAATCATCGATATAGACAAATATTCCCTTATCGCCTTGTAATCCGCGTAAAACATTATCCATTAATCGTTGAAATGTCGCTGGTGCATTTTTAAGACCGAAAGGCATTCTCTTAAATTAATAGTGACCAATAGGTATACTAAAAGCAGTTTTATGAGCGTCTCTAGGGTCCATTTTTATTTGGTGGAACCCGCTAGCTAAATCTAAAACCGTATAGTATTTACAACCTCCGACCAGGTCAAAAATTTCAGAGATATTGGGAATCGGGTAAGCGTCAGCTACAGTCTTTTCATTTAGTTTTCTAAAATCGAGTACCAGTCGCCAACGGGGTTTTCCCGATGAATCTGATTTTTTGGGTACTATCCAAACTGGTGTGTTGTATGGAGAGTTGGAGGATGCAATAATACCTGCATCAAGCATTTCTTTGACCTGCCTATCAACTTCCTCTTTTAATGAGAGAGGGTCCTTATATTGTTTTGAATTTACGGGGTAATCATCTGTTGTCTGTATGCGATGCATTACTAGATCAGTCGCCCCTAATTTTTCATTTTTCAAATAAAAACAATCAGTTTTCTTTTACTAGGTCTTGTATAAAAATTTTAGTGTTATTCTCTAAATGATCTAAGTTGATCATATCTACAATATTTACTTTTACGCTTAAACTAAAAATTTTTTTAATTTTATTTATATTAACTTCACAAGTTGAATTTTCTAATCCATAACTATCTAAATCAATATTTAATTCCTTGAAAATTTCCTTTTGATTTACCCCATGATTATGGTTATCGCTTAAATGATTATTATTTAAAAACTCTCCATATTCAAATGAAGTAGCGATATCGTGATTATCGTAATAATTATCCAAGTTATCTAGACTTTCTAAAGTTTGATTTGATAGAGTGGATCTATCGTCCGAATCGTATAAAGCCCTATTCGATAAGGAGTCATTACTACAAATAGATTCTGAAGGTTTATGATTAATAAAATTTTTAACATTTAAATTCATGCTATTTTCAAAGTTTAATGGAGTACTTTTATTTTCTATTTTAAATATTTTATTTTGAAAATCTATAACAGACCCGGTTTCGCTAAAAAATGATGAACCTATTACTCCTGCACATGGTATAAGGAAGCTATTTGGTACAACATGTACAAATGTAGTGGTTCCAAATACCTTCATTTTAATAGTGCCTGACGTATTAGATCCTCCAATTCCTACTCCCCTTAATAGAATAGTTTCTGCTCTATTTATAACTCTATCAGATGGCACTAAATGTTGTTTGATTAAACTAACTTCAGAACCAGTATCAATAAGAAACCGTCCATATTGTTTATCCGAATAAACAATATCTACAAAAGGCAAATAATAATCGTAATTAGTTTTAATATTTGTTTCTATTGAAATCTGGTTCGAAAAGTTTATTACTATTTTGATGAAAAGGATAAGTTTGATTAGATATGGAAAGTGTATTTGATTTATAATTGATTACTGTCTTTGTAATTAAAAAGAAATCAGAACCTAGAATGCCATGGAAAGGTATTGCGAAAGTATTAGGTACAACAATAAAATCTATACTATGACCAAATAATGTTATGCGGACCCTTCCCAACGTTACAATTGGAGATTCGCAAATTCCTTTGATTGTTATTTCTTCATGCAATTCAATTTTATCATTTTCCGTTAACATTCCGATTTTTATTACACTAACCTCTGACCCTGTGTCTAACATTAAATTAACTATTTTGTCAATATTAGTTTTTCTGAAACAAATAAAGGGGATTAGCTTGTCGGGAACCCTATGCTGCACGGTAGTAATTCGGACGAAAGATTTCCTACCCGCGTCACGTTGGTCGAGCGCGCTTTCGGCTGCTCCCCCGCTGCGCTCGTATTGGGCGGAGCTTGCCCGTTTCCCGATGCTCTTAGATTCTCATTGTAAATGCGTTTACGGCATTCACTAATAATATGACCCGGGGTTTTACAGTAATTACAATGTTTATTTGTATTACTAGTCTGCCGGCAGGTAGTGGCTATGTGGCCTACTCCTTGACATAATTGACATTTTACTTGTGAATCAAGTTTATGAGTTTGTTCTGCTTTCTTTAATTGAAAGCATTTATCTGCCGAATGCCCTATTCCCTTACAATATTGGCAAATAATTCTATTATTTTTAAACCTACATTGATCGGCACGATGCCCCTTTCTATTACAAATTGTGCATTCAATGAGCATTCTACATTGAGTCGCCTCGTGCCCAATCCTATTACAGATCTGGCAGGTTGGCTTAGTATCTATTTTATTATTATTATTATTATTATTATTATTATTGTTATTCTGACGTCCTTGAAGCAGATCGCATTTATTTGCTTCATGGCCCTCTTTACGGCAAACTTGGCAAATAAATAGATTTTTATTTTGTTTTGGTTTTTGGTTATTATCAGGTTTTTTTATTATTTCTTAACTGGATTTGCGCAGCTAATTTACGCTCTACATTTATCGCGTCCTTAATTATCTCGCGGACATTATTGGAATCTTTCAATCGTTGCTCTATTTCAAATTTTAAACCACGTTTAAAACAATCGATTAAACTTTCCTCTACGCTCGTTTTGAATTCGTTATTTACTTCGCCTTCAATCTTCTTGATGTCAATTATTCGCGCCCCTATATCACGCATTCGATTTGCAAACGCAATAACGCTCTCATTTTCCCGCTGATATTCGTTTCTCAACTCGCCTAATAACTGAGTGATTGTTTTTGCGGGGGCATAAACATCCTTCAAGGCATTACAAAATGCTTCTATTGTATCAAAACTTTGTCCCCTTATAGCCTGTCGCGCTTCCCCTTTTAATTGCGCGCGAAGTAGTTTAACTAAATTTCCTTCTGCTTCTGCAGCGATCATACCCTTCGCCTCTTCTACAGCCTCTACGAATAGGCTTAAACGTATATTATGCCCATCGAGTTCTGGTACTGTTTTCACGGCATCTTTAATTGAAACTAGCTGATTACCCTGTAAGGGAGCAACAGCTCCGGTTCCCGTCATTTCCGAATCTGAATTGCTACTATTTAAAATTTGTCTGGGAATAAATTTAATGGTTGTTTCCGAGTCCTGGTCAGAAGCACTATCGCCTGAACTTAAATTTTCTACAGGGATAGAGTGTACTCTGTCTAACGATCGCCGTTTACGAGTGCGCGGGGCAATCGGTGTAATTTCGTCTATTTGACGCCTTAAATCCTCGTTGGATTGTGACACTGAACGAGTAATGCGACGTTCACTCATAAAAAATTTGATTTATTAATTTTAACAGTTTCAATTTTTAAAGTTAATAATAATAATCTAATTAATTAATTATTTATTTATTAATATAATTTTTAAGTTATATACTTATTTATTAACTAATTATCATTAATTATTTTCTTACGGGGATTTTTATATTTATCTAAAAATAGTTATATTTAACTTATTGATAACAATTCAAATTGTTTTGTTAATGAGTCTACCTTCTTATTTAATGCAGCTAAACTTTCGCTTGTATTTTCTTCAAATTTAATTTGTCTACTAGTAAGAATTTCAATACTTGATTTTTAATTTTAAATATTTTCATTAATTTTCAGAAGTTCTTCAATTAAAAATTCAGGTTTTTCCGTTAATTTACTTATTTGCTGTTGGTCTCTAGCCAGATGAAAGGTATTAATAGAAACCTGAACGCGTACTCCAGAAAAATCCGAATCAAACTGACTTTCTAAATATTGGATTTGTTTGGAAATTAAAAATACTCTATTCTCAAATCTGGTTTCAAGTAAAATATTGTCTAGAAGAGGTATCATACTTAATGACTACTCATTATAAACCCTTAGAAAATGCATTAATTAACTTAGTTACTGAAATTATATGATTTATATATTTATATGTAAATAAATTTACCTATCAATGTGTTAATACGAGAAAACTCTTCTATACTTTTAAAATTTTGATATCGAAAATTTTGTATGTGATATAATACTATTAATATTAATTAGTTGTCATATAATAAAAATATAGCAACAAATAAGTTATTACAAACGTTGCGTAATTGAAATATGAAATATAAGTATTAATTTAAATATAAAAGGTTGAAACCCATCTTTAAGCAAAACAATTCTAAGATTTTCAAAATTAGAATAAGAATAAAAACAAATTAAAAGTTATGGAGGAAAAAAAATAAGAGGGGGGGGGGGGGGAAGAAATTTTATTTTGTAGTTTCCTGTTTTATTATTAGAAAAAATTTTATTTAAAACTAAGAAGTTTTCTTAGTCTACAAAGTGGTCCGACTCGGGCCAATATTCTAATTCTTTGTCTGGAGGTACAATGGATAAATCGGGTACAAATGCTAACTTTATTTTAACACAGGTTACACAATATTCTTTACTATAATTAACTTTACATTTATTGCACTTCAACAAATCCCTCTTATCCTCACTGCTTACTGGTGGTGGAACGCGATGTTCTTTTTTAAATTCTACTACCCTGATTTTAGTATTAAAAACTTCGTCCTTAATTATTCGAGGACGGGGTTGAGGACGGGTTGATCGTTTGTTTCCCTCAGGTAAATTTTCTAACGCTCCCAATACGCTGTTGGGTCTCAGCTATACGGTTACTGGCCGGTTTCTGAATAAGGAGTTTTCCGCGGCACCAAACTGCTGGTGATCCTTTCTTGAGGCTGCTCTTTGCCGAAGATTCCGTTTCTTCGACCTAGCTTCGGATTTATAACCCTGATTCTCCAGTTTGAAAAAGGAAAAAGAAAGATAATTTTAGAAATTTCATTCGACTGGTTACCTTTTTTTTATATTATTTACAATTTTCCTAATTGCCTTATGAAATTACAATTCCAACTTTTAATTTAACGAAAGTGAATTTAACTTGACAGTAATTAAGTTCAGATTCTGGTCGTACGATTGAAATTTTTGAGTAATTTCCCTTTTTAATTTGAAATGGCTCTTAATTACTTCCGATAGATGCGTGCAAATTTTTTCCTTTTTTATAGTTAATTTATTTATTTTATTCACCGCAACTGACAAGGTTTCAGTTAAGTTTTTAATTTGATCACCCTGAGCTTTAATAACACTTCGGAAATATTGTAAGTCTTCCAAAATAGCGGAGACTATCTCACGACTATCTTGTTCAAAAACTTCAAATCCGTTTATACGAGAATCTAATTCGACTACGCGGTTTGCAATATAGCTATCAAGAACAAAATTATTGACTACCGGAATCATTATACATTATCCAAAAAAACACATCTCAACATTTACAAAAGGCAACACTAAGAGAAATATTTCAAAATTTACTTACTATTTATTTTAATTCCAACAACAACAAAAATTCACTTAATGTAGAAGTTATGGTTTTCTACACGTCTTATTTACAACGGCAAATGGCAATACACAAGGTTATTACCGAATTCACAAAGATAATTAACTGTCGGTTCACTTTTTCGTCTCCAAGCGTCTCTTAAAGCTAATTCACACTGTGAAAGAATATTTTCAATCATAACTATAGTTATTTTAACCTGGAAAACATTGATTTATTTATTTATTATGTTATTAAAAATTGCAAAAACTTTAGTGGTAGCCGAATGCTTTGTTATTTGGTGGGCTTCCTTTTACAGAGGTAAAAGAAAAGAACAAAAAAAAATGTTAATGAGTTTATTACTCTGGTAGAGAAAATAATCTTTTAAGTGTGGGGCTTAAAGTAACTATCGTAAACTTAAATTTATTTTACAAATTCTATGCTCCTTTTTTTTATTATTCATCCCACGCCTGAACGGTTGCTATTTAATGTGTATTGTGTACTGTGTATCTGTTAAATGCTAACTTAGTTAATTTATATAAAAAATACGAACATATTCAGTCAAACATATAAAGGTAAAATTATAATTGGCGATTTGTACTTAAGCTATTATTTAGTACATATTTTGTAGGAACTTAATTTTAATTTATAACTAGCGCGTTAATGCAAACTAAGGTATTATTAATAACAATCGTGATGCAGTAATATTATACTTCTACTAAAGGTTTCGCTATTTCAATTTTTATGGCATATAAATATAATTTCCTTATTCAGATTAGTACATAATTTTGTTGTGTTAATAATCAATGTCTAGTGAATATTTCTTCTAGAGTGGATTACTTATTATGCATAAGAAAAAGTAATAATCTTTGGTAACAGATTTTCTAATATAGTTTACTACACTCGTAGTCGTGGGTATAATCGGATAATTGCATGCGCCGCGTCGTCGTTTTTATGGCAATTTGGGAAACTCCCCATAGCGCAGGTCACACCTACAACCCTTGGTGCAGCAGTGTCGGTAGGGTAGTAGCGGTTCAGGGTTATGATCTTGATTCATTGACTACGAAATATTTTTAACTAATCCTCAATAAAAAATAAAAAAAAAGAAAAATTTGTTTATGCAGTAATGTAGACGGTTTCGTCACATTAGCTTATACTGAATTCATAAAGGAACACATTGACTTAGGTCACATGTCTCTTCGAATTTTGATTCATTATCTAACAAATCTCAAGCATTCTTACCACATCATGGGGTGTGGAAGGAAACGAATACAACTACCAAATTACGTACTGTGTTTAATGGCTCGAGTAAATCTAAATCAGGAGTTTCGATCAATGGTCTTCTTCACATTGGACCTAATCTTCTTCAAAATCCCGTCGCTTTGATCTGTGCTTGGCGTAGGTACAAGATCGCTCTTTCAGCTAACGTGGAGAAAATATTCAGACAAATTGGTGTCGAACAATTTGATCAACCCTATCAGTCGATCTTATGGCGTTTTAACAAGAGTGAACCCATTCAAATTTATCGACTAACCACAGTAACAGATGGATTGGCCTGTTCGCCCTTTCTAGCCATACGCACACTCTTGAGACTAGCCGAAGATTATGGCAAAACTTATCCGATCGCAGCTGAAGCTGTTCGCTCAGAAATGTATTCTGATACTGTGCTATCGAGTGCACATTCGTTAGAAGAAGCTTTACTTCAACAAGAGGAGTTAATCCAACTCTTTAAACAAGGTCATCTTAATCTTCGTAAGTGGACTTCAAATAATGCTGAAGTACTCACGGCTTTACCGTCGCATATGTTAGCTGCAGATTCAATCGCTTTATTTGCCTCTGAAGCATCTGTACCAATTCTAGGTATAGATTGGCAACCTAACACAGACTACTTTAGTTTTCATATCGAAGATGCTCCTTCTGACTCGCCCTTTACCAAACGCACCATTCTTTCAAGAATCGCTCGAATCTTCGATCCCATGGAATGGTTGACTCCTGTTGTAATAACCGCAAAGATTATTATGCAGTCTCTGTGGATTCTTAAGGTTAGATGGGACGAAGAACTTCCTCTCGATATCTCCAATCGGTGGCAGTCTTGGTTGCAAGAACTTCAATATATAAGTCATATCAGAAGCCCACGTTGGAGTGGATACACTCTACAATGCGAATTTCTGGAAATCCACGGATTCGCAGACGTATCTAAGTTTGCGTATGGTGCAGTAGTCTACATGCGCTTAATCCGTACACAAGAAGTGATCGTCACTCTTCAAGTGGCTAAAACGCGAGTAGCTCCACTTAAGACGCTAAGCATACCTCGTTTAGAACTTTACACAGCGTTGCTACTTACTCGTCTCGTTTAAATATTTATCGAAGCTTTTCCAATAAAAGTTGAGAGTGTTCACCTTTGGTCAGATTCAGCGGATGTGCTTTTTTGGCTGAAAGACCACCCTTCAAGATGGGGTGTTTTCGTGGCTAATAGGTGCTCAGAGATTCACACTCTTCTGGCATCATGCCAGATCAGCAGATAACCCCGCTGACGTCATATCACGAGGAATTGAGCCCTCAAAATTAGCCTCGCATAATCTCTGGTGGAAAGGTCCCGTTTGGCTTTCTGACAGCGTTGAACCATGGACAAGTCTCATGACGAGCTCAACTTTACCGTTAATAGTCTTACTCTGCAACCTAGTTACACTCTAGTCGCTAGTAAGAGCACCCCAAATTCTGTTGAGAACACTCCAGAAGTTTGGAGTCTTATTAATGAGTACTCTTCATTGAATAAATTGTTACGAATGGCTTCGTACTGCTTTAGATTCATTAATCAAATCTGTACCAAAGTAGTGCGTACGACGTCTTCAAATTCCGGCGTTAGGCCTCTTTCTGTCGTTCAATCCCTACTATACCATCACACTCCAATTTTCAAGGAGGTTAGTGCTAGTGAGATTGGAAACACTAAATTGTGTTTGATTCATTTAATTCAGACAGCCTATTTTAAGCCTGAATTCCAACGACTATCTAGCAGAGGAAAACTTTCGTCTAAAAGCACTCTTTTATCACTAAACCCCATGATACAAAATCATTTGCTCAGGGTGGGCGGCCGCCTCTCTCATTCGCTGCTCGAAGAAGACGCTAAGTATCCTCTTATTTTACCTGCTGTCATTTCACTACGTTGATAATTCAGGATGCTCATCAGCGTACTCTTCATGGCGGTGTTCAATTGACACTTGCCACACTCAGACGTCAGTATTGGATAATTAAAGAATGATCTGAAGTCAAGAAAGTCATCAGAACTTGCCTTGCATGCTCACGCCATGCCGCTCGAGTGCCAACTCAATTAATGGGTGAGTTGTCAAAGGCTCGAGTGTGCCCCTCTCCGCCATTCGAGTGCTCAGGCGTCGATTACGCCGGCCCCATTCAGCTTCGTCTTACTAAGACTAGGGGAAAAGGCACCATGAAAGGTTACATAGCCATCTTCATTTGTATGGCCACCAGAGCCGTACACATCGAGGTTGTCGAGGATTACTCTAGTGAAACGTTCATCGCTGCTTTCCATCGATTTACCGCTCGTAGAGGGCGTTGCAAAAAACTGTACTCTGACTAAGGTACAAACTTCGTAGGAGCAGATGCTCAATTAAAACAGATGCTCGTAGCATCTTCTTCATTTGCATCGCAAATCGGTTGGTCACTCGCTCAAGAAGGAACTTCATGGATTTTCAATCCCCCCAGTGCGTCTCACTTTGGAGGCATTTGGGAGGCCGCAGTTAAATCCGCTAAACATCACATGCGTCGAGTCATAGGAGATCAAGTTCTCATATTTTCGGAACTTGCTACACTTATGTGCCGCATTGCAGCGTGCCTTAACTCCAGACCATTAACCGCTCTTACTAACGATCCCTCTGACCTTGATTTTCTGTCACCATTGCATTTTCTCATACAAAGATCCTCATTTATAGTTCCTGAAGGAGATATCACCAACGACTACGTCCCAGCAGGAAAACGCTGGCTCTTAATCAGCTAGCTGGCCCAGCACTTCTGGCAGAGATGGTCGACGGACTACTTGACGTCTTTGCAATCCCGTCAGAAGTGGAGACAACCTCATCCTTCAGTTGCAGTAGGGGACTTGATGCTTGTCCACAATGAGCTCACACTTCCAGCTAAGTGGCCTCTCGCCCGTGTCATCGCCATCCATCCAGGAAGTGATGGAATCACCCGCGTGGTCGATCTGCGCACGGCCATCACAACGCTACGTCGCCCCATCGCCAAGGTCATACGCCTGCAACCGCAGGATTGAGAACCGTTCGCCAGTTAGGCGAAGGTGGGCGGAATGTTGAGGATTCATCTCCAAAGGCGAGCTTGCTCGAGCTCGAACCAAGCCGAGCACGCTCGAGCTCGACCGCAAGCGAGCACAACCGAGCTCGACCAAGGCGAGCACGCTCGTGCTCAATGTTAAACAAGGCGAGCATGCTCGAGCACGATGTTCCATAGGCGAGCCCGCTAGGGAGCTCCCCACTACTTCTCTCTCCGCGTGGCCTTCTTACCGCCCCTCTCTCTACCAGGCACGCCGGCAGCACTTCGCAACGCCGCACAGTGGGACAAACGGGGTCCTCGGCTATCAAAATTCTCCTCCGGCTGAAATCACAACTAATTCAAAATTTTTTTCGATGAAAATCTTCCTTATTGCGAATACCATGAGGTGTGGTTGCACTTTTTTGACATAGGAAAATTTACCCATACAACTACACCATGGAAAGTAAAAAAACTGAAAATTTTTTATAGAACACTAGGTTTCTGAATTTTTTTAGATATAAAAAGTAACAAATAAATTAATACCAATTATAGAAACGTGATCTATACATAAACGACTAACTGAAATAATTTTTTCCGATTCCAATATTTGTTTTTGACCATGTTAAAGGTTGGATACGATAACACAGGCAAACGAAAAAAATTAACAAGTGTTTAGAGAATATGAAAGTCTGAATTTTTGATAACTGACTGGTATATCTTTATATTTTATGACTCGTTGATCACGAATCCGTTGTCCATTTGACTGTAGCAAGTCGGGTTCAAGGTCATTTGAAGGTCGAAGCAATTTTTTACGCGCAAAATCTAAGTTTTCATCTTAAATTCTGAAACCGTGATTTATTTTACGCTCGAATACATGTTTTACTATTACATATTTTATTTGAGGAACATACAAATTATAAGACGTTTGCTTCAGCTCACTGAATGGAAAGCATTGAATGAGTTGAAGTGATGTCACTCCAGTGAATTGCGGCTCAGTGGATAGTCTCTTGTTTTCATTATTACAAGTCCGTACAACGAACTTACCGAGTTCATTTTTCTAAGCACATGTTTTTTCCGTGTGCCTGTGTTATCGTATCCAAGCTTTAACATGGTCAAAAACAAATATTAGAATCGGAAAAAATTATTTCAGTTAGTCGTTTATGTATAGATCACGTTTCTATAATTGGTATTAATTTATTTGTTACTTTTTATATCTCAAAAAATTCCGAAACCTAGTGTTCTATCAAAAATTTTCAGTTTTTTTACTTTCCATGGTGTAGTTGTATGGGTAAATTTTCCCGTGTCAAAAAAGTGCAACCACACCTCATGGTATTCGCAATAAGAAAGATTTTCATCGAAAAAAATTTTGAATTAGTTATGATATCAGCCGGAGGAGAATTTTGATAGCCGAGGGTCCCATTTGTCCCACTGTGCGCCGGCCGGCAGCAGCAGTTCACGCGCGACGGCCAGAGAGAGAGAAGCAACACCTGTACGCCAAGAGGCACGACGGCACTTCAATAAAACCATTTCATTTCTCCACACGAAACGTTACTTATTTGAACCTCTTCAGTCCACCATCCAACTTCTACACAAAAACATTTGTATAATATTTTAGAATTAATTTCGAGAATTTTTTACAATAATAGTCAGTTCCGTCCGCTACCAAGATCATAAATTGTTAGGTAAACTATAGCCGGAATATTTTGTAGTGGATTCGTTCAGGATACGTATTTTAAATGTTATAATGAATAGATAAAACCTCAAAAAGCCTATAAAAAGTTGGTTTTGAAAAAAAAAGTTAGAGCTAATCTGGGGAAGTTATGGCAGAATCACTCATATAGGCAAATCCACAGCTTTAACTTTTAGGTTATTGCAAGTTTCAAGGCATTACAAATATTAAGAATCAAACCGTTGACCTATACTTAGGTAAAACGAAACTTGTTTTATGTAACCAAGGTATACCAGATATGCTAATTGTCGATAAAAAATACTGGGAATTGAAAACAGGCAGATAATCTTACTCTGATCAGTGGTAGTATATGTCGTAATTGCTTCCTCCTAGAGGAAGCTTTGTGATAGTAATTTTTTTAGTTGTTGTAAAAACATGTTATAATTGATATTCGAGGTGTTAGGAACCAAAATACATGATTTTTGAAAAATGTCTGTATGGATGGATTATACAAATGTGTGTGTGTGTGTGTGTGTGTGTGTGTGTGTGTGTGTGTGTGTGTGTGTGTGTGTGTGTGTGTGTGTGTGTGTGTGTGTGTGTGTGTGTGTGTGTGTGTGTGTGTGTGTGTGTGTGTGTGTGTGTGTGTGTGTGTGTGTGTGTGTGTGTGTGTGTGTGTGTGTGTGTACGCCTGGATCTCAGCTTCTACTCGATCGATTTTAAGCGGACAGGTCTCATTCTTATTGTTTTTTTTTGTGTGATGGCGGGTCAAAAATCCGTTTTTTGATTGGGCCGATTCGTTTTTGTTTTATTACGAATTTTCGATTTTCTCAAAATTGTTTTTGGCTTTTTTTCAATGATAGAATCGAGATATTTAAATCTAATGGGTAGCATTCGAAACAGCGTAAAGAAACCTATAATTTAAAAAAAAAAATTTCTCTAGCTATCCCGGTTCTCCTGTTATTGACAAAAACGTATTTTTTTTTTAAAAAGCTTATAACTCCGAAACTAAACGGTCAATTTTTTTGAGAAAAATCACGATAATGCAGAATATAAATAGCTATAAGCTCTAAAAATTTGAGTCCATTCTTTTGGTTAGTTTTTGAGAAAAAAATTGAAAAATGAAAAAACGAGTTTTCTATGTCCAACGATTACGGAAGTAAAATTGACTTAATCGCTTTAAAATTCCTTATAAAGGTAGATTTTGTATAGTTCTCGGTCGAGTTCTTTGGGCAAAATGATTGGTCTAGAAATTTCAGAGATATTTGAGGTTAAAGTTTTTTTAACCTTTTTTTCAAATCGTAATTTCTCGAGAACGGTTCTATGTATCTGGATCGGATGGGTACCATTTGAAAGAGAATTAAAATATCTATATTTGGAAAAAAATTTATGTCTAGCTATCAGAGTTCTTTTGTTATGAACAAAAACAAAAACGTGTTTTTTTCAAAAAAGCTTATAACTCCTTAATCCTATCTCCCACCTTCAAAAATGGTGGATTAGTTATGATATCAATTTATTAGTGGTTTGGTTGGTGGGTGTAACGGGTTGCTAGGTCACAAAAACAAAAGTGGTGTAGTTTCGATAAAATCAGAGCGCTCACCGCGCGCTTCGAGAATACTAGTGATGTTATATATGTATATATCAATATATTATGTTAAACCTGGAAAATTCATGGCGGTTGATATAAATAAGTAAAAGAATGAATAAATTTGAAAATTAATACCTTTTAATCTTCAAAATAAATTTAATTATAATTATGGCATAATTTGTTGCAAAAATTATAAATTTTGTTATTAAAAATTAATTAAAGGAATCACAAAATTAAGTTTGAGGAAGCAACGGGCCAATGAATTGGCAGCGGTTTTTGTGTTCTAAGTGGTATCTAAATTTCAACGTAAGAGATAGCGAGCTGAATATTTTTTTACAAATATTTCACACTAATTGTAAACAAAGAAATGAGGTAATAAAGCTGTGCCTGACTTAGAAAAAATGTGATAATTAAAGTAAATCAGGTATATGGATTTTTGAAAAAATCTAATTTTTCTCATTTTTTGACTATGATTTTCAACAATGAACTTAAGGGGGTCAGACACCCTTACAATTTTCTTCATAAAATGACCTGAAAAAAATTAATTTTCATAATTAGAAATATTTAGAAGTAATATCCTAAAAATATATTCAATTTATAATAAAATGAGACCCAAAAAAAAAAATTTGATCGATTTTAACCAAATATATGGCCATTTCAAAATTTTTGCTCTGCCTTCGACTCCAGATTCAGGAACTGCATATATTTTAATGGGAGAGGTCCTAAAATTTTGGTATTATATATGACTATTGACTGAAGAGTTGTACGTATCCAATTTATTTGATTAAATAATTTTTTACGGTCAAAAATTCCTAAAAAATCTTAAATTTAAGTGAAATTCAGATTTTTTAGCAATCTTCGACCGTAAAAAATTATTTAATCAGATAAATTGGATACATACAACTTTTCAGTCTATAGACATATAAAATACCAAAATTTTAGGACCTCTCCCATTAAAATATATGCAGTTCCTGAATCTGGAGTCGACGGCAGAGCTCAAAATTTTACATTATGTAGAAAACAGCTTTAAAGATAAAATTACTAAAATACTTCTTTATTTCTTCTTCTTTATTTCTTAACTCCATCTCTGCCCTGAAATATAAAAAAATATTGTTTTTCACTCAAAATATTTTACATTTAGAACAAATATTCTGGTACCTCAGTATACGATCTATCAGACTTGTAAGCTATGAGCACGCGTAACAGTCATATCCACATCAGTCAGTCAAGTTTGTTAAGTGGTTTAATATGTAGATCCTTTGGTGCTTTTAAATCCATATGGTTTTAATAATCTTTATCACATATATTAGATTCTTGTACATATACTGAGGTAAATAAAGAATATGTTGAGAAATCCAAAATCCTTCATGCATGTAATGAAGCCAGGATCGCCATAGCCAAATGCTTGAAAAATATGTTTATAGCAGCAACATTCCTATATTGATCTTCTTTTAATGTCTGATAAGGTGAACTTCTTTACTTGTCCTTCATTATTCTTTTTCACATATAATATTATTACTTAATAAAGAGGATACGACTGATACATATTTATTGCAGTGCATAACTGTTTTTACTTCAGAAAATAAAATGTCAATTATATCATAGTGAGATTCAGGCAATGGCTGATAATGGTAGCTTTCTGGCAGAAGCGAAGGTTCCATAACATTTTTCTGCACAATAGCATATCTTTCGCTTCCTTTAAAAGTTGATTTAAATCTGTAGACTAAATGTTTTTTGTAATAGTCAATATAGACTTAATTTTTCTTTAGTATCAATCCCTGTTATTTTAAGTATAAAGTTTCCAATAAAAGTTCAAGTACTAAAAGCTATTTCTAAAACATTAATTCAACTGTCACACGTATCATTCAAAACTTTTAAAAACTCATTTTAAATACTTTTACTTATTATAATACACTAAATGTTTACTCCAAAATCCGTTGGAAACAATGAAAATTAAGAACAACACTTTGTATAGAAAAGGTGCTGATGCTGATATCAGTGTTTATATGAAATGACAGCTGTGCATGTTTACATTGCTTGCGGACTTTTACATAGGTTAAAATCAGCTCTGTTACAGTGAATCCACATTGCATGCCGTATGCCGTATGCCGTCAGAAAAAAAGTTGTTGTCTGAAATCTATAGGATTTATAACTCTATGGTTATAAATCCTATGGGCATTCACACAGCTCTGAGGAACAGATATAGAGGGCGCTACAGGCAAAAAGAAAAAGCAAAAGCACAGGAACAGATATAAGATTAACATGGATATGTATATCTATATATATATGAGGAACAGGAACAGCTAGAAGAAACACCTAGATCTGTTCCTGTAGCTGTTCCTGTTCCTCATATATATAGATATACATATCCATGTTATTATTATATCTGTTCCTGTGCTTTTGCTTTTTCTTTTTGCCTGTAGCGCCCTTTAAGTACAAGAATAACATGGGTTAGTATATCTATATATACGAGGAACAGCGAGATACACAAGGAACAAGAGTCTTGTTCCTTGCTGTTCTTCGTATATATAGATATATAACCCATGTTATTCTTGTACTTTATATCTGTTCCTCAGAGCTGTGTGAAGGCCCTATAGGAATTGTAACCATAGAGTTATAAATATTATAGATTCGGACACAACTATTTTTCTG
Source organism: Torymus aiolomorphi (assembly GCA_036365515.1). Classification (NCBI taxonomy): domain Eukaryota; kingdom Metazoa; phylum Arthropoda; class Insecta; order Hymenoptera; family Torymidae; genus Torymus; species Torymus aiolomorphi. Next base: position 135,440,650 of record CM070875.1, on the reverse strand, counting down.
ACGGCATACGGCATACGGCATACGGCATGCAATGTGGATTCACTGTTACAATAAAGGAGTGAGCTGTGAGCCTGTAAGAGGCTGTCGTTGGTAAGCCAGGTTGTTACGGCGCCAACTTAACTGCTATATAAGTTTTAAAATCAAATTTTTATTTTTATCAAAAATACCGTCCATAAATTATGTTATTTATTTTTTATCTTTGTATTAATGATTAAAATATTATTTTTGGATCTTTTAAAGTATATACAGAGAGATATTTGGAGTGAGAATTTTAAATATATTAAGAACAGTGAAATGAAAAAAAAATTAGAAATAATATATGATTATATAATTATGTATACAAGGGGAAAAATGTAATTTGAACAAAAAAACAAATGAAAAGCTTTATCAGTGTTTTGTGTATATTCTTAAAACAGAAATAAATAATGCTTTAAAACTAATTGGGACATATTCTACAAGTGTTTTTTAGTAAAATATGTAATAAAAAAAAAATTGATTTTTCGTCATTCTAAAGGTGTTCGACCCCCTTAAATCATAAAAGTCAATGGAATATATTTCTAGACTGCCTAAGAAACAAAACTAATCTTTGAATCAAGTATGTGCCACGTCATGAAATGTTTTTATGAGTGTTTAAATATTAACATTTTCAGCGTGATTTGTAAAAGAAAACAATATTTTACTCGATTTTAAGGTAGCACGTTTACAGAGTATTTGCGAATCCTACCGATGGTAGTGTGATCACTTCTCCTACATGTATGATAACGTTTAAACACACCGTTGAAAAATTATTAGACTCTATAAGCTTTATATATCCAAGGGACTTTCGATATTATCCGGGCGCTCAGGAACGTTCTATATACATTTTTAGACCTCCTCGGTATCTTAACGGTTTCTTATGTTTTTGGGTACGGAGAATCGAAATATCCTGGTTACCAAGCCGAAAAGTTGACCCCGTTAATTGTGTTACGGATGGATATATGTACGAATATGCAGAATAAGAAGAAGCAAGGAGACAATTATAATATGAAGACGATCATCAAAAAGCCGAGCGGTGGCAGCCGTGGCTGTAGTTGATAGTGTTTCTGACTCACGAGTCGGCGGCTCTGGTTCAAGCCCAGGGTCCGTCCCTGTTATTATTAAATGTTGCAATAGCTCACTCGTAATAATTGCTATTTAACAATTTTAATAAACAAATTTTAAAAATATAATATTTTGATTTCTAACAATTCTAGGCTACTCTGTCATTTTCTGAGAAAAATGTTCTCTTGCCATTTTCTGTCAGATGCATAGTTTCCGAGAAAGAAATTCCCAAATATTTGAAAAATCGCATTTTTTTTCAAATCATATTTTATGTTTAATATTGTAAAAAAGATGTCCTGGTATGTATTCCATAAATATTACAATAAAAAAAGCAATAGCTATTTATTTTCGCTTATTATTCATTTAAATAATATTAATTAAATGAATTATAATATTTTGTTTTTATTCAAGAATTAAGATTTACTTATGAATATACTGTGCTTTATGATCAATTATATTAGAAAATTTTTTAAACCTCATTTGAAAATAATGTAAACGATAATTACTTATTAAAATAAGACTTTGGTCATCACGTCGATGCAGTTCCAATTCTGCATCGACGCGCCATCTCGCGTTCGCGAACACGAGGTACTATAACCGCTCGCTGCTACCGACTTCGGTACGGCAGGCCGTAACAACTTTTTTTTATTGATGATATTCTGTTTTTGAGGTTAGGAAAATTTCAACTAATCAGCATGACTCCGACATCACCTTAATTTATAAGTAAAACTAAAATGCTGTTGTTTGTAAAATTCTAATTATTTTTTTGTAATTTTCTTTTATTACTTACTTGTGAAAGTATAGCGCTCGCTCGGTTTGTCTTACGTTATTTAAGTATAAATTTCATGGCAATCTTAGAATTTGCTATTTTTCGTATCCCTTTACTAACGTCATTTCTATTTTGGGTAGAATAATCTTGAACAATTGAATCATAATGAAAGAATGACTCAAAAGACATCACTTATCAATTTCTATAAAAATAGATCTAATAACAATATAATCGATCTTACTGATGAAGCTGATTCGGTTGAAGTGATTATAGATAAATTTAACAATTTCTCAATTAATAAAAGAAAGTATTGCCATGATAGTAATAGTACGAATTGTGAAACTAAAAATAGTATAACTCACTTAGAAGAAAAAAAATATACTGATAATTTTGAGGATAAAAGATAGTAAATTATCTAAAAGTAAACTTTATTACTTAAAAAATAAACAAAAAATTTTCGAAATAGAAAATAAAAGAAAAAACATCATATGCGTATAGTATGCGCATTGCGCATACTGATGTTTTTGTAGAGAACGGCAGATGGCAGTAGTACTTGCGAATAACGAAGCAAACGTTTAATACTTCATTCTTTCTCGGCATTATTTAACTAACTGTACACATAGGTTTCTCATTAATACTACTTCCATTAAACATTATTATTTTTCATGATCCAATCGCGTCTTATTAAATCATATCAAAATCTAATATCAATTTTTCTTTTCGGTTTTTTACAAGAATTAAGAATTACAAGATAAAAAGAAATGATTTTGTTCTGTCTGCTTCTGTGATTTTTTTATTGTTACTATAACATAAATACTTGTACAGTCAACAGAAGTGACAATATTTTTTCATCAAATTGATCATATTATACATTAAATGTACCATATCTCGAGAAGAGCCTATGATATTCAACGTTTACCGACTGTATAACAGTCGTATATAACTTTATAACAGTCCGTTGTAAGGTTCGGGCTTGCTGTCTATGGAGTCTATGAACAATCATAAATGTACCCGTAAGTGTTTTATCGAAATAAAAGATAACCCGTGTTCGTATGTAATTTAGAGGTACATTCTAATTTACTTTTACATCTGTAACGTGTTTTCCTACGCGAGGTTGACGGTATGATGTTGAAAATCCGACATAATTACCTTCTTTCGCAAAGACACACAAGACAAGAATCGCTACCCTGAACAGGTGTCGTCTTATATTCTTTTATACGACGGGTACAAAGTTTGATTCAACGTATGTTGTTTTATTCGAACGAGTGGAAAATCTGGTATTGCGCACGAGTGTTGAGAAAAACATTTCCCATTTATCATTTTTTCCCACTTCTCGGTGTACCGAAATTCAGGAAGTCACACGAAATCGATCCAGTTATGTTGTACTTTACTCGCATAGGCATTTAGACTTGCTAGCCCATGCCATTTGATGTAAAAAACGCGGTAATTGTATGGTAAATTCTGTATTACTGTGAATTACTTTTACTTTTACGACATACTCGAATACTGCTTATCATAGACAGCGGGAATCGAAAACTGGTCAGAGTCAATGTCTTTTAGCAATAATATCAGTCTATTTTTATAAATATTCTGAATAATAACAAAAATAAATGTTTTAATTTATGTTTGGTAATGAATAATCAGTCAATTCCCAGACTTGAACTTTATCATTTGCAATTTCCGGTTCTCGGCGACCGAGAAGCAGGAAATGCCATGCTCGGTAGGTTTCAGTAGTTTCAGGAGCCTGGCGGACTATTTCAAATAACGAATGAGTATTGGACAAGTACCAAGTTAATTGTCATTGCGTTATTACCTTATATTTACGACTTTCATCATTAATAATCGTCAACTGATTACATATATCATCGTTTCCCACTTCTCCGTGTACCGAGATTTGGGAAGTCACACGAAATCGATCCGGTTATGTTGTGCTTTACTCGCATAGGCATTTAGACTTGCTAGCCCATGCCATTTGATGTAAAAAACGCGGTAATTGTATGGTAAATTCTGTATTACTGCGGATTATTTTCACGACATACGTGAATACTGCTTATCATAGACCGCGAGAACCGAAATCAGGTCGGAGTCAATGTCTTTTAGCAATATCAGTCTATTTTTATAAATATTAAGAATAATAACAAAAATAAATGTTTTAATATATGTTTGGTAATGAATAATCAGCCAATTCCCAGACCTGAACCGTACCATTTGCAATTTCCGGTTCTCGGCGACCGAGAAGCAGGAAATACCGTGCTCGGTTGGTTTAGGTAGTTTCAGGAGCCTGGCAGACTATTGCAAAGACCAAATAAGTATTGGACATGTCCCAAATTAATTATCATTGCGTTATTACGTTATATTTACCAATTTCATTATTAATAATGCTCGACTGATTACATATATCATTTTTTCCCACTTTTCGGTATACCGAGATTTGAGAAATCACATGAAATCGATCAAGTTATGTTGTACTTTACTCGCATAGGCATTTAGCCGTGCTAGCCCATGCCATTAAATGTAAAAGACGCGGTAATTGTAAGGCAAACTCTGTATTACTGAGGTTTACTTTGACGAGGAACTCATGTTTTTTGCAATTTTAATTTTGACGCCTTTGCATAACCAATAGAAAGGTTCCGAATAGACATCGGCGGAAGAAATGGATATCGACAATTTTTTTATAAGTCGTTGGGAAGCTCTTAAACGTATTGCAGTGAACAAATTTTTATTAAATTCATAAACTGTCGAATAGAATTTTTCAAACGTATATTTCACATGTTTTTCACCGATTTGCCCCATTCGTACACACTGAACGAACGGTTCCGGAAGGATCTTGATATCGGCCATGTTCTTACATGACTTTGACAAGCTCCCGACCTTATTTCAGCGATTAAATTTTGATTAAATTTATAAACTCTCCAGATAGAATTTTTCAAACGTATGTTTCACGTGTTTTCTTACCGACTTGCACCGTTCACACACCATGAACGAAAGCTATCAGATCGATATTGATATCGGCAATTTTTTTATGTCTTTGGGAAGCTGTCGAAGTAATTCCCGTATAAAAATTATCTTAAATTCATAAACTCTCCAAATATAATTTTCCAAACGTATGTTTCACGCGTTTTTCGCCGATTGATTCCATTCGCACCCCATGAACGAATGGTTCCGGATGGAATTTGATATCGGCAATTTTTTTATATGTCTTTGGGAAGCTCTCGAAGTAACTCCAGCGATAAAATTTCTATTAATTTCATAAACTCTCGAGATAGAAATTTTCAAACGTATTTTTTAAGTGTTTTTCATCGATTTGCCTCATCCGCATCCCCTGAACGAATGGTTCGGGATGGATTTGATATCGGTACTGTTTTTACATGCCTTTGGCAAGCTCTTGAATTTATTTCGGCGATAAAATTGTTATTAAATTCATAAACTGTACAGATAGAATTTTTTCAACGTACGTTTCACGTGTTTTTCACCGATTTGCCCGATTCGCACCCCCTGAAGGGATGGTTCCGGATGGATTTTCATATCTGCAATTAATTTTTTTATAAGTATTTGGTAAGCTCTTAAACAAATTCCCGATATAAAATTTTTATTAAATTCATAAACTCACGAGATACAATTTTTCAAACGAATGTTTCATGTGTTTTACACCGATTTGCCCCTTTCGCACCGCCTGCAGGAAAGGTTCCGGATGGATTTTGATATCGGCAATATTTTTATAAGTATTTTTTAAGTTCTCAGAGAAATTCCCGCTATAAAATTTTTATTAAATTCATAAACTAAAGATATACAATTTGTCAAACGTATGTTTCACATTTATTACACAGATTTCCACGATTCGCCACCGCTAAAGGGAAGGTTCCGGAAGAATTTTGATATCGGCAATTTTTTATAAGTATTTGGTAAGCACGCAGAGAAATTTCCGATATCAAATTTTTATTAATTTCATAATTCTCGAGATAGAATTTTTCAATGTTACGTTTCACATATTTTTCACCATTTTGCCCATTCGCACCCCCTAAAGGGAAGGTTCCGGATGAATTTTGACATTGCAATTTCTTTTTAAGAATCAGGTAGGCCCTCAAAGAAATTACAGCGACAAAATTTTTATTAAAATAATAAACTCCTGAGATAGAAATTTTCAAACATATGTTTCACGTGTTTTTCATCGATTTGCCGCATTCGCATCCCCTGAACGAATGGTTCGGAATGGATTTTGATGTCGGTAAGGTTTTTACATGCATTTCGCAAGCTCTCGAATTTATTTCCGCGATAAAATTGTTATTAAATTCATAAACTGTAGATATAGAATTTTTTCAACGTACGTTCCACGTGTTTTTCACCGATTTGCCCCATTCGCACCCCCTGAAGGGATGGTTCCGGATGGATTTTGATATCGGCAATATTTTTATAAGTATTTCTTAACCTCTTAGAGGTTAAGAAAGACCCGCTATAAGATTTTTATTAAACTCATAAACTCTCGAGATAGAATTTTTCAATCTCATGTTTCACACGTTTTACACTGATTTATGACATTCGCACCCTCTAAAGAGAAGATCCCGATGGATTTTGATATCGGCAATTTTGTTATAACTATTTGGTAAGCAGTCAAAGAAATTCCGGCGATAAAATTTTTATTAAATTAATAAACCTTCGAAATAGAATTTCTCGAAGGTATGTTTTACGTACTTTTCGACGGTATGTTTCACGTATTTTTCACCGATTTTCCCCAATTCCCACCCCCTGAAGGAAAGGCTCGGGTTGGATTTTGATATCAGCAATTTTTTTAAAAGTATTTGGTAAGCACTCAAAGAAATTCCGGCTATAAAATTTACATTAAATTCATAAATTCTCGAGATAGAATATTTCAAATGTATGTTTCACTTTTATTACACAGATTTGCACCATTCGCAACCACTAAAGGGAAGGTTCCGGAAGAATTTTGATATCGGCAACTTTTTCATAAGTATTTGGTAAGCACTCACAGAAATACCCGCAATAAAATTTCTATTAAATGCATAAACTCTCGAGATAGAATTTTTGAAAGGTATGTTTCACGTGTTTTTCACCGAATTGCCCGATTCGCACCCTTTAAAGGGAAGGTTCCCAATGGATTTTGAAATCGGCAATTTTTTTATAAGCATCAGGTAAGCACTCAGAGAAATTTCCGCTATAAAATTTTTATTAAATTCATAATCTCTCCAGACAGAATTTTTGAAACTTATGGTTCACATATTTTTCACCGTTTTGCCCATTCGCACCCCCTAAAGGGAAGGGTCCGGATGGATTTTGACATCGGCAATTTTTTTGTAAGAATCAGGTAAGCCCTCAAAGAAATTACAGCGACAAAATTTTTATTAAAATATTAACTCCCTAGATAGAAATTTTCAAACGTATGTTTCACGTGTTATTCACCGATTTTCCCCATTCCCACCCCCTGAAGGAAAGGATCGGGATGGATTCTGATATCAGCAATTTTTTTAAAAGTATTTGGTAAGCACTCAAAGAAATTCCGGCTATAAAATTTTCATTAAATTCATAAATTCTCGAGATAGAATATTTCAAATATATGTTTCATGTGTTTTTTACCGATTTGCCCCTTTCGCACCCCCTGCAGGAACGGTTCCGGATGGATTTTGATATCGGCAATTTTTTTATAAGTATTTGGTCAGCTTCCGAACACATTTCCGTGACAAAATTTTTATTAACTTCATAAACCCTCGAAATAGAATTTTTTAAACGTGTGTTACACATGTGTTTCACCGATTTTCCCCTTTCGCACCCCCCAAACGGAAGGTTTCAGATGGATTTTGATATCGGCAATTTTTTTATAAATATTTCGTATGCTCTGAGAGAAATTCCCGCTATAAAATTTTAATTAAATTCACAAACTGTCGAGACAGAATTTTTCAAATGTATGTTTCACGTATATGTATCCGATTTGTCCCATTCGCACGCCCTGAAGGAAAGGTTCCGGATGTATTTTGATATCGGCAATTTTTTTATAAGTATTTGGTCAGCTCCCGAACACATTTCCGTGACAAAATTTTTATTAAATTCAGAAACTCTCAATATAGAATTTTTCACACGTATGTTTCACGTGTTTTTCACCGATTTGCCCCATTCGCACCCCCTAAAACGAAAGTTCCGGATAGATTTTGATATCGGCAATTTTTTTATAAGCATTAAATAGCACTCAAAGAAATTCCCACTATAAAATTTTTATTAACTTCATAAACCCTCGAAATGGAATTTTTTAAAAGTATGTTTCACGTGTGTTTCACCGATTTTCCCCATTCGCACCCCCCAAAAGGAAGGTTTTAGATGGATTTTGATATCGGCAATTTTTTTATAAATATTTCGTATGCTCTGAGAGAAATTCCCGCTATAAAATTTTAATTAAATTCATAAACTCTCGAGATAGAATTTATCAAATGTATGTTTGACGTATTTTTCACAGATTTGCCCCATTCGCATCCCTTGAAGGAAACGTTCCGGATGTATTTTGATATCGGAAATTTTTTTATAAGTATTTAGTAAGCTCTTAAAGAAATTTCCGCTATAAAATTTCTATTAAATTCATAAACTCTCGAGATAGAACTTTTCAAAAGTATGGTTAACGTATATTTCAACGATTTCCCCATTCACACCCCATAAATGGAAGGTTCCACATAGATTGTGATATCGGCAATTTTTTTTATAAGCATTAGGTAAGAAGTCAAAGAAATACCCGTGACAAAATTTATATTAAATTCATAAACTCTCGAGATAGAATTTTTCAAACGTATGTTACACGTGTTTTTCACCGATTTGCCCCATTCGCACCCCCTGAAAGAAAGGTTCCGGATGGATTATGGTATCGGCAATTTTTTTAAAAGTATTTAGTAAGCTCTTAAAGGAATTTCCACTATAAAATTTTTATTTAAATCATAAACTCTCAATATAGAATTTCTCAAAGGTATGTTTCACGTATATTTCACCGATTTGCCACATTCACACCCCCTAAAGGAAAGGTGCCGGATGAATTTTGATATAGGCAATTTTTTATAAGCATTAGGTAAAAACTTAAAGAAATGCCCGAGATAAAATTGTTATTAGATTCATAAACTCTCGAGATATAATTTTTCAAAGGTATGTTTCACGTATATTTCACCATTTGCCCCATTCGCACCCACTAAAGGGAAGGTTCCACAGATTTTGATATCGGCAATTTTTTATAAGCATTAGATAAGAAGTCAAAGAAATACCCGTAACAAAATTTATATTAAATTCATAAACTCTCGAGATAGAATTTTTCAAACGTATGTTACACGTGTTTTTCACCGATTTGCCCCATTCGCACCCCCTGAAAGAAAGGTTCCGGATGGATTATGATATTGGCAATTTTTTAAAAAGTATTTAGTAAGCTCTTAAAGGAATTTCCCCTATAAAACTTTTATTTAAATCATAAACTCTCAATATAGAATTTCTCAAAGGTATGGTTCACGTATATTTCACCAATTTGCCCCATTCACACTCCCTAAAGGAAAGGTTCCGGATGAATTTTGATATAGGCAATTTTTATATAAGCATTAGGTAAAAAGAAATACCCGAGATAAAATTGTTATTAGATTGATAAACTCTCGAGATATAATTTTTCAAAGGTATGTTTCACGTATATTTCACCATTTGCCCCATTCGCACCCACTAAAGGGAAGGTTCCGGATGGATTTTGACATCGGCAATCGTTTTGTAAGAATTAGGTAAACCCTCAAAGAAATTTCCGCGATCAAATTTTTATTAAATTCATAAACTCCCAATAAAGAATTTCTCAAAGGTATATTTCACGTATATTTCACCGATTTACCCAATTCACACCCCCTAGAGGAAAGGTTCCGGATGGTTTTTGATATCGGCTATTTTTTTATAAGCATTACGTAAACACTCAAAGACATTCCTATAATAAACTTTGTATTAAATTCGTAAACTCTCACGATAGAAGTTTTCAAACGAATGTTTCACGTAAATTTCACCGATTTGCCCCAGTCGCACCCCCTGAAGGAAAGGTTCTGGATGGATTTTGATATCGGCAGTTTTTTTATAAGCATTAAGTAAGCACTCAAAGAAATTTCCACTATCAATGTTTTATTAAATTCACAAACTCTCAATATAGAATTTTTCAAACGTATGTTTCACGTGTTTTTCACCCATTTGGCCCATTCGCACCCCCTAAAGGGAAGGTTCTGGATGGATATTGTTATCAGCAATTTTTTTATGAGTATTTGGTAAGCCCTCAAAGAAACATCCGCGATAAAATTTTTATTAAATTCATAAACTCTCAATATAGAATTTTTCAAAGGTATGTTTCACGTACATTTCACGGATTTGCCCCATTCGCACCCCCTGAAGGAAAGGTTCCGGATGGATTTTCATATCGGCACTTTTTTTTATAAGCATTAAGTAAGCACTCAAAGAAATTTCCACTATCAAATTTTTATTAAATTCACAAACCCCCGAAATAGAATTTTTATACGTATGTTTCACGTGTTTCACCGATATGCCCCATTCGCACCCTCTAAACGGAAGGTTTCGGATGGATTTTGATATCGGCAATTTTTTTATGAGTATTTGGTAAGCCCTCAAAGAAACATCCGCGATAAAATTTTTATTAAATTCATAAACTCTCAATATAGAATTTTTCAAAGGTATGTTTCACGTACATTTCACGGATTTACCCCATTCGCACCCCCTGAAGGAAAGGTTCCGGATGGATATTGTTATCAGCAATTATTTTATAAGTATTTGGTAAGCTATTAAAGAAATTTCCGCTATAAAATTTTTATTAACTTCATAAACCCCCGAAATAGAATTTTTATACGTATGTTTCACGTGTTTCACCGATTTGCCCCATTCGCACCTCCCAAACGGAAGGTTTCGGATGGATTTTGATATCGGCAATTTTTTTATGAGTATTTGGTAAGCCCTCAAAGAAACATCCGCGATTAAATTTTTATTAAATTCATAAACTCTCAATATAGAATTTTTCAAAGGTATGTTTCACGTACATTTCACGGATTTGCCCCATTCGCACACCCTGAAGGAAAGGTTCTGGATGGATTTTGATATCGGCAATTTTTTCATTAGTATTTGGTAAGCTATTAAACAAATTTCCGCTATAAAATTTTTATTAAATTCATAAACTCTCGAAGTAGAATTTTTCAAAGGTATGTTTCACGTATATTTCACCGATTTGCCTCACTCGCACCCCCTGAAGGAAAGGATCCGGATGGATTTTGATATCGGCAATTTTTTTATTAGTATTTGGTAAGCTATTAAACAAACTCCCGCAATAAAATAATTATTAAATTCATAAACTCTCGAAATAGAATTTTTCAAACGTATGTTTCACGAGTATTTCACCAATCTTGGCCATTCGCACCCACTAAAGCGAAGGTTTCGGATGGATTTTGATATCGGCAATTTTTTTATAACTATTTGGTAAGCAGTCAAAGAAATTCCGGCGATAAAATTTTTATTAAATTAATAAACTTTCGAAATAGAATTTATCGAAAGTATGTTTTACGTACTTTTCGAAGGTATGTTTCACGTATTTTTCACCGATTTTCCCCATTCCCACCCCCGGAAGGAAAGGCTCGGGTTGGATTTTGATATCGGCAATTTTTTTAAAAGTATTTGGTAAACACTCAAAGAAATTCCCGCGATAAAATTTTCATTAAATTCATAATTTCTCGAGATACAGTTTTTCAAAGGTATGTTTCACATTTATTACACAGATTTGCACCATTCGCAACCACTAAAGGGAAGGTTCCGGAAGAATTTTGATATCGGCAATTTTTTTATAAGTATTTGATAAGCACTCAAAGAAATACCCACAATAAAATTTCTATTAAATGCATAAACTCTCGAGATAGAATTTTTGAAACGTATGTTTCACGTATATTTCACCGATTTGCCCCATTCGCAACCCCTGAAGAAAAGGTTCCGGATGAATTTTGATATCGGCAATTTTTTTTAAGTATTTCATAAACTATTAAACAAATTCCCGTGACAAAATTTTTATTAAATTCACAAACTCTCAATATAGAATTTTTCAAACGTATGTTTCACGTGTTTTTCACCGATTTGGTCCATTCGCACCCCCTAAAGGGAAGGCTCTGAGTGGATATTGTTATCGGCAATTTTTTAGTAAGTATTTGGTAAGCTATTATAGAAATTTCCGCTATAAAATTTGTATTAACTTCATAAACCCCCGAAATAGAATTTTTATACGTATGTTTCACGTGTGTTTCACCGATTTGCCCCATTAGCACCCCCTAAACAGAAGGTTCCAGATGGATTTTGATATCGGCAATTTGTTTATAAATATTTCGCATGCCCTGAGAGAAATTCCCGCTATAAAATTTTAATTAAATTCATAAACTCTCGAGATGGAATTTTACAAATGTATGTTTCACGTATATTTCGCCGATTTGCCCCATTCGCACCCCCTGTAGGAAAGGTTCCGGATGAATTTAGATATCGGCAACTTTTTATAAGTATTTGATAAGCTATTAAACAAATTCACGTGATAAAATTTTTATTAAATTCAGGAACTCTCGAGGTAGAATTTATCAATGGTATGTTTCACGTATATTTCACAGATTTGCCCCACTCGCACGCACTGAAGGGAAGGTTCCGGATGGATTTTGATATCGGCAATTTTCTTATAAGTATTTGGTCAGCTGCCGAACACATTTTCGTGCCAAGTTTTTATTAAATTCACAAACTCTCAATATAGAATTTTTCAAACGTATGTTTCACGTGTTGTTCACCGATTTGCCCCATTCGCACCCCCTAAAGGGAAGGTTCCGGATGGTTTTTGATATAGGCAATTTTTTTATAAGAATTAGGTAAGGACTCAAAGAAATTCCCTCGAAAAAATTATTATTAAATTCATAAACTCTCAATATAGAATTTTTCAAACGTATGTTTTACGTGTTTTTCAACGATTCTCCCCATTCGCACCCCCTAAAGGGAAGGTTCCGGATGGATTTTGTTATTGCCAATGTTTTCTTAAGCATTAGGTAAGCACACGAAGAAATTCCGATAATAAACTTATTATTAAAATCATAAAATCTGACGATAGAAGTTTTCAAGTGTGTGTTATCGGTGTTTTTCACCGATTTGCCCTATTAGCATCCTCAAAAGGAAAGGTTCCGGATGGATTTTGATATCGGCAATTTTTTCATAAGCATTACGTAAGCACTCAAAGACATCCCGATAAATTTGTATTAAATTCATAAACTCTCACGATAGAAGTTTTCAAGCGTATGTTTCAGGTGTTTTCCACCGATTTGCCCTATTAGCATCCTCAAAAGGAAAGGTTCCGGATGGATTTTGATATCGGCAATTTTTTCATAAGCATTACGTAAGCACTCAAAGACATTCCGATAATAAACTTTTTATTAAATTCATAAACTCTCGAGGTAGAATTTTTCCAAGTTATGTTTCACGTATATTTCATTGATTTGCCCCACTCGCGTGCCCTAAAGGAAAGGTTCCGGATGGATTCTGATATCGGCAATTTTTTTATAAGCATTAAGTCAGCACTCAAAGAAATTACCACTATAAAATTTTTATTAAATTCATAAATTCTCGACATAGAAGTTACCAAAGTTATGTTTCATGTTTATTTCACAGATTTGCCCCATTCGCACCCTCTAAAGTGAAGATTCCGGATGGATATTGTTATCGGCAATTTTTTTATAAGTATTTGGTAAGCTATTATAGAAATTTCCGCCATAAAATTTTTATTAACTTCATAAACCCCCGAAATAGAATTTTTATACGTATGTTTCACGTGTGTTTCACCGATTTGCCCTATTAGCACCCCCTAAACGGAAGGTTCCAGATGGATTTTGATATCGGCAATTTGTTTATAAATATTTCGCATGCTCTGAGAGAAATTCCCGCTATAAAATTTTCATTAAATTCATAAACTCTCGAGATGGAATTTTACAAATGTATGTTTCACGTATATTTCGCCGATTTGCCCCATTCGCACCCCCTGAAGGAAAGGTTCCGGATGAATTTAGATATCGGCAATTTTTTTATTAGTATTTGGTAGGCTATTAAACAAATTCCCGCAATAAAATTTTTATTAAATTCATAAATTCTCCAAGTAGAATTTTTCAAAGTTATGTTTCACGTACATTTCACGGATTTGCCCCATTCGCACCCCCGAAGGAAAGGTTCCGGATGGATTTTAACATCGGCAATTTTTTTTATTAGTATTTGGTAAGCTATAAAATAAATTCCCGCGATAAAATTTTTATTAAATTCATAAACTCTCGAGGTAGAATTTTTCAAAGGTATGTTTCACGTATATTTCACCGATTTGCCCCACTCGCATGCCCTGAAAGAAAGGTTCCGGATAGATTTTGATATCGGCAATTTTTTTATAAGTATTTGGTCAGCTCCCGAACACATTTCCGTGACAAAATTTTTATTAAATTCACAAACTCTCAATATAAAATTTTTCAAACGTATGTTTCACGTGTTTTTCACCGATTTGCCCCATTCGCACCCCCTAAAGAGAAGGTTCCGGATGGATTTTGATATCGGCAGTTTTTTATAAGCATTAAGTAAGCACTCAAAGAAATTACCACTATAAAATTTTTATTAACTTCATAAACCCCCGAAATAGAATTTTTATACGTATGTTTCACGTGTGTTTCACCGATTTGCCCCATTAGCACCCCCTAAACGGAAGGTTTCAGATAGATTTTGATATCGGCAATTTTTTTATAAATATTTCGCATGCTCTGAGAGAAATTCCCGCTATAAAATTTTAATTAAATTCATAAACTTTCGAGATAGAATTTTTCAAATGTATGTTCACGTGTTTTTCACCGATTTGCCCCATTCGCATCCCCTCTAAAGGGAAGGTTCCGGATGGATTTTGATTTCGGCAATTTTTTTATAAGTGGTTGGGAAGCTTTCGAACTTATTTCCCGGATAAAATATTTATTAAATTCATAAACTTGTGAAATATAAAATTTTTTATCATTTATTGTCTTTTGGGGGTGGTTTTAGGGCTTATTTGGGAGGATGATCACTCCGGAAACAACTTATTTTGCAGTTTCTGTTTGTTTTATGCATATATCTAACAGATAATATCGAAAAAACGGAATTTGGAAAAATTTGATTTTTCGTTCACGATGAACGTTCAGAACTTCAAACACATAATTTGTATCATCGTTCGACTATTCAAGGTTGTGGTCAAGGTCAAAGAGAAGGTCCTGTCGAATTGCCAAGTAAAAATCGTAAGCCTCCCATTGGGATTTAACTTTCGTATATATAGCTAATTAAAATGCATACCAAGATACATCTATACAGCTAGCCAAGATGGCGCGACTTGGATCGCAGCCCCATTTAAATATACAGGTTAAGTACGGGCTAACTTGCGCCATCTTGGTTAGCTATATATATATATGAATCTCAAATTCCAATATCAAACCTTTTTCCTGAAGGCCGAACGTTTCATGTTGTCCTCTCATCTCCAAACCTAACCTTGACATTCCCTCTAAGGTTAAATTTTGTTCTTACCATGACTATATCCGATTGTATAATGTGCTGTTCTTTTCGACTCCAGGTTCAAATGTAGGTGCTTCCATTTGAAAAAAATCAACTTAACCATAAAATGACCTTCGAGGTCATGATCAATTTCAAAACGAAGGCCACTATAAAATAGCCAGGGAAAAATTCTCAATCCCCTATATCAAACATTTTTCCTAAAGGTCGAATTTTCCAAGTTATTTAGCCGTCCCGGAACTTTTGGGACACCTTGTATTTATATTCTATACACATTCTTCATTCATACCGTTAAGTCATTTTATAAAATATTTAAATTTTAATTCATCAGTATAAAATATTTAAATCATATTTTGGAATCAAATTCAGAATCAAATAGTCCGGGCGTCAGAGAGGTAAAAGTAGGAAGTTTTGGATATGGGAGCAAGATAGCTGAAAATTGTTGATTTTGGTAGTTGAAGTAGGTGGTATAACAACCCTAAAGTCTCGAATATGGATCTGGTCGGCAAGTTGATTTTTTTCTTTTGCAAATTAATAAAAAAGAATAATTTGGAGAGACGTTCGTAGTAATGTATTAGTTAAAGTAATGGACCTCAACGAACGAGATATTAGGCAAAATACTTTATTTATGCCGACGTTTCGAGAGTGAACGTTACTTTCCTCTTCAGGGCTACAATCAATTATTTAATATAATAAAATATAAAAAAATATAAAAAGAATGCTAACTTAGTTCGAGGAAAAATTTTTTTGTTACCATATAAAGTTAAATTCTACCGTTTGGTATCGTTAAGGTCGAAATTTTAATCGCACGAGGAACATTTTTGTATGATCTGTTGGACCAAAATGCTAGAATGAAATTTTTAGAAAAACACCCAATTAAGCCATAACAAAAAAAAAAGTTTCTAAAAAACAAAATCAACTTATCTAGAGTAGAATTCTTAGATGGGATCAGACTGTTGCTCGATTCGACCTTTTTACAGTTCAACAATAAGTTCACAAGCAAATTATGGGATTTCCCATGGGCTTTTGTACTAGCCTATGGTTTGCAGATATCACCCTGGAACTTTTAGAAACTTCCTGTTTAAATAAACATAAAAATGAGATACTCCTTTTTAAAAGATATGTTGACGATTGTTTTCTAATTACCAACACAAATAAAACAGAGGAAAATCTCACTTCTTTCAATAGTTATAATAAACATTTACAATTCACCATAGAACGGGAAAATAACAAAAGCATAAGTTTCTTAGATATTAAACTCATCAAAACAGACAATAATAACATCATAACAAACTGGTACCGAAAGAACACTGCCTCTGGACGTTATATCAGTTACCTCTCACACCATCCTCAATCACAGAAAATAGCCATCATTTATAATTTAGTTGACAAATCCATTAAATTTTCACACCCACAATTTCACCAGAGAAACCTATATACAGTTAAACATTACCTTCGTTGCAATTCCTATCCAGAACACATTATAAATAAATACATCAAGAGAAGACTAAAGGCCATTGACAATTACCATCCACCTAGCAACCACACCAACAAACGGTTCATTTTCCTTAAAGATAAAGTACTACTTCCTTATATTAAACACCTCACTCCAAAAATCAATAATATCCTACATAAATATAACATAGTTCCGATAAATAAAACGATTAACAAATTTAACAATATAATAACTTTAGGTAAGGATCGCCTTGAAAAGTCAGATACTAATGGGATTGTCTATAAAATTGATTGCCAAGGTTGTTCTTCTACTTATATCGGCATGAGCAAAAGAAAATTAAAAAAGCGGACTTGTGAACACATAAGAGCCGTAAAAAATTGCTCTAACAACTCTGCATTAGCCGTACATGTGGAGAAAACTGGACATGCAATCGACTTTAAAAACATCAAAATTTTAGACAAAGAACCAAATTTTTACAGACGCTCTTTCTCGGAGATGCTAAATATCTAATTCCACAGTAATACTCTCAATCGTATAGAAGACACACAATTCCTAAAAAACTCTTACAAAAAAACAATAGACTTGGTAAAAAAGTTTTGCAATTTGTCTTAACAAATGTGTATTTGCGTATGTTCGGTTGCACTCCTCCCTCTTGTCCTCACACACGGCGTAGATTCGTTCGATTGTATCCGGAGAGCATGCGTTGGTGAAGAGCGTGGAGCGATGTCTGTATGTCGCTCCGCTCACTTCTTTCAATCGTGTTCTCCTGATCCACTCCAGCGAGAGCTCTGACTGTGTCTCCCTCTTTGTCTCCTTCCCCCCTCCCTTTCCCTATCCTTTACAAAATTACTTATATGAATCTCTCGTTCAGTGTTGCTCCAAGTTCACGTAACCAACGTTCTTGTGGCGGCAATGAAGGTGAGACGAAAGGAAGGAAGTAAGTCTTTTGTAGTTTTTTATTTATTTTTGAACAACAATTTTATTTTTGTTATGGCTTAATTGGGTGTTTTTCTAAAAATTTCATTCTAGCATTTTGGTCCAACAGATCATACAAAAATGTTCCTCGTGCGATTAAAATTTCGACCTTAACGATACCAAACGGTAGAATTTAATTTTATATGGTAACAAAAAAATTTTTCCTCGAACTAAGTTAACATTCTTTTTATATTTTTTTATATTTTATTATATTAAATAATTGATTGTAGCCCTGAAGAGTAACATTCACTCTCGAAACGTCGGCATAAATAAAGTATTTTGCCTAATATCTCGTTCGTTGAGGTCCATTACTTTAACTAATAAAAAAGAAACAGATTTTTTCAGATTATCGCTTATATCTCGCTTATTATTGACTATAGCATAAAAAGTTCAACAGAAAAGTTGTTCAGAATGAAATTCCCCATAAGGATATGTAAGGTCCGAAAGAAAAAAAAATAATTTTTTATTGTAGATTGAAGATAAACTAGGAAAAATGTGAGAAACGAAAACCATTTAAAATAAATATTAAAAATGTCTGGATTTAAAAAAAACGCGTTGAGGGATGTATTTTGGCGTGTTAAAGTTGTAAACCCAAGCCCATTGCTCAACTTCAAAATGGCGGCTAGTTGCAAAATTGTTTATGCGCTAACTGTGACCGGCTGTCATTTTGTCCGGTGGACAGATTTTTGAATGAAACCTTTTGTAATCCAAAGGTAATGGTACCAGGTAATATATGTACCAAAGGATAACATTTTGTTTTGAAAATTA
Organism: Torymus aiolomorphi; assembly: GCA_036365515.1. NCBI lineage: Eukaryota > Metazoa > Arthropoda > Insecta > Hymenoptera > Torymidae > Torymus > Torymus aiolomorphi. Next base: position 135,422,030 of record CM070875.1, on the reverse strand, counting down.
AGTAACTTTTTTTAAACAAAAGTGCGTTGCTATAGTGCTATTTTTGCTGTTATTAACTATTTAGTTTTAAAACATACGGTATCGTAATGTACGTAAAAAACATGAATTAAAAAAAAAATGAATTTCCTACGACCAATAGAAGCCGAGATACGTTTTATTTACATACTGAGTCATTATTAATAAGCTAATTATTTTTTTTACTTGAAACTCCGTACAGTGGGAATAAAGACAAAGCTTCCAATGTAGAGTTTTTTTTATGATTCGGTTCATCAGATCAGTTGGAATCATGCTTGGAAGTGTACCGTAAAATCAGCTCGGATCTGCTGTATCGGCGGGCGATAAGTGGCGTGGAGGGGTGTCCCGGAGTGTCGGTGAGACAGTTGTCTATGTGTGTGCGTCTACGGCGCTACCCTAATTGCAAATTGAATATCTACGGCCAAAACGCACTTACGATCATTTTTTTATTAATTTAACATGATTTTTCCCGTGCCTTTCATTGCTGATATCAAAATAGTTATTTTCGATACAAGTATGCGAAGTGGGTCATTCTCGCAAGGGTGTAGTTTGTCGCCCGAGCGAAGCGAGGGTGACAAAAACACCCGTGCAATGATGACCCTTTTCGGTCACGTGTATCAAACTCTATTTTTTTTAACGGACTGTGTGAAACTAGCCTTGTTGTTTGTTTTGCGTGCGCGAAGTAGCGCACGGCGTGCGCGAAAGTAAATTGATCTGCGCATGCGTGACTTTCGCGCACGCCGTGTGTAAAACAGCTACTTCGCGCACGCAAAACAAGCACGAGAAGGCGAGTTTCGCACACTCCGTTAAAAAAAAGTTATTTTTGAAAATTACTGCGACAATTTCTGTTTTTCGTACTTTTGAACTTTTACGTTCTCACTATAAGAAATATGGATTATAACGATTAATTGCTTTTAAATACACTTTCAGAAAACTTCAATATATATAGATTACTATGTTTACATTTTGCGATTCCAAATTTTGGATCCAAATTTGCGAAACCCGAAAGCATAAAGCCTGATAGAAGGATTAATCTCGGAGGTAGAACCGCATGATATTCAGAGGCTTGGTGCATGTATCAATCTTTAGAGATTAATCTCAGAGGTAGTTTTGCATGATATTAGAGGTTTGATGCATGTATTAATCTTGAAACGTACCTGAAAGCATAACAGTCCGGTAACACCAACCCGAAAGCGTAAAACCCGGTAGAAAGATTAATCTCAGAGGCTTGGCGCATGTATTAATATTGTAACGTATCCGAAAGCATAAAAGCCCGATATAACCAACCCGAAAGCATAAAGCCCGGTATGAACACTTTGATATGTATTTTCGACCACGGTATTTCATCAAAGCGCTTAACCTTTAGGCTGCCGGGAAATTTCAGTACAAATTGGCCTCTCAGAATATGTAAAATGTATACATAATATCACTGGATATCTCAGATAGAGTCGCTGACCTGACTGCTGGTCCATATATCGACCAGCCCCGCAGGCAACGTAAAGTACAATGTAAAAAAATTTGTCTCTTTTGTTATGAAGATTTGAGAGGGTATTTCTATGTAATTTCACGCGTTGAATATGAAAAAAATAGTAACAAATTTCTCGCAGACACCCTTGACCTTGAAAATCACCATTTGAAGGTCAAATTTCATTCCTACTATAAGTCAAGTTTTTAGACGATTTTCGTACGTAGTTTGATGTGCTGAATACGTAAAAAATAATAAAAAAATTCCTCTTGATAATCCTGACCTTGAAAATCAGTATTTCAAGGTCAAGAATGTTTTGAGAAATTTTAAAACTATTTGTTATGTATTCAAACATCAAATTTGATCTAAAAACTTCAAATATTCTTTGTCTCTAGAGTGGTCCATATATCGACCACCCCCGCAGCTAAAAGGTTAACTAAAGGTTAACTATACAGCAAAACTAAATATTGGTGTTATTAATAATGATTTTATTCCCATATCCTACTTGGAATCCTTTGACTACAGTGGTATATTATTTTAGCGCCGGTAATACTTAGACCAAAAATATATCGGTATTAATTAAGCCCTATTATAACACTTCATTGTAAGGGTGGCATGCAGACAATTACTATTACCTTTGTCTGGCCGGCGCTACATAAACCACGTATGATCGATAGAGCTAGGCCACATTAAGGTAGGTAGATCGCTGAGTCCAACGACTGGCAATAACTTAGGCCACAGCTCGGGCCGGTTACGCTTAGGCCGCTAGTACTTAGACCAACATTGATTGGTACTACTCAAGCCAACGGAAGAGGAGAAGGTAAGAAGAGGAAAAGAATTACCCCAACAATAAAAAAAAATATATTCACGGTATCTCTGGGTGACAGTGGAAATGTCAATTTAGCGCCAGTAGTACTTAGACCACGAGTGATCGGTATTACTCAAGCCTTGCTCTGACACTCCAAGGAAAGGAGTAGTGCACGGTCGGTCGCATTTGCTTATGTTATGCTCGGTGCCACTTAGACCACGTATGATCGATAACACTTAGGACAGGGTTAAAGCGTGTGATCGGGTTAGGATGAGTAGCTGGGCCGGTAGTGCTTAAATCACAATTTATTGGCGCTACTTCGGTCACTGGACTTCAGAGTTGGGATGAGTTGCCGGGCCGGTAGTGCTTAGACCAGAATTGATCGGCGATACTTAGGCTACTGCAACGAGGAAGAGAATGGAGAGAAAAAGGTTACCAAAAATTGTTTTAGGTCTACAATTACTTTTATTCAACGTTACTAGTCGACCGAGATCTCGGACTGATCTGGTTTGTACACTGGAGTGCGGCTGTTTTTAATGACAATGCTCCTCCCTCAAAAAGCTGCGGTATAAAATCAGGACTTGCGGTTTCGGCATCTTGCCGAATCAGCGATAATGCGTGCAGTGGGTGTAGTATTTTTAGCTGCTTCTATGTTTACAATGTTGAGCGAGGTAAAGAGTGCGGGAAAGCGGGGCCCAATGGTGCGGGGTCGGTCTCCCTTCTAAGTGCTACAGTTTCGAAAAGCGGGGAGAAACCTATTCTCTAACACAGAGAGCCGGCGCTCATCCCTTCTCTAGGGTGTTTTCCGGCGGCTCGTATCCTTCTGCAAGAGCGAGAGAAAACGCTATACTGCGCGACGAAAAAGGAAGATGAGAAAGAGAAAAGATATTCCTATCTCTCTGACTACGCTTTTTGGAGAGTTTTCTCGATAAATTTTACGCATTATAAAAAACTATTGAAAACGGAAGTTTTATAAATTAACTATTCCATTACTTTGATAGATATTACTCTAATAAAGTATTACAACTTTGAACGGTGATTCTACATTGATTACAAGCGAAGTTATGGCTAATATAAAAATTGTTAAATATAATATTTAGTTTTACAGAAAAATAATATAATTTTACAAAAATATTAGACGCTCTTAAAGATTGTAAAACTAAACAGTTGAACTTAATGCTATACAAGTGTCTGCAAAATTATTGTAAATATCGCTATTATTTATTAATTACATATATTTTACTTAATGTTAATGCAGCGTCATAAAAGATTTCATTCGAGATTACATAAGATATTGCTTCAGATTATTTCCAATTATAAAACTTATAATTTATATATTTATCTATCATTTAATTAAATAATTACTTCTTTAAGCCTAAAATGTGAATTTTTGCAATTGATAGTAAATGAAATTGTCGTAAGAATAAAATTATTAATATTTTACAAGAAAAACATTAACAAACCAATAAAGTTTATATAAACAATTATCTTCAAATATTTAAAATTTAAAATTAATACTACACGAAAATATAAGGAAAAATTATTGCAGCTGAATTGTGTTATTAGAAATTCAAAATCTAAAATAGTGAAAGAAATATAAGCTTTACAAGTTTTAAAATTGGGAATAATATTTTGTCGCAGGGTAGAAATAACGAAAAGGTTTCCTAAAAAGATAAATTTTCAATGCCTGTAAATGCTACGTAACGTCCTAAGGGGAGATAAGACCTTCCAGATGTGTAAGGCTTCGGCGTGGGGCCATAATTTTCTAACAGTTTTCTCTTTCATCAAATATCGTATTTATCGCCCCAACGAAAAATATTTGTTGAAGCTAACTTAAGTTATATATAAAAATACAAAAATATTCAGTTAACATATATAAGAAAAATTCAATTATAATTATCGCATAAAGGTTTGCTTAGCAGTTCGCAATTTTATTAAGTGTAAATGCCATCATTTATTTAGGATTGGTACAATTATAAAATACTAGTAATATTCGTTTTTTTAAACGTAAGGTAAACAATAACAAACTTCTGGTTAAGATTTCTACTAGAGTAGGTTACTGTTTTTTTTTTCTTTTTATAAGAAAGTAATAATGTTCATGTAACAAATTCCTCTACTATAGTTTAACTACATCTGGGTCGTAGGTATATTCGGCGAGTACATTTTTATTTATTTGAAAATGGTATTAGACCTCCATCAAGAACGTAACGAAAATGTCGGGATTAGATTTCAAAAATTGTTTTGTTTTAAAAAGGTTGTAACTTATCGTTTTGTCTTCAAGAGTTATATGTCTCTTATTGTTATTTTTAATCAACTTATTAAAAGTATTAATAAGATCATCTCTGGCTTCATTATTGATATCAGTTACGCGGGCGTTATTTTCGATGTCTTTAATGTATGGGAAAATTGTTCTTTTGTCTGGATGGATCGTGAAATGAAATTTTTCCCCCATGCTGAGTGTATCAATAGCATAGGCCGGCAATTGTGTATGTATAAGGTTAACCAACCATTTATCTTTGGTATCTGTTATACTGGCTTAACAGTTATCGTTATTATTTTGATCTGTTATAGTATTAGAAGTACGTTCAATGTTCTGTGTTTTGGATTTTGTTTTTGATCTGTTATTGTTTGTATCTGATAAACCATCAAGTTTGTTGTACTGTGTCGAAGAACGTTTTAGTTATTCGTTATTTAAAGTTAAGTCATAATTATTCAAAAATGCTATTACAAAATTTTCCGAAGTCAACCTTGACAGTTCTATTTTTAAAGATTCAATGTGTTTTTTTATGGAGTTAATACGTATGTGAATGTCTGATATTTCGAAATTTAGGATTTTTTTATGAAAACACTCAAATAAATGGTTGATTTTCCGTTTGGTTCGGTTGCTAAAAAAAGAAAGGTTAGGAATAGACTTACATGAATTTTTTATGTGGCAAGGAAGGACATCATGACTTCTGCAGTTTGTTAAAAACTTTTCTTGGCTAACATAAAGAACGAGTTTTCTCAGCAACTTCGTCAAACTTACAAATTTCCGTTTAACGTCCGAGTCAGAGTGTTTCTTGATAAGGTTCAAAGTTGTTTTTAATTTTACATTCTTGTCAGGAAAAGATGACGAGAGGCTGTCAAAAATTGACATTGTCGTAGAGAACGATGTGTTAGGCTGATGTTGCGCTCCATCAAAATTGTAGCTAGGTGTTTGAGTAGGCATTTCTGTGTCCATATGCCAAAGTATTGAATTTGTGAGACGTTCGTAGAAATGTTAATGTGTAAAAAATGGACCTCAACGAACGAGTTAGGGCAAAATTTACTTTTTATTGTCGACGTTTCGAGAGTGAAAACTTACTCTCCTCTTCAAGGCTACAATCAATAATTAGTATAAAAACATATACAGAAAATAATATAGTAATAGAAAGAAGAGATAAATACCAAACAGAGTTACATTCTACCAATTGGTGTCGTTAAAGAACAAATTTTGAGATAATTATAAATAATACATATAAATACACATAGTCGGTTGGACCAAATTGCTGAAAAGATTACGAAAAATTAAAGTCGGAATGAGAAAATAATGACAATTAAAAACCAAAAACTTATATCCTTCCTTATGTCTCACTCTCATTGTCACCTCGAGTACATTTTAAGCAAATGGAATTCGAAGAAACACTGTAAGAAGAAAGAAGGCATTAATAGATTCAGTATTAAAGATAAAAGGGAAACCACTTAACAAACTACAAAATGGCGTCTATAAAATCCTAAAGAATTTCAACGAAAATAACATTCTCAAACATAAATATCATACCATACAACTCACACAGACAGACACACAACTTGCAAAATGCTATGGCTTACCTAAAATCCATAAACCAACATTATAATTCAGACCGATAATTTCAACTGTCAACAGCCCAACCCATCCCCTAGCAAAAGTGATTTATGAAAATCTTAAGAGTTGCTTCCCTCCTTCCAAATCACACATAGACAATAGTTTTGATTTAATCCAAAAATTAAAAAACATTAAAATTCCAGATGGATACATCCTTGTTTCATTAGACGTAGTTTCTCTTTTCACAAATGTCTCGTTGAACCTTGTAATTCAGAGTTTAGAGAAACGTGCCTCAAATATTTTAAATAACTGTAAAATACCGTTCCGTGATATTATTGATAGTACAAAATTTTTCTTTGAAAATGTATTTTTTACCTTTAATGACAGATGTTACCAACAAATTTTTGGGACACCGATGGGCTCCCCCACCTCTCCTTTTTTTGCTGATCTAGTGTTGGAAGATTCAGAAGTTTTTTGTTGGAATAAACTCAAAATTGATTTCAACATCATACCGATTTTTTATTTTCGGTATGTTGATGATTCGATTTGTTGCATCAAAAAAGATGATATCCATATAGTTAACAAAGTGTTCAATGAATTCGATTGTAATCTTAATTTGACTTATGAAATAGAGAATAACAACAGTATTCACTTTTTGGATGTTTCTCTTGTTAAAAAAAACGGCAATATTATCACTGATTGATATTGTAAACCAATGTCCTCGAATAGAACATTGAATTATTATAGCAACCATCCTGTATCATTAAAAAAGTATATAGTTTTTAACTTATTAGATAGGGCTATTCTGTTATCAGACAAACGTTTTCACAACAAAAATATATCGCGGGTCACAGACATACTTATTGAGAATTCATATCCAACTGTCTTTATCAAAAAATACACAAAAGCCAGACTTTTCAAAATTAAAAATTCAAATAATACCAATAACAAACCAGTACACACGAACGGTTATAACTTAAAAGTGTCGTTATTACCGTTTCATTCAAATTTTTATAATAACTGCAAAAAATTATTTAAAAAATATAACATTCAAATTATTCCATCTATAGTCAATAAACTAAATAAATTAGTTGTTCTTGGTAAAGACAAAACCAATAAACTTGAACAAACGAATGTAGTTTATGAATTCTCATATAAAGACTGTGATGCTCGGTATATAGATGAGACAAAACGTGCTTTAAATAAACGTATTTCCGAACATCGTATGAATAAGAATGAAAAGGCAGTTGTATATGCACACAAAAATACATATAAACATGAATTCGACTTTGAGTCAGTTAAGATAAAAGACAGAAAGCGATTATCAAAAAAGACTTATCTCCGAAATGTTATTCATTAATAGCACACCTAATACAATTAACAAAAACGAAGATACATTGAATCTTAGTAGAGAATATAAATTTATGTTTTACTCGTTACGTAAATAATAACGTATATCTATGACAGTTTTTCTCTCTCTATTATTGTTTTTGTTTTTGTTTACCATCGGTGCAACCACACTACTATATAAGCTCTGCGTTAATATATACATATTTACATCTTTTGACGAATCTCTGCGAGATAAACAAAGTAACAATTGTTGTTAACATTTATTGTAATTTTAATGTATTTTGACTATCCAGTGTAATTTTTTATAATTTTCTGATATATTTTAAATAAAGCCTGAAGAGGTCGACAAATTCGTCGACGAAACGTCGCAAACTTTAAACATCGTGGTAGATTTATTTTCTTCCTCGCTCCCAACGGATCTAGTCAGAATTGACTAAAAACATTATCATCATTTCATGAAAAGCTTCCCACAACCTTGCTCCAATATTACAGAAACCTCTCAAAAATATTCTCAGTAAGATTTCAAGAAACCTTACAGAAACATTTTAGAAACTTTTCAATTAATGTTAAAACTAGACCATCAAAATACATTTCATGAAATAATACTGCAAGCTTTTCTAAAGCTTTCATTAAATCTTTCCTACAACGTCTCTGAAAGGAAACATGTAATATTTCATGAAATATTATGGAAAGGTGTTGAAAAAATTTCTCAAAAAGATGTTTTTATTCCTACAGAATAATTCAAGAAACATTCTTAAAACCTTGTAAACATATTTCACGAAGGGTTATAAGGAAACCTTTCGAAAACATTTCCTGTATCATTTCCTGAAACGTTTTAGCAAAGTTTACGCACGTTTTGGATACGGTATTGACATCGTGAAAACGCATTTCAAGAAATGTTACTGCAAGGTTTTACAAAGCTTTTCCGAACTTTTTCTGGCAAACTTTCTATAAAGAAACATTTCATGAAATGTTATGAAAGGTTTCAAAAATATTTCTTGAAAGGATTATTTTATGAAACTGAAAATCTGAAAAAATATTTCCAGAACCTTGCATAAATATTTCAGGAAAAGTTATAAGGAAGCTTTCAAAAACATTTTCTGTATCATTTTCTGAAACGTTTCAGAAAAGTTTTTGCAACGTTTTGGATACGATATTGACATCGTAAAAACCCATTTCAAGAAATGTTACTGCAAGGTTTTACAAAACCTTCTCGAAAATTTTCTCGCAAACTTTCTATAAAGAACCATTTCATGAAATGTTACGAAAAGGTTTCAAAAAGATTTCTTGGAAGGATTATTTTATGAAACTGAAAATGTGAAAAAATATTTCCGAAACCTTGCAAAAATATTTCACAAAAAGTTATAAGGAAGCTTTCAAAAACATTTCCTGTATCATTTTCTGAAACGTTTTAGCAAAGTTGTCGCAACGTTTTGGATACGATATTGACATCGTGAAAACGCATTTCAAGAAATGTTACTGCAAGGTTTTACGAAGCGTTCCCGAAATTTTTCTCACAAACTTTCTCTAAAGAAACATTTCATGAAATGTTACGAAAATGTTTCAAAAAGATTTTTTGGACAGATTTCTTTATGAATCTGAAAATGTAAAAATATATTTCCAAAACCTTGCAAAAATATTTCACGAAAAGTTATAAGGGAGCTTTCAAAAACATTTCCTGTATCATTTTCTGAAATGTTTTAGGAAAGTTTTCGCAACGTTTTGGATACGATATTGACATCGTGAAAACGCATTTCAAGAAATGTTACTCCAAGGTTTTACAAAGCTTTCCCGTAATTTTTCTCGCAAACTTTCTATAAAGAAATATTTCATAAAACGTTACGAAAAGGTTTCAAAAAGATTTCTTGGAAGGATTTTTTTATGAAACTGAAAATGTAAAAAAATATTTCCGAAACCTTGCAAAAATATTTCACGAAAGGTTATTAGAAAACCTTTCAAATGAACATCATGGCGTCGGGAGGTAAGAAGCCGCCCGATACCACTCCAAGTAAATTAACTGAACTCACTAAATTCTACAAGTGTCATCCACAACAACCCGTAGGAGCAGTAGTATGTATATTGTGTGAAAATTATTTTCACACTATAGAAATAGTAAGAAAATATAACGCAGGATGTCCAGTGAATCCAAACGTGGCCTTAACCTCAAACCTACCATATGGCGCGCTGAGCAGCGAAGCAAAAAAACTAATAGCTCAAATAAAACTAGAGACAAGAGAACATATCAAACAAGAAATCATAAGTGAAATAAATCTGGAAAAACACAACAACAAACAAAAAGGTCTAAACGATACAGTATATGAAGATTATAGTGAAATAAAATCCCTAAAAATCGAAAACCAACTGCTAAAACAACTTAACAATGAATTACAAGATAAAAACAAAATACTAAACGAACTTCTCAGCAAAGAAAAACAGGACAATAACAACCATATCAAGACGTTAGCAGAAATTACAGCTAACCCTAAGCCAAAAAGTAAAAGAGTGCCAAAACTAATAATTAAAAAAACCGACAATAAAGATAGCACAGACTTGGAAAAGACAGTTCTCCAACATCTAACACAAGACAAAACAATACAAACAAAAAGTGTCTCATGCAAAAATAAAGATACAGTGATAATAAATTGCATGAGCGAAGAAAATATTAACTCTCTAGTAAATACACTAGGCCAAAAATTATCAAACAACTTTAAAATAGAAAAAGAGCAAATAATCAAGCCAAAACTAAAAGTGATAGACATAGACGTGAATTATACAGTTAATAGCGAAATTGAAATTGACATAAATCAAAGAAATTTCAGTAACACGGAAGACAAGTGCAAGATACTACACGTGTATACGAATGAAAGAACAAATAGGAAATGTGCAATAATAGAGATAACACTTAAAATTTACGAACACATCAAAGAAAACAAAAACAGAATATTCGTCGGGCACCAGAGTTGTAGGGTTTTTGACATTATTAACACCACCCCGTGCAATAAATGTTCAAGATTTGGACACAGCAGTAAAAAATGTGTAAATAAAGCCACGTGAAATAAGTGTGCGGATGCTCATTTAATCTCAAAGTGTACAAGTGCAACGAATAAATGTGTAAACTGTGATTATAGTAATACGAAGTACAATACCAAATATAACATTAACCACAGTGTAATCGATAGTGAATTATGTGAAATTTTAAAATCAAAAATCAAAAAATATATTGAAATGACGGATTACCCGATGCCACCTACTTATCCGAGATACTTTCGTAAAGTAGAAAGTCTACCTTTCCAGAGGAAGGCAGCGATATACTCAACGACAATAAGAAGACAGAGAATCGTAAGTACAGACTCAGCACTCTCAGCAGTTTCGCCACATACTCGTAACGAGGGGACAACAACACCACCAATAAGACAAAACTCGGAGACAACAACATCGTCAAACAAAAATGGATAGTAATATTAACCTAATTGATAATATACAAAACGATATAATTAACAGAGACTATAATTTCGATGATATTGGTGAACTAAACAAATGCATGGCTTTTGACAAGGAAGTAATTTTAAATGTAAATATAAGAGGCCTAAATGCTAACTTTAACAATTTACTTATTCTTCTAAAAAGCCTTGTGATAAAGCCATGCATAATTGTTTGCAGTGAAACTCGTAAACTTGCGCATCCTGAATTCTTTAACCTTTAGAGGACGGGATGGCCCCTATACGGGCCATGCCCATGATCGACCCTTTACATGTGTTAGTTTTGAGATGTGAGACATCACAAAAACTCGATTTCTATAGAAAAGTGAGAGAAAACAGTAAACCCAAATCCCCGTCCTCTAAAGGTTAATATAACTGGGTACAAAATGTACTATAATAACAGTAATATTAATCAAAATGATGGCCTGGTAATTTACATAAGTGACTACATTACCGAAACCACGGAAGTTAATGATATTAATAACCTTAAAATAATAAATTCCAAAATTGCAATAGAAAACAATAAAGAAATAATACTATCTGCACTATATAGAACTCACGATATAAGTAAAACAGAATTCCTTTTAAACCTCAAAAAATTAATATTGCATAACAAATAATATAAAAATAATCTAATTATAGGAGATTTCAACTTCGATATCTCAAACCAAGACTCGCTCAATCAAGAATTCTTACATATACTCTTAGAGCATGGTTATTGTCCCGGATTTTGTAATATTACCAGACCATCTGATAAAACATGTAATTCAGGAACTTGCATAGACAATATTTTTATTAAATTAGATAAAATAAAATAAGATGAATTAAAATACTATAAATCGTATAAATTACGATAAGCTCAAAATAGCTGCAGATTCAATAAATTGGAGTGAATTATCACTAGTAAATGATCCAAATATTTCTTTAAATAACATCATTGATAAAATAAAAATATGTCAAAGCAAAGCTAATTATACCAAAAAAACAAACAAAGCTAATAGCATGATACCAAGGTCAAATTGGATAACTAAGGCAATTATGAAATCCTGTAGTACCAAAGAAAAACTATATAAATTATGGAAAAAAGATCCTAATAATAATAGAAAAAGAAAAGAATACAAGAAATTTACAAATATTCTGAAAAATATTATAAATAAAGCAAAAGAATCATATGATAAAATACAAATAGAATCAAGCATGAATAATCCTAAGAACATCTGGAATGTTATAAATCAAAAAATAGGAAAAAATCGTAAAAAGAATAATAATATAAACTATATAATTGATAACAATAAGAAAATAACTGATCCGGAAAACGTTGTAGAGCACTTAAACAAATTTTTTTGTAACATTGGCAAAAATTTAAGTGATAACATAAGAGAAATGAGGAAATTAAACTCCCCATAATGAACAGCAAATGTATTTTCTTGAAGCCAACTAGCCACCAGGAAATAGAAAATATTATCTACAACATGGAAAACAAAAATGATGGAATTGATAATATCAATGCCAAAACTTTGAAAACCCTCGCCGTACATTTAGTAGACCCCCTAGTTCACATATTCAACCACTGTATAGATAAAGCCATCTGGCCAGATGTTCTAAAAACAGCAGAAGTTATACCTATACATAAATCCAAAGAAAAACATAACGCCACTAATTACAGACCTATATCACTTATCTCAAATATGGCAAAAATACTAGAAAAAATAATCCACAAAAGAATAACTAATTTTATTAACAAGTGCGACATACTTGCCAAAAATCAATATGGTTTCAGGAAAAATAAAAGTACAAAAGATGCGCTAGCTATCAAACGTACTTTATGATAAATTAGACAAGAGTACTCCAATCGCCATAACCTTCTTGGACCTCGCCAAAGCTTTTGATACAGTAAACCATCAAATATTACTAGATAAACTATACAATTATGGAATTAGAGGATGTGCTCATAATCTAATAAAAAGTTATTTAGGAAATGGACTACAAAGAGTAAAATTAAATAATAAAATCAGCCAATTCGCAACAGTCAATATGGGAGTTTCTCAAGGAACCATTTTGGGACCTTTACTTTTCCTACTATATATAAATGACTTACTACAAGATAACCATGATGATACTATAATTTCATACGCAGATGACACAGCAGTAGTAACAACAGCCAAAACATGAAAAGAAGTCGAAACTAGAATGAATGAAACTCTGCACAAGATATCAACATGGCTAGCTCTTAACAAGCTCTCTTCAAACACTGATAAAACTGTCTACATTGAATTTGGTAATCAAGTAGATAGCACAACAAAATATTTAGATATAAATATACAAGGCACAAAAATTAAAAGAGTTGAAAGTACTAAATATTTAGGCATTATTTTCGATAGTAACATGAGATGGAACGAGCACATCGAATACATCTACAACAAAACGAAATACCTCATCTTCGTCTTCTATAAACTGTCAAAACTCATGACCACTGACAACTTAAGAATGATATATTACGTCCTCTTTCACAGCATTATTTCATATGGAGTGACTGCATGGGGAGGCGCGTATTCTAACAGCAAAAACCTGCTTAATAGACTACAGATTAGATTACTTAAAATAATCAATAAAAACAAATTTACTATTGATAAAAATCCCATGAGCTTAGAGCAAATCTTCTCTTATGAATCACTATCTTATCATTATGATGAATTACAGTCAGCATTTATTAACTCCAATAGTACCACTAGGAAAAAAAGGATACAGATTCCAAAAAGAAACTTGACAATTAGTATTAAAAACAGTTATATAAGAGCAATAATGCAATTCAATGATCTACCAAATGAATTAAAAACATTTAGAAACAAACATAGCAAAAAAACGAAACTAAAACAATGGGTAAAAAGAAACACTTAAAACAACAATTCTTAAGAAGAAAACTAATTACAATACGTAGAAAGAGATTATTATGACCACTATAGCAAATAAAATAGATTGTCAACAAGTAAAAAGGCTGTATTACGAAATATTCGGACTGAACAATATCGAGAAAATAATATACGCAAGGGACAGGAATGCCTCCTCAGAGAACTATACGTCGGCTGGATCAATGTTAATCAGATTTTGGTAAAATTATATACAAATTGTTAAATAATGAATATTAATTATCAAATATTGTTAAATTTTTAATTTTATACCACTACCAAAAAGAAGGATTGTATTTAGCTAAGTATTTATAAGAATACTTAAGCAGTAACAATTCCTATAGCTTCTATAAAATTGTTATACATTGAATTAATTCTAGTTTTAAGTTAGTATTAAGTAGGCCGGACCAGCGAACAGGAAAATATTTTCCTCTGCTGGGTTACTATTGTAATGTAAACTATATATAATGGTTATGAAATTTGTAATTTATTGTACTTTACTGTGGTTAAATAAATAAATAAATAAATAAAAACATTTCCTGTATCATTGCTTCAAATGTTTCCACAATGTTATCGCAACATTTTTTATACGGTATTGGCATCGTGAAAACGCAATTTCATGAAATGTTGCTGCAAGGTTTTACAAAGTTTTCTCGTAATTCTTCCTGCTAACTTTCTCTAAAGAAACATTTCATTATATATTACGAAAAGGTTTCAAAAGGATTTCTTGGAAAGATTTTTTTATGATACTGAAAATGTAAAAATATATTTCCGAAACCTTGCAAAAATATCTCACGAAAAGTTATAAGGAAGCTTTCAAAATCCTTTCAAATATTTCAAAAAGCTTTTTTGAAAAGATTTTTTATGAAACTGAAAATGTAAAAAAATATTTCCAAAACCTTGCAAACATATTTCGCGAAATGTTATAACGAAATCTTTCGAAAATATTTCCTGTATCATTGCCTGAAACGTTTTAGCTATTTTTTTGCACCCTTTTTGAGACATTATTGACACCGTGAAAAAAATATTACAAGAGATATTAGTGCATGGTTTTACAAAGCTTTCCCGAAATTTTTCTTACAATCTTTCTCTAACGAAACATATGACGTTTCTTGTAATATTAGGGGAATGTTTTGAAAAGATTTTCTGCAATATTTTTTTCATATAAATAAAAACAACAAAAAAATATTCCTAAAACCTTGCAGAAATATTTTATGAAAGGTTATTAAGGTAACCTTTAAAAAAAATGTCAGTATCATTGTGTAAAACGTTTTTGAAATGTTTTCGCATCAATTTAATACAGTATTGACGCCATTTCTCTAAAGAGACATTACATTTCATAAAATATTATGGGAAGGTTTTGTAAAGATTTCTTGGGAAGTTTTTTTCAGGAAAAGAAACTGTAATGAAATATTCCCAAAAGCTTGCAGTCAATATTTTAGGTCAGGTTATGAGGAGACCTTTAAAAAAAATTTACTGTATCATTGCCTTAATAGTTTACAAAATGTCTTAGCAACATTTATGATATGGTATTGACGCCATAAAAAAAATTTTTGTACCGCAAGCACGATTTTCGCGTTTTTTGAACTTATTAATAGTACCGAAAGCGACCGCTTGTCGACCAGCGGGCGGTAAAAACTGAAAAGCGCCGGCCGCTCGCTGTAGCTGGCGGTAAAAATCGAAAAGCGCCCGCTGCTCGCAGTAGCGGGCGGTAAAAACTGAAAAGCGCCCGCTGCTAGCGGGCGGTAAAAATCCAAAAGCGCCCACTGTTGTTTTTGAATGGAGTTTTCAAGATTGTTTAAGAAAATCATCGATATTTTGAAAAAACACAAAAAATATACTTGCGGTATAAAAAAATATGGTGTGCACTAAGGGCTAAGTGGGTTTTTTGACCTCGCGAAAGATTTTCTATCAGGTTTTTTTTCGGACACTTCCTTCTCTCGTCAATCAAACGTTTCCTCGATTTGACTAAATATTTCTTAGATTACAATAAATATTAATTTGATTTAACTAAATATTTAGTTGTGTTTTATTAATTATCAATATTAGTTCTACTAATTATTTAATCAAATCCAATACTTATTTATTTGATCTTGCAAATATTTTGGCAAATCAAGTGAATGTTCAATTGACAAGAGTACGAAATTAAGGCCATGTAAAGTACCGACACGATCCATACCTTACCGGCACCTAAACTTGAATTTTTTTTATTGTATTTAAAAAAAATTTAGAAAAAGGCATTCTTTCACGCCCTCCGGTCTTAAAGCCATGTTTAACTCAAACGTAGATACCTAACTTATCGGCACATAAATATTATGTTTTTTATCACGTTTAAACAAAAATTTTAGGAAAAAGCGGTTTTTCACACCCACCGAAATGGGATTAAGCATACCCTATTAAATTTCTAAATGATTCCACCCATTAGATTTTCCCAAAAACGTTTTTCAAATTAGTAATTAACCAGAACAAAGCATCAAATATTTCAAATCCATTATAGAAAAATCTAATTAATACAATGATTTAAAAATTTAATAGGGCATTTCACTTAATGTTATTTGGCAGAGAATGAAGAATGCTTTTTTCTAAAATTCTTATTTAAATACGATAAAAGAATTAAAGTTTAGGTGCCGGTAAGGTAGGGATCGTGTCGGTACTTCACACGGCCTTAACAAAAGAATTAGTTGAGTCTATTAAATATCATAGTCGAAAGTACTCAATATGTTGTCTTTCAATCGAATGTTTGTAATTTTTACTCAAGTTTACGAGGGTCATTTGACAAGTACCTAGCCTCACCGCCAGATGGTGCCACTATCGCACCAGAGATACACTACAGTGCAGTATCTTCCTGTAAACGGTTACAGACGAAATTTCAGCCGGATCGGAGTTGTAGTTTATTTTTGAGAGCGTGTGAAAGCAAATGTGTCCGTTGATTTTTGAAAAAATGGAGAAAGAATAATATCGGTCGGTAATTCGATTCTTGTTTTTGGAAGGGAAATCGCGCAGTGAAATTAAAGAACGCTTGGATGCAGTGTATGGGGATGCTTCTCCTTCGATGGCGACCGTTAAATGTTGGTATAACGAGTTTCAACGTGGTCGTACGTCGGTTTTTGATGATCCACGCCCAGGTGCTCCGAAAACAGCCACTACGGAGGAGAACGTGACAAAAATACACGATATCGTTTTGTCAGACCGCCGATTAAAGGTGCACGAGATAGCTGCGATAGTAGGCATCTCAGAAGAACGCGTGTGGCATATCCTACATGAGATTTTAGGCATGAGGAAGCTGTCAGCAAGGTGGGTGCCGCGTTTGCTGACTGCAGACAACAAGCGCATCCGTGTGACCAGTTCAGAGCAGTGTTTGGAGCTGTTTAATCGCAATCCAAAAGAGTTTTTGCGTCGTTACGTGACCGTCGACGAAACATGGATTCACTACTACACTCCAGAGACCAAGGAGCAGTCAAAATAGTGGACCTTACCCGGTGAACCTGCTCCGAAGAAGGCGAAGACGGTCCCGTCGGCCGGAAAGGTGATGGCCACTGTTTTCTGGGATTCTCAAGGTGTGATTTTTATTGACTCTCTGGAGAAGGGCAAAACGGTCACAGGACAGTACTACGCCGAACTATTGAGCCGATTTGACGTCGTGTTAGAAGAAAAACGGCCCCATTTGTCTAAAAAGAAAGTGCTTTTCCACCACGATAATGCACCGGCTCACACTTCTGCACTCGCCACGGCTAAATTGGTCGAATTACGCTACGAACTGCTGCCCCATCCACCGTATTCTCCAGATTTGGCTCCGTGCGACTTTTTTTTGTTTCCGAACCTAAAAAATTCGCTCGCTGGAAAGAGATTCCACTCCAATAACGAAATAATCGCCGCCACGGAGGCCTATTTCGCAAACCAAGAGAAAACATTTTTTTCAACGGGGTTAAAAAAATTGGAACACCGCTGGACCAAGTGTATTCAACTAAAAGGAGACTACATTGAAAAATAAATTTTATTTTTTGTAAAATTTTGGTGTTTTCATTTAGGCTAGGTACTTATCAAATGACCCTCGTACTCTATACTTAGCTAAAATTAAAATTTTGTACGGTAGAAGCGTTGCGTAGCGTAGTGGTTAGAGCGTCAGCTTTGTAATCCGAGGGCTTCGAGTTCGATCTCACCTTAGGTCAAAATTATCTACGTTTTTTCTGTAAGATAATTTGTAAATGCGAAATGGCGAGCGATAATTAATATAAATTAATGCAAATATACAATAATTTAATATTAAAAAACATAACTCCAAGATGGCGCCGGGAAAGAAAAGACCTCCCGACAAGAGTAGTACAAAAGTATATAAGTGCCATCCAACAAAACCGGTGGTATTAGTAATTTGTATCATATGTGGAGACGCATATCATAAAAGTGATTTTGAAAGATTAAACAATACAAAAGATCTAGGAGATAACTTGGTAATTTGTCCGGATCACGTGCACATGTCTAACATAACCTATAATGAGGATAATGAGGAAGAAGAACACTTGAGTGAGACAGCAAAATTGATAATAGCACATATCAAAATGAGGCAAACGGATGAAATAAGAAAAGAAATACTAGAGGAACTAGCAGGAAAGACATTAGAATTACAAAGTGAGGCAGAAAATAATATAAGTGAGAATGAGGTTATGGTAGCTGAAAATACGTTACTAAAACAACTGAATAATGAATTGCAAGATAAAAATAAACTATTACATGAGTTGCTTGAAAAATATAAAGAAAAAGAAACAGGTAACCAATTTACTAAAAAAGCTTACGCAGACGTAACGAAGGAGATAAAAGTACAACCAAAAAAGATACCAAAAATTGTAGTTAAAATAGGCAAATATGATCAAAGTGAAGTTTTAAATACAATAACTAAATATCTAGTGACAGAAAAGAACATTCAAACCAAAAATATATATAATAAAAATAAAAGTGATATTATAGTCAACTGTATGAACATTGAGAGTGTAACAGCTGCTGAAAAAATACTTCAAAGAAAACTACCGAAGTGTGATATATCTGCTGAAAAATTAAATAACCCAAAAATAAAAATAGTTGGCATAGACAACTATACAAAGATGGACATTAAAGAAATTGAAGAAGATATAAATACAAGAAACTTTAGTGACTTAAAAAACAGTGGTTCAATCCTTCATATGTACACAAATGAAAAAACAAAGCTTAGCTCCGTTATAATGGAAGTGCCACCTGAAGCATATAAGTTGATCAGAGATAACAAGAAAAGACTTCTTGTACGACACCAAAGATGTATGGTTTATGATCTAATACATATCTCACCATGTTTCAACTGTGGGAGACTAGGGCATAATGCGAAAAAATGCAAGAATAAACAGATATGTGTAAAATGTACAGGTGACCACGAAACAAACAAATGTAATAGCACCAAAACAGAATGCACTAACTGTATCTTTAGTAACAAAACATATAGAACAAACTTATATACTAATCATTCTCCATATGACATGAGCAACTGTGAAATACTTAAAAACAAGATAAAAAAATATATAGATGCAACGGATTACCCAATCAAACCTGATTTACCGACTTGGAAACCAATAAGGCCGTACCAGCAAAATACACAACAGAGGGCAGATGCAGCTAACACACTCACCAGACCTGCAGTACCGGCAAGGAAACCACCAATACCGCTTGCGCTAAATCTACGACAGAGGTCATCTTTACAATCTACAGAAAGTATCGCGAGCATAGAAACCAGCCCAAACGCAATTTCAACAACACCAAATGCAATAAATGGCGCAGAATCATGAAGTATTAGAAGACATACATAAGCAATTATATCAGCAGGAAATCGCATATAATGATTTAAAGTCTTTTAATCAAGATAGAAAAGCAACAGATAATTTGATTTTATACTTGAATATAAGAGATTTGAGAATAGACATTCGACTAACGCATAAGAGATTGGCTCGTTGAAGTCCGATTAAAAATTCAAAACTATTGAATATAAGAGGTTTAAAAACTAATTTTGAGAAATTGCAAATCTTGAATAAAAGGCTTAAAATCAAACCTTATGTGATAGTATGTGCTGAAACCGGTAATTTAGAACACTATCAATATTATAAATTAAATGGATACAATATTTATTATAACCATAGTCACATAAACAAATCAGATGGTGTGGTCGTATATGTAAAAAAATATGTAACCCAGACAACTAATGTGATAGAACAGGGTAGGTTAAAAATACTAAATACAATTATAAACCTTCAAAACAATAGTCATTTGGAAATCTCAGCTATGTACAGATCACATGATCTACATAACACAGAGTTTATTTTAAAGGTAAATCAATATTTGCAACTTAAGAGAAGAGTTAAAAACCATTTGATAATAGGTGATTTTAATATAAATATAATGTTACAAAACAATATTAGTCAGAATTTTCTATACAATTTTCTTGAAAATGGCTATTACCCTGGTTTTACTGATACGACTAGACCATATAATGTAACTACCGATAGTGGAACATGCATAGACAATATTTTTATAAAAACTAGCTCAATCAATACAAAAACTTTCAAATTAATGACGCTAATTACTGATCACTATCCGCTATTTATAGATATAAAAAAACCTCTAGTGAATACAGACATGAAAAAAATAAAACTAATTATTCATTAAATTACAAAAAAATAGCTATTATAGCAAGTCAAAAATGTTGGAATGAATACACACAAATCGAGGATCCAAACGAAGCAATAAACCTTTTTATAGATGGAATAACACAATGTCAAGAAAAATCAAAAAGAAACCCGGTTAAACACAATAATGTACCTAGAAAAGAATGGATTACTATTGCGTTAATAAAATCCTGTAAAAAAAAGGACAAATTATATAAACAACTTAAAAAAATCCAATGAATGAAAGATTACAAAGTGAATACAAAAACTATGTTAAATGTCTAAACAAAGTTATAAAAGATGCCAAAATTAAATACGAGTAGGATCTTATAGAGAAAAACTCAGATAATCCAAGACAACTATGGAAAATTATAAATTCCAAACTGGGTAACAAAAATAAAAAAGATAATAATATAAGTGAAATATATGGTGAAAACGAGGAGATAGTAAAAATCCCATCCAAAATTGCGAACATCATGAATGACTATTACGGCAAAATGGGCAAAGAAATGAGTGACAAAATTACTGCCCCAAGTAACAAATTTATACAACTACCACCAAGTAACTTAAATACAATTTTCCTACATCCTACAAATTAAATTGAAATTAAAAAAAATAATTGAGAATTTGAAAATCAAGAATGGTGGAGTTGACAAAATAAATGCTAAGACACTCAAAACAATATCTGATCTTATAGCAGATCCTTTGGCACATATCTTCAATAAATGTATTGAAAAATCAATATGGCCGGATGCGCTAAAAGCAGCTGAAGTGGTACCAATTTATAAATCAGGGAAAAAATTACAAGTTAATAACTACAGACTTATATCATTAATATCGAATATAGCAAAAATCTTTGAAAAAGTAATCTATGAAAGAATTTTTGATTTTATTAAAAAACATAAAATATTAAGTGAAAAACAGTTTGGCTTTATTAAAAGCAAAGGAACCACAGATGCTCTAAGCTGTATTATAAAGAGGATCTATGAGAACTTAGATAAGAGTAAGCCCATTATAGTCGCATTTCTGGATCTAGCAAAAGCCTTTGATACAGTTGATCATAATATACTTTTACATAAGTTGCAAGCATACGGGATAAGAGGCAATGCTTATAATTTAATGCAAAGCTACTTAACAAATAGAAAGCAGAAAGTAAGAATTTGCCAAAGTGAGAGTGAACCGATAACAATAACGGTGGGAGTGCCACAAGGAACAATTCTTGGGCCATTACTTTTTATATTATATATAAATAATCTACTTATAACAATGCCAGAAAACTCAATTTTATCATATGCTGATGACACAGCAGTTATATCGTCAGGTAAAACCTGGAAAGAAGTTGAAAGTGAAATTAATCTATATCTTGAAAAAGTAGCTATATGGCTTGCATTGAATAAACTAACATTAACCATAAGTAAAACTGTGTACATAACTTTCGGAAATTACTGTAACAGTGTACCAAAAAATTTAAATGTATATATTAACAAAGAAAAAATAAAGAGAGTTGACTCGTGTAAATATTTAGGAGTAAATTTTGATTATAATCTAAAATGGGATGAACATATTAACTACCTAATCAAAAAAACAAGTTACTTAAATTTCATCTTTTACAAAATCAATAAATTTATGCAAACAAGTACGTTAAAGGTTATTTACTATGCGTTTTTTCACAGTGTTATTAATTATGGGATAATTGCCTGGGGAGTTGTATATAAAAACAATCAACATTTACTTCAAAATATACAAAACAGACTACTTAAACTAGTTTTCAAAAACACGTTTGAGCAAAAAAACCTATGAATATTAAGCAACTATTCACATGGGACTGCTTAAAATATCATTACAGCGAAATGAAAAATATATTCACAAACTCAAATAGTAAGACAGGAAATAAAGCTATATTATTACCAAAAATTGACAAAAGAGTAAGCGAAAAAAACAATTATATAACTGCAATAAAGACTTTTAATATACTACCAAATGAGCTCAAAACTCTAGATATAGACAGAAGACCCGCAAGGTACAAAATAAAAGAATGGATTGTGAAAAATATTTATTGAAAACGAGTTGAATATTCCTTGAAAACGATTTGATACTATAAGTTCGTTATAGTACTTCAGTAATTCAAGTCGAAAATTTAGATAATTGCATATCGCATATTTACATATTACTGTTTAGAAAGTCTATTATGATGTTAAAAATATTTCATAGTTTTAAGAATTAGTGTTAGTTTTAATTTTAAGTATATTATATACTCCGGACCTGCAAACAGGAAATTTATTTTTCTCTGCAAGGTTACAATAATGTAATGTACTCCTATAATGTACTCTGGATAAATAAATAAATAAATAAATAAATAAATAACTGATATAATAACTATTCAGATATATTAAGTTGCAGGAGTTCAGGAAGGATCATCAACTTGAAAAGCCTACAAGGAAAAAACTTATGTTTTCAAAATTGTTAAAAAAAACTATTAAAAAATTTCTAGTTCCGTTATATTTTGAAAAAATTTTTTGAAATCTTTTTAAAATGTTTCAAAAACCTTACTTAATGGTTTTTAGGCCACTTAGAAACTTGCGTAAAAAATTGTCGTATCCTTTCACAAATATTTCACAGAACTTTTCAGGAAACCTTTCTAATATCTTTCACAAAATATTTCTTGAAATATTTTTTAAATATTTCCAAAACCTTATGTGATGGTTTTGCGACCTCTTAGAAACTTGCATAAAACATTGTCGTAACCTTTCAGAAATATTTCACAGAACTTTCAGGAAACCTTTCAGATACCTTTTAAAAAATATTTTTGTATATCTTTTTAAAATATTTCAGAAATCTTTCGTGATAGTTTAGAGACTTCTTAGAAACTCTTAGAAACGGGCGTATAGTACGCTCGTATATTACCCCGTGAACCCCGTTAAAGTACATATAATCTAATACTTTAATGGTTCGAACTTAGAAATTGACAATTAATTATACAAGTATACAAAATAATTGTTAAAAGTTGAAAAGTACGAAAAACATAAATTGTCGCAGTAATTTTCAAAAAGTAACTTTTCTGATAGCAGCAACGAAAAGCACTAGAAAAAACATGTTAAATTAAAAAAAAATTATCGTACGTGCGTTTTTGTCGTAGATATTCGATTTGCAATTCGGGTCGCGCAGTAAACGCACACACATAGACAACTGTCTCACCGACAACACTCTGGGACTCTCCGCACGGCGCGATCCCCCCCCCCTCCACGCCGCTTGCCGCCCGCCGCCACAGCTGATTTTACGGTACACTTCCAAGCATGATTCCAACGGATCTGATGAACAGAATCATTAAAAAAAAATATACATTGACAGTACTGTGTTTATTCCCACTGTACGGAGTTTCAAGTAAAAAAAATAATTAGTTTATTAATAATGACTCAGTATGTAAATATAACGTATCTCGGCTTCTAATGGTCGTAGGATATTCATTTTTTTTTAATTTATGTTTTTTTACGTACATTACGATGCCGTATGTTTCAAAACTAAATAGTTAATAACAGCAAAAATGGCACCATAGCAACTCACTTTTGTTTCAAAAAAGTTGCTTAATTTTCAAAATAAAATGTTTTCCTTTGGCACATATATTATCTGTACCATTACCTTTGAATTGGAAAGGTTTCATTCGAATATCTGTCCACCGGAGAAAATGACAGCCGGTTAAAGTTAGCGCATAAACAATTGTGCAACTAGCCGCCATTTTGAAATTGAGCAATGACCGAAACAAAGCTCTGGAGGAAGCTCTTCTCGGCTGCAATCAGGCATATGATTTTTAATTCTACTGGGAAACTTCAACATCAACTGGCAGACCCCGTCCACCCCTAGGAAGATTCTCCGGAACATCTTAGACACAATTAATGTCGAGGCACTAGCCTTCCAACCCACGCACCACGACGGCACTGAAGACTCGACAATCGACTATATCTGCGTGAGCGATATAACGCAAGTGCCAACTTTCGAACAGGAGCATCATCCAAGCATCTCCAAGCACGATGTCTTGCTTGCCTCCTTGTCACTATCTGCCCCAACTTATTCACGCACGGCCATTCTACGGCGGTCCTTTCACAGCCTCACCACAGCCGATTTTCATAATGACCTCAGCAGTATTGACTGGTCCCGTATAAGTGACTACCACGACGTTTATGACAAAGTCGGTTTCTTCACGTCAAATATTCTGGATTTACTCAACAAACATGCACCATTAGAAGAAAGACCGCTCCGTGGTTCACGGCTAAGCTTAAGAGCTTGATCAAACAGCGAAACAGGGCCTGACTCCGCTATCGCCACTCTAAGAACTCCAAAGACCAGGCTAGCTACAAACATCTGCGCAACTGCACTAAGATAGCTGTCCGTAACGCCGTCTCCTTTTATTTCCGCAATAAGCTACGGAATACTACCAACAGCTCTGATATGTGGAAAACCGTCGACACAATGGGTCTGGGAAATAGTAAGAAGGCAGCGGCGTTTCTCCCAACTAGCGTGGATCGCATGAATGTTCATTTTGCTGAACTGAGAAATCCATCCCCACTCGCGGACCTTCGACCGGCGGCTAGAATTTCAATGGATAGTCAGTTCTATTTCGAACACGTCACGCCTTCAAAATTCATTGAAGCTTTCTCTAAGGTTAGGTCGAACGCCCACGGCCCACACAACATCTCACACAACTTCATCAAGCGGTGTATGCCAGTTATTCTACTAGCTATGTTAAATATATTTGATTGCTCTTTGCAAACTGGCGTCTTTCCATCAGCCTGAAAGAGTGCAATTGTCCGTCCTCTTCCGAAGAGATACCCGCCTCTTGAGATCGGGCACTTCATCGGGCACTGCATCGGGAAATTGCTGGAGTCGATAGCCCATAGTCAGATCTCGAAATTTATCGAGGACAACGATCTTCTGAACAGTCACCAATCAGGGTTTCGGAAATAGCACAGCAGACATACAGCGCTAATTAGTATCGTCGACGACATTCGTAAAGCTGCGGACAACGAGAAAATAACGCTAGCGGTGGCCATCGACTACACTCTAGCTTTCGACATGCTTAATATAGATCTACTCGTGGATAAACTCCGCTATTCTGGACTATCTGATAGTGCTTATACCTGGGTCTATTCATTCTTGTCAAACAGATCGCAAATTGTGAAAGCGCCATCAGGGGAAACTTCCGAGCCCATCACAAAAAATTCTGGAGTTCCTCAAGGCAGTCTGAACGGACCTCCGTTTTTCTCGCTATACATAAACGACGCCCAGCTGCGCTCCATCACTGCTCTCACCACATTTATGCTGACGATTTTATGATCTATTACTTTGGCCAGTTCAAAGATGCAGATTTAATTGTTACTTGAGTTTGTAATTGTATTCACAATTTTACTCCCCATTGTCAAATGTAAAAATTGTTATTTTGGTCAATTCTGACCAGATCCGTTGGGAGCAGGAATGAAAATAGACTACGATGCTAAGTAGTTGCAACGTTTCGTCGACGGGTTTGTCGACCTCTTCAGGCTTTATTAAAAAAAAAAAAATATATAATAATATAATTAACAGAACGAGCTCACGCTAGTCTTAACTTACGATGGTTGAAAAAATTTAAAAAAATGCGAAACGAATTACCTAAGTTATCGCAAAATTACCTAAGTTATTGCGATAACTTAGGTAATTCGTTTCGCATTTTTTTAAATTTTTTCAACCATCGTAAGTTAAGACTAGCGTGAGCTCGTTCTGTTAATTATATTATTATATATTTTTTTTAATAAAGCCTGAAGAGGTCGACAAACCCGTCGACGAAACGTTGCAACTACTTAGCATCGTAGTCTATTTTCTTTTCTGCTCCCAACGGATCTGGTCAGAATTGACCAAAATAACAATTTTTAGATTTAATTGTTGCTAAAGTCAGCGAGGACCTCGGTTCGCTTTCTTCTTGGTCGACCGCCAACGGTCTCTCCATCAACCTTAAACAGACGCAAGCTATATGGGTAGGCACACGGGGCTTTATTAACCGCCTGAAAGTACAACCTCCACCTCAGCTCACATTAAATGGGCAGCCAATCGTCTATTGCGACTCGCTAAAGATCTTGGGTATCTCCATCGACACCACCCTGTCCTGAACGAAGCACTGTCAGGAAACTTCGCGGAAATGCTTCGCAGCGCTCTCCAAGCTCAGAAAGTACAACGACTCCCTGCCTCGTAACACAAAGCTCGTCTTGGTAAAGTCACTAGTCTTCCCCCATCTAGAGTACTGCGCTGGACTATTTCTCGATCTTTCAGCCGAGCTGGTCACCAAGCTATAAAGGTGTAAGAAAAGAACGCTGCCCTACGGTTTGTCACAGGAGTAAAAAAATATAACCATGTCACATCCACCTTCGTCGATCATGAGATCCTCTCGTACTGTTTCCGTCGAAACTACGTGTGTCTGTGCCCCCTTGCCAGTGTTTTACGCTCATCTTCTCCACGTTAGTTGGCGGAGAAGTTTGCCTTTCGACCCAACGATAAATCTGGCTCCAAGCGGTGCTCGGAGCTGGATCTGGACATACAACGGGCCTGTTTGGAACGCAACAAGCACTCTTTTACAATTGGAATGGCACGCCTTTGGAATGAACTACCAGACAGCATTAGAAAGCATCGGGAGCCACGATTCAAGCCGCTTTTGCTGAAGTATTTTTTATCTTGCGATTCAAAACGATGTATTTTATTTTGTTTATATTTACTTCCGGTTTTTTTTTTATTTTATTGATTTTTTTTGTCATCTTTACCAAGGATTACTTTTATTTTATTTTTATTTTTATCTTATTATTTTTTTGTACTATTTTTATATTTTTATATTGTTAAGTAGTTTTTTAAGACCTGTATGCGCTATTTTAAAAGTTACTTGATCGGAAGGCGTTTCTTTTATTTTATTTTATTATATTTCTTTTATTATTCCGCACTATATGTACTTGATCTGTACAACTGCGTTTATATAATGTACCAGGTCTCCACTGTATTTATTAATTATACCTATGTACCTGACTATCCTGGACCGCAGAGTCCTTAGTCGTCAATAAAAATTCTATTCTATTCTATTCTATTCTAACTACCTCCCCCACTTCCCCTCTGTCATCATCGCCGGCGACTTTAATATCAATATGGCCCTCCCCGATTCCCATTCCGCTGTCCACCTTAATAATTCCAACACCTCCAATTCATTGAAATTTGTCCTCTCCAACCCTACCCACCACCAGCTGTGGCGCGATTTACACACGTGGATAGACCTCTTCGTCGTCAAGTGTGACGATCGCGTCCTTTCCTACTCTAAGTCCCCTGCCCCGTTCATAGCAGGGCACGACTTTATTGAAATTTCCATCGCCTGTGCAAAGCCTCCTCTCATCGAAAAGACAATCGTGTATCGTGATCTCAAGAGAGATAACACCGAATTACTCTGCCAAGCCCTCCTGCTTCACCCCCGTGCATCCGAAACCCTCTCACCTTTTTCCTCCCCTACCTTCATCGCTGCAACCACCACCCCCGAGCTCGTCTTGGGTCCATGCTCCGCCACCGCCGATGTCGCCGAGCGTGCGTTAAGCTGTGCCCTTGTAAATGCGTTCGACACCGCGGCCCCCCTGCGTAGATTTACACTCTCGTAGCGTCGCAAGCCTTGGGTCAACCCGCAAATCAGAGCCCTGATGCGGTCTCGTGATCGCGTCTACCGACTCGCGCACGCCTCGGGCACCACCATGGATCTCACCCGCTCTCGCGCACTGCGCTCCCAGGCTTGCAACGACCTTGACAGCGCTAAAAACGCGCACGTTGCCTCCCGACTCGCGGACGCCCCGTCGGCCGACGCGAAGTGGCGCGAGCTTCGGCGACTGCATGTCACCTCCCCTAGCTTGCCTTCGCCACTCACAAAGTTTACCGCCGATGACTTAAGGACATTCTCCGGGTCGAAACAGCAATTTTAGTTTTTATATTTTTATATAATGTTTTATTAATTTGATAATCCAAGAGTAAATACATGTAACAAATATATACTTGAAAGAACATAAGACAATTTTTTTAGACAAATTCAGGCAATAGTCACTATGGTATTGTTACAATTAAAGACAAAAACTTCAATAAGTTCTTTAAATTTTTTTATTTTTTATCCGATCTTAACGAAATAGAGCTTATTTTGTTCGTCAAGAAATTTCAGGGAGAGTATCGATGTGAAAATTTATGATACGAATTACCAGTAAGGCGCAATATCAATTTATTTAAGAAAAGCAAGTCAAGTTTTGATCAAAACTTTCTTAAACAAATTGATATTGCACCGTACTGGTAACTCGTATCATAAATTTTCCCATCGATACTCCCCCTGAAATTTCTTAACGAACAAACTAAGCTTTATTTCGTTAAGATCGGATAAAAAATAAAAAAATTTAAAGATCTTATTGAAGTTTTTGTCTTTAATTGTAACAATACCATAGTGTCTATTGCCTGAATTTGTCTGAAAAAAATTGTCTTATGTTCTTTCAAGTATATATGTTACATTTACTTAATCTTGGATTATCAAATTAATAAAACATTATTTAAAAATATAAAAACTAAGATTGCTGTTTTGACCCGGAGAACGTCCTTAAATGCCCCCCCCCCCCCCCCCATCACAGAGCACGACTTCGAAATCATCGCCGAACGTTCCTCGTCCCTCAACAGTCTTTTATCCCTCCGACCCTTCACTGAGCGCGAAGTGGCCGGCGCCATCCAGAAATCCTCCTCCAAATCAATAGGGCACGATTGCCTCTTCGTACCCATGATTAAGCTAATCTTTCCTCACTCGCTCCCTCACATCACTAATCTATTTAACACCTCCATTACTTCGGCACCTTTCCAACCAACTGGAAGAAGGCGATCATTAGGCCACTCGCTAAGTCAAAGGCAATGGCTCAGCCCTCTGATACTCAGCCCATCGCCCAGTTACCCGAGCTTTCGAAAGTGCTCGAGCGTCTGGTCCACAGCAAGTTCCAGGGCCACCTAGAGGTCAACCACCTATTGCAACACCGCCAGGCAGACTTCCGCTACGGCCATAGCACCCAGACCGCTCTCATAGGAGTGTTCGACGACATCCGCCATGCCATTAACAAGCGGATGCTTACTTTTTTAATCCTATTCAATTTCTCGAAAGCCTTCGACTCTATCCCCCACGCCGCCCCCCTCGCCAAGCTCAGGGCGGTGAACCTATCTGCCCATGCCCTGCGGGTTCTTCACCTATTTGACGGATAGACTCCAGGCAGTAGTCGGCTCAGGTGGCAAAAATTCTGATTGGCTCCGTGCATCGTCCAGCGTCCCGCAAGGCAGCGTTCTTGGCCAGTTACACTTTGCCATCTTCATCAACGACCTCCCGACAGTGGTCACTTTTTCCAAGATCATGATTTTCGCCGATGACACTCAAGTCTACCACGACTTCCTTGCGACCGACTTCCATCTCGCCCTCGGGCGCGTTACCCGAGACGCTCAAGCGGTTGCCAATTGGGCCCGAACTAGCGGCCTCACTCTCAATTCCGGCAAAACTAAGGTTGTCATCATCGACAGCACCGCCTGCCTACGCGATTTCGATCTTGAAACCCTGCCCCGAGTGGTTGTTGATGGATGTGTCCTCCCGTACGTGACTGAAGCGACGAACCTCGGAGTTACCTTCTCCAACTCCCTCGATCGGCAAGTCCACGCAAGGCATGTCACGTGCAAGGTATTTGGCATACTCTATACCTTGCGCTTCTTTTGCCACGCCCTATCGAGAGAGATCAGGAAACACCTTGTCGAAACACTCGTTTTTCCGCTGCTTGACTATGCCGCTCCGGTTTATAACCATCTCGATAAGGAGCGCGTAAAAAAGCTAGAGAAAGCCCTGAAAGCTTGTGTTCGATTTGTGAATGGCAACATCCCACGTCGTGATCACATCACGCCTCATAGGCTTGCGCTACGGTGCCCTTCCGCCCAACGGAGACGCCAATACTTTATTGGCCTCCAAGCCTTCAAAGTCGTGGCCAACCATCACCCGCAGTACCTCCTTGAGCGCTTCAATTGCAGGCTCAACGTTGATATCGATCTGCGTCGTTCAGATCGGCGCCCACCACAACCATTCGAGCCCCTATCGCGCCGGTCTGAGGCGTACAAACACTCGTTTGCCCTCGAAGCCTTATCTCCTTAACTCCATCCACTACGTCACTTTCTCCCCCGCCCACCTCCCGACGTTCAAACGAACCCTCCATGACATCCTGTTTCGCCGAGATGTGGCGGACTGGAATACCCGCGTCCTCAACGAAGGCCTCCCAAACTGTCTATTTCACCACCTCCCGCGACCGGTGGCAGTCCCTCGCTCGCGCCTCTGAGCATGCGAGCCTCAGTTATCTGATCTGCACCGGCAGTGCGTCCCACCTCCCGCCCCTGTAAATACTTGTGCCCCCTCCCCCCGCGTCGTCACCGTTATACACCACTATCTGCGCTCATGTTTTCAGATTTTCTTTATTTTTTTTACTTTCTTATTTTTTGTCGTCACCTGCGTTCTCACCTCTTACCTACTCTACCTCTACCTGCGCCTCGCACTGTATTTCTCCCTAGCGTTAATACCTGCGTTAATTAGCATCTGTCTCCGCCATATGCACCTATCCTTCACTTCATTTCTATGTACTTGCGCAATACTTTACTTTTATATTATTATGTGCACTAGTTTATGCGTTGTACTTTATTTTTTATTTCTTTCTGTATGCTTTTCTTTTGTTATTTTATTTTTTGTCATTTTATTTTATTTTGTTATACTTCTTGAAGCACCAGAAGGTGTAAATAAAGGACAATCTCTCTCTCTCTCTCTCTCTCTCTCTCTCTCTCTCTCTCTCTCTCTCTCTCTCTCTCTCTCTCTCTCTCTTCGGCGACAGATCGGACCGCGCACATATGATCGTGTGTATATCCTGTCGTCGCGTTCGTGTATATATGCTTTCGCATGTATGAGCGTGTGTATGCAGTTATGACTACATTATTTTTTTATTATTGTGGAATACTTCCGGCTTTTCAGCCTAGGATATCAACAACAATATTCAAACTAATGTAGGCAAAGTATTCACGCTATCGCTCTCTCTCTCTCTCTCTCTCTCTCTCGCGTGCTTTCGCGCGCGCGTGCGTGCGTGCGCGCGTGTGTATGTGTGTGTGTGCGCGCGCGTGCGCGTGTATATCTTTCACACTAGGTTATGTGCTGCTGTAACTGCATTAGATTTTTCTGTTATTTCGACGTACTTCCGGCTGTTGAGCCTAGGATACTCGTAAAAACATGGAAAAATAATGCTGTGTATATGCGCACTTCCTTGTGAAAGTATTTATAGATATTTAAGCATATATATTGTCTCCTCTGAGAACGTTTTTTTAATCAGTGCTTTTAATTAATCATTGACAACATGGCGGCAGAAGCAGGACTGCTCCTGCAGGACCCTCCGCCAATTACTTATTACAAATGCCATCCTTCGCAGTTAGTGTCGTGTGTGATATGTGCAGTGTGTAATGGTGTTCTCCATAAAAGTGATTACAACAGGAAGAGTGTACAAAACTACTTGTCTGGTTTATAGGTAATATGTGATGAACACGAGATAGATGACATAACCCTTAATGAACCACATGTTGCAATGGTGCTACTACAGAGTGAATTAGAAAACTCGAGAAAGCAAAAAAATTTGATAAATGAAAAATATGAGTTACTGAAGAAAAGCAATACAGACTTAAAACGGAAATTAACACAAGATAAAGAAGAATTGAAACAAATAAAAGTCAGTTTCCCAGAACAAGAAAAAAATCTACTAAAACAGATAAGTACAGAAGTGCTTAACAACAATCACATGCTAAACCAAATATTAGAAAAAGAAAAGTACATCAAAAACAAAAAAACCTTTGCAGAAGTGCTAGTAAAGGATAAACCTCTAGAAAAGAAAATACCAAAACTCATAGTAAAAAGAAGGGAGAATGATAGCAAAGAAATAGATGTGCCAGACATAATAACATATATAGCTCACTATATAAATAAAAACTCAACTATACAAACAAAAAGTATAAAAATCAAGAACAAAGACGAAGCCATAATAAGTTTTATAAATGAGGAGAGCTTGACACAAACTGAAAGTATACTAAAACAAAAATATACTGCATACTACAAAATAGAAAGAGAATCTATTAAAAATCCCAAGGTAAAAATAAGAGGCTTTGACAATTTTGAAAACATGGAAATTAAAGAAATAGAGTACGATATTAATAAAAGAAACTTTAAACATCTAAATAGCAAATGCAAAGTGATACATATATTTGGAAATAATAAAACAAAAATGAACAGTATATTAATTGAAACAATATCGGAAGTGTACAACCAAATTGTGAATAATAAATTCAGAGTTCATATTGGTTATCAAAATTGCAGAGCGTTCGATGATCTGAATCTAACACCGTGTTTCAATTGTGGAAGATTTTGACATAGTGGTAAAAAGTGTAAGAATGCGAAAATTTGTCAAAATTGTGCTGAAAAACACGCCACATTTAATTGTACTATCCCAAACGACCATAATTGCGTCAATTGCAAATACAGTAATCATCAATTTAAAACTAAATATAATACCAAACACGTGGTAAATGATACCGAAAAGTGCGAGGTTATGATGCACAAGATAAAGAAGTTAATTGCCGAAACAGATTATCCAGTAAGACCGCACATTCCAAAATATGTAGGTAAAGTAAACCTCATATCACAGTTACAAATCACTGAGGCAGCAATAGGTAACTTACCGGCCGCAACCACACCAACAAGACAAAGCAATATAATGAGTCCGGCAGCATCAACTGGTAATTTAATGACCGCAACCTCACCAACAACTTTAAACAGAACCATAAGCCCTCGAATGGCTAGCTTCACAGACTTAACAGCAGACTTTCGATCTACTGATTTCTGAATATGGATCAACATCTGAACTTGGAAGTTATTTCTCAAAAAGAACAGGCCTTTGATAATGTACAAACACTCAATAAGAGTATCGAGAAAAATAAGAATCTGATTCTATGTGTAAATATTAGAAATATAAAACAAAACTTTGAAAAACTTGAAACTTTTATTGAATGTTTAGCCGTAAGGCCAAGTGTCATTATTTGTACCGAATCTTGGAATGTGCAATATACACCACTGTACAACATATCAGGTTACAAAAGTTACTATAGTGAGAGTAAAATAAACAGAGCTGATGGAGTAATGATGTATATAAAGGATGAGATATTTGAATATACAGAAATTATAGTAGTTGACAATATACGTATATTAAGCTCGGTTATAAAACTAATTGATACTGAAACTATTAGGATCTCTGCGATCTACAGATCCCGCGATATAAAAAAGACTGAATTTGTTCATAGTCTAAAAAAATTCCTCAGAGATCAAATAAATACTAAGAACCATTGTATAATGGGGGATTTTAACATTGATATATTAGACGAAAATTTTAGTAAGTCTGAATTATCAGATAACATTATTAAACAAGAATTTTTAAATAATCTCATGGAACATAAATTTACGCCATGCTTTTCTGGAATAACAAGGCCTTCAGCTGACAATAAAGGTGGTACCTGCATCGATAATTTTTACATAAAAACTAACAATATAAATATTAATTCACTTAAAATAACGAATTCATTTAACGACCATTATCCACTATTTGTAACTTTAGATAAATTAGAAATAAAGCAGCCGAACAAGTCTAATTTGAAATCAATTAATTACAATAAGTTAAAACATGCTGCAAGTAATACTAGCTGGTATTCAATATTGTCTATGCAGGATCCTAATTTTGCAGTGAACACACTAATTGACATGATAAGTAAATGTATCAATACTGCCACTACTAAAAAACAACTAAAAAATAAACTACCGAGGAAAATTTGGATTAATAGTGCTATCATAGTCCCGTGTGCTACTAAAGAGCCACTATATACCTTGTGGAAAAAAAATCCCACTTCCGAACTCCTAAAAAAAGAGTATACAAATTACGCAAAAATATTGAACAAAGTTATTAAAGAAGCGAAAATTAAATGCGAGAAGGATATAGTAAAACGAAATAGTGGAAACTCTAGGGAATTATGGAAGATAATTAAAAATAAAATGGGAAAAATAGTGCTCAGGATACTATAATAAATTATGTATTGTAACGCGTGAGCGAGTTAGATAATTCAAGATTCGAATTACCCGCGCCGAGCAGGCATGCTGACTGGGGGCGCGAGCATCCTGACCGGATTAGAACGGTCTCGCGACGCGTAATATGCCCGTCGCGTACCCGCGAAGCTGCTACGGCTTTATCCGAGTCACAGCAGCCATCTTCGTGTCTCCCATCGCGCCGTGAACATCTCCCCCGTGTCTCTGGAAAGTTACCGCGTTGACACCGTCCATTTCATATATATATATATATATATATATATATATATATATATATATATATATATATATATATATATATATATAATGTATACTGATTGGGAGAAAAATACTATATTATGTACGGTCGGAAGAAAAATGTATAGTATAATGATCTTATGGAAACATGGAGAAATTTTAGAATCGGAAACCAGGCATAAAATGTTTCACGATTTAATATCTCTAATATGAGAACATCTTTTTACGTGAAACTTTTTGTGCAACATGGTATAACAAAATAGCATGTTGTTATTTTATTTTCGGTGAATATAAAAGGGATTGAAAATTGCAGTAAATATTTCAATTTCTCGGACATCCATTTCAATGTATATGTAGCGCGGTCGATCCTAAGGATTCTTCTATAACTTGCCTTCGGAGCGCTCCTTGATATACGTACTCTATTAGTGATATGTCCAGACCACGTGGAGCTTTATAACCTTAAAAGTCAAGAAACTAAACTCTGTGAAGTAGCTAAAATATGAATTGCGCAAATTAAAAGTGAAAAGGAGGAACAAATAAAACAAAAAATATTAAATGAAATATCTATTATCTCTGATAGTGTACATAAATCAGTAGATAATGAAAAACTACTAAACGTTACGATGCTAACTGAAAATGCTGAACTGGAAAATCAACATCAAATTGAAACAATAACTGCTTTTTCAACATGACTCCCAATTAATTAATAATCTTTTCAAACTCATTTGGTCAAGTGATCTCACTAAGTTTTCATTGAGAAGGATAGGCTAATATAAAGCCAAGAAAATCAGACCTCTGTGTGCATTACCTCAAGGTATTAATGTATCTGCAGATAAGTCAAGACTGAAATAAATAACATTTAGACTATTAAGATACTCTTTATATCAAATTTATCAATAATATCCCAAATCATGATTGACTGAAATAATGATGTAAGAGATCCAAAAAACTCCTTAGTGAAACTGCACTAGAGAAGATATCTCTGTGTAGAATCAGAATGTTAGATCAAGAGTATGCAAACTGTCACAGATAAGAAGCTCTCTCAACCAGCTCACTACCTTACCAAGTATAATAATTTTTCGTGAGACATGGTTAAAACTCTATATTCACTCCTCTGAGCTTGGTCTTGACAACTATAATGTGTACAGAATGGATAGGGAAAGTATTGGCTCATCGCTAGAGCCAGAGAGCTGAAGGAGTCCTAGTTGCTGTCTCAAAACATCTGAAATCTTTCATCATAACTGCTGATTCTACAACTGTTTAACAAGTTTTTCTTGGTATCACACATGAAGATTTTAAAATCATAATTGGAGCAGTATATATCAATGCTTTATTTGATATAATAATCAATACATAGATTTTTATAAAAATAAAAAAATATATTCTTCTATCTATAAAAAATGAAATAGAGTGCAGCGATACTAGAATTTTGAATCTTAACTTGAAAAATCATAAGTTTATTATTTTATATTTTCAAAATTGAATACATCCGAGGATTAATATTTAATTAAAAAATTAATTTAGGCGGCAAATAATCAGGCAAGGCTTTCCTCTTCTGATTCGTATAGTCTGCATCTCCTTTTTTCTTCCTTCATCCAGTATCTATTACTCCTGTTTTCACTGCCTAGCCGGAATCTCCCTGTCAGTTCCAGTTCGTCCTTTCTGTTTCTTGCCCCTTTCCTGAGATATCTCGGCGTTTCGTCGCTTTCTACCAGCCTTCTCAATTCCTTTCCAAATCTAGAGTTTCTCAAACTTTCCTTCCTCTCTTGCAGCTCTACATCTATTCCTATCCTCCCCATTTCTCCGTAGATTGACATACTTCCTTCTAGTCTTCTTTTCGCTTCCTGCCTGGACCATCCTCTTCTTTCTAAATAATCTCTCCTGTGTTTTTCCTGTTCCGTTCCTACCTCCTCCTTCTTCGTTATTCTCCAGCATTCGGACCACAGTGTTCCTTCCTCTGCCCACGCTAGCTTTTCTTCATACTTGGCTGCTCTTCTGCCAAATCTGTTCGCTAGCTTTTATATACCCCTTGGTCTCTTCATGTAGCATATGTCGTGGCGTCGTTTTGTCCAGTTTCATCGTCCACTTTATATACTTGTCCTGAATCTTCTCCAAATCCTCCCATTCTCTCCATCCCCATATCTCCGCACCATATCCTATCACCGATCCAACCAGCGCGTCGAACAGTTTCATTCTTTTGCGCCAGTCTTCCTTGAATTTCCGCTCCTTCCTTGGATATCGATTTGGCCCATTTCCTTAGTTTCCTATCATTCTCTCTCTCTCCTGCCATGTTCTGTCGTTGCTAATGAAGACATCACTTCCCTTCAGATTCATTTTCTTCCTCATTATCTCGATTTTTGATCCAGGTCTCCGCATTCCGCTCCGCCCGTGTTTTCCTCCTTCCCTATTTTCCAGATCTTTTTAATCCTAACCTCTATTTCCAAGTTTTCCTTCAACCATCTCTCCAGGTGGCTCTTGCTCTTTGAGTCTTCCGCCTTAATTCCAGAGATGATTATATTGTTTCTTCTTCTCTCTCTTTCTTCTTTCTCCGCTTTCCTGTACTGCTCTTGTCTCATCTCCTCTATGCCTTTTCTCAGTTCCTCTTCGACCTTTGTTCATTCCTTTTTATTCTTCTTTAGTGCTTCCTTCATCTCTTTTCTGCTCTCCTCCTCCTTTTCTTCTATATTCTTAAGGTCTCCTGCTACCTTCTCTGCCATCTTTTCTATCTTCTCTGTCTTTTCCTTCAGCTTTTTGTGTCTTCCGTCCATCTATTTGTAGTAATCTCGCATGTCCTTCTTTAATTCCTGCGTTTCTTTCCTCATCTCTTGCATTTCTTTCGTTGCTTCTTCCTGTTTCTTCTTTAACTCTGTGTTCGCTGTTACAATATCTTCCAATTTTTGCGACATGTCATCCAGCTCGTCCATCCTATTCGCCATATTCTGTAGCGCCACCTGTATTACCTTACATCCTTCCTCCTCCCCCGAGTATGCATTGTCCTTTTGTTCTTGTGAGCCACCAGCCATTGTCTCCATTTCTTTATCTACTTTCTTTTCCTCTATCCTTAGTGGTGTTCTTTGTAAACTACCTCGTTTGAAGGGGTTTTCTTCCTCTTTCTGGTTCCTCTTCCTCTCTCTTTCCTCTTCCGGGGATCTTATTTTTCTCTTAAACTTCGCTACGTCACTTCATACCGGTGTCTGCAGTTCCTGTTTCCCCGTCCACTCCGCGACACTCTGCGTCCTTTGTTACCTCGTTCTCTTTATCCTTATATCTTCCTCTGTTTCTTCTTCTATTATTACAGCAGCTGGGGTTAAGTATCTCCGTTCTCTTCTAGCTCCGCTAATTCCTTCTGATCCTATTGTTCTTTGGTCCGGAGTGTAGGATACCTCTTGTTCTGCTTTTCTCTTCTGTTCCTTATCGCTCTGTTCCTGGTCTACTTTCTGTAGTGCAGCTATTGCAGCATTTGCCTCAGGTTTCGGTGTCTTTAGCATTCTGTAACGAGGTGCGCTTTGCGCATCTCATTAGAGTTATAAGAGAGGAAAGCTACTGGCGGTCGGCGAGCATCTGCCCTGACACTAAGCTATGTGCGCACATATGCATACATAGTTAATCAGTTGTTGTCTTCGGTTTTGTTGAGGTACAGAGACGGAGGGAGCAGACGACGCATCACTCACCGACTTAGTCGTCCAGGAGATACAGCCGTGGCGACGAGCAACTGCGGAGAGAGATGGTGAGGGAGAGAAGGCATGAAGAATGCCGAGCCGCATGCCCGCGCGGCTCACAGACGACGCACACGGCAAAACGAACTGTGCGCCGAAAGTGAACGCGCCCATGCCGCTCAGCCGCCATGCTGGCCAGGCGCCAACAGCTGCCGCCGCGAAAACACCGCCGATGACGCCATTCCACCGCCCTACACCCACACAATACCACGAAGAAGCCCGAACACTCACGAACGCGAATAACCGGGGCGAACACAAAGTGCGCGAACGGAGAGGCGATATCGGGCACGATTGCCACGAGGCCGGCTGCGCGGCCGAGACGAGACTGAGCCTCGGCGCGCCGCGAGTATGCGAGAGAGAGAGAGAGAGAGAGAGAGAGAGAGAGAGAGGAGAGAGAGAGAGGGGGGGGGGCTACGAATAGCAGTCCATGCGCGACACTGCTCGCCCGTGTGTAAGAGAGAGAGAGAGGGAGCGCAGCGGCGCTAGCGCATGAGAGCGAGAGAGAAAGAGAGAGAGGCACCGCCGAGCGGAGTAAGTACACTGCCCGACAGCCGTGTATGTATGTATGTATGAGAGAGAGAGCGAGCCAGCGCAGCGGCGCTTGTGTGTGTGCGTGCACAATCGCGGAAGAGAGAAGGCCAGCGGCAGCCTGAGAGCTGCATACGGCCGGTGTGAGAGGCGCGCGCGGGGAAACGGGGGGGCGCGACCCAGAGGGAGAGAGATAGTTAGCGAAAGAGAGAAAGACCACACTTAGGGGGAGAGAGAAAACCGTCCGCGTGGAGTTACGGGAACGCGTAGACGAATAAAGGCGCACCGCCACTGGAGCAGAACTTAACTCGATTCATATTCAAATTACGCGCGCAACAGGTGGCAGCAGAAGGCGACGTGAAATGTAACTGCGCACCTACCGCCGGAAGAGAAACCAATTAGGAAGGCGCGGGTATTGTCCGGCCCTCCTAATTGGAGCGAGATCGGGGAAGCCGGCGCCGCAAGAGTCCTCACGCATCACGTGATGCAAGGATTCAAAGATAGCCCTATAGACCGCCCTAGGAGTGAGGGAGAGAGAGCGAGCCGCAGCCGAGAAAGAAGACGGAAGTCTTGCGAGCGTTTCTCACCGCGGCCATTCCGTGTTGAGCATTGGCACGATTAGCAAGTGCGACAAAAAGCAGTTTTTTGTGAGAATGAGTAGTACGGAATTGTGTGAGAGTTGCGTCGTGAGTGAGTCAGAGAGAGAGAGAAAAGGAGGCCAGTGCGAGTGATAGCAAGGCAGGGTAGAGCGGAGGAGGTAGAAAGACGAGGGAAGTGGAGTGAACGTAGTGCGAGGAGAAAGAGAGAAAGAGAGAGAAATCACGAGAAATCATGAGAGGATTAATCGCGAGATTGTAGTCGCCTTACCGCCGGATAGTCACGGTAAGAAATAAGTTGCTGTCGTCGGGTGGCTTTGCCATCCGCCCCCGACCCTTCAATTGTATTATTAATCTTTGTATTTTTCTGCGGCAGCTCCGAGCGCGGGGCTGCACCATTGCGAGCCTCTCCCTCGCGTGTGCGCGTTGTGTGAGTGCGTGTGGGCCAGTGCGGGGCCATCTTGAATCGCGTGCGCGTTCGAACTGGCGACCGCCCGTGCAATAAGTGCCGGAATTTATGTGACGCGACGTTAAGAAATTAAGCCGAAAATAAACTTGGTTGTGCTTCCATTTAATTCCCCGGGATTTTAGAGTTTTATTTGGATGTTTCCGTGTGCCGTCCGTTACCCGTCGTCATAGGTTTCGCCGAGGGTTCCGATCGCCGCAGGTCGTCACCGAAATTCCACGCCAAGAGATTGGAGTCTAGCCAGGAAGCAGCCGTGCCAAGGAGGTTTCTAGACGCGTTTCGCCGTGGCCTGGCGTCCCAAATTAAATTAAAATTTGGCCACGCGACCCGCGCATTTGGACTGTGGGGTTGGTGTTAGAGTTCTCGAGCTTTGTGGGTATTGTGCGAATTAAAGGGAGTAACGCGATCATACAGCCCTCCGGGTGAGATTAAAACGTGGTATAAAAAAGGGAAAAAATAGTACCTCATAATTCTCTACGCACTTTCCGTGCTTCGTTCCTGTAGGAATGTTCTGCGTCTAATGGGCCTAAGGTCTTTATCCGTTCTCCTCTCTGTCTTCTCTTATTCTATGGACGACCGTTGCTTCAGCCTTTTTTTATGCCCTTTTTTTTCACAATACCACTTCTGCACTCTACACTGCACTACACTGACCCGTATTCGCCTATTCTAACCTCTCTTCTTATATGCTCCGAACTTTTTTCCACTCACTCTTTCCTGCTTTTTCTATGTTTATTCTCGCACCGATCAACACGCACAACCACTCAAGCGGCCATTTTTTTTCTCTGCTGAGAGAGAAAGCCTGGAGCACATACTCGAAAGATGTGAATACACGAGACAAGAGAAAAAAAGCTGGGCAGAGATACTAAAAGGAGGGAGAGAACACCGGGCGGAGTTACAGAAGTTGAGATGGACGAGGAAGAGGGTGGAAAAGAAAAAGAACGAGAGAGGGAATTAAGAGAAGAGAGAAATGTAGAAGAAGCCTAAGACAAAGAGAGGGGAGACCAGAAAGACCCGAAGGCACAAAAACACAAGATAACTGCGAGTAAGACTATAGGAGCGAGTAAAGGAGAGGAGGGGGGCAGAAGAGAGAAAAAAAAAGAAAGAGAGCAACACTAAAATTATAGATTACGAATCAATTTACAAAAAACGATTAATATCAGAAATGATTCACATTAAAAACGATAAAAATAACATCAATACAAAAGATGACGTGAAATTTCTAAATTCTGCATACGTTTCGTTAGTACGAATTTTAAATTGATACACACATATATATATATACAAGCATATGTGTATGTGTGTGTTTGGATGTATATATGTGTGTGTGTGTGTGTGTGTGTGTGTGTGTGTGTGTGTGTGTGTGTGTGTGTGTGTGTGTGTGTGTGTGTGTGTGTGTGTGTGTGTGTGTGTGTGTGTGTGTGTGTGTGTGTGTGTGTGTGTGTGTGTGTGTGTGTGTGTGTGTGTGTGTGTGTGTGTGTACACACACTTTATTTACTGTTTGTAAACACATGCACTAACACACAAACATTATCGACTATAAATGCGACTTATCATTGCGATATACTCTCAAATTGACGCTATGTGCACTGTGTGACACTTATTAGATAAGGCATTTATTGTCTTTTTTTATTGTAATGCGAGTGGATGTTCATACAAATTTGTTAAATTCTTCTTTTTGTTACATAAATTATATAGCCTGAAGAGGTTGGCGGATCATGCCAACGAAACGTCGTAAAATAATTATAAGGAATCTTGCATTTTGATTTCTTCCCTTCGCCTCCGTCAGATCGATCCCTCATCTCAATTCAACATCAACAACTGGAGTGCAATCTTGATCTTCATCGAACACATACAAGAGTCTTAGATCAGACATAGACTCAAATACACATTATCAACGAAGATCCTTTTTTTAATTATATTGAAAATACTTACGGTCCACAAGCTATACAACAACTCAAGAGGTGGACGAACTTAAACTACCAACTTGCAGAAGCAATCCCACAGCGCTGGTTCCTTTTAAAGTGCAGATCCAGCGACCTTTTTCCGCAACACATTGTAAACTTAAGTAAGCGTTTTCGTACTCTCTCATTTCATAGCCAAAGGTGTAAACTCAAACTTGTTGACATCTATAAACACGTTACCAACAAACTGTTAAGCCTTGAAATTCGAGACATTAACTTTCACATCAATTTTCTCAATAAATCATTGTCCATACTAAAAAAAAATAGGATTCTTAAACTCAACATTGATACTAGCTCTACAAATACCTTTTTTATCTATACCGATAAAAAGGTTAAAATCATTTTAAACAAACATAATAAAATCTTGAAACAAAAATTTAAAAATTTACTTAATAAAACACTAGAATCTTCAGTGATTTCTACACCAAAACAATTTTTCAAAAATTTAACAAATGTACATATACCAGAAAACATAGTGGACACAGTCTCATTAGGACCTAAATTCAGTATTAATATAAACATCTGTAAAAAAGACATCATTGACACTATTAAAAATGTTGAGTTTAGTTTGCAAAACTCTGAATTACCTGCGTCAAAACAATCGGAAATCAGAGAAAAAGTCTCGTTAAATCTAAAAATGGGTTTCAAACAACAAAAACATATGACTAGTCACGATAGAATTTTAAACATTGTAACGCGTGCGCGAGTTAGGTAATTCGAGATTCGAATTAACCGCGCCGAGCAGGCATGCTCACCGGGGGCGCGAGCGCGTGAGCATCCTGACCGGATTAGAACAGTCTCGCGACGCGTAATATGCCCGTCGCGTACCCGCGAAGCTGCTACCGCTTTATGCGAGTCACGGCAGCCATCTTCATGTCTGCCATCGTGCCGAGAACTTCTCTCCAGCGTGTCTCTCAAAAGTTACCTCGCCCGCGCCGTCCTAGCTTTTTATAGTTACCGCGAGTGTAGTGGAGGCGCCGACAAGTGCGTATGCGTGTGAAAGAGAGACAGAGAGAGAGAGAGCGATCCCGAGCCGCGTGAGCCACACGAGACAGACAGCGAGGTAGCCAGCCCGCCTGCCGATCCAATACAGCGAGCAAGAGAGACAGAGAAAGAGAGCGCAACTGCTGTGCGAGCGACAGAGAGCGAGAGAGAGCCGAGTGCACCGGCTGCTCCTTCCTAACGTAAGTTTTCTACTCTCCTCTCGCGGGTTTATTGTAAAGGCTCGCACGGAAATCGTCC
The DNA here is from genome assembly GCA_036365515.1 of Torymus aiolomorphi. NCBI lineage: Eukaryota > Metazoa > Arthropoda > Insecta > Hymenoptera > Torymidae > Torymus > Torymus aiolomorphi. The sequence goes on along the minus strand of CM070875.1, from coordinate 135,378,555 downwards.
CATGCAAGCATTTTGTGCCGTGTACGTGCGGGTGTGTGTCAGCCCGCCGTACTTTAACACCGCGCGCGATATTAGCAGCTTCGCCGCGCGCCGTATTGTTCGCGCGTTGGAATATTAACTGTCGCGCGCGAACTAACAGTTTGTTTTAATAAGCACGTGCGTTGTGCATGTAATTGTTATTGATTTTAATATACTGTGATATCTAGTTACTCGTCGCGTTGTTCATTAAAACCTGTCCTTCTCCCGGATACCGCCGCCTCCGCGGGAAAACGACTCTGCCGGTCGTTTTCATATCTGGGCACAGCGATCCAATTAGTTGGAAAGCGAATTTCGTGTGCGATCTTCGCGTTGTTTTTGGGATTCCAGGAGCAGATCCCCGGGCAAGTCATTTTAGTCTGACACCCGCGGCACCGTGTTCTAGGGCATCCCTGGCCTGTGGCTTGTTGGGATTTTCCCCCACTAGCCATCCCGTTACAACATAAAACTTTCTAAGACAAAAGCATTTATCAAAACAAATCCAGATTTAATGTTTGCTACCTCAGACAAAGGCAACGTAACGGTTTGTCTGCACAAAACTGAATACAGTGAAAAAATGCTAAAGTTATTATCGGACGCTACCACTTATGAAAATATCAAAACAAACCCCTTAAAGAAATTACAAACTGATACTTCGAAGATATTAAAATACTTGAACAACAATAATTACTTACAAACGAAATTGCACAATAACGCTCTCTCTTGTACCAACACAACATTAGCAAAATGCTACGGTTTACCGAAAATTTATAAAAAAGACATACGTTTTCGTCCGATAATTTCTTTAATTAACAGTCCGACCCACTTTCTATCTAAAACAATATACAACGAAATTAAGTCTTCTGTTAAAGTACCGATATCACACATTAACAATAGTTTTGAATTAAAACAAAAACTAAACTCTGTCATTATTCCAGATGAATACATATTTCTTTTGTTAGATGTTACTTCATTATATACAAACATACCGCTACAACTAGTATTAGATAGCTTCGATAGAAGATTTCATCACATACATAATAAATGCAAAATACCTTTTAATGACATTATTACATGCACTAAATTTCTATTCGCCAACACCTTTTTCTCTTTCAATAACAACTATTATCGACAAATCGAGGGTACACCTATGGGTTCACCAATTTCACCATTATTTGCAGATATCGTTATGGATGACTTGGAAACGACTTGTTTAAGAATCTTAAAAGATAATCACAACGCTGTTCCGTTATTCTATTTCCGTTATGTTGATGACACTATTATGTGCATTAACAAAAAACACATTGATATAGTACTAACAACGTTTAACTCATATAACAATAGATTACAATTCATTATGAATTAGAACAAAATCAAAAAATCAGTTTTTTAGATATGACTCTGATTCGACAAAATAATACCGTTATTACAGGCTGGTTCAACAAACCCACTTCCTCGGGCAGATTAATCAATTTCCTTTCCAAACATCCAATAAAACAAAAAACAAATATTATTTACAATCTTGTCGGCAGAGCAATTTCTTTATCACATAAAAAGTTTCATAAGAAAATCTCGACATAGTCTTAAAAACTCTTCAAAATAACAACTATCCCTTAAAATTCATTAAACGCGCTATATACACTCGATTAAAGAAAATCAAACAGTATCAACACTACAATGTCACTACTGTACCCAATAGATTTACTCCGCACATTTCTCTACCTCTCAACGACCGATACAACAAAATTGCAGCGATATTGAAATCTTTCAACTTTCGAGTTTCCCCTATAGGGTATATGTCCGTATCAGTGTGGGTTTAAGAAACTCTTCAGTTTTGTCGCATAATAGTAGACTATTTAAGCTGTATCAGAGATTCTGGGTGGTTTATATAGATAATAAAAGTAATAATCTACACGAAACAATATTTTTTATAGAAAAATATTTATATTTACGAATGTTACAAGCAATATAAAAAAAAAAATTTTGTAAGCATTTGTGTGCCCTAGCATACATCAAAGTACATTTTTGTGTGCCCCGTATTAATGTGGATATACACGTTTGTGTGCCCCACATTAGTGTGTCTTGATCATATTATCATTGCCAACAATATTATTTTGTTAACTGTAGTGCATGTATAATCAATTTCTAACCCTTGTTTACATTGAATGTTAATTAATTCCAATACGGTAAAAACTGCTCAAGGTCGTCAATGCGATATGAAACAACGTTTGTGCGCAGACAACCTAACCTAACTTTTCTGTTCAAGCACCGATACGAGCATGCTCGTATTGTATTTGTTCACACATAAATCTGGACAAGTCGTTTTTCACTGGCCCTATTAGTAGACACCATTAATTAAATATTAAAATCAATTGAAAACCTTTATATTAAGGTTTATTATATAACATAATATTATTTTATGATATAATCAATTGTATCCCACATTAAAATCCTTCCGAAACATTATTTAATGTTACTTTTAAAAATGTCATTTCTTAGCAGGTTTGGACAAAAAAACACCGTGACACACCGCAAACCGTGAAACATATTTTTGAAAGTTCTTTTTTAATGTTATAGTAAATGAAAACAAATTAAGTAATTAATTCTATTTAAACTTAATTAACTATACTTTATGAAAAAAAATATTTTAGTGTTACGTTTTTACTCGTTCACTTCTAGGATATGTTTTAATAATAGGGCATACAAATATGGGCAGGCACACTAATACGGACACTACCCTAGTTAAGAAAAATCTAAACTCGATAATTACTCTAGGTAAAGATATCACAAATAAGTGGGATCGGACGAACGTTGTATATAAGTTTGTATGTAAATCATGTCCGGCGTCATACGTAGGTGAAACCAAGCGCACTCTCAAAACTAGAATTAACGAACATAAAAAGAACAACAGCGAAGCAGTTGTTTCTCAACACATGAACCAATTCTCACATGAATTTGATTGGAACGACACTAAAATTATAGATTACGAATCAATTTACAAAAAACGACTAATATCAGAAATGATTCATATTAAAAACGATAAAAATAACATCAATAGAAAAGATGACGTGAAATTTCTAAATTCTGCATACGTTTCGTTATTACGAATTTTAAATTGAATAGAAATATCGCTGGTTTCCCCTACGCATATATAGATATGGATACACACATATATATACATGCATATGTGTATGTGTTTGTGTATGTATATATATATATATATATGTATGTGTGCGTATGTGTGGATGTACACATATATAAACACTTTATTTACTGTTTGTAAACACATGCACTAACACATAAACATTATCGACTATAAATTGACGTTATGTGTGACACTTATTAGATAAGGTATTTATTGTCTTTCTTTATTGTAATGCGAGTGGTAGTTTATACAAATTTGTTAAATTCTTCTTTTTGTTAAATAAATTATATAGCCTGAAGAGGTTGGCGGATCATGCCAACGAAATGTCGTAAAATAATTATAAGGAATCTTGCATTTTGATTTCTTCCCTTGGCCTCCGTCAGATCGATCCCTCATCTCAATTTAACATCAAGAACTGGAGTGCAATCTTAATCTTCATAGAACAAAAAGAAAAAGAATGGAACACGTGCAGACAGCAGAAATTGAAGGTTAGTTTCCGGCACATATACAACTAAGAGGCGATCAAAAGAAAAGAGAAAAAGATTAAGAAGCAAAGAAATAAGGATGGATAACGAACTCACAGGAAAACTGGAAGTGCTAGAGAAGAGGTTAGAAGGAGAGATTGAGAGAAGGATAAGGGCAGAGGAAAAGTGGAAGAAGCAAATAATAGAACTGCAGTTAAGGACGGAGAGATTAGAGGCAGAGAGCAGAAGAATAAAAGAAAATCTTAGGAGAAAAGAAAGGGAGGAGGAGGAAAAATTGAAAAATGAAAGAACAGCGTGGAGTGCCGAAGAAATTGAGAAAGAAAAGACGCTAGTGATCAAGAAAGGATGGAAATGGAGTAAGGAAGCAAAGATAGAAGAACTGATGAAGAGGAAAATAGGCGAAGAGAAATGGGAGACGAGGAAAATCCTCAGACTAGATGGACAATTAGCGGCAGGAATGAAATGGCTAATATTAAAAGATAAGGCTACTAAAGAATACTTGATGTCGAAGAGAGAACAGATTTACCAGGAATATTTTCTATCGATGAAGTATTGGACAGGCATGAGAGAAAAGAGAGATGGGAAAGGAATGAGAGATTGAAAGAGAGAGAGGACAACAGGAAAGAAAACATGATAGAAAGAGCACCCGAGCGGTAGAAAAAGAAGGCAGAAAAAAAGGAGACGAGTGCTCCAAAAGGAAGAGACACACTGGAGAAAGAAATAAAAAGAGAGGAGATGAGAGAGAAAGGGGAAAATAAAACAGAAGCAGAAAATAGAGAAGAAGAAGGTGCGAAAGAAGAAGAAGGGGTGGAAGAAGATGAAGAAGAAAAATAAAATAAAAGCATATAAAAGTATAGAAACACAAGCAGAAAAACTGACACTCACACATAAAATCACACGAGGGTACAAAACACACACAAACACAAACAAAGGAATATATTTTGCAAAAACACGATCAACATGTACACACCAAATGGATAGTAAATTAAGGAGAAACGTAAAAATAACTAAATTTATAATTAAAAGTTAATAAAGCTATTATTATTATTATTAATCAGGCAAGGATAAGGAAGGTAACCTTATCAAACACCTTATACTTGTTCCAATACTTTTATAGAAAAGTTCTTTTTGAAACAGTATGTGTAAAGTATTTTTTTAGGAAAATTACATTGGGAAGGGTAGGTACAGGTAAAGGATCAAAAAACGAGAACGAAATAATAACGGCCCAGATCGGGTTCGAACCGACAACCTTCTGCATATCGGGCAGCTGCGCTACCACTTGCGCCACTGGGACGCCGATCCTTGCCCAACCCTAACCGCTACTTCTCGTTCTCAATCTATATTTATCCCCAAATCCCCCCGTCTGCGTTATTTCAGCCGAACAGACAATTTAATATTTTCAAAATTGAATACGCCCGAGGATTAATGTTTAATTAAAAAATGAATTTAGGCGGCAAATAATCGGGCAAGGATAAGGAAGGTAACTACCTTATCAAACACCTTATACTTGTTTCAATACTTTTATAGAAAAGTTCTTTTTGAAACAGTGTGTGTAATAGATTTTCTTACAAGGGGGGAAAATGGAACTTTCGCAGGCACGTGATATGACGACCGAGGCGAAGCCGAGGCCGTCATATCACGTGCATGCAGGAGTTCCATTTAACCCTCGTGTAAGAAATAGTATTTTTCTCTATTCCCGGGCGAAAGTACGTTAATTAATCAGTCTAGAAAAGTCGAAAATCATCGTCTTTCCTGGTGACACCAACTCTGCGCAGCCATGTTTTTACTTTCGCCCTATGCTTTGATAGCGTTAGCGATTTCACGTCGTTCTTATAGTTTGCAGGTTATATTTTTCAATTTTATTTTACCTGTCGGAATTGGTGTTTTCCGATGCGCGCGTTTATGTGTGTTCGATGCCCGCCCAACATTTGTAGCACGAGCGTAGCGAGTTTGAGGTTAGAGTGGTATAATATACTATTATAGCACGGTGTGACCTAAGTCCGCACTTAGCTCATGTCTATCATTGACTTAAGTAGTCAATTATTGAACCGTGTTTATAATCCTCGCTATGCTTGTGCGCTAACCTCACGGTGCAAAAATAGGCTGCTTAATTAAGGGGGTTTCACCCAAAACGCCTTTTCATAGAAAGTTCTCTCAATGTTTATCATATGTTGATAATACTATTGTCTATAAGATATTACTATATAAAAACTCCCAGCGGTTTAGTTCTCGAGACGCCATGACACTCTGCCTCCTTGATGGTAGTGCTCGCACGTAGCAGTAGCGCTCGCTGCGCCACACACACGTGAACCGACCAGGCTTCCGTAGGCTTCCGTAGGAAGAAGAAGGAGACGCCTGTTGTGTGTGCGCAGACAAGCGTGCGCGCCAGCGCGCTCACGCTTTCTCTCCCCTCGTCATGCATGCGTGATGCGTCTCACGCGCGCGTGAAATCTAATCTGAGATTCCACGCTTTCAATTAACGTATCTCACGAACGAGACCGCTGAGCTTTCTCAGATTTGAATGTCTTGTTCTAATAGATGTCATTAATAGAAAAATGTTTTCGTTGGAACTCGAAGAATTTTCTTAACAAGTGATGGAGAATCTACAATTAGGAAAGCTGATATCTTTTATCAAAGCTTTTATCAAAGGAGCATAATGTTAAGATATTTTTAAGCACATTAAAAAGGATATTATCTACTTTGGCTTTAAAAAGAAAGAATTGCGAAGAAAGTGACTTGAAAGATGTGTGCTTTGCTGTGGTAGAAGAACTATTATCTTGTGGATACAATCTTGGCTACAGAGCTTTATGGCAAAACTTAAAAAACAAGTATGGTTTGAAAGTAAAAAGAGAAACGGTTTACAGAATTTTGAAGATTGCAGATCCTGAAGGTATAGCTGGAAGATATGGTAACAAATTAAAAAGACGAGTTTACCTTAGTCCTGGACCCAATTTCTTGTGGCATCTTGATGGATACGACAAATTAAAACCTTATGGTTTCGTTATCCATGGATGCATATTACTTATTACTTTTTATTTTTCAGGTATGTGATTTGGTTAGAAGTCGCTACCACAAATAACTACCCAAAAGTCACAGCCAGTTTATTTCTGCAAACTGTTAAACAACTAGAATTTTTACCTACAATCATCAGATGCGAGAAAGGTATAGAAAATTGTATTATAGGTGACCTTCAAACGTGTTTGAGGATGAGTCATGATGATGAGTTCGTTGGAGATGCTAGTTTTATTCAAGGGAAAAGTATACGAAATCAACGGATTGAATCCTTTTGGGGAAGGATGTGGAATCACTCAATGGATTTCTACATTCAATTTTTTAAAGTGATGCAAAATGAAAAGTTATTTGATGGTTCTAATCTTCATATTAAGTGCTTGCAATACTGCTTTGAACCTTTAATAAAATCTGATTTGTGTGATATCTGATTCTTGGAATGAACACCATATCCGAAAGCAAGCTGTAAGAAACAATTTGTTTGGTAAACCTTTCGTTTTTTTCAGGTATGTGATTTGGTTAGAAGTCGCTACCACAAATAACTACCCAAAAGTCACAGCCAGTTTATTTCTGCAAACTGTTAAACAACTAGAATTTTTACCTACAATCATCAGATGCGAAAAAGGTATAGAAAATTGTATTATGGGTGACCTTCAAACGTGTTTGAGGATGAGTCATGATGATGAGTTCGTTGGAGATGCTAGTTTTATTCAAGGGAAAAGCATACGAAATCAACGGATTGAATCCTTTTGGGGAAGGATGTGGAATCACTCAATGGATTTCTACATTCAATTTTTTAAAGTGATGCAAAATGAAAAGTTATTTGATGGTTCTAATCTTCATATTAAGTGCTTGCAATACTGCTTTGGACCTTTAATAAAATCTGATTTGTGTGATACCTGATTCTTGGAATGAACATCGTATCCGAAAGCAAGCTGTAGGAAACAATTTCTTTGGTAAACCTTTCGTGTTATTCAATTTGCCAAAGAATTAATGATCTAAAGATTATTAAAAACATGTAGATATAGGAGTAATTGAAGAACTCATTGATAAGTTTACGGTCCAACCACAATTAATTGATACCCTGTTTGATGAACTTATTAATCTGTTACTGCCAGATGTTAGTATCGCAAGCAGTCCAGAAGAAGCACTCAAATTATATAAGATTTTAGAATCGAGTAAGGATTTTCAGAAGAAACATTATGTGTTTACTTTGTAACCAAAAAAGTTTTTTGATTATTTTTATACTATATTAATACATGTAAAAGAAGCTAAATTTTCTATGTTTATTATGTATTCATTAGCTTATGCTGTAAAATTTTTTGTAATAAAATGTGAGAAATAAAACTAAGTCTGTTAAGAGTTCAATGATGAGTATTTATTTATTATAAAAATACAATATTTTTAAGATCATCAATGAACATCAATGATCATCAATGATCATTGATAACATTTGGTAATGTTATCACATTTAAGTTGTCCTATTACACTTGATAACTTACAAGTGCTAAAATTACAATCATATTGTTTCAAACTTCAAAAGAAATAATCTTTTTTAATCACAATAGTTTTAAACTAAAAACCAAAACAATTTTTCTTTGTTAATCACAATACTTGAAATAACTTGGATTATTTGGAAATTAAATAACCTTATATTTAATAAACAATAAATTAATAAAGCTTTGTGTACTTATTGTGCATTTTTTTTCACCCTTGCAATAGACTTAAATAAATCCAGAAATGTACGGCTTTTTGGATGCTCAGATGGCTCACGTTCAAAACATGAGTTGACTATATTATGTAAAAGAGCAGGTACATTTATTAACACTGGTTTTTCTTCAGTCTTGATACTGTTTTGCAGCTTCTCAGTGTCTCCTGAGATAATATTCCAAACATCCTTTTCGTTGTATAATTCAACAAATACACAAGCCAGTGCCCAGACATCTGATTTTTCTGTAGACGGTTGCATGTCAATTAATAATTCCGGAGCCACGTAATAAGGCGTCCCATGGCCATTACAACCTATAGTTGTTCTAAGTAACGACGGTATATTTTCCGCTGAACTTAATCCTAGATCACATAGCTTTGTAGTGAAAATTTTATTTATTAGGATATTATCGGGTTTAATATCCTTATGAACAACTGGTGGTTTTCTTTCGTGCAAAAAACTTACAGCTTGGCTTATTTGAAGTCCAATGAAATGCTTATCTTCATCAGTCATAACATAATTATTTATTTGCCGTCCAAACAACACACTTCTTAAATTACTGCCTTCGAACAATTCCATGACTATGTATACATATGTTCTCCCAACTGCCACAGCCATCACCGATACAATATTTGGATGTCCATACCATCCATTAACTTTACTTCCCTCAATATATACATATTACTATCACTTAGATTCAACCTTTTGACATCTACGTCAGTTCCTAGCCAAGTGACTTTTTCTACACAGCTAAAAGCTCCTTATTCCAAGACGCAACTACTATACATAAATCTTCTGTATCTATCACTTGGGCTGATAATTTCAGACTAATAATCTTATTAGTATTATAAGCATAATCACTAATTGCACTTGTTACAATTTTTATTTTATTCTTTAGGCCACTTTGATCTTCATAATACTGGATGCAATTTTCATGACTATTGACAGTCTGGTTTCGAAACCCTTGTTGACTTGATTCTTCATCAGGAATATTTACTTTCGTTTTAAGCCTAAGGCATCCTCGGGCGGATTGTTCAACCATGGTACTATCTATAGTAAGTTTCTTTACAGATGATATATTAACTTTTGAAGAATCTGAAGAATTCTTTTTAGGAATCCCTAAGTATGTTTGTTTAACTTTTAAATTACTGACTCTCATCCTATTTCCAATTTCTTTCAAAATTCTACTTGATGATAAAAGGTATATATGTATCTGTCTATTATTTGACTTTATTTGGGTTGACAAGTGCCAGAAATCATCAAACTTGTCAAATATCTCAGTAGATAAGCTAGGCTGGTTCTGGAACAATCAGGTCGTGACCTGTTTGCTCCAGAACCAGCCTAAAGTCTCTGGTACCCGTAATTGCGTAAATAATGGCCATTAACCCATATCCGGTCGTGACCTGCTTGCTCCAGAGCCAACCTAGGGTTTCTGGCTCACCCGTAATTTCGTAATGTCCGTTAACCCATATCCGGTCGTGACCTATTTGCTCTAGAACCGGCATAGGGTTTTGGGTCACCAGGAGTCAATAATCCAGACAATCGGCGCGGTTGGTGACATGACAGCAGTTCGCAGCGAGCAAAGCCGGCTGTGCAGCAGTCGGCATTGGTCGACCAGCGGCGGACGGCCTGCTGCTTGTCAGCCTGCAGCACTCGGCCAGCCGTTCTTATCTACTAGTAAATATTTAGAACGTTTTATAACACTTTTGCTCGGACAAAGAATAGGTGTTTGTAGAAAATTTTTCCGAACGTTTTTTCCACTGCGACTTCTTTGTATCGTTTTGTATCAGTTGTTGTTGCTCAGGAGCAACGGTCGAGCTGTTTTGACCCATTATTATGGAATGAAAGCCTCTAACGACCTCATCACGCTTATATATAACCCATGCCCCGACTGACTCATGTATCGACAAGTTGATAACCAACACCGTTGGAGTCTAATGGTCTGGTGTGGCATCGTGAATGGTTATCTAATTGGCCCATACTTTTTTGATAGAAATGTAACAGGAGCTATTTTTCGAGAGATGCTTAGTGAGCACTTACCTATGGTATATTTGAAAATGTTGATTTGGCAACGAGACAAAGAATGTACGTTCAATTAGATGGTGCAGGGCCGCATTATGCACGAATCGTGCGGGACTTTTTGAATAACATGTATCCGCAAAGATGGATAGGACGAGGAGGTCCAGTTTCTTGGCCTGCCCGATCACCTGATATGACATCGCTTGATTTTTTTTGTGAGGATTCATAAAAGATAAAGTGTATGAGGAAGCGCCAACTACAAGAGAAGACATGAAAAATCGGATAAGAGAAGCTTGTGTGGCAATTCCAAGAAACGTACTGCTGAAAACTGTTGATAATTTTCAAATTAGAATCACCTTATGTTTCGAAGGTAATGGTGCTAACTTTGAACAACTATTACGAGGTTTGCATTGATTGATATTGAAAAAGTAAATTACTCCGGAACGTGAGAGGCGAGGGGACTCACGACAACAGAAAGCACCTCGGAACGTGAAAGGCAAGGGGGCTTAGAAAAATTGAGCACTCCAACGAAATACTTTCCTATCACGTCTACGTCGTTGTGTCTGGGTAAAGCTGGAATAGGTCTTTGTCCTTCTTGGATCTCTTCGATTTTTATTCTGATCTTGACGTCTATGTCAAGGCCACATCTTAATATTGACCTGAAGATGAATATCATGGTCAGTTGCCCCCCTCTCCCTACACTCAGCTTTTGTACAAAACATTTTCTTGTGTAGGCTGCGTAGTTTTCCAAATGTTTGAATGCATTGACTGATTTCCTTCTTTACATTATGTTGACCTTTGAGTTTGAAGTTAGGGTTAAGGTCATATTTGAACGTAAAATTTGCCGCTCTTTCCATTTCCGGGGTCAAAAGTGGGGGTTCCTATGCAAAAAATCGATTTGAAAATCAAATGACCTTGATCCTTGACCTCAAGATCAAAGTGAAGGTCATTATCAGTTGGCCCCCTTCGTACCCTACAACTTTTGTTCGAATCATTTTTTTCGTCGTATACACGACTTGGACGTTGTCGACTCAAGTGGCCATTCTGAGCTCTCAACTTTAGTCTTTGAATGGTTCTGTCATTAGGATGTCGCCGATCTGGGTAACGCTCTGCATATCGTCTAGCAGCAGCTCGGTAACTACCATAACATTCACCGAAAATTATCAACATATCAACAATTTCAGCTGGTGGGTAGTCTGCCATAATTTTTGACAAAAAATTTTTATTAAATTGGAAGCAAAATGAAAAATTATAATTAAAACTTAAGAACAAATTATTGAACTGTGGACAATAAAGAGCGGAGACTCCACAAAATAATGTATGTCTGTCGTATTAACTGAATGCGCAAACTGCTCCTTTAATTTAAATTTTAAGTGCCTGTCACTTGAGATTAACTTTGCAAGCAGAAATCATATCACCAGTGGTCACCTTAGGTAAAAGTTGATTATTGATAATTATTAGAAGTCACTTAAGATGAAAGTTTGTGATTAATGGTTGAATGCGTAGTTTTTGAAATGGATACATTGATCAATTTAAACATTAGAATGACCTTAAATATTAAATTTCAAATTAGGGTCAAGATCATATTTGAACGTAAAATTTACCGCTCTTTCCATTTCCGGGGTCAAAAGTGGGGGTTCCTATGCAAAAAATCGATTTGACCTTCAAATGACCTTGATCCTTGGCCTCAAGGTCAAAGTGAAGGTCATTATCAGTTGGCCCCCTCCGTACCCTACAACTTTTGTTCGAATCATTTTTTTCTAGGAGACGCCGTTTTTGAAATTTTCGGGTGCGTCAATTAAAATGACACACCCTGTATAGTCACTGACCTTGGATAGTCGAACGATTGATAGTTCATTTCATTGATATCGGTAACATTAAAATTAAAACACTCTAACCACAACTTTTCTATTTCGTCAATCACGAAAATTCTGTTAGCATCTTTGAATGTATCTTGAAGAATTTTTCCAATTTCAGTATAATCATAATCACCGTCATTCCACGATAGTCCATGATAGCAAAGTTCTAACCACAAATTTTCTCGTTTGTATTTGTCTATTAGTCTTCGACAAGGAAACGGTGGTTTGAAGAGTAGCACTACAGGCACGTCGAGAGACACGAAAGCCAAGTCTTTCAGAACGAAATCATTGCCAGTCTTTTTAAAGCCCTGCATATTCACTGCGTAGTCCATGGCTGTACAAAATTTTGCTTCGAATTTCAAATGACGAATGACGAGGAGCCGAAGGCTCGTTTGCCTTTTATGCTCTTATCCCCATTCCTTAAAGTTTTCGCACGTCGCCAATTACGGGGCTGTATTAAACTATGCGATCGTTCAAGATCAAGCAATAGGCTGAAGTTCCAGCAGAAAAATTTTCCTTTGCTTCGAATTCCAGAAGAATGTTTACAGGAGCGCTCTTGAAGGACTCTTTTTGTTTCGAGCAGTCTATCACTATTAGGAGCATGAAAGTGAGATATTGCGACTTTTTCAACATAAGTTTTGGATCTTAACCATAGTAAGAATTTTGAAAATCAGCGTACATATCATAGAGCATAGCAAATTGATTACGGTTCACATAGAGGTTAAGATTGCCATACGGATATGAGAAAGAGTTTGAGAATTGAGAAAGAGTTTTACATTTATCAGATTGCAATGATCAAACTGGCTGGCATTTGCAGCTCTTAGATCTTTTCGATTAGTTTGAAAACCTAAGATGACAAACCGTGGTTTTTCAAGTTGATTTGATGTTTTAACAGTCCATATCTGTCTCGACGTAATCGGCAATAGTGCGTACTCGTACAACTCCCACGTGCGAAAACTTATGGCAATGGGGCGATCTTTCCCCACGAAATTGAGTAAGTGAATTTTACTACTGTTAGATGTAAGATATGGCATTAGCCATTCGATTCTAGTTAACTCAATATTAAAGTCCTCGTAACCCTCTACTTCGTTTACTCTTATAGGTGTCTGTTTAACGGCATTTATGTTGTTTCTTGATCTCATAAGAACGACTTTACTACAATTTTGCGATAGTTCTCTGCGAAGCCAAAAATTAGGCTCAATAGAATAGATACATTGAATTAACCAGCAGCATCGATTATCTTTTGTGTTTCTTCTTCTACATCGATAGAGCCCGCATTTTCAATGATAAAACTCTGAGTTGAATTGAGCGACACACAGCCTTTCATGAGAGTGGTTAAACCAACATTTTTGCACTTGTCTATCTCAATGGCGTTCAACTCATATCTGATTTCTTCAAACAAATGACAAATTGCATTGTTCACAAGTTTTGTATTTGTAGCGGAAGTATTATTAGTTTTAACCAATCGTCCGCTTATATGTAACGCACTGCGGGATGGTAAGAGACATAAATCTTGATGTTGAATAGATATGCGTATTTCATCAATGTTGTTGAATGATGTTGTATACGGTTGATGAGCATGAACCTCATAGTGCGCTACAGATTCATCGAAAGTTACAGAAGTTTGTATGCTTAGAATTTTTTCCATTTCGTTGAAAGCAGCAAAAGGTGATATTTTCCACCAAGTACTACTTCTTTAAACCTAGACTTTTTAGTTTTTGTATGCTCTGACGTATTAGCGTCATACTTATATAGTTTTTGTTGTAAATGATTCCCATTATGATCGTCAAATATGCAATCTTATAGTTATCACTTCCCCGCGGAAATTGACTAAATCTCCGTCTTGATCAATGATGCGTACTTGTAAATGATCTATGCGCCTTACGGCAATCGGAAGTTAAATAACTTGTGAGGGAACTTCGATGATTTTATACCCTGGAGGTACTGCAGGGAAAAACTCGTGAATTGTGTGTACTTCTTGACTGTTCATATAAGCTCCTGAAGTTATATTACACTCGATTCTCAAAGCGTTGATTTTGAAAATTATAACAGGTAAGTTAGTATTATGAACAACGTTCTGTTCGAGAATACGTCTGGTGAAACCCAGTAGACGACCAAGAGAATCTTCGGGTTGAAAATCTATAGACACACTGCACTTGATTGTGCAGCGAACAGTATTATTGTTTGGTTTTAAGTTAAAAGTAATATCGTCCTGTGCTAATTTTTTACGAAGGAACTTATCAATATCCTCAATTTCATAACTTCCGACTGGTAGACTAACAACGTTTTTATCAACGTAAAATTTATTGTTGTTACTATCTATATTTGGAATTGAATTAAATGTTAAAAGTTCTACAAGTCCTAAAACGTAATTTTTGTTTGGCGATAGCTCGATTGGTGGAAAATATTGTGCTTCTAGTGAAGATGATGTACCTGAAAGTGTTAGAGTCAATGAATCTTCCATGACAGCTTAAAACAGAATGATGTAATGCTTCCCCTACCTCTCCTTATATAGCCGCGCACAAGAATTTGAGACAGAGGTGATCACAATTGTGTGTGCCAAAATCTTGATATCTTTCATGATTATATTTAACTTCGTCTACCCTGAGGTAGAATATTAAATCTAACGGCGGGCGGAGATGACCAAAACTATCGAAACATACAACATTTTTACCTCTTTTTCTATATGCAATCCAGTGCGTCCCAGGGCCGCTAGCGTCATCTAGATTAACTACAGCTGATTCACAATAGAGCGGTCCAGAAGCTGGTATGCATTTCTCATAAATACTCAGCGAAAATTAGGTACTTTTAAAAGCTTTGCATATTTTAATATGCCAACATTGGTAAGTGCACGCTGAGGTAATTTCATTTGATCTAACTTTTTTTTTTTAAATGAAGACCCATTCCAACTTTGTGTGGTTTAAGATACAGACAATTACCTAACGCGATAGTCTCCATAGTTTTGTTACGTCTTCTATTTTCTTCCAACTGATGCCTAACCGCTTTTGCATTGTTTACGGCTTTTACTATTCCAGCAGCTCCACCAGCTAGAGCACCAGTTGCACTCAAACCTGCAAATAGAGGTATGAGAGGCAATGCTCCACCTGATGGAATCGGTAAAATTCGAGGTATTTTAATGTTCTTTTTACGACCTGCTTCTTTGACACCACGCCCTTTTTTCAAAGCTAATCGAATTACTTTGAGAGCACATTTACTAGGCACTGATTTAAAAGCAGCAGCTTTGGCAATCTTTTTCAAAGAAATTTTCTTTTTTAAACCTCTGCCAACTCTAGCACATTTTTTACTTCTCTTCGTCTTTTTCTTGAAACCCATGCCAAATCTAGATTTTAATTTCATAGTACTAGTAACCGCGTATGCAGCCGCTTTTTTTACCAAAACAAGCGTCTTTTGATTTAACGCGATTCCAAGCTTTCTCAGCTAAAATTTTATCTGCTGCGTTCCTCGCTTGAACGTTTTCACGATTTCTAGAGTTAGCTATATTGTGCTCCTTAGAAGCAGCATCTAGGGGATTAATTCCAAGATCTCGAGCTAAACGTTTTGTCGACCTAGTGCTTGGACCGCAGTACTGATAACCAGGTATGTGGAGCTCAAACGGAAATTTATTGATAATTTTATTAACTAAACAGCGTCTGCGTTTGTAAATGATCATCATTCTTCGATAGTTAACGGGCAACTGATAGTGGAAGCTATATAAGACAGGTATTTATACTCATAGCAATCAGTCGTGATTTGGGCGTCATAGAGTAAAGATCATGAACTTTAAAGAGCAAACGGTAAAGCTGCCAATAGAAAATTTTAACGCACTCTTAGAACATGATAAAAGAACAAAGCGGCATGGCGATATACTTCCTGATAGTATACGAGCCGTCTTCTGGGGTCCGTCAAACTGCGGATAAACAAATAGTTTACTTGTCCTCATAACACATCCTAATGGAGTTAGATTTGAAAACGCATATGTCTACTCAAAGTCTCTCAATGAGACAAAATATAAATTTTTAAATGAAATCTTGGAACCTATAGTAGGTGTACAATATTTTCCGTTCAGCGAGCGCGATACAGTTGTCGATCCTGATCACGCGCTTCCGAACTATCATGATATTTGACGATATAGTTTGCGAAGAACAAGATAATGTTAGAGCCGTCTTTTGCATGGGTAGACATAAAAAGGTTGATTGTTTTTATCTATGTCAAACTTATGCTCATGTCCCCAAACATCTTGTCAGAGATAATGTAAACTTACTTGCTATTTTTAGACAAGATGAAGTCAATCTAAAGCATATATATGACGATCACGTAAATACCGATATGACTTATATACATTTCAAAGAATTATGCTCTAAGTGTTGGGGAGATGATAAGCATGGTTTTCTAGTCATCGATAAAGATAGAGGGATAAAGATAGCAGATTTCCTAAGGGCTTCGATAATTTTACTATAAATATAGCATGCACGTAGGTGATAATCAGTATTTTCAGACTGAACGTTGAAACGATAACATGGCCGACTTTCAACGAGAAAAAAACGTGCTTCGTCAACTCGTTAAGGCACGAAATGCGATTAAACATAAATATAAAATATTTTATTTTTAGTCAAACTTTTAAACCAATAGTTGATTCGCTTCAAAAACTTGTAGCTCAGAAAAATAAGACTATTGAACAAAGTGTTGAACATAACACAGTCAAACAAAGTTTGGAGGATGTCAAAAAGAACGAAAGTTCTGACAGTGAATTCAATAATACGTTACAGAACGTCCATGACACATCTTTCGAAATAGTAGGTAGCGATACCGATAATGGCTCCAATTTGTATATTCAGACCCTCAAGCTCAATCAACCCGAATATCTTGACAAAATTTATGGATTACGAAATGAAAACGGTAAATTTTTTATTGGTAATTTACCGATTAGTTTTCGTAATAATAAAATTCAAGTTAATGGAGAAGAATACCCAAGAACTACAGGATTAGTTGAGTTACTCATAGCAAAACAACGGAGTAAAAATAACATAAGTGCAGATGATTTAAAAAATTATAACAAAATTTTAAAACTATCGACTGCTCATAAAAAGCAGTATAACAAAAACGAAAGAATTCGTTTCCATAATAATAATAAATTGAATACTATTATTGCTCCAATGGTCAATATTACCTCGAAAGAAACTCCCGAAAAACCTAGGAAAGGTGGCTCATTACCTCGTTATAAATTTGCGAAAAAACATACTGCTTTTTTAGACTATGTGTACTGGGACGAGCCAAACGAGCTCGTTGATCTGCTTCACTTACTAGTAGCTGAAAGATCTGCCGGAAATCCAAGTCATGTAAACGAGATACACTCTATAACCGAGGAATGGCGAGAAGCGGGCTATATATATTAAGTGCACATGAATAAACGATTCATTCTCAAAATGAGCGATGACGTGTTTGAACGTAATCTTGGAAAAACTGAATGTAGTCGAGGACCACCTGGCGTTGGCTTTAAAGTCACGTCTGACGGGCACTTCGACATAGAAAATAAAAAATTATGGAATGTTGCCGACCTTAACAGCGAAGCGATATTGTAAATTTAGAGACTCTACGAAACATTATTCAAATGGAAATTCAAGGAATGACAGACATAACTGCAAAACTCAGAAGTAGTCTGGATGATTTGGATGTAATAGTTGATAATCATAGAGATGAACTTCATGTCCTGATATCTCAAATAAAAGCTGACATTCTGACTATAAAAAAGGTTATGGCGCAGTTAATCAATCGTTAATTCTACAAGCATGGAACACGAAAGGCTAGTTGAAGAACTGCACAAATCTGCAAGATGCAACTATACACGTCGAACTTTGATGAACGTGGTTTGGACGAAACTTGGCAGGCAGATCTCGTCAAAATGATTCCATATGCTCGCAACAATAAGGGCTATAGATACTTGCTCACTATAATCGATATTTTCTCCAAATATGCATGGGCTATTCTTGTAAAGAGAAAAACAGGCAAGGATGTCTCAGAAGCTATGAAATCTGTGCTTGCTAAAGGTACAGTGCCGAAAAATCTCCATACCGACAGAGGGAAAGAATTTTATAACACAGATTTTCAAAAACTTATGAATACATACAAAATTAAATTATACTCAACCTATAGCAATCTAAAAGTAGCGATATATGAACGCTTCAATGGCACGCTAAAAAGTGCAATGTGGACAAAATTCAATTTGCGCGGTAGCTACAAGTGGTTAGATATTTTACCGGATTTACTTACCGCATACAATAATCGTAAACATCGTACTATCGGTGTAAAACCTAAAGAGGTAACAATTAGCAACGAGCAGATGTACTGCGGAAATTTTACCGTGAAATAACTAAGAAGATTAAGCCAAACTTTAAAATTGGTGACAAAGGAAGAGTGAGCAAGGTCAAAGCAGTATTTGATAAAAGATATACTCCAAATTGGTCTACAGAGATATTTACAATTGTACGTATAGCAGCTACAAATCCCACAACTTATGATCTGAAGGACTATCAAAATCAGCCCGTCTCACGCGGGTTCTACGAGCAAGAACTACTCAAAGCCAAGTATCCAGATATTTATCTTGTAGAAAAAGTAATTAAGAAAATGGAAGTAAAATTTTTGTAAAATGGCTTGGCTTTGATAATTCACATAATAGTTGGATTGAAAAAAAAGATATGTAATCATCTTTTTTTTAAGTGATGGCGGAGGAAGAGTGGTTGCTACAGCAGACTGCTCTGCCTGATATTTACTTTAAATGTCATCCAACACAACACAGCATCGCCTGGAGCAGGCAGCGAGAAGTTGACAGCAGGACAAGGAGCAGGAAATGCTCGAGAACAACCACCATCTCAGCATAGCAGTTGGAGCAAGTAGCAGCCTCCACCCTGAGCAGGACACATTACCCAGTTACTCCGTAGGCGAGACACAGAGAGCCTCGCATCTGAAAAAGGCTAATAAATCACTAGGCTCTCTTAATTACCTGAATAGAAGCAGCAACGTCACAGATGCAGTCTTGTCTCGGAGCCTGTAAACAGTAACAACATCAGTAAGCAGCTGAAAGTAAGGTTAGAGAGGAACCTGACGCTATCTTCGTGACTGCCCGGGCGGAGATGCTGCTGCTCTGCTGCCAAAGCTGCTGGACGTCGTCGAGACCCCGCCATCAGCATCCGAAGAAGTGAACCTCACAGACGAGTCGTGCTGCCCGAGGATTGTCTGCGCTCGGCACTATCACACTTAAATGCGCGCCCGAGCATCAGCTGCCACGGCCGCAGCATCCCACGCCCGGCCGAGTGCGCAGCGCCACTGCACAGGCGCACGTTTCGACAGCGGCGATTGTTTCGCAGGCCTCGATGCCCGGCCAGGGGGCCGAAGAACGGGAGCGACATAAAACTGCGGCGTCGCCGTCGCCGGTGCTACGTGTGTCGTGCTCGTGCTAAGCACCTTTAGCATGCGCAACGCCGCGGGCTTGCGCACGACAGTGAAGAAGGCGGAAATGAGGAGCGACTCCTCACTTCACGGCCAACGCTCGACTACGCAGGACTCCTTCACGCCCGCTCCACGTCAGAGCCTCGGGGAATAGTAGAAAGCACGAAATAGTGCGCAGTCGTCGGTGGCGTTCGTGTGGCGTCCGTGGCGCCGGAGCATTTTGAACTCCGGCATTTTCTGATTCTGGACTTAAATGGAATGAAGCTAACAGCGATGGTGGATTAGGGAGCCGCCCAATTCTATTTCGGGAAAGGCATTAGCACAATTCTAAAAGGGAAGTTTTCACCTCTTTGCTCGCTGGTGACGGTCGCGGACGGAACTCCAGTAGCTTCGCAAGGGATATTAACCGCGACTTTTAGTGTCGACGGACTTGAGAAAACTATGCCTCTCAGTATTTCGGACGATCTCCAATATCTCTTTAACATGCGTATTAATTATCAAGGCAGCACGTGGTGCACAGATAAGGGGACCATATACCCCCTACGGTGCCGATCCGGGTTGTCTCCGTGTGCTAGCGAGCATTGGAGGATTGACTTCTGCCACAACCAGCGAGTTAAAGAAAGTCACGCGGTTAGTAAACACGTTAGTGCCCAAGCCTCCCGAAACCTGAGGCATCTGCCCTTTAGTCGAGCATAGGATCGACGTGCAGGGACACGAGCCCGTTAAACAGAAAACGCGCCAAATTTCACCTAAAGCCGCGCAGGCTGAAGTATCGCATGCTGAAGATCGCATGTTAGCTGAAGGCATTATAGAACCCTCCGAGAGTCCCTGGAGTACCTGCCCGGTAATAGTCCCTAAATCCAATGGCAAACATCGTTTTTGTATAGATTTTCGGCTCGTGAATCAATTAACTAAGCGCGATGCTTATCCGATTCCTGATATGGATGATATTTTGGATAAACTTCGATCCGCGCGTTATATTTCTACTCTTAACCTTAGTCAAGCTTATCATCAAATCCCATTAGAGGCGAAAAGTCGCGAAGTAACTGCTTTTACTGTTCCGGGTCGGGGTCTTATGCAATTCACGAGGATGCCGTACGGATTAACTAATGCTCCCGCCACCTTTCAGCGAATCATGGACAACTTGATTCGACCTGAATGGAGTCCTCATGTGTTTGCATATCTGGACGATATCCTCATCGTGACCGAGAGTTTTGACGAGCACATAAAATGGTTAAAAATCGTGTTAGATGCATTGAAGAAAGCCAATTGCAGGTAAATAAAGACAAGTCAAAGTTTTGCGTGCCCGAAGTAAAATACCTCGGTTCGTTGTCGATGCGGACGGGTTGCACACTGACCCCGATAAAATCAAACCGATAGCCCAATAACAACAAGAAGCGTTTAAACAGCTTAAGTTAGCCCTCACTCAGATGCCTGTACTTGCTCGCCCCGATTTCACGTGCCACTTTTCCCTGCAAACTGATGCCAGCGATATTGCTATCGCTGCAGTCCTCACGCAGGAGTTCGACGGAGAGGAACACCCGATATATTACGTCAGCCGGACTCTCCCACTGAGCGTAATTATACAGTAACGGAAAGAGAATGCTTCGCCGTCTTATGGACCGTGGAACGTTTACGTGGGTATTTACTCGGCGAACAATTCACCTTCGTGACGGATCATTATATTTTACGTTAGATTGGCGTGATATAATACGGCTCTCAGCGCGTATGATATCAGCTTAACGCATCGTAAGGGCTCCGGACATAAGGTACCCGACGCTTTGTTGAGAGCGTTTGAAAATTTAAGTGAAATAGCTGTCTAGTCCCGGCGAGCGTGGACGCTTGGTATCAGAAACGCTTGGAGTTAGTACAAAGAGTCCCGAGAAAGTTCCCGCGCTGGCATGTTCGCGACGGTAAGATTTATTATTATCGACCAAATCCGCTTATAGAAATAAGCGCGATGTTAGTTTTAAGTTAGATGATTTAGCACTGCGACGAAATGACGTGTTGGCATCGGCAGCGCAAAGTTCGCCGCTAAATTAGCAGCTAAGTTTATAGGCCCGTGTAAAATCGTGAAAGTACATTCTCCTCTTGTTTAGAAGAGGTTCGAGTTTCCTCGAAATAGAGGACGTAGAATCTAAACGCTTAATGTAAGTTCATATTTCCGATTTGAAAAAGTACCTCCCGCTAAGAGTGCTGACCCCTACTCAACCCTCCCTTCCCCTTCAAGACGAAGACGATGGTGCGCCTATCTCGCCGGGGGCTTCGCTATCGAGGCTTAGGCCGCGTCGCGCACAACATCATCCTGACGCTGAACGAGTCGTGGCCGGGGAGGAAAGGGCGGGTACGACCGCTGCCAAAAAGGGACAAAGCTCGACTCCTGCGGGCTCTTCGAGTCTCGGGGCACCCTTGGGTCCGCGTGGTCTATCACGGGACCGTCCCCGAGCCGCCGGAGGTGACCACATTTCCGCAAGAGGTTCCGCTGTCGCTCCTCTACCGAGTCTCAAGACGAGCACACACCTACAGGACTCCGCACTCTCCGACGCCTGCGAGGGCGTCCTCGAAAACATGTTAGGAGAGGCGGAGGAGTGTGTGGCTCTTCAGAGTTTGAGGCGGAGTCGACGCGGAAGAGCCAGGGGCCGCCCAAATTAATATGGTGCCCTGCGGCCGAGGATGCTTCCGTGGAGGAGTGCACTTGAATGTGCGGTGGGCGGCGCTCGCGAGCCGTCCAGCTCCCGAGCAGCAGCTATCGCTGCCCGTTTCCCTCTCGACGCCGGAAAGGCGACGGCCAAAGATAGGGCTACTCTCGCTGACCCACAGCGCAGAGACTATCATCGTCGTGCGCACTCCGCCTCGGACACCGTTGCGGACGTTTGAGCAGCGCCTGACCAACTCAAGCACACCGGCAAGGCTGCTTCTCTGCGCGTCGCTCTCCGCCGCAGCTTTCTCCCTCCCTATAACCATGTCACCGAGAATGGAGTCAGCCTCGGGAGGCAGCAGCACCAGCCACTTATCCGTGGCTACTTCATTGGCCGCACCAGAGGCTCCCAAGAGTGAGAGGCGAATCCCATCACCCGTGTCGCCAATGGCTGAACCCGCAAGATTGATCCCGTCGCTGATGTCCCTTCGCGTAGCTCCCTCGCCCGGATTCGATCTTG
Source organism: Torymus aiolomorphi (assembly GCA_036365515.1). Lineage (NCBI taxonomy): Eukaryota > Metazoa > Arthropoda > Insecta > Hymenoptera > Torymidae > Torymus > Torymus aiolomorphi. The sequence continues at coordinate 135,355,714 of CM070875.1, read as the reverse complement.
TGCGCCAAATCCCGAAGCCGCGTGCGGAGCGTCCCTGTAGCCGCCCGTCAATATATTGTTGGAATTGCAGGCACACGGACCACTCGTGGGTCAAATATAAGAAACCGCTGCAGGTGTTCTGCCGACGGTGCGGATACTGGGGCGTGACGGTGCCCGACTGGCCGGAGTGCGCAGAGTATTGGAGCCGAGCGTGAGGGGAGCGGGGACAGGGGCAGAAAAGACCATAGTGCCGTCGATTCTGCGACACTGAAAGACTATTGTGTTCTCGAGACTGACTTTGTAATGCCATTTGTTTTTTTTTCGTGTTTTGGGCGAGATCGACTCCGTAAAATGATGTACTCTTTATTTTTTTTTTCTGAGATTGGCTTCACAATGCCTCAGAAAAGTGTTATGTATCTTTTTGAAGATTGGCCTCGGAAGCCGTATGTAAGTTTTTCTTTTTCTTTTGTAATTTTCTTTTGGTGAAGAATGTACCACTCGTATTATTATTTCTGTATATTTTTTTATATAAAATGTGAATTTCTTTTGGTTAACTAGAGTTTTTCTTTCTCGACCACCCCGTAGTCCGCCTAGCAGTAAAATACCTATACGATTCCTTAGTAATTCCGTATAAACCCCCACCTATTCAGTAGCAAATCATAGAATAAGTACCGAGAGACGAGTCTCTCATCCGCGCCCAGAATCGGCGCGATCGCCGAAGTATTCAATTCGAACGGGCGGATATAATCGCACTACGGTTATATTCGCGTAAACCGAGAAAACCGCGTAGGCTTCTCCAGTAGTTAGGTAAACTCCGTGTAAACGTCTCAGTAACGAATCAACGAAAAAGCTATGATTCGTTAGCGATTCCGCCGTAACAGTATTAATCGTTGACGAGCGCTACGTTACAATCCATTTGCAGGTAATGTAAAATGGCTCCGCGAGAGAACGAGCCTCCCAGCCGAGCGGTCATGAATGTGACTATCCACCGCTGCACATTGGTAACATCCGAGTGACGGGAAACGTACCCAGGCGGGCTGCGCCGGCACCGGCCCATGGAGACCCACCCGCACCAGAACCATGGAGACCCACCCGCACCAGAACCAAGGAGAGACGAGGCTTTGGCAGGCCTTCAACGCACCATCGAGCAGCTGCAGAGCAAGATGGCACGTTTGGCTCGACCGAGAGCGGAAAACCATCCCCTCGTCCCCGCGGCCGGGTCTCAGCCACGCACGTTCGCCCGTTCATTCGCGCCCACCAATAATCCCCGAGACTGAGAGAAGAGGCAGGCGCCTGGTATGTCTCGACCATCGCCTTTTAGATACCCCCTCGGAAGGACGCACGCGTTCGGTAGCGTCCCTGATCGAGTCAGCCGGAGGAGACATCCTACATATTGACACTAGCGCCCACGGCCGCGGGACTATCTTAACATACCGTGAAAGTGGACAAGTGAGACCCGTTGTCTTTGAGTTAAGCCTAGTGTTAGGTGTCTCACCACCCGCTCCATTTCGTCTACAACTAGCTCGGCGCTGTTGGGACTGCCGTCGCAGAGGCCACCGCTGGCACTTCGCCGCGCGAGTCTTTCTGCACGCAGTGTGGAAGCCGAGAAGGATGTCGATGCTGCGCCGCGAGTCCGTTATCCCCTCCTCCGAGCCCGCCGCAGAACCCCGACGCCGAGCACCCGCGTAAAGAAAACGAGCTTTAACTCTCAAACGTAAAAAAAAAGAAAAGAAAAAAAAATGATTACCACTGCTAGAAATTATGCGCCAAGTGGCATTGCAAATACAATGCTATTTTCCTTTTCCTGTCATTATTTTTTTTTTGTATGCTTTTGTTTATTGTGCTTGGCCGCCTAACGCAGGTAATCCAGTCCAGTCGGACTATTAATAAGGTAAAATCCCGTTCCCAATGAATAGAACCGCTCCAAAAACGCTACAACCCGCGAGCGAACTAGTTGTAAGTACATCTATTGTCTAAAGTAAGGTACAGAATCCCAGAAAGCGACTCAGCAGCCTCCGAGGTCGACGTCGATGAAGAATCACACTGTCAGTGAAGCAGCCAAGTTTTCTGAGGGAGAAGAGCCGAACCCGGCAGCGTACAAGTATCAAGATGAACTCTACAATTTTTCTTTTGTCTTATAATTTTAATCGCCAGTCGTCTCATAGGTTAGAACACATTTATAACACCAAATACACGAGAGGGATTAGGCGAAACCCGTTGAACGTTGCACAAAATTAGTTTGAAATTTAGCATACTAAAATAATAATTTTTTTATATAGTTTATGTTTGCATCCCATCTGGTTCCCCCACCTGTACTGACTCATCACGATTCGCAGAAAATTTTGTTTACAATTATGTGGGCTTTGGGCGTAGATTGGGTCATACTGTCCGAATTTGACGTACGCAAACATCTAATTAAGTTTGCGAGGGGGAAGCTTGTAACATGGCAATCTACCATGTAACAAGAAGCGACAGCTGACTACACAGTCAGGCTTATGTAAGTAGAGAAACCTATTAAAAAGTGCTGTATCGCTGAGCAGCCTGTGTAGTACACAATTATGTAATCAGAATCGCAGAAGCGAGTCTGGCACCTTGCGTTAGCTGGGAGGGATCTTAATCACGCTCACCGGTACTTAATCTACCTACTCGGGGTACAGTTAACGCGCACTGCACCGATACGCAGTTCCTAAATCCCCTGACATGCTAAGAAACTATTCCCTCGCATACTACCCTCGCTCCTTTCACTAAGTTCAGCCTCGCACCAGTCCTCACTAGTCACTTCACCAACATCAAGTTACTACAAGCTGCCGCTGCCACCACCACAAAAAGATCCGAAGCCCCAGCATCGCCTGGAGCAGACAGCGAGAAGTTGACAGCAGGACAAGGAGCAGGGAATGCTCCCGAACAACTACCATCTCAGCATAGCAGTTTGGAGCAAGTAGTAGCCTCCACCCTGGGCAGGACACATTACCCAGCTACTCCGCAGGCGAGACACAGAGAGCCTTGCATCTGAAAAAGGCTAATAAATCACTAGGCTCTCTTAATATTACCTGAATAGAAGTAGCAACGTCACAGATGCAGTCTCGTCTCGGGGCCTGTAAACAGTAACAACATCAGTAAGCAGCCGAAAGAAGGTTAGAGAGGAATCTGACGCTACTTTCGTGACTGCCCGGGCGGAGATGCTGCTGCTCTGCTGCCAAAGCTGCTGGACGTCGTTGAGACCCTGCCATCAGCATTCGAAGAAGTGAAGAAGAGCCTGACCGACGAGTCGTGCTGCCCGAGGATTGTCTGCGCGCGGCACTATCACACTTACGTGCGCGCGCAAGCATCGGCTGCCACGGCCGCAGCATCCGACGCCCGGCCGAGTGCGCAGCGCCACCGCACATGCGCACGTTTCACGGACAGCGGCGATTGTTCCGCGGGCCTTGATGCCCGGCCAGGGGGCCGAAGAACGGGAGCGACACAAAACTGCGGCGTTGCCGTTGCCGCTGCTACGTGTGTCGTGCTCGCGCTAAGCACGTGTAGCATGCGCAACACCGCGGGCTTCCGCATGACAGTGAAGAAGGCGGAAATGAGGAGCGACTCCTCACTTCTCGGCCAACGCTCGACTACGCGGGACTCCTTCACGCCTGCTCCACGTCAGAGCCTCGAGGAATAGTAAAAAGCACGAAGTAGTGTGCAGCCGTCGGTGGCGTCCGTCTAGGTGTCTCGCCATCACAGCGAGCTGCCGTCAAGTCCGTCAAGTGTAAGTTGTTGCAACTTTGGAGTGCGACCCCTTCTTCCCTCTTCCCCGTCGGCGTGTCAGCGTGGTGTGTGCGCGTCGTGTCTCCGCGTATCCGTTTATGTGAGTGTGCGTGCAAAGTTAACACACGGTGCAAGAGCTGCGTCGGGGCGGCTGTTGTGCGTTGCAAAGATCCGCGATAATAGAGTGAGAGTCTTGTGCAACGTGCCGCTGGAACGGCTGATGCCCAGATACAGTAATACTGAATAAAGTGTCTGATTATTATCTTTATTTTAAATCGTATGTGTATGATTTTTTCTTTAATATACCTAAATTAATCAACCAAGTTCTCGCAGCCCGACCGTGGGTTAGAACATTCAAAGTCTGCGTGTATTACGAGGGGCAGGCGATTCTTAAAATCAAAGTTTGTAAACCCGAAAGTATTGTTTTTCACTGTTGGAAGTGTAATTTTACACTGATCATATCTTTCGTCAACTTCTCTTCAGTTCGAAAAAAATTTTACGGTTGTGCGAAGATAGCTGTTTACTACACAGTCTTGATAAATTTTTTATCCACACATAGTGGAATTTAAATTCTATATCATCATCGAGAGATGAGCCATCTTCATCCTCGTCAACATAATTATTTTCAATGAGTAGTAAATTAACATGTTTTTCTTTTCTGTTAGTTGTCAAGTGCCGTGGTAAGACGTCAAACGCTTCTCCTTTTTTCTTCTTTAAATAGTACACATTCACAGAAATGTTATTTTGTTTTTAAAACTTACTAACTTTTCTGGGATTAACTGAAAACTCAATTCCCTTAAATAGTGTTGACTGGCACCCTCCATGTTGAATTAAAAGTCAAATAACGTGGATTCTTGTGAGGGCCAATTCCAAAAGAAATAATTTGAAAACAATCGTTAACTTGATTGCGACGTTTCGTCAGGATTTTCCCTGACCTCTTCAGGCTTTATTAAACAAAATGTACAAAATTAAAATTACAAACAGAAAACTTAGTCAATTAAATACACAATCTAAACAAAAGATTACCTATATCTAATTTCTCGATACTAAGACTCTACCAGTAGAGTCAAAGTGGTACAAAACGCAATACCTCGCTTCGCAGGCGTTTATATATAATACTATTGTTATGTGTTCGTCTACCATCATCGAACATAAGAACGAAAGCATTGCTAAGCGATAAGTTTGTTGTTGTTCTCGACTCGATTTAGTTTTCAGTTTTTATTAATTGACTTGAGAGTTTGTTATCAATAAGATTTCAAATCGTGTTTATGATCTTGAATAAAGTTATATGTTATTCTTTTGTAATGATGATTATTATTGGTTATTGTATGTGTGTGTGAATGTAACACTATCACTAATATTTACCTTTTTAAATGCAACTTTCTTAACAGCTTTTTGTATACAATATTTAAATTTTGTGTGTCTTCTATTCTATTGTTAGTATTATCGTTTAAATTAATATGTAACATTTCAGAAATAATTTGTTTAGTATAATTTGTTTTCCTGTCTAAAATTTGGATGTGGTTCCAATCAATTGTGTGTTTATTCGTTCTTTGATGTGCTGATATCACAGATTTGATATCTTTATCTTTTTCATGTTCCTTAATCCTAGTTTGGAACATTCTCTTCGTTTCTCCTATGTAAGTCGCTGGACATGACAGACAATTTATTTTATAAACTACGCCACAAGTATCTAATTTCTCTATTTTGTCCTTTCCTAGTTTAATTATATTGTTCAGTTTGTTGTTGACTATCTATTTAAAATACAGGAACATTTTTCATAAAACATCTTATTGTACGGAATAGAGATTATAGATAATGGAAATTCAGAATTATTTCTGAAATGTTACATATTAATCTAAACGATAATACTATCAATAGAATAGAAGACACACAAAATTTAAATATTGTATACAAAAAGCTGTTAAGAAAGTTGCATTTAAAAAGGTAAACATTATTGATAGTATATAAACGTCTGCGAAGCGAGGCGTTGTATTTTGTACCACTTTGACTCTACTGGTACGTCTTACTAGTATCGAGAAGTTAGATATAGGTAATCTTTTGTTTAGATTGTATATTTAATTGTTGACTAAGTTATCTGTTTGTAATTTTAATTTTGTACATTTTGTTTAATAAAGCCTGAAGAGGTCAGGAAAAATCCTGATGAAACGTCGTAATCAAGTTAACGATTGTTTTCAAATTATTTCTTTTGGAATTGGCCCTCACAAGGATCCATGTTATTTGACTTTTAATTCAACATGGAGGGTGCCAGTCAACACTATATGATACCCGGTCTTCGATCCAGAAGAGACCAGACTCCATATCAGGGGGAGTTTTTCCGACTCATCACCACAACTTATGGCTACTTCACCACCCGACTACTCAAAACTTGGTCAAAAATGAGATACGAGCTTGCAAAAGCAAATGCCCGCAATATTTTCCTCCTCAAATGCAGAAGCCACGATGTTTTTCCGAACAACATTCTGAACCCTGTCAAACGCCAAAACTGCACATCGTTCTACAGTAAGTGCTGCGCGGATCAACTTAATAACTACAAGAATATAGTACGGTTCCGTTACTTAAAACTGTAAATCAAAGATATTCATAAACAATTCAATAATTTAAAATTCAAAATTTCGAAATCTTCTGTTAAACACTCACAACTTGAAACCTTTTTTCATTTAACTGAAAAAACTAGTTTCCGTATTTATTCATATGTAACTAATAAATTACAAAAGAAATTACACTTCCTTATTAGTAATAATAGAACGTTTAAAAAAAGTTCTATGGAAAAACAGAACTGGGTAAAAAACCTAACTAATAAACCTTTACCAGACTCAGTTCTTAACATTGTGTCATTAGGTCAAAAATATAATGTCAAATCAGAACTATCAAAAACAGATATAATAACAACAATTAAAAATGTTGAAAGCAGCCTTAAAAACCTAGATTTACATAACTATAATGAAATCCGTGAGAATTTAACTACTGTTATGTCAAATAATCATAAAAGATTTGCACACACGTCACATCAAGAAAAACTTTTTTCTATAGATTTATCAAAAACGAAAAGTTTTATAAAATATAACACTGATATATTTTTTATACACGCGGATAAAGGCAATTCAACTGTATGTATGAATGTGTTGGATTACCAAAACAAAATAATAGACTTATTAAAAGATGATAATACATATAAATTAGTCAATAGAAATCCGTTGCCAAAATTACAATCAGATGTTTACAAAAGATTATCACATTTAAATAATAACGATTACTTACAAACAAGATATCATAATAACCAACTCACATAAACCAACACTCTACTTCCTGTTTCAGCGTGCGTATATATATTAAAACATCGCGTAGAAATTATTATACCATATAACAGATAATAAAATTTTTGTTAATATTAAATTATTAATATTTAATTTAATTTGTTATCGCCTCTTTTAATATGAACGTTTTTAATGTTTTCATTATAATTTGTCTACTGAAAGACATAATTTTGAGATCTTTCGTGAGCCTATTAAAGATCCTTATAGCTTCATCGTAGCTATTTTTATCACTAATTCGTTTATCACTTTTTGGTAGTTGAATTGATTTGTTTCTGGTTTTGCTTGTGCTGTTTATATAATTATTTCTTAGAGTTGCATAGTGGAAAGATATTGATTCTAACTGGAACATTTTTCTTATTTCAAGAGGTGAATTAATTTGGGAAAATTTATTTTTATTTATGATTTTCAGTATTTTCTTTTGTGTTGATTGAATTAGTTTCATGTTGTTGTTGTCGTATGCTTCACCCCAAGCAATTACCCCATAATTAAGTATACTATGAAAGAAGACATAATATATAATCCTTAATGTTTTAGAGCCCATCATATTTTTTATCCTAGCGAAAATAAAAATTAAGTATTTAGTTTTTTTAATAATGTATCTTATATGCTTATCCCATTTCATATTGTAGTCAAATTGTAGCCCTAAATACTGATGGTTTTCTACTCTTTTTATTAATTGTTTTCCTATACTGATGTTTAGTGTGTTAGGCACACTATCAGAGTAGTTTCCGAGAGTCATATAGACCGTTTTATCTATATTTAGTGACAATTTATTTTGGGCAAGCCATATGGCCACATGATTAAGGTAAGCACACATTTTTTTCCTGAGCTGAGGACCACGTGCTGTCACTTGAGATGATAACCGTGTCACCAGCGTAGGACATAATTGTGTCATTTTGCATACCTCCTAGTAAGTCATTGACATATAGTATAAAAAGTAATGGTCCTAATATAGTTCCTTGAGGAACACCCGTAGTAATTTCTTTTAATTCACTTTTACAGTCTTGAATCTTAACGTTTTGCCGCCTATCTAAGAGATAATTATCAGTTTTAAGGCACTACCTCTTACTCCATAACGTTCAAGCTTATCTAATAGAATTCTATGGTTAACAGTATCAAATGCTTTGGCTAAGTCTAAGTAAGCAATAATTATTGGTTTGCTTTTATCTAGATTTTTATATATGATATTTGATATATAATTACATGCATCAGTTGTTCCTCTATTCTTAACAAAACCGTACTGTTTTTCTGATATTATGTTATGTTTTTCCAAAAAGAGATATAATCTATTGTAAATAATTTTTTCAAAAATTTTCGCAATGTTTGATATTAGAGAGATTGGTCTGTAATTACTGATACAGAATTTTTCACCAAACTTGTAGATAGGGACTGCCTCAGCATTCTTGAGCGCGTCAGGCCAGATAGATTTCTCGATGCATAAATTAAAAATATATTCTAAGGGCAGACTTATATGTTCCGAAAGTATTTTCAACGATTTAGCATTAATACCATCTACTCCACCAGATTTATTTTTCATTGTATTAATTATTTTGAATATTTCGTGTTAGTCTGTAGGACGAAAGAAAATTGATTTTGGGTTCCTATCTGGAAGTTTCATATTATTATTATTTATATTAGCAATTTTCGCACTCAAATTTGGTCCTATTTTGCAAAAATAGGTGTTCATAGCATTTGCTATTTCAGTTTTATTTTCAATTTTTTGATTATTCTCATATATTGTAACGGGATGGCTAGTGGGGGAAAATCCCAAAAAGCCACAGGCCAGCGATGCCCTAGAACATGGTGCCGTGGGTGTCAGTCTAAAATGACTTGCCCGGGGATCTGCTCCTAGAATCCCGAAAACAACGCGAAGATCGCACGCGAACTTCGCTTTTCAACTAATTGGATCGCTGAGTGAAAAGCGCGCGCTCGAATAGTAAAGCGTGCGGCCGCTACGCTCAGATATGAAAACGACCGGCGGAATCGTTTTCCCGCAGAGGCGGCGGTATCCGGGAGAAGGACAGGTTGTAATGAACAACGCGACGAGTAACTAGATATCACAGTATATTAAAAATAATAATAATTACAGGCACCTCGCAAGTGCTGGTTAAAACAATAAGTTAGTTCGCGCGCGACAGTTAATATTCAAACGCGCGAACGATACGGTGCGCGGCGAAGCTGCTACTCTCGCGCGCAGTGTTAAAGTAGGGCGGGCTGACACACACCCGCACGTACACGGTACAGAACGCGTTACATTTAACGCGAGAGATGAGAGAATAAGACTTACTTTTGAAGGAGCAACCGGTGCACTCGGCTCTCTCTCGCTCTCTCTCGCTCGCGCAGTAGTTGTGCTCTATGTCTCTCTCTCTCCTACTCGCTGAATTAGATCGGCAGGCAGGCGGGCTGGCTGCCGGCTCCTCGCTCGCTGTCTCTCGTTCTGCTCGTGGCACACGCGGCGCGGTCTCTCTCTCTCTCTCTCTCTCTCTCTCTCTCTCTCTCTCTCTCTCTCTCTCTCTCTCTCTTGCTCGCACGCTAGTCTGCGCCTCCACTTCACTCGTGGTAAATATATATATATATATATATATATATATATATATATATATATATATATATATATATATATATATATATATATATATATATATATATATATATATATATATATATATATTTCTGTTCACCGCTATGTTTCAGAACATTTGCATGTTTTCAGGACTGTACCGAATTAGGAATATGTTTACCGCTACTTCTCAGGACATTTTTGTATTATTCAGGACATTTAGGGTTTCTTTAACAACGTTTTTTTCCGTAAAATTTTTCCGAAATCAACGTAAAATACTGCGGAACTGAATGGGGGCGCCGCAGGCGTCGTGGTGTTAGTCAACACCCTGAGGGATATTATTTCTTTAGTCACTTATATACTGTTTAATATTTTATACCTACTTCTATTGCAGAAAATCCGTAGGTGTCCTGGAAGGTAGCGGTGTACTTATATATATATATATTATATATATATATATATATATATATATATATATATATATATATATATATATATATATATATATATATAATTATCCCCCCATCCGTTTATGGAGCCCATCCCTGTATATTAGTACCTACAGCCCAGAGATCCCTATGGCAAGTGACTAAAGAAATAATGGACCCTGGGGTTATAGACTCTAGATCGGGCTCCATAAACGCCCGAGAAAAATATTTTATGGGACCCGGGCTCCATAAAAGAAAACGGGCTCCATAAATATGCTCATGTGAATAAAAGGGCTCCATAAATCTGTTAAAACAAATGTATATATATATATAATATGTATACTGGTCGGGAGAAAAATGCTATAGTATGTATGGTCGGAAGAATAATGTATAGTATAATGATCTTATGGAAACATGGAGAAATTTTAGAATCGGAAACCAGACATAAAATTTTTCACTATTTAATATCTCTAATATGAGAACATCTTTTTACGTGAAACTTTTTGTGCAACGTGGTATAACAAAATAGCATGTTGTTATTTTATTTTGGGTGAACATAAAAGGGATTGAAAATTGCAGTAAATATTTCAATTTCTCGGGTATCTATTTCAATGTATATGTAGCACGGTCGATCCTAAGGCTTCTTCTATAACTTACCTTCGGAGCGCTCCCGCGCTCCTTGATATAAGTACTCTATTAGTAATATGTCCAGACCACGTGGAGCTTAATATAACCTTAAAAAATCAAGAAACTAAACTCTGTGAAGCAGCTAAAATATTAATTGCGCAAATTAAAAGTGAAAAGGAAGAACAAATAAAACATAAAATATTAAATGTAATATCTATTATCTCTGATAGTGTACATAAATCAGTAGATAATGAAAAACTACTAAACGTTACGATGCTAACTGAAAATGCTGAACTGGAAAATCAACATCAAATTGAAATTTAACTACTAAGACAATTAAATCAAGAACTAATGCAAAAAAAACGACATATTTAAGCAATAAATAAACTAGGGGGGATGTGCCCCCCTGCGTGCCTTGGGCTCGCCACCCCCCCCTCCCCCCCATCACCTGCTCCTCGCTTCGCTCGTCGCCCGCCCCCTCCCTATGTAAAAACTTCGTTTTTACATAATAGGCACGACCGCAATACTCAGGATAACTATTGTCGAATAATCTTAAAAAAATAATAATAGTAGATTATACACCTAGGGAGTAAAGTAAGCTATGTACGCCCGTGAGAAACGTGATGCACGAGCGAAGCGAGGGCAGCAACTCGCGGATGTTCATAGCCCTCATTACTCTCGAGGGTAATACACAATTTTTTCACATGCCTGGCAAAAAGTTATTTATGCTTAATCCCCGATTACAGGGTCGAAAACGTCACATAACCTCATTTCTAGAAACTGCGACGCTTATGCTCGTGTGTCTATTTTTTTCACGATTAGTGCTGCCTGCAGTAATTTCGCCCTATTAAAAAAAAAATCACGTGAGTAGTCACGTGAGTACTCACGTGAGTACTCACGTGAGAACGCGCGTGAGTTCTCACGTGAGGTTTTCGACGATATTCTCACGTGAGTAATCACGTGTGTAATCACGTGAGTACTCACGTGATAAGTGAAAAAAATGGTTTAAAAAAATTAATAATCAATGTTTTTTTTTACTGAACTATTACATAAATATTTGATCTTTAATTTTTGCGTATAATTACGAATCCTTAAATAGTATAGGGAGATATCAAAAATGAGACAAGCCTCGTAATTACAACTCTTTTAAAAAAGTCGCGTTATTGACTAAGTCTTACCGCTTTATGTATCCTCGCCGGCGTTCATTTGCCTATGGAAATCGAGAAAGGGGTTGCCGCCTGGCGGACACCGGTGGAACTGATTACTGATGGGGCCCGTCTGAGCTCCACGCCTAGTAACTCTTTTAACCGCCAGGCGGCAACCCATTTCTCGTTTTCCATAGGCAAATGAACGCCGGCGAGGATACATAAAGGGGTAGAACTTAGTCAATAACGCGACTCTTTTAAAAGAGTTCTAATTACGAGGCTTGCCTCGTTTTTAATATCTCTCTATACTATTTAAGGATTCGAAGTTATACGCAAAAATTAAAGTTCAAATATTTATGTAATAGTTCAGTAAAAAAAACATTGATTATTAATTTTCTTTAAACCATTTTTTTCACTTATCACGTGAGTACTCACGTGATTACTCACGTGATTACTCACGTGAGAATATCGTTGAAAACCTCACGTGAGAATTCACGCGCGTTCTCACGTGAGTACTCACGTGAGTACTCACGTGACTACTCACGTGATTTTTTTTAATAGGGCGGCCCGAGCGAATCGAGGGCTGCAATACGCAGGCGGTGCTAGCCGGGAAAAAGGTAGGGAAACATACATGTTCGTAGCAGTTTCTAGGAGGGAGTACATGTGGCGTTTTACTCCCTGACAACGGGGAGTAAACACAATACTTTACGCGTGGTATACGAAAAAAATAATGAAAATTTAGAAAATGATACCTAATTATTTTTTTGTATCTTGAGTCTAATTGCCAATTGTCTACCAGGAAAGGTTTAAATAAATGGACACCATTTATTTTTAACCGACGTTTCGGACACTTTTTTCGTGTCCCTCTTCAGGTGCTCTATATTTAACAAAAACCATTTATATAATAAATATATACAGTATGTTGAACTTACAAATTTTAACACAACAAAACGTAGTTTTTTTCTGTTATATTCTGGAATATTCCTGCAAACCTTGATGACCGTTTTTCCATTCCTTTTCTAAAATGATCAGGTAGGCTACCTATTATTGTAATATTTCCTCGATTAAGCAGTATTGCAGCAATATTCGTACAAGATTTATCGACACGAGAGGAGCATTCAATTATTCTCCTATAACACTTAATATTGGAGCAATATCGCTTTAATGTTGCTGCGACATATTCGCCATATTCGCTAATATTCCCTTAACGTATACAGGTAACGTTAGTATTTAAGTTGTTTATTTCACATAGATAAGGCGTAAAATTTTGAGTCCTCATCCCCCATTACAAACGGGATATAAAAAACAAGGCAAGCCTTGTAAATCGTACTCTTCGTGAAGAGTCATTTGATCGGTTGTATTTCACGGCTTATACGAGTATACTCTCGGCCATTCAGTGTATCTACAGAAAGCGCTATCGGCGCTCCGCATAGCGGTGATAAAGGGAAACTTGTGATGGGCAGCTCTCGATATGCAAGCTTCGGCTATTTATCCGTCATGCGGCGTACCGGTAGCGCTTTCTGTGGTTACACTGGATGGCCGAGAGTATATGAGCCGTATAATTCAACCGTTCAAATGATTCTTTACGAAGAGTCCGAATTACAAGGCTTGCCTTGTTTTGATATCCCGTTTGCAATGGGGGATCAGGACTCAAAATTTTACGCCTTACCTATGTGAAATAAACAACTTAAATACTAACGTTACCTGTATACGTTAAGGGAATATTAGCGAATATGGCGAATACGTCGCAGCAACATTGAAGCAATATTGCTCCAATATTAAGTGTTATAGAGGAATATATTGAATGCTCCTCTCGTGTCGATGAATCTTGTACGAATATTGCTACAATACTGCTTAATCGAGGAAAAATTGGTGAAACTTAATTATATATTCGTCTAGTATTAATCTTGTACGAATATTCCTGCAATATTACAATAATAGGTAGCCTACCTGATCATTTTAGAAAAGGAATGGAAAAACGGTCATCAAGGTTTGCAGGAATATTCCCTAAGGGGTTCTTTCATGTTCATTAACGTTGAGGGAATATTAGTGAAAATTGCGAAAATGCCAAATGAATATTGAGGGAATATTCCTCAAATATTCAGTGCTATAGGGGAAGTTTTTTAAAAAAATTTTTCGTAAAACATTCTAACTCATTAACAAACGGTAAACATATAATCCCATCGTAGGTTTTTGTTGTTTGGAGTTGTTATCTGAACTTTGTAGCATTTTTAAGCGTTTCTTTATGTGAAAATCAACTAAATTATGTGGATAATTATTGTTTTTTAAAACATATTTGATAAATTCTGTATTTTCTTTGTGAAATCTATTGTGCGATAATTTTATTGCTCTATCAAGGAGACAGTATATGATAGCTATTTTGTTACTTGTCGGGTGATGCGAATTAAAATTGAGATATCTTCCTGAAAAGGTAGGTTTTCGATACCAATTAGTTATTATATTACTTTCATCGTTTATTATAATTTTTATGTCCAAAAAACTGATACTATTATTTTCAGAATGTTCAACAGTGAATTGTAAGTTTGTGTCATAAGAGTTGAAAATTTGTAACGTATCGCGTATATTATTTTTCGGTATACAAAGAACAATATCATCCACATAACGGTAATAAAATAGCGGTTTTTCTTGAAGTTTATTGATACATGAGTTTTCTAAATCTTCCATAACTATGTTAGATAATATAGGGCTTAACGGATTTCCCATAGCGGATCCGAATGTTTGTCTATAAAAATTGCCATTAAATTGAAAATAATTATTGTTTAGGATGAATTTAATTACTTTAAGAAATTCGGTACAGGTCATATTTATTCTATTGTGTATTTGATGCCACCTTCTTTCTATCGCTTCGTATACTAGGTATTCAGGAACATTTGTAAAAAGACTTACGACATCAAAACTCACTATTTCATAATTATATGGTATTTTGATATTTTCAAGTTTTTCTTTTAGCTTTAAACTATTATCTATATGTGATGCCGAGGGTTTCAAATTATTTTGTAGGAATTGAGCAAAAAACTTTGAAACGTAGTAAGTAGGAGAGTTCACTGTGGATATTATGGGTCTGACTGGAAAATCTGCTTTATGTATTTTAATAAGACCATATGCTTTTGATATACTGAATTTTTGAAGGACCGGGAGTAGTTATTTTTTAGTACCACTAAAATCCATTTTATTGAGCCATTTCACTATATCATTTGTTTTCCTTTCTAGGCTTGCTAAAGGGTTTAATTTTATTTTTTCATAATATTTTTGATCGTTAAATAACATATCGGTTTTTTCTACGTAACATGATTTTTTAATTATCACTGTAGCATTCCCTTTATCAGCTCTAGTTATTAGAATGTCTGAGTTCTGTTTTAGAAAGGACCCCGCACATAATGTATTGGAAAAATCATCCGGTCAAATTGAAAGAAACTTTAGAAAAACATAGATTTCTTCAGGACCTCAAGATCTATCTTTTTTCAAAGTTTCGTTCAATTTGACCGAATGATTTTTTTCCCATACATTGTGTGCGGGGTCCTTTTCTTGTTTTTTTAAGATCTATTTTTAATTTTTAGGCACGACCGCTACTCGGGAGAGCCTTATAATTTCACCAGAGCGAAAATTGTAAGAATTCAAATACTGAAAAATTAATGTGTAAAAACCATGTTCCACTCAGAGCGAGTGCGTTTTAAGCGTTTTCTGAGATGTACGTATGTCTGTACGTCCGTATGTACTCAAGTTTCTCGATTATCTCAATGAATTTTCGACCGATTTTATCGGGATTGCGGGAAAATACTCCTCTAATTATACCTAACTGCTGGTTCTATATTGAGATAGATCGATGAAAAATTTGTCAAATGCGAGCACAGAAATATCTCAAAAAATCGATTTTTAAGCCTAATGTCTACAAAAATTAATTTTAAACTAATATGTACAGGTCTATCTGCTAAAACTAATTAAAATACAGCTTTTTTATGTTGAACACTTTTTTGTACGAGCAATATTTGCCAAGATAACTGCGAAAAACGGCCAAAAATAGTCAAAAATGAATGATTTTCGGCTATAACTTCTCAGGATTTGATTTTACACAAAAATGTTAAATACGAAAGTTGTAGACAATATTGAAGCAATACTTTTTCCCATTTAACATTTTTTTGTAAAATCAACTCCTGACGAGCTAGACTTATAAAAACGATTTTAAACGCCAAAATACACATAAAATGAACGATTTTCGGCTATAACTTGTCAGGATTTGATTTTTCACAAACATGTTTAATACAAAAGTTGTAGATAATATTAAAATAAAACTTTTTCCCATTTAAAATTTTTGTGTAAAACCAATTCCTGAGGAATTAGACTTATAAAAACGATTTTAAACGCCTAAATATACATAAAATGGACGATTTTCGGCTACAACTTGTCAAGATTTGATTTTATACAAAAATGTTAAATGTAAAAGTTGTAGATAATATTTAAACAAAACTTTTTTCTATTTAACATTTTCGTGTAAAATCAACTCCTGTCGAGTTAGACTTATAAAAACGATTTTAAACGTCAAAACATACATAAAATGGACGATTTTCGGCTAAAACTTGACAGGATTTGATTTTACACAAACATGTTCAATACAAAAGTTCTACATAATATTTAATCAAAACTTTTTCCCATTTAACATTTTCATATAAAATGGATTCCTGACCGCTTAGACCTATAAAAACGATTTTTAATGCCTAAATGCACCTAAAATAGTCGATTTTCGCTTATCATACAAGAATTTGACTTTCAATAAAACTGTTAAATATAAAGCATGTAGATATAGTTTAAACAAAACTTATTCCCAATTAACATTTTTATGTACAATAATTACTGGATCATCTAAACGTATAAACATGATTTTTAATACCCCAATACACGTATAGTGAATTTTCGCTTATTATTTCACAGAATTAGATTTACACAGAAGTATTCGATACAATAGCTCTAAATAAGATGGAAAAAATCGACATAACATTCCAAAGATAATATAATTACAAAAACATAATAATAAGATACAAAATTACATTTGATTACAATATTCAATGGGATAAACACATTGGAAGAATAATTAAAGAAACAAAATATCTATTTCCCTGTTTTCTACAAAAAGATTTTTAATAACAAATTTAAAAAATTTGATATAAGATTACCCGGCTTAACCTACTATGTTCCCAGGACCTAAGCGATTGAACTAAAAGAATCAAAATTGTGTAATATTATATACGTACATGTTAAAGGAATATCATATATACAAAAAAAACTGTTGTGTAATGTATGAGCTATAAATGTTGTAATATGGTAAATTTCAATGCATAAAGAATGCAATGTTCTAGCTGACTCAGTCTTACAGCATGTAGAAAACTATTAAATAGGCAAGTCTCACTGGGTAGAAGTCTGCGAAATACATAATGATGTATTTTAATACAACAGATACCCTGAAGCGAGTTCTTACACCCTGACTAAACTTAGAAATTAAATAGACGAGCTAATATTACCAGGGACAACTACCTACCCTTATCGCATTTAACAACACACACAGCACTTATATAATATTTCCCAGTTCCTATTACCTATCCCCTCACACTTTAAAGCACTAACACTCGAAGATCACTTAGAGCTGCAGAAGTTGCAAAATAGGGCTAGACGGTCTAGGCTGGCACTACTCCATGGATGCCAGTCTGCTGAGAATCATCTAACAGCGATCCACTGTGTCAGTAACCACACCACCTAGGAGAAAAGTACTGACAGAGATCGTCAATTGTGTTTCAATGTCAGGGAATGCCTCAGCCTAGGGATCAGCAAAGCGCATGAACAGCAGATCAGTTCCTATTCTGGGGGACAAGCGAGGAGAGTTGAGCACCTAAAAACCACATTGACTAATAAATAGATGACTCAAAAAAACATACCATACAAAAGAAAAGTCTGCAGCAATGGCTGTTGTTCACTCACTGTACCAGCTTCCTGTAACAACTAGAGGGGAAGAACTGGTGGAGACCTTAAACCGTTGTTTCACTGAAGACGCTGAAAACACAAGCAGCAGCTTAACTGTACACATAATAGTCACTAGTGTAAGAGCCAAACAAGGAAAGTTGAGCACCTAAAAACCACATATAATTAATAAATAGATGACTCAGACAACATTTACACACCCAAGAAACAGTCTGCAGCAGTGCCCGTCGTTTACACTACCCTCGCTGCCACAGATACCTGCAACAAGCGAAAGTACCATCAGCTCACCTATCAGAGAGGTTAGGAACGAGAAAATGCTTACTAAATCTGCTCTCGCCGCTGACACACTGCCTTCCCATCTCCGACGAATCATCGACAATCGACGAACACGATGAAAGGGCGAACACGATTCACCAGGGCGGCATACTACAGCAGCCACAGTCATTGCTGGGGACGCCGGGAGCCAGACGATTCGATTGTTGATAACACACGCCATGGACACATGTGCGCCACGGCTGACGGCACGCCGCACTACTCAGGGTGAGCTCACATGAGACGGAATGATGCCGGCGGAACGCATTTAAGCCCGTGAGTGCGACAGAGAGGTCGGCAGAGCGTTCTGCCGCGAATGTCTCTCTCGCACTCACGTGTTTAAATACGTTCCGCCGGAATCACTCCGTCTCATGTAAGCTCACCCTCAGCAGTAGCAGAAAGCGCGTGCGATCATATATATAGATATATCTTATACCTCGCGGTCGATTTGCCGTTGCCGAATGCATCAGTATTGAGCATTCTCCTTCTGTTTTTCTCCTTTTCGCGGTATTAGTGTATATATATGCATATGTGCGCAAATATTTTTTTGTAATTGAGATTGTATAGGTATATGTAGTTAGGTTTTTTATTATTATTATATATTTAATTTTTTTTTTATTATAAATATCGGAAGTGTTGCAATTTTCGCTTTTATAAAAATACAAGGTTCTCCTGAGTATTGCGGTCGTGCCTATTATGTAAAAACGAAGTTTTTACATAGGGAGGGGGCGGGCGACGAGCGAAGCGAGGAGCAGGTGTGTGTGGGGGCGGGGGGGATGGCGTGCCGAAGGCACGCTGGGAGGCGCAGCCCCCCTAGTTTATTTTCGTATGAATTATTTGCTAGTTCTCTATTGTATGAATTTTTTATGGTGTTGAGGAAAGAGCTTCTTATTTTAGGAATATCAGCTTTATTCTTGAGTTTTTTAATAAAAGTTTCAAAATTCTTAATATATTGCAGTAGTAATTTGTTGTTGAATGTTTCATTAAAATTTAATTTCTCTCCAAGTTTTAATGTATCAGTAACGTACGTTGGAAGTTCAATGCCCGAAACATTCACACACCAACTATCGTCCGTTTTCGCCGGTTCGATAACCTGTGTGTTATTGTCTCGGACGTTAACCTCCGACACATCTTCCTTATATCTATCTTTTTCAATTTCTTTCTTATATTTTCTAAAATACATGGTTTCGAGTTTACCTTGTAGTTTTTCTTTAACTTTAACAATAATAAAGTTTAGTTTAATAGCATGAAAGTCAGCAAACAATTCAATAGTGTTATTCTCTACATTCGTCTCTAATGATTTTTTACTTTTTATAATTTCTCTGTTTAACCATGCAATTTTTGTGTGTAAATCTATAATTTCTATGTTTAGCACTTGAATCATGATTTCCTTCAAAAATTCAGTATATCAAAAGCATATGGTCTTATTAAAATACATAAAGCAGATTTTCCAGTCAGACCCATAATATCCACAGTGAACTCTCCTACTTACTACGTTTTAAAGTTTTTTGCTCAATTCCTACAAAATAATTTGAAACCCTCGGCATCACATATAGATAATAGTTTAAAGCTAAAAGAAAAACTTGAAAATATCAAAATACCATATAATTATGAAATAGTGAGTTTTGATGTCGTAAGTCTTTTTACAAATGTTCCTGAATACCTAGTATACGAAGCGATAGAAAGAAGGTGGCATCAAATACACAATAGAATAAATATGACCTGTACCGAATTTCTTAAAGTAATTAAATTCATCCTAAACAATAATTATTTTCAATTTAATGGCAATTTTTATAGACAAACATTCGGATCCGCTATGGGAAATCCGTTAAGCCCTATATTATCTAACATAGTTATGGAAGATTTAGAAAACTCATGTATCAATAAACTTCAAGAAAAACCGCTATTTTATTACCGTTATGTGGATGATATTGTTCTTTGTATACCGAAAAATAATATACGCGATGCGTTACAAATTTTCAACTCTTATGACACAAACTTACAATTCACTGTTGAACATTCTGAAAATAATAGTATCAGTTTTTTGGACATAAAAAATATAATAAACGATGAAAGTGATATAATAACTAATTGGTAACGAAAACCTACCTTTTCAGGAAGATATCTCAATTTTAATTCGCATCACCCGACAAGTAACAAAATAGCTATCATATACTGTCTCCTTGATAGAGCAATAAAATTATCGCACAATAGATTTCACAAAGAAAATACAGAATTTATCAAATATGTTTAAAAAACAATAATTATTCACATAATTTAGTTGATTTTCACATAAAGAAACGCTTAAAAATGCTACAAAGTTCAGATAACAACTCCAAACAACAAAAAACCTACGATGGGATTATATGTTTACCGTTTGTTAATGAGTTAGAATGTTTTACGAAAAATTTTTTTAAAAAACTTAATATTAATGTTGTGTTTAGTACCATAAATAAACTAAATAATGTAATAGTATTAGGAAAAGATAAAGAAGAAAAATGCAATAAAAACAATGTGGTGTATAAAATCAATTGTAAAAATTGCGAAGCAACGTATGTGGGACAAACAGGTAGACGATTAAATGTACGAATAAAAGAGCATAGAAAAAAATATCTTGATACAGATGATAAATCTTCCTTATTTGCGCGCACTGAAAATAACAATCATACAATAGATTTTGACAATATTAAAATCTTAGATACAGAAATTAATAACGGAAAAAGACTTTTTTCAGAAGCATTCTTCATTCATCAACAAAAAGATTATATAAACAAACAATTTGAAATGAATAAACTAGCGAAAGAATATAATATATTAATTAATAACTGCGAAATTTAGCTTAATATAACTCTTACTATGTATTAAAACTTTGTAAAGCCGAACGGGTATATTAGGAGAGCACGTTGGATGAGAATATAATATCCACCACAATATTCGTGTATGTTTTGAGTACCGTGTCATTAGGATGACTTACACTATGACGTGCTCCCCTGATACCTCGCCTCGGCTCCGAATCGTTCAACGCTATCCCCACTTGTCTCACATCGTTTTATATACTTTTATACACACAAAATATACACACACAATTACAGTAGATTAGTATATATAGACCGTTTGCCGAAAATTTAAGCATTGACAAAACGGACAGTCGCCCGTTATTATTACAGCTTGACGTAATGTAAGTGTACTTTGTTATACATAATTTGTTTAGAGTTGCGAATTGTGATTTATTAATATTTAAGTGATTAGTGTTTAATAAATATGTAATTATTTTGAATTGGAATTGTGAAAAAAACTACGTTTTGTTGTGTTAAAATTTGTAAGTTCAACATACTGTATATATTTATTATGTAAATGGTTTTTGTTAAATATAGAGCACCTGAAGAGGGACACGAAAAAAGTGTCCGAAACGTCGGTTAAAAATAAATGGTGTCCATTTATTTAAACATTTTCTGGTAGACAATTGGCCATTAGACTCAAGATACAAAATTATGATTCACACTCTACCATAAGCGCCTTTACCAACCATACCAAAATATTGTTATGAAAAAAAAAAAATATTGCTAATTCATTGGTACGTAGCTACCTCCAAATTAATTTATCGCTCCTATATATATATATATATACATATATATATATATATATATATATATATATATATATATATATATATATATATATATATATATATATATATATATATATATAGCTCAAATGTAAAATAATGTATTTATTTTATATGTTTTTTCAATAATTTAGAACTTATTTTTTCTTATTTTTGAAATCTTTTATTAGTTTCTACTGATATTATGTCAATACAAAAGTTTAATGTTAAGATATTAATAATACAAAACACCTACCAACCCTATATAAGAACCTCTTTCCTACAATCCTATTACTTCCAAATCATTGTCCTTCAATATTCTGTATAATAGATAATGTTTCTTGGTGATATTTGACAAATATATTGCCTATACTACACACAAAATTGTCTATAAATTTCATGTTTTCATTTATAAAAGAGAGAACGCGATTAATATCGAAGTGCAGCCAAAAGTATTGTTACGTATTTCTCGGATTCTAATTGGCCAGCGTATCTCGCTAATTTCATGTATCGGTGAAGCGCGCTGTAAATTAACTTCAATAAAAAACAAACGCATGTAACCAACACGTGACGCGTAGGAGGCGTCATTTTCATTTTCTAGTATACATCATAAAGCCGTTCCCGAAAAATTATGTTTTGAAAAGAGGGCTAAATCAGTTTTAATTTCAAATATCTTTGAAATTCATAAACGAATTGTTTTACCCAAAGAACACATATAATAAATAAATAATATACAAACTCTACTGTTTGAGAAAGTCATAATAATATTAATATGAGTAACATGCTGTTGGTGTTGAAATAAATTTGAGTCACACACATAAGTAAATAAAACTTCAATATATTATATCAGTTCTAAGACGCATCATAATTACATTCTGGTTTATAAAATTTCAATGTTCAAATTCTAAGAATAACTACT
Source organism: Torymus aiolomorphi (assembly GCA_036365515.1). NCBI lineage: Eukaryota > Metazoa > Arthropoda > Insecta > Hymenoptera > Torymidae > Torymus > Torymus aiolomorphi. The sequence goes on along the minus strand of CM070875.1, from coordinate 135,333,070 downwards.
AATAATTTCAATATTTAACATCAGTTCATAAGAGAGTTTAAATTTCATTAATTCTAAAGATTCGCATTCAATCAATAATCTGAGTACAAGAAGTTTGGCTCTAATTATTATACTTAATAAGTCGTAGGCGAGTAGTGTGTATGTTATACCAAAAGTAGTATTGAGTGTAGTTAATTTGAGTAGTAATCTCTCACGAGAGATGACGAACCTGTGAGATCTGAGTTTGACTACAAGTACACTGAGGTTGTCCGTTGAGAGTGAATTGAGTTTTTCCTAAAACTCCCTCCTGGACTCACGTACAATGAAGCTGATAAAGTGAAGAATAGCAAACAACTTGTTATTGATTCGTTGCCTTGATTACTGCTGAGTTTCACGATTCACTTTCACTTCAACATTAATCACCGGTGCCAACACGTGGTTAGCAACATAACCTCAATTATAGTGAATTGTGACCTTGCAACAGAAGCGATTTAATTAATCGTCGTAGCGCTTTAAGTGATGCGTGAGTGAGGAGTGATGTTGTGAGAGTTCCCTTCAGATGAGTAGAGCCAGTGAAACAGTTGAGTAGAGCCGATGAAAATGCTGAGAAAATCCGATGTGGAATTGCAATGTAGTTGCCGGCCGGTGTTGCCTCGTGGCGAGCTAGATACAGAGAGAGCGAGGCCTTGAACCACTTCCTTCTTCTCGGCCTCGACCTCGTTACCGCGATAATCAAATCAATCACTCTCTCACATTTGCATGCGAGAGAGCGAGAGAGACGGACCTATCACGTATAACTTGAGGAGTCAGTGTAGCGTCTCAGCTTTTTCGCCGAGGCAACACGAGGTGCTGCCGCGCCGCGGCGACGCAGTGAGTGGAGCCGTTCCGCGAGAACGCGCGGGAATTCAAACTTACTGAATTCCCAAACATCTACATCTCCACCAAATTCTAAAGAAATTGGAACAATTTTTGTCTAGTTATCATGCGAGTATGCGACAAAGAAAGTGACTGTGTAAATATGAAAATTTTCAATACTAAATATCTCAAAAAGTAATTGTTCGATCTTGAAAATTAGCACACATATTATCACATACAAAATTGTTTATAAATTTGGAAATCGCCCAATTTGGAATGTCAAACCGCTAAAATGTTGGATGTTTCGCTTATATCAAAATTGGCGCGTGTTCGACCTATACCGGTGGACGACTGTCTGCCCAAATTTCTTTCCGTCTATACACACACATACATACACACATACAAGCACACAGACACACACAAACACACACACATTCACACACACAAATCCATACGGATATTTTCTAAAAATAGTATATTTTGATTCCAAATGTGCTATACAACATTCCTAACACATTTTCTTCAAAAATGTTGCTTCCTCCTAGAGGAAGCTTTGTGATAGTAATTTTTTTTATTTGTTGTAAAAGCATGTTATAATTGTTATCCGAGGTGTAGGAATCAAAATACATGGTTTTTGAAAAAAATGTCTGTAGAGATGTATATGTGTGTGTGTGTGTGCGTGTGTGCATGTGCGTGCGTGCGTGTGTGTGTGTGTGTGTGTGTGTGTGTGTGTGTGTGTGTGTGTGTATGTGTGTGTGTGTGTTCTCGGTCGAGTTCTTTGGGCAAAATGATTGGTCCATAAATTTCAGAGATATTTGAGGTTAAAATTTTTTTAGCCTTTTTTCCAAGCCGTAATTTCTCGAAAACGGCTCTATGTATCAAAATCGGATGGGTAGCATTCGAAAGAGAATTAAAATACCTATATTTTCTAAAAAAAAATTTCTAGGTATCACGGTTCTTTAATTATCAACAAAAACAACAAAAACGTTTTTTTTTTTAAGTTTAGACCGCCCTAATGATGTTATCCTCTCTTAAAAAAGTGATGGATGAAATCTGTCATCACAATAAAAGTGTTTTAATTGGTTTTTGTAGACTCATTTGATTGATCTATATAGTATAGGCGCCAAAGTCTAAGATGTCTGAATTTTCAAGATTGAATTCTTGAGTTTAAGTATTCAAAACTGCTGAATAATGAAAATAGTTTAAGAGAAATTTCATTATTATATTTATCAAACTTACGTTATTATCGTAGAATTTAAACTCAAACTTTTAAATTAAATTAACATGATCATGTTCAAACCTCAAAAACAAAAAAAATCAATAGATAAATAATACGCGCGAAGCGCGTTGAATGTAGCTAGTATATTATATGTTATATATTACACATGTATATATTATGTTAAACCTAGGGCATTCTTGCCCGTTGATCTAAATCAATAAATAAATAAATAAATAATTAATAAATTAATACTTTTAAATCTTCATAAATGAGTTTAATTATAATTATGTCATAAATTTTTGCAAAAAAATTCAGATAATTCGATCCTATCATGAAAAAAAACCAAATAACAATTTTGAGAAAATCGAAAAAAAAAACAAAAACGCATCTGCCCAATCAAAAAACGGATTTTTGACTCGCCATCACACAAAAAGAAAACAAAAAATATGATACCTTTCCGGTCAAAATCGATCGAGTAGAAGCTGAGATCCAGGCGTATACACACACACACACACACACACATACATCTATACAGACATCTATTTTGATTCCTAACACCTCGGAACAAAAATTTTATCCAAAATCTACCACTACAAGGAATTTCAAAGCGATTAAGTCAATTTTATTAAAGTAAACGTGCTTCATACAAAACTCATTTTTTACATTTTTTTATTTTTTTCTTAAAAACTAATTGACAGAATCGATTCACGTTTTTACAGATTATACCTATTTATATTCTGCATTATCATGATTTTTCTCAAAAAAATTGACCGTTTAGTTTGGGAGTTAAAAAACACGTTTTTGTTGATAACAAAAGAATCGTGATAGCTAGAAAACTTTTTTTTAGGAAATATAGGTATTTTTTATTTTCTTCCAAATGCTACACATCCGATTCAGATAAACAATTTTGAGAAAATCGAAAATTTGAAAAGAACAAAAACGCATCTGCTCAATCAAAAAACGGATTTTTGTCCCGCCATCACACAAAAAAAACAATAAAATGATACCTGTCCGGTCAAAATCGACCGAGTAGAAGCTGAGATCCAGGCGTATACACACACACACACACACACACACAGACATACATCTATACAGACATTTTTCAAAAACCATGTATTTTGATTCCTAACACCTCGGAACAAAAATTTTAACCTCAAATATCTCTGAAATTTTTGGACCAATCATTTTGTTCAAAGAACTCGACCGAGAAATATCTAAAATCTATCTTTACAAAAAATATTGAAGCGATTAAGTCAATTTTACTCCCGTAATCGTTGGACATACAAAACTCCTTTTTTTTATTTTCTAATTAGTTTTCATTATAATAACTTTATTAAATATAATTTATAAATTGGTTGTATTTAGAAATACAAAAAAGATATTGACATGAACATTTTTTTGGTGTGTGTGTGTGCGTGTGTGTGTGCGTGCTTGCGTGCGTGTGTGTGTGTTAATAAATAAATTGCAATTTTTTCTCAATATATTAGTATTTTATATATTTTTTTTTTTCCGTATTTTTTTTTCTTTGAAAAAAGAAAGTTTGGAAAATTGTCCATCAATTTTGTTCAAAGTTTACGCAAAAACGAATTGATATTTTGATTTGAAAGTTTGCAGGGGTGTAGAATGTTATAAAACTTAGGGCAATGTCCTCTTGATTTTCCGCAATTTGCAAAAAAAAATAATAGATTTTGTTATCATAATTATGTTTACTGCACTTTATGTACTGCTGTGTTGATGGTTAAATGGCGTTGTAAGCACACTCTATATTACTCGTCATGCGTCATCTGGTCGGCCGACTTGATCCGACGGTTTTTATCAAATAAAAATGAAATACACCATGTTATGCGAAATCAAGAGAACATTGCTCTAAATTTGATAACCCTTTACCCCCCCCCCCACACACACACACAAAGTTTGAAGCCGAAATATTATTTGTCTTTTGCGTAAACTTTGAACGAAATTGGACGACCTGGCCGCGCCGTATCCGTATATATATAGGTATATGTATAGGTCCGACTTCGCGGTTAGTGTGGGCAGTGTATGCATATCTGCGTGTGCGCGCATGCGCATGTGCTGCAGCTTGTTACGAACCCAGTGGCCACAAACAAAAGTCTTTAATATATAGCGGCAAGCGAATGTAATATTTAACTAAGGAAATTCTAGAATGGCCTTAGGGTTTATATAGGTGATGGGATCGTCGTCCAATTAAGTACAAAAGTACAAATAGCACAAGAAATAAATTTATTACACTTTCTGAAATTATAAATTAAGTGACATATATTGTTACTTTATAGTTCTTAATTGAAGTAAAGACTCTACGCTGTCGTCTTATGCACAAATATAAATTTAAATAAAATTAATCAAGAGTACAATTGATGTTACATTCGTGGATGGTTACTAGATGCTATGTAAAAAGTACGAAAATTAATATAAATGTTAATTAAATGAATTGAATTTGTTATTGCGATTCAAAATCCTTAATTGAAATTAATAAAGAGAATCTATTAAGTATTTATATTAAGTAATCTTACTAATCTTATATCTTAAATTCTTAAAGACTTATCTACCTTATTATGCTATTAAAATACAGAATTAATTATAAACAGTTTGATATATACTTTAAATCGTAAATTATTTATCCTTGAATTTAGTTATTATGATTTGAAATATTTTAAAATAAAGTCTAATTTATATTAAATGATCTTAATAATTTTAATAATCTTAACTTCTTAAAGTCTTATCTAATTCGTTATTCTTTAAAATACAGAGTTAAATATAAAGAGTGAATTAATTAGTAAATTATATATCCTTAAATTCGCTATTATGACTCGAATCTCTTAATCGACTTAATGACGAGACGATTTGAAAAAATATATATATATATATATGTTATCTGATTTATCCGTCGGATTCGGTGTTAATTGGGGCTCTTCCTTCGATATGGACGGCCGTGGACCCAACTTCAATCACCCGTTGTCCTGGTATTCACCCTGAAGTCCCAAGGAAAACGACAGCCTCAAAAACCTTGGGCAGGACAGCTCTCCCTCCTCTGATTGGTGAGGTTGTTGATCTTTTCGTTGTTGTTAACTTGTTGTTTAATGCAGTTGACTCGTCAAAAGATCGTCGAAGTAATTGAAACTTGTTGAAGACTCGTTGAAACTTCTCGAAGCTCGTCCAAACTCGTTGAAACTGGTTAAAGCTCATTCAAACCCTTGTAGCTTGTTGTAATTTGTTGATACACGTTAACAGTAACTTGATGGAATTCGTTGAACTTGATACAATTCGTTGAAATACGTTAATCCTGTGTAACTATATGAATTCGGTGTCGGTGCTGAATAGGCCAAGGTTGGAATTCATTCTCTAAGCGAGACTCGTTGATGCTCGTTCAAGCTTGTGGAAACTCGTTGAAGATTGTTGAGACTTGCTAATACTTGTTAACAGTTAACACTTGATGAAAGTCGTTGAAACTTGATATAAATCGTTGAAAATGCGTTGATCTTGATATAACTATATTTATCTGGAACGCTAGTATCGGGGACGATTTCATACGCGTAACGCAAGCTTCTGGGCTTTGAGCGTGTTTCTGGGACGTCCTGGAAAACTTCTATCTGTAACGCAAGCTTCTAGGCTCCCTTAGGCTTGGTTTTGCTATACGGAGATTATTTCTTTAGTCAATTTTTCCGCAATTTCGGTACTAAAAGTAGGCGCCGCAGGCGTCGCTGCGAAAGTCAATAACCTGAGGGTCATTATTTCTTTAGTCAGGCTCATTCTACAATGTTTATAATGTTTTCTCAATATACGGCGCAGCTTCCATTGTAGGCACACCGTAAGAAAATCACTGAAAATCCCAGAAGATTGCGTTACGGATGTTTATGATATATATATATATATATATATATATATATATATATATATATATATATATATATATATATATATATCTCGACGATCTTTTGACGAGTCAACTGCATTAAACAACAAGTTAACAACAACGAAAAGATCAACAACCTCGCCAATCAGAGGAGGGAGAGCTGTCCTGCCCAAGGTTTTTGAGGCTGTGGTTTTCCTTGGGACTTCAGGGTGAATACCAGGACAACGGGTGATTGAAGTTGGGTCCACGGCCGTCCATATCGAAGGAAGAGCCCCAATTAACACTGAATCCGACGGATAAATCAGATAACATATATATATATACATATATTCAAATCGTCTCGTCATTAAGTCGATTAAGAGATTCGAGTCATAATAGCGAATTTAAGGATAGATAATTTACTAATTAATTCACTCTTTATATTTAACTCTGTATTTTAAAGAATAACGAATTAGATAAGATTTTAAGAAGTTAAGATTATTAAAATTATTAAGATCATTTAATATAAATTAGACTTTATTTTAAAATATTTCAAATCATAATAACTAAATTCAAGCATAAATAATTTACGATTTAAAGTATATATCAAACTGTTTATAATTAATTCTGTATTTTAATAGCATAATAAGGTAGATAAGTCTTTAAGAATTTAAGATATAATATTAGTAAGATTACTTAATATAAATAAGGATTTTGAATCGCAATAACAAATTCATTTCATTTAATTAACATTTATATTAATTTTCGTACTTTTTACATAGCATCTAGTAACCATCCACGAATGTAACATCAATTATACTCTTGATTAATTTTATTTAAATTTATATTTGTGCATAAGACGACAGCGTAGAGTCTTTACTTCAATTAAAAACTATAAAGTAACAATATATGTCACTTAATTTATAATTTGAGAAAGTGTAATAAATTTATTTCTTGTGCTATTTGTACTTTTGTACTTAATTGGACGACGATCCCATCACCTATATAAACCCTAAGGCCATTCTAGAATTTCCTTAGTTAAATATTACATTCGCTTGCCGCTATATATTAAAGACTTTTGTTTATGGCCACTGGGTTCGTAACAAGCTGCAGCACATGCGCATGCGCGCACACGCAGATATGCATACACTGCCCACACTAACCGCGAAGTCGGACCTATACATATACCTATATATATACGAATACAGCGCGGCCAGGTCGTCCAATTTCGTTCAAAGTTTACGCAAAAGACAAATAATATTTCGGCTTCAAACTTTGTGTGTGTGTGTGTGGGGGGGGGGGGGTAAAGGGTTATCAAATTTAGAGCAATGTTCTCTTGATTTCGCATAACATGGTGTATTTCATTTTTATTTGATAAAAACCGTCGGATCAAGTCGGCCGACCAGATGACGCATGACGAGTAATATAGAGTGCGCTTACAACGCCATTTAACCATCAACACTGCAGTACATAAAGTGCAGTAAACATAATTATGATAACAAAATCTATTATTTTTTTTTGCAAATTGCGGAAAATCAAGAGGACATTGCCCTAAGTTTTATAACATTCTACACCCCTGCAAACTTTCAAATCAAAATATCAATTCGTTTTTGCGTAAACTTTGAACAAAATTGTTGGACAATTTTCCAAACTTTCTTTTTTCAAAGAAAAAAAAATACTGAAAAAAAAAATAAATAAAATACTAATATATTGGGAAAAAATTGCAATTTATTTATTAACACACACACACACACACGCGCGCATGCACACACACACACACCAAAAAAATGTTCATGTCAATATCTTTTTTGTATTTCTAAATACAACCAATTTATAAATTATATTTAATAAAGTTATTATAATGAAAACTAATTAGAAAATAAAAAAAATGAGTTTTGTATGTCCAACGATTATGGGAGTAAAATTGACTTAATCGCTTCAATTTTTTTGTAAAGATAGATTTTACATATTTCTCGGTCGAGTTCTTTGAACAAAATGATTGGTCCAAAAATTTCAGAGATATTTGAGGTTAAAATTTTTGTTCCGAGGTGTTAGGAATCAAAATACATGGTTTTTGAAAAATGTCTGTGTAGATGTATGTCTGTGTGTGTGTGTGTGTATACGCCTGGATCTCAGCTTCTACTCGGTCGATTTTGACCGGACAGGTATCATTTTATTGTTTTTTTTGTGTGATGGCGGGACAAAAATCCGTTTTTTGATTGGGCAGATGCGTTTTTGTTGTTTTCAAATTTTCGATTTTCTTAAAATTGTTTATCTGAATCGGATGTGTAGCATTTGGAAGAAAATAAAAAATACCTATATTTCCTAAAAAAAAGTTTTCTAGCTATCACGATTCTTTTGTTATCAACAAAAACGTGTTTTTTAACTCCCAAACTAAACGGTCAATTTTTTTGAGAAAAATCATGATAATGCAGAATATAAATAGGTATAATCTGTAAAAACGTGAATCGATTCTGTCAATTAGTTTTTAAGAAAAAAATAAAAAAATGTAAAAAATGAGTTTTGTATGAAGCACGTTTACTTTAATAAAATTGACTTAATCGCTTTGACATTCCTTGTAGTGGTAGATTTTGGATAAAATTTTTGTTCCGAGGTATTAGGAAACAAAATACATGTCTGTATAGATGTATGTGTGTGTGTGTGTGTGTGTGTGTGTGTATACGCCTGGATCTCAGCTTCTACTCGGTCGATTTTGAACGGAAAGGTATCATTTTTTTTGTTTTCTTTTTGTGTGATGACGAGTCAAAAATCCGTTTTTTGATTGGGCAGATACGTTTTTGTTTTTTTTTTTCGATTTTCTCAAAATTGTTATTTGTTTTTTTTTCATGATAGGATCGAATTATCTGAATTTTTTTGCAAAAATTTATGACATAATTATAATTAAATTCATTTATGAAGATTTAAAAGTATTAATTTATTAATTATTTATTTATTTATTTATTTATTTAGATCAACGGGCAAGAATGCCCTAGGTTTAACATAATATATACATGTGTAATATATAACATATAATATACTAGCTACATTCAACGCGCTTCGCGCGTATTATTTATCTATTGATTTTTTTTGTTTTTGAGGTTATGAACATGATCATGTTAATTTAATTTAAAAGTTTGAGTTTAAATTCTACGATAATAACGTAAGTTTGATAAATATAATAATGAAATTTCTCTTAAACTATTTTCATTATTCAGCAGTTTTGAATACTTAAACTCAAGAATTCAATCTTGAAAATTCAGACATCTTAGACTTTGGCGCCTATACTATATAGATCAATCAAATGAGTCTACAATAACCAATTAAAACACTTTTATTGTGATGACAGATTTCATCCATCACTTTTTTAAGAGAGGATAACATCATTAGGCGGTCTAAACTTAAAAAAAAAAACCGTTTTTGTTGTTTTTGTTGATAATTAAAGAACCGTGATACCTAGAAATTTTTTTTTAGAAAATATAGGTATCTTAATTCTCTTTCGAATGCTACCCATCCGATTTTGATACATAGAGCCGTCTTCGAGAAATTACGGCTTGGGAAAAAGGCTAAAAAAATTTTAACCTCAAATATCTCTGAAATTTATGGACCAATCATTTTGCCCAAAGAACTCGACCGAGAACACACACACACAAACACAGACACACACACACACACACACACACACACACACACACACACACACACACACACACACACACACACACCACCCACCCACCCACCCACACACACACACACACATACACACACACACACGCACGCACGCACGCACGCACATGCACACACGTACACACACACATATATATCTCTAGACATTTTTTTCAAAAACCATGTATTTTGATTCCTACACCTCGGATAACAATTATAACATGCTTTTACAACAAATAAAAAAAATTACTATCAGAAAGCTTCCTCTAGGAGGAAGCAAAATTTTTGAAGAAAATGTGTTAGGAATGTTGTATAGCACATTTGGAATCAAAATATACTATTTTTAGAAAATATCCGTATGGATTTGTGTGTGTGAATGTGTGTGTGTTTGTGTGTGGCTGTGTGCTTGTATGTGTGTATATATGTGTGTGTATAGACGGAAAGAAATTTGGGCAGACAGTGGTCCACCGGTATAGGTCAAACACGCGCCAATTTTGATATAAGCGAAACATCCAACATTTTAGCGGTTTGACATTCCAAATTGGGCGATTTCCAAATTTATAAACAATTTTGTATGTGATAATATGTGTGCTAATTTTCAAGATCGAACAATTACTTTTTGAGATATTTAGTATTGAAAATTTTCATATTTACACAGTCACTTTCTTTGTCGCATACTCGCATGATAACTAGACAAAAATTGTTCCAATTTCTTTAGAATTTGGTGGAGATGTAGATGTTTGGGAATTCAGTAAGTTTGAATTCCCGCGCGTTCTCGCGGAACGGCTCCACTCACTGCGTCGCCGCGGCGCGGCAGCACCTCGTGTTGTCTCGGCGGAAAAGCTGAGACGCTACACTGACTCCTCAAGTTATACGTGATAGGTCCGTCTCTCTCGCTCTCTCGCATGCAAATGTGAGAGAGTGATTGATTTGATTATCGCGGTAACGAGGTCGAGGCCGAGAAGAAGGAAGTGGTTCAAGGCCTCGCTCTCTCTGCATCTAGCTCGCCACGAGGCAACACCGGCCGGCAACTACATTGCAATTCCACATCGGATTTTCTCAGCATTTTCATCGGCTCTACTCAACTGTTTCACTGGCTCTACTCATCTGAAGGGAACTCTCACAACATCACTCCTCACTCACGCATCACTTAAAGCGCTACGACGATTAATTAAATCGCTTCTGTTGCAAGGTAACAATTCACTATAATTGAGGTTATGTTGCCAACCACGTGTTGGCACCGGTGATTAATGTTGAAGTGAAAGTGAATCGTGAAACTCAGCAGTAATCAAGGCAACGAATCAATAACAAGTTGTTTGCTATTCTTCACTTTATCAGCTTCATTGTACGTGAGTCCAGGAGGGAGTTTTAGGAAAAACTCAATTCACTCTCAACGGACAACCTCAGTGTACTTGTAGTCAAACGCAGATCTCACAGGTTCGTCATCTCTCGTGAGAGATTACTACTCAAATTAACTACACTCAATATTACTTTTGGTATAACGTACACACTAGTCGCCTACGACTTATTAAGTATAATAATTAGAACCAAACTTCTTGTACTCAGATTATTGATTGAATGCGAATCTTTAGAATTAATGAAATTTAAACTCTCTTATGAACTAATGTTAAATATTGAAATTATTAGTAGTTATTCTTAGAATTTGAACATTGAAATTTTATAAACCAGAATGTAATTATGATGCGACTTAGAACTGATATAATATATTGAAGTTTTATTTACTTATGTGTGTGACTCAAATTTATTTCAACACCAACAGCATGTTACTCATATTAATATTATTATGGCTTTCTCAAACAGTAGAGTTTGTATATTATTTATTTATTATGTGTGTTCTTTGGGTAAAACAATTCGTTTATGAATGTCAAAGATATTTGAAGTTAAAACTGATTTAGCCCTCTTTTCAAAACATAATTTTTCGGGAACGGCTTTATGATGTATACTAGAAAATTAAAAAAGTCGCATCCTCCGCGTCACGTGTTGGTTATATGCGTTTGTTTTTTATTGAAGTTAATTTACAGCGCGCTTCACCGATACCTGAAATTAGCGAGATACGCTGGCCAATTAGAATCCGAGAAATACGTAACAATACTTTTGGCTGCACTTCGATATTAATCGCGTTCTCTCTTTTATAAATGAAAACATGAAATTTATAGACAATTTTGTGTGTAGTATAGGCAATATATTTGTCAAATTTTACCAAGAAACATTATCTATTATACAGAATATTGAAGGACAATGATTTGGAAGTAATAGGATTGTAGGAAAGAGGTTCTTATATAGGGTTGGTAGGTGTTCTGTATTATTAATATCTTAACATTAAACTTTTGTATTGACATAATATCAGTAGAAACTAATAAAAGATTTCAAAAATAAGAAAAAATAAGTTGTAAATTATTGAAAAAACATATAAAATAAATACATTATTTTACATTTGAGCTATATATTCTATATATATATATATATATATATATATATATATATATATATATATATATATATATACACACACAGCGTAATTCTTGAAGATGCGTGGATGCTGATAGGTGCAAGATTGGATTATTTCTCTAAGCGAGACTGCCCGTCGGTGTGCTGGGCCCCCTTTTATATGATGAGCGCGGACCTGAAAGCCGTTGAGGATGATCCCTCTCCCTCTTGTGGCGAAAACTTGAAATACATCTATAGCCTGTGGAAGTGCTGTAGGATCTCAAAATCTGAAAGGAGGCTCCGCCCCCTTCTTCTGTGGTAGGAGATTCTGCTTCTCTCATTGGTCCCCCTTTTGACCGGTTACCTATTACGTAATTTCATGGAATTGTTTACTACCTAGGGGTTCTTGGAATAAAATATCCGTTAGAATACTCTGTAACAGATTGTCATGTATGTTAGATTAGGTTTAATGACGTATTATTAATAATAATATTAATCAACAATTTATGCAACTTGTATCACCGGTAATTTGTTGTTACTTTATTTATTTACCCGGTCTCTTCTTCATTAATCAAAATGATCTCAATTTATTAATGAGAAGTGCTTAAAACAATAAATTGTTAACCAACTGATAAACTATCGCTAATAATAACTTTATTAATTACTCAGTTTAATTGGTTTAATTAATCTTTATTAACCTCTCAAGTTAGATTTATTTGTTATCATTACTAACTATACGTTGCATAACATTGTTGCATATTGTCTCAATTATCTATTAAATTGCAATTATTTTCAATATTATTTATCAATACCTTAAACTAATAGTTATCTATAAAATATATTGGAATTTGTTGCTAAATTTGTTATCAAATCACGTGGATTCTCAACAATTGTTTATCCTTGCTTATATGGCAATTATTAAACATCCTTCATGCATTTATTATTAACATTTCTATAGTCATAATGCTATTAATTAATTATACGTTCAATTATGTTTTATTACGCATCTCTTAACTTTCTTGCTAGTCGTTGAGAACTTGTATAAACAAAGCCTTTATTTATTTATTGCAATTGACATTAATTATCCCCGAATTGGTCGTAGTTCATTAACTTTATAACGTTGCATGATATCATTAACCTTCAATTTACGTTGAGCAACGTTTGGTTACTATTGTCCCGGAAAACTACTTAATTATAAACAATTGTTGTTATTACGCGTCAGTACCTCCAAAAATAGCCAATTATCCGGATAATTCGAGATTGTTCTTAAATTTGTTGTTAATTATCTATAATTGCGTTTTATTGTTTATTTTTAGCCCCTGTGATAAATTATAGTTGTTAATATTATTAATATCCTTAGTTGGTTATGATGATTGTTGCTAATCAACTCCTTAACTATTTTTAGTTATTATATACATTTATTTACACAACGTTGCACAACGTTATTATCCTCCGATTATACGTTGCGCAACGTTTGCTATACAATACCGCGCATTCTTAAATAATTATAAGCGTTATATTTTAACAGTTAATTATCAGCGACGGTGATGCTCATGATTTGTTAATTACTGTCATATTGTTGATTATTATGTTCTTTAGAGACTGTCTACATAGTGGGTTTTGGGCTTTGAGCTTTGGGCTTTGGGCAATGTGTAAAAAAATCGTTGTCGGTTATCTTGTAAATTCACAACCCGTGGTTGAAGAGGAACAGAACTTCTATACAACTGAATACTGACATAACCTTATAATTGACTACGGATTTTGAATTTACAAGATAACCGTCAACGATTTTTTTTACACATTGCCCAAAGCCCAAAGTTCAAAGCCCACTAGACAGTCTCTTAACATCGCTGCATCTGTTATCCAAATGATTATCAGAACACCAATTATACCCAAGATTTTAATAGAGTTTGTAGTATTTGTTAATAATAATCATAGTATTTGTTATTATTTTATCCTATTTATTATTTACTCTAATATTTCAGTTGGGCTCATTCTCACGTCAGCAATCCGCATGAATGAGTAGTGTAAAAGGGTTCGACCGATTGCACTCATTGTAAAAGGGGCTCAAAGTCGGGTCTATGTCGGTTTCATACTCCAAGGAGCGCCAGTTCCTTACAAGCTCAGCTGCTCAGCTTGTCTGGCTCGTTGTACTTGTTTGCGTAAGCGACACAGCGCCGCGGATGATGCCAGAAAAAGGCTGGGCCGAACTTCACGAAAATAAGTGAAAAAGTGTCAGTGCGGAGTGAACACGAGAAAGCTGCCTACTACATATAACGTATAATCGCTAAGTACAGTGCTTTGCTTCCTCTCTGGCTCTCATCCACCATGTCAACCATGTGCGCACGGCAGTCCGGCAGACGACAGTCATTAATGTTTATCAGCAGTCATTGTGTCTCCTAGATTTCTATGGACCGATATTGATGTTGGTCGAGTTCTCTGCTAATTTAGTTGTGGTCTTTTCCTTGAGTAAGTATTATTTCAATAATACTAGCTTCTTTCTAATCTTGCAGGGTTTTCATCTTTTTTTCACAAGGACATTTTGGTAATGGGTCTGAAGTTTGCAACGTTGGAGTCCAACGAAATAAAAAAAAATTCATTTTGCTTCACGTTTATATTAAACGCCTCTGCTAAACGACCGTCAGATCTGACGGCCAAATAACCATAACACATTTAAAAACACGTAAAAATCGTTGTTTTGAGAGTCTGACCTGGAAGGGACTATTATTTCTTTAGTCAAACCTCAATCCTGTCTATTTTTTTCTTTATTTAAGCGTCAATTCTTCAACTACAGAAAATTAAATGTTAGGTTTTACCAATATATAGGTATATGCGCTCTCATGAAATCTGACGGTCGTTTAGCAAGAGCCTATATTAAATAATATTAATTTTGCGTGTAGATTTAGTGTTTTATAGTATACATTAACTTTAAAACAAAGGTTTAGATAAAATTTCCATTGTTGAATAACTTTAATCAATCTTAAAAAATTATTTCGTTCCCTATTGAAAAATATCGCGCGATTATCGTGCGATAAATCGCGCGAATAATCGCGCGAATAATCGCGCGATGATCGTGCCAGTTTATCGACCATTTTCTGGCGCGATAATCGTGCGATAATCGCGCGAGTTAACCGAAATTCAACATTAAAAAATAAGTTTTATTTCCACAGCTGTGTACGTGCTTGCGTAATTGACAAACATTATGACTGTAAATGTATCAGTGCGTAACTGCAGTGTTAATGTACACCCGAGGGAAGTTAATTCTTTCCGAACGTGCCGGGTGAATTCAAAATCTTGGAATCCCATTGGACTATTCAAGTGTTATTAATCGCGCGATTAATCGGAAAATTTTTATAAAAACAATTACACCAAAAATATGTATAAAAATTACTTTTAATAAGAACGAATTACTTTCAAAAGTTATAGATTATACTGAAAAAATTTAGCTGATTTCAGCTGGACATCATGCCAAAACGTCACCTGATTATCAGGTGATTAGCACCTAAAAATCATGTTGATATTATCTCTTAAATAACATTGCTTTACATTTTGCTATGAAAAATCGAGTTTTTCTCGCAGTCAAAGCAATTAATTAAATTTTTAAACTTTTATCTATGATTAACATATGTATTATAACCATGCCCACATAAAAATACTTCGTAAGTTCTTACGTGAGAACTTACGTAAGCTCTCATCACTCGGTGTGCGAATAAGTAAATTAAAAATTAAAAAATAAAGACATGTAACATACATGTATATTGGAATAATATTATCATAAATGATATTGTTCTTAATGTGGAGAAAGGATAAATGATGTTTAATGAGCCACGTGCTCGCGCTACTCGACACCGACCCGTGATATAGCAAATTTACACGAGGTCGGAGCCGAGCGCGCCCACGTGTACTTCGATATTAGCTGCTACCATGAACAGTTGCGACGACGTCGGCCACACTACGAGGAGGCGAAATCTTGGCGATGATATTGATATTAAAAGAACAGAGAAGATATTTCACATGGGGTCAGCAGATCAAATTTTTGAATCCTTTAGGTTTTGTGAGTTATAACTATAATAATTTTTATTCAACAAAAATGTTTCTGATTCTTTATTACAAACTATTTAAAATGTGTGCAGGAACAATATTGGTAAACCGTCTTGAAAAGAATTCTATATTTTTAAATATCAATATAAACCAATAATTGGTATTTTTGTCAACCCGCTGGATTTCAGATCATAATATTATTCATATATCTCATGTTATGGATCTTGCCGCTAAAGTTGCTCAAAGCATGAAAAATCCATTAAACATCTATTTTCAACAATATTTTCAACAGACTTATAAGTAATAACACTTATATTTACTTTCCTAAATTTCCAATGGGAGCCATTTACACTGTTAATAAACTCTCTTTCTAATCTTCATATCTATTCCAAATTCAATTTCATAAGTAATCTATTATTATATGTGCAAAAGCCAAAAGTAAATTAATATGTAAAAAAGTTGCAATCAAAGTAGTTGAAAAACGATTTAGCAATTGTATACTCCAATGCGCAGACAAATACTTCTTACTCATTAATTTTCAAATACAATATGGTGTTCTTAGTAAGTCTTCGCTTCATGTGAAATTTCATAAATTATGTAAATTACAATCTTATAAATCATTAAGATCCATAATCCAATTATTTAATTGTAATTTACACTGAATAGTTTATGAAATTTCATGATGCTGAGGTTTAATAAGAAAACCATATTTTACTTGAAAATTATTGAGTAAAAAGTTCTTGTCTGGGCATTGAAATATACAATTGCTAAATTATTTTTCAACTACGTTGTTTGCAACTTTTTTACATAGTAATTTACTTTTAGCTTTGGCACACATAATAATAGATTACTTGTAAAATTCTGTTTCGAGTAGATATCAAGAATACATGTAGAGTTTATTAACAGTGTAAGCGCTTCCATTGAAAATGTAGGAAAGTAAATATAAATTTTATTACTTACAAGCCTTTCAAAAATATTATTGAAAATAGATATTTAATGTATTTTTCATTTTATGACAATATTCAGCAACAAAATCCTCAAACTATGCAAATGGATCATAAAATAAATATAAACATATTCTACAAATAAAAAGCAAATTTTTTCCCAATGCTACAAATTACAAGCCACATTTTTAGCCAAAGCTAAAAGTAAATTAGTATAAAAAAGTTCCAATCAAAGTAGTTGAAAAACAATTTAGCAATTGTATACTCCATTACGCAGACAAATATTTCTTACTCAATAATTTTCAAATAAAATATGGTGCTCTTATTAAGCATTCGCTTCATGTGAAAATTCATAAATTATGTAATTTACAATCTTACAAATCATTAAGATCCATAAGTCAATTATTTAATTGTAGTTTACACTAAAAAGTTTATCAAATTTCATGATGCGAAGGTTTAGTAAGAAAACCATATTTTATTTGAAAATTATTGAGTAAGAAGTTCTGGTCTGGGTATTGGAATATAAATGGCTAAATTATTTTTCAACTACTTTGATTGCAACTTTTTACATAGTAATTTACTTTTAGCTTCGCACACATAATAATAGATTATTTATAAAATTCTGTTTCGTTTAGATATCAAGAATACATGTAGAGTTTATTAACAGTGTAAGCGGCTTCCATTGAAAATGTAGAAAAGTAAATATAAATTTTATTACTTACAAGCCTTTCAAAAATATTGTTGAAAATAGATATTTAATGTATTTTTCATTTTATGACAATATTCAGCAACAAAATCCTCAAACTTTGCAAATGGATCATAAAATAAATATAAACATATTCTACAAATAAAAAACAAATTTTTTCCTAATGCCACATTTTTTGCCAAAGCTAAAAGTAAATTAGTGTAAAAAAGTTGGAATCAAAGTAGTTGAAAAACAATTTAGCAATTGTATACTCCATTACGCAGACAAATATTTCTTACTCAATAATTTTCAAATAAAATATGGTGCTCTTATTAAGCCTTCGCTTCATGTGAAAATTTATAAATTATGTAATTTACAATCTTACAAATCATTAAGATCCATAAGTCAATTATTTAATTGTAGTTTACACTGAAAAGTTTATCAAATTTCATGATGCAAAGGTTAAGTAAGAAAACCATATTTTATTTGAAAATTATTGAGAAAAAGTTCTTGTCTGGGTATTGGAATATACAATTGCTAAATTGTTTTTCAATTACTTTGATTGCAACTTTTTTACATAGTAATTTACTTTTAGCTTTCGCACACATAATAATAGATTACTTATAACATTCAGGTTTGAGTAGATATCAAGAATACATATAGAGTTTATTAACAGTGTAAGCCGCTGAATAAGTTAAAATTCATGTATGTAAATTCTGATATTACTAGCTTACATGTTATACGTTCAAAATAAGCAATGAAGGGGCCAACCCGTTACCACACCACATCCATTGAAAGCCAAGGCCAGATCGAGGCACATATTGGTACTTAGTAGCACTACATACAGTTGAGAACATCCTCAGTCTGATGGTTGAGAATCATTCATCTTTTCTGCTGCCTCAGGTACCTCCAACAAGAGAAAAGTACAAACAGCCCACCCACCCATTAAAGAGGTTAGGAGTGAGAAAGAACTTACAGAATCTATGCTTTACCGCCGACTGCGTTGTTTTATTGTCTCAGATGAATCACCACCGAACGATGGACGCGAAGAATGAACCAACACCCACCAGGACACCGTACTGCAGCAGCCGCTGTCATATCGTTGCGAATGTCGAACAAGACACGTGTACGGCAGCGTCGGACGTTGGTCTACCTATACAAACAATTCAGTCAGCTGTTGGCGCTCCCGGCCGCTTGGGATATAATCGTCTCGTCCGCAAAAAGGCTGTCCGACGCTGCCGTGCACGTGTCTTGTTCGGCATTCGCAACGATGACAGCGGCTGCTGCAGTACGGTGTCCTGGTGGATAAATTGGTTCCTTCTTCACGTCCATCGTTTGGTGGTGACTCCTCTCAGACAGTAAGACAGCGGAGTCGGCGGTAAAGCATAGACTATGTAAGTTCTTTCTCACTCCTAACCTTTTTAATGGGTGGGTGGGCTGTTTGTACTTTTCTCTTGTTGGAGGTATCTGAATCAGCAGAAAAGATGAATGATTCTCAACCATCAGGCTGAGGATGTTCTCAACAGTATGTAGTGCTACTAAGTACTAATATGTGCCTCGATCTGGCCTTCGCTTTCAGTGGATGTGGTGTGGTAACGGGTTGGCCCCTTCATTGCTTATTTTGAACATATAACATGTAAGCTAGTAATATCAGAATTTACATACATGAATTTTAACTTATTCAGCGGCTTACACTGTTAATAAACTCTATATGTATTCTTGATATCTACTCAAACCTGAATCTTATAAGTAATATCTATTATTATGTGTGCGAAAGCTAAAAGTAAATTACTATGTAAAAAAGTTGCAACCAAAGTAGTTGAAAAACAATTTAGCAATTGTGTATTCTAATACCCACACAAGAACTTTTTCTCAATAATTTTCAAATAAAATATGGTTTTCTTACTAAACCTTCGCATCATGAAATTTGATAAACTTTTTAGTGTAAACTACAATTAAATAATTGTCTTATGGATCTTAATGATTTGTAAGATTGTAAATGACATAATTTATGAATTTTCACATGAAGCGAGGGCTTAATAAGAGCACCACATTTTATTTGAAAATTATTGAGTAAGAAATATTTGTCTGTGTAATGGAGTATACAACTGCTAAATTGTTTTTCAACTACTTTGATTGCAACTTTTTTACAGTAATTTACTTTTAGCTTTGGCAAAAAATGTGGCATTAGGAAAAAATTTGCTTTTTATTTGTAGAATATGTTTATATTTATTTTATGATCTATTTGCAAAGATTGAGGATTTTGTTGCTGAATATTGTCATAAAATGAAAAATACATTAAATATCTATTTTCAACAATATTTTTGAAAGGCTTGTAAGTAATAAAATTTATATTTACTTTCCTACATTTTCAATGGAAGCCGCTTACACTGTTAATAAACTCTACAAGTATTCTTGATATCTATTCAAACAGAATTTTATAAATAATCTATTATTATGTGTGCCGAAGCTAAAAGTAAATTACTATGTAAAAGCTGCAATCAAAGTAGTTGAAAATAATTTAGCAATTGTATATTCCAATACCCATACCAGAACTTCTTACTCAATAATTTTCAAATAAAATATGGTTTTCTTACTAAACCTTCGCATCATGAAATTTGATAAACTTTTCAGTGTAAACTACAATTAAATAATTGACTTATGGATCTTAATGATTTGTAAGATTGTAAATTACATAATTTATGAATTTTCACATGAAGCGAATGCTTAATAAGAGCACCATATTTTATTTGAAAATTATTGAGTAAGAAATATTTGTCTGCGTAATGGAGTATACAATTGCTAAATTGTTTTTCAACTACTTTGATTGCAACTTTTTTATACTAATTTACTTTTAGCTTTGACTAAAAATGTGGCTTGTAATTTGTAGCATTAGGAAAAAATTTGCTTTTTATTTGTAGAATATGTTTATATTTATTTTATGATCCATTTGCAAAGTTTGAGGATTTTGTTGCTGAATATTGTCATAAAATGAAAAATACATTAAATATCTATTTTCAACAATATTTTTGAAAGGCTTATAAGTAATAAAATTTATATTTACTTTCCTACATTTTCAATGGAAGCCGCTTACACTGTTAATAAACTCTACATGTATTCTTGATATCTACTCGAAACAGAATTTTATAAGTAATCTATTATTATGTGTGCGAAAGCTAAAAGTAAATTACTATGTAAAAAAGTTGCAATCAACGTAGTTGAAAAATAATTTAGCAATTGTATATTCCAATGCCCAGACAAGAACTTCTTACTCAATAATTTTCAAGTAAAATATGGTTTTCTTATAAAACCTTGAGATCACAAAACTTCATAAACTATTCAGTGTAAATTACAATTAAATAATTGGATTATGGATCTTAATGATTTATAAGATTGTAATTTACATAATTTATGAAATTTCACATGAAGCTTAAGACTTACTAAGAACACCATATTGTATTTGAAAATTAATGAGTAAGAAGTATTTGTTCGCGCATTGGAGTATACAATTGCTAAATCGTTTTTCAACTACTTTGATCGCAACTTTTTTACATATTACTTTACTTTTGGCTTTTGCACATATAATAATAGATTACTTATGAAATTGAATTTGGAATAGATATGAAGATTACAAAGAGAGTTTATTAACAGTGTAAACGGCTCCCATTGGAAATTTAGAAAAGTAAATATAAGTGCTATTACTTATAAGTCTGTTGAAAATATTGTTGAAAATAGATGTTTAATGGATTTTTCATGCTTTGAGAAACTTCAGCGGCAAGATCCATAACATGAGATATATGAATAATATTATGATCTGAAATTCAGCGGTTGACAAAAATACCAATTATTGGTTTCTATTGATATTTAAAAAGTATAGAATTCTTTTCAAGAGGGTTTACCAATATTGTTCCTGGGCACATTTTAAATAGTTTTTAATAAAGAATCAGAAACATTTTTGTTGAATAAAAATTATTATAGTTATAACTCACAAAGCCTTAACGATTCTAAAATTTGATCTGCTGACCCCACGTGAAGTATCTTCTCTGTTCTTTTAATAGCAATATCATCGCCAAGATATCGCCTCCTGGCACTGTGGCCGACGTCATCGCAACTGTTCATGGTAGCAGCTAATATCGAGTACATGTGGGCGCGCTCGGCTCCGGCCTCGTGTAAATTTGCTATATCACGGGTCGGTGTCGAGTAGCGCGAGCACGTTGCTCATTAAACATCATTTATCCTTTCTCCACATTAAGAACAATATCATTTATGATAATATTATTCCAATATACAGGTATGTTACATGTCTTTATTTTTTAATTTTTAATTTACTTATTCGCACACCGAGTGATGAGAGCTTACGTAAGTTCTTACGTAAGAACTTATGAAATATTTTTATGTGGTCATGGTTTTAATACATATGTTAATCATAGATAAAAGTTTAAAAATTTAATTAATTGCTTTGACTGCGAGAAAAACTCGATTTTTCATAGCAAAATGTAAAAACCATGTTATTTAAGAGATAATATCAACATGATTTTTAGGTGCTAATCACTTGATAATCAGGTGACGTTTTGGCATGATGTCCAGCTACAATCAGCTAAATTTTTTTCAGTATAAACTATAACTTTTGAAGTAATTCGTTCTTATTAAAAGTAATTTTTATACATATTTTTGGTGTAATTGTTTTTATAAAAATTTTCCGATTAATCCCGCGATTAATAACACTTCAATAGTCCAATGGGATTGCAAGATTTTGAATTCACCCGGCACGTTCGGAAAGAATTAACTTCCCTCGGGTGTACATTAACACTGTAGTTACACACTAATACATTTACAGTCATAATGTTTGTCAATTACGCAAGCACGTACACAGTTGTGGAAATAAAACTTATTTTTTAATGTTGAATTTCGGTTAACTCGCGCGATTATCGCACGATTATCGCGCCAGAAAATGGTCGATAAACTGGCACGATCATCGCGCGATTATTCGCGCGATTCATCGCACGATAATCGCGCGATATTTTTCAATAGGGTTGCATTCCAACGATGCAAACTTGAGACCCATTTTTGGTAAACTTTGAGCAGGGGTCAGGAAGTCTTAGTTGGAAATGCACATGCGCTTTTTCGACTTTCAAGTCCAAAGATCCCTTTCCTTTCTCTAAAAAGATTTTCAACTTTACACACATCATATCATGCATGCTAAGGGATTATATACCTTGTTTCAGATCTAAATAATCAGCAAGTATGGAGTTACAGCAGTTTCTGTGTGTTTTTCAGGAAATTTTTAAGAACAAAGACATTTTCTCCGTGCTGACTGATTCAGTAGATCTGAAACTCAATATACAATGCCTCAGCATGCATTGCATTGTATGTGAACATTCTGGTAAACTTTGAGAAAGGGTGAGGAGGTTTTAGTCGAAAATGCACATGCGGCTTTTCGACTTTTCGTTCCAAAGATCCCTTTCCATTCCCTACAAGTATCTTAAACTTTTCATACATAATGGAATACATGCTAAGGGACAGTTTATCAAGTTTCAGATCTACATAATTAGCAAGTCTGAAGATATTGCAATTTTTGTGCTTTTTCAGGAAATTTTTAAGAAAGAAAAGTAATTTCCTCCAAACTGGCTGATTTATTTGATCTGAAACTCAATATACAATGCCTCAGCATACATTGCATTGTATGTGAATATTCTGGTAAACTTTGAGAAAGGGTGAGGAGGTTTTAGTCGAAAATGCACATGCGGCTTTTCGACTTTTCGTTCCAAAGATCCCTTTCCATTCCCTACAAGTATCTTAAACATTCCATACATAATGGAATACATGCTGAGCGACAGTTTATCAAGTTTCAGATCTACATAATTAGCAAGTCTGAAGATATTGCAATTTTTGTGCTTTTTCAGGAAATTTTTAAGAAAGAAAAGTAATTTCCTCCAAACTGGCTGATTTATTTGATATGAAACTCAATATACAATGCCTCAGCATACATTGCATTGTGTGTGAGTATTCTGGTAAACTTTGAGAAAGAGTGAGGAGGTTTTAGTCGAAAATGCACATGCGACTTTTCGACTTTTCGTTCCAAAGATCCCTTTCCATTCCCTACAAGTATCTTAAACTTTCCATACATAATGGAATACATGCTGAGGAACAGTTTATCAAGTTTCAGATCTACATAATTAGCAAGTCTGAAGATATTGCAATTTTTGTACTTTTTCAGGAAATTTTCAAGAAAGATAAGTAATTTCCTCCAAACTCGCTGATGGCAGATGGAGTAGATCCGAAACTTAATATACAATACCTTAGCATGCATTGCATTGTGTGTGAACATTCTGGTAAACTTTGAGCAAGGGTCAGGTTGTCTTAGTAGGAAATGCACATGCGGCTTTTCGACTTTTGAGCCCAAAGATGCATTTCCATTCGCTAGTTATATCTTAAAGTTTACACACACCATTCAATAATTGCTGAGGGATTGTATATCAAGTTTCAAATCTAAATAATCAGCAAGTGTGAAGCTATCACCTTTTCTGTGTGTTTTTCAGGAAATTTTCAAGAAAAAATGTCTTTTCCTAGACAATGGCTGATTGAGTAGATCTGAAATTGCTTATACAATCCCTCTGTATCTATTGCATTGTTCGTGGAGATTCTGGTAAACTTTGTAGAAGGGTCAGGTGGTCTTAGTTAAAAATGCACATGCGCTTTTCCGATTTTCAAGTCCAAAGACCCCTTTCAATTCTCTCAATATATCTTGGTAAATATATAGTACTATGTATGATCTTATCGACACGCTAACACTTTATTGCGAGTAGTTTGCTGTGAGAATGTTTTCTCGTTTACTTTACAGCTAGCACCTATCCTGCAACTATTCCCTTCTTTTTGGCAGGAGCATGGCTTCACTGTGCTTCTAGCGTTACTAATTTATTCATGTTTTAATTATTCTTTATGTTACCTTGGGTGAAGAGCTCCTGCAGACGACATCGCGTCGTTGTCAGCTACCGTTTTTTATTGGGACCATATGTTGGATTGATTGACATATTTTATGTGGACATTGACAACCTTTGAATTCGTTGAAAAACTTATCTGGTGAGTAGCTTACTGTAAGAAAGTTTATTTGCTTATACTTTTCATCTATCCTGCAATAATATTTTTTATTGGGACCAGATGACGGAAACGTGTATTGTATATGGGCAAAAAGCTCCTGTGGATGAGATCATCTTGAGTTGCTGCTTTCACAGTTTCACTACATCATCAGCCGCGTTCAGTTACTGGTCTTTATGGTAAGAAGCTACGGTATTTTTAATGAACTGTTACAGAAAGGAAACAAGTTTTAATGATCAAATGTGTGATTTGAAAAAAATGCAGTTTTTTAGTTCAATAAGGTGATGTAAAATAACTAAAAATATTTTATCTATAAATAAGTGTATTTTTTATTAAATTTTAGCATATTCAAGTTAATAAAAGTATTTCTAATGCATTGTTATAGGAAGAAAACAAGTCTTAACCGTTATTACTGGCATCTCAGTAATTTATAGGCTTGTAGAATACACCAAATAACTAACAAGATTAAAGATGACACCGTGTACATGGTGCACAGCTTTCCTGAAGAATATGTCTGTGGTGTAAGTATGTTTTTTCTCTTTTAGCTGACTCAACTTTTTTTTTAATATAATGCGTGTTCACAAATGTCTATTAATACTTTTATTAATTTTGTAATTATACTTGTAGTTTGATTTTTTAATTAAACTACTAATTTAACGAAATTTTTTAATTTTCATCAATTGTTATAATTTTAATAGTTTAGCAGAGTAAGACATGTATATATGCTTATAGTGGGCAATTAATTCTCCATGGTATTTTTTCTGTCTATTTTTCTATTTAAACCTTTTTGGGCTTATGATAATTTTACACTTATTCAGAGTTAACGGATGCATGGAATGGATTTTTTACTGCAACTGTTCCAATTTTTATATGTATCGTACAAAATTATATTAAATTTTATAAAACCAGTATTGTAAGAATAATATATATATATATAAAATATCTAATGATTATTCTGTTTACAGATTTGGAAACTACTCTGCAATCAATGGGTATTTATGGCATCCAAGTACTCGAGTAAGTACTTCACTTCGGATTTGGACTTCACTTCCCCAGGATCACCTAGGCGAACACGACGGAGAAGTGAAGTATTTGAATGTACTCATAGGTGATAGTGTGATAATTTATTCTAAGCAAAATTTAGTAAAATATATTATTGATAATCCATTTCTTTAGTTTTTTTTATTTAGTGTAATTATTTTTCATATTAAATTAAAAAAATTTCTATTTTTGTTTTTTCTTCCTGGCAAAAGAGACCATTTGATAGAAAGTTTTCTGATTTTCCCTTTTCTTTTCTACACGTGTCAGGATATTCGAATCTAAAATAACCGCCATTATTTAGTAAACCAAATTTTTTCCCCAGTACAGTTCTTCAGCGTCGGTTGGAAGTTATAATGGACTCTCAATATGGTCATTATATGACCATCATAAAGCAGGAGACTTTCAAAAAAATAGGACCAAATTGGGAATGGCAACTTTGAGAAACTCAACAATGGCATTACAGTGGGTAACCTTGAGTGAAGGGCTTCCTGATACGCACATCTTGGCAGCTTCATCTTTCTGCAGATTATCCATGGAAGTTGATCTAGTCTGTATTTATTTTAATTCACTGTGACCACTTTGTGGGCTCTTCTTTGAATAATTATTATTTCAGTAATCTACTGCTTTCGACCATTTCTATAGCTTCATTTTTTGTTTCAGTGTTTTCATTATCCTTTCAGAAAAAGCAGTAACTATAAGAGGCGACTGGTCAAATATAACAGATCTATTCCTCATTTATTGATGTGGTTGATATTTACTTTGAATGATAGAAATCTGCTTTTATAATGCATTACATCTATAGCTTGTCCTGCCGTAACAATAAATCTGAGTACGTGTAAAAATTGTGAAAAAAGTTATTTTAATCTGTAAAATTCAGTTTAATTGTAGTAGTTAATGAACAATGAGCTTATCGATTAATTACCAATATAAAAGTCACCAGTCAGATTTAGCAGGTGTACTTATCATTCAGTCTTGTTAATGTTTAGTTTGAGTAAATGTGCTTTACTATTTAATGTAAAAAAGTATAAGAATAATAGAACTCTTCTTCTATAATGTATTTCAGGCACCGTATGTTTTTTTAAGCAAATTTCTTCTTTCTAGAAGTAGGTATAATTTAATTTAAAAAAAATTGAGATATCCAATTTTTCAGATTTAGCCGAGGCACTGCCTCGGAATGCCCAAAAGAATTTTATATATTTTAACTAAATATATAAAATTGTATGAAATATGATCATAATGGACATAGCACTGAACTTGTTTTATATTGCATTTGAGAGTTTAGAATATTTTGAATCATATTTAACACCAACAGTTTCTTAGTAAACAATAGTTTTATTGAAAGATCGCATGATGTGCGGTGATCATTTTTATTATTAATGATTTTTCACCATTCCCGAGCTGAAAATATTACATTCGCGTTCTTGAGTCGGGAGCGTAGCTAGGCGTTAGCCAGTTCAGAGCACATATGAATTGCCACCAGAGCCGAAGGCGCGGGTGGCAAACATGTGGTTTGGGGTGGTCTTCTTTATCGTCGTGTTGTGTATATTATTATTCACCATATTCGGACCGAAAGGGGGGCGGTATTTTATCACAATGGTAAAATGTTAGATGGGTATTTTTTCAGAAAATATACTATCGTTTATATTATTTTTCGAATCCGATACTGTTGATTCCGAACAGGAGTTATTCAGAACACACAAGAAATTATTTTCGAAAAGAAAATATCAGAAAAATTTGTGTCTATAAAAATTGAAAACTGATTGCATGAAATTATAAAAATACTTTTTACTAGAAAAATAAAATTCCGAAAAATCTCAAACGTTCATTCCTATACGATTTTCAGCTCATTTGTCGACATTTTAGCTTTTTTGAATCACTGCATTTTCTACAATTTAATCGTTAGGTAGAAATGGCATTCGAAAAATTGACATGACATATTATATAAAAATAATTCAATGAAGATATTATGGCCTTCTTGCCAAATTTTTTCGAATTTTTATATATTATACATTTTAAACATTCGGAAAATTTACCCTTCTATCATAAGATATTCTAATTTGTTTTTTTATCTTTCTGAGAAAATATCCATCTAACATTTTACCATTCTAATAAAACACCTCCCCCAGGACCGAAAATACCACGTTCCCATTGCGGAGTTGGGAGCAAAAGTGGTACTTTCAGCCAGTGTATGTTGAATATTATATTACACAACAACAACAAGGGAGGTAAGAGTTGGCTAGTTTAAATTATTAATTTCTGTAATATGTTTATATATATATATATATATATATATATATATATATATATATATATATATATATATATATATATATATATATATATATATATATATATATATATATATATATATATATATATATATATATATATATATATATATTTATTTATTTATTTATTTATTCCAGAGTAATGTAGATACATGCAAATGACAAAATATTACATTATATTACATAAGTAACCCTGTAAGGAAAATGTATCTCCTGCATTCAGGTCCGGATTCTTAAATATACTATACGTGTGCAACATCAGAACATGCATTCTGCGGCTAGCAACACGTCTCACTCATACCCACTCTCATCTCACATACCCACTCACAAACTCATACTTACACAACATTCACACATCTTCAATCTTAAAATCTAACAAATTTTATTATTTTTCTGTATATATTTTTGCAATGCATAATAGTAGTATATTCGATTGTATTACCATATGTAAATAATTGATCTAGTATAAAATAAACATATAAAATTTATAAAATTTATAACAGGGAATATAATTTTGTCAAATTTAACAAATGTTTCCAAGTATCCAATTTTTCTTATCAGTAACTTTCCTTATGTCTAAAATTTTGAGATCATTAGGTAAATTATTAAATACTTTAATAGCCTTATTATAGCTGCTTTTATCGCTAACTTTTAGAATATTTTTAGGCAGAATTATTGTTTTATTTCTTGTTGTACTTTTACAGGTTATAAATTTAATCTTTAGCGAGTTGTAATTGTATAATAATGATTCAGATGCAAAGAGCTGATTTAAATTCATTGGTACTTTCTCAACAAAATTATTTTTACTTATTATTCTTAAAATTCTTTTTTGTGCTTTTTGTATCATTTTTATACCATAGCTGATAATGCTATGGAAAAATTCATAATATATAATTTTCAATGTAGGATATGCCATTATATTTTTTATTTTGTGGAATAAAAAATTTAGATATTTTGTTTTCTTTACAATGTGCTCCGCATGAATGTTCCATCTCAAATTGTAGTCAAAGTATATACCTAGATATTTACAGCTCTCTACTCTCGTAAGTTGTTCAGTGCCAATTCTTAAATTCATGTTTGTAGGTTCACTATCGTAGTAATTGGGACGTCGATTTGGGAAAGGTATTACGACTAACTGTAAGAGAATTTGCTCGTGAAGATCAATTTAGCTATTTTATAGAACTATATTATTACGACCGTATAAAATTTATTAAGAAACTTAAACGGCATTGGATCACAAACAGCCTAAATTTTATTTATATCTGTATCTTTGTTACTTTATCCACCAGGTGGCTGCCACTTCTTGACTTCCACAAATAAAATCACTTTCCGACTTCCTTAAATAAATCCAAGTAACATTTATTTTCGGCGTCGAAGATAAGTCTACCGGGATCTTCCTGATGAGTCCACCCCCCGGTACGACTAAGGACGAAACGCATTTCAGTTCCCTGTATTTTGTAAATTTGTAATTTTTATTAAAGTATTTTCTATACTTCTCTTACCAGTGTCGCCGTGTGCTAAAATTTTCTATCAAATAGTGTGGGCTATAAAAATGTAGCACACTATTTCGATTTGGGAAAGGTATTACGACTAACTGTAAGAGAATTTGCTCGTGGAGATCAATTTAGCCATTTTATAGAACTATATTATTACGAGCGTATAAAATTTATTAAGAAACCATTGGAAAAAGCAGGAAAAAATCTATCGACATATGTCCTTGGTTTTTTTTTCAAAGACGCAGCATACGATTATGAACGAGTTAAACAGAGCGCCTTTTACGCGAAAAAAGGCACCGCGCGCGCTCGGTGGCCCGTTTCTGCTGGACGCTCCCATATACAGCGTGTCCAAAAAGTCTGGAAACACCCAAATAATTTCTCAGCTGAATTACTATTGGAAAATGTTAAGGTCGCCTTTGTAGTAATTTTTTACGAGGAATCCAATGGTGACCTTGGATTCGACCTTGGACCTCATTTTTGAGGTTATTTCAAGGTCAACCTCATTTTTTTAAATGGTAACCCCTATTTTTTATAGCGGAATCTGAAAGAGCGGAAAATTTTACGTCCGGATATGTATTAAGGTATGAGGTTGAAGTTACCCCCAGAGGTCAAATTGAGGTCAAAGTATGATTTCTTAAAAATTTCGCGAGTTCAGTGGTAAAACAAAACAAACAAAGGTAAGGTTTGGTAAGTTCGAACGAAGACTTGAAGGTGACCTCTGATTCGACCTTGAACCTCATTTTGAGCCTCATTTTTGAGGTTATTTCGAGGTCAACCTCATTTTTTTAAATGGTAACCCCTATTTTTTATCGGAATCGGAAAGAGTGTGAAACTTTACGTCCAAACATGTACTCAGAACATAGTTCAAGAAGGACCTTGACGTTCATTTGAAGGTCATTTAAACTTAATGACGGTCTGATCTTGTGTAAACTTTTTATCACACTGAGCGAGGTTAATTCTTTAGTAGTTTTCAACGAGAAATCTAATGGTGACCTTGACATTGTCCTTAAAAGTCATGTCAAGTTCAATTTTTTTACATTTAGCGTTACCCAGGAACAACGACGTGGACGTAGTAAAATCTGTTCCCTTTGGGGTGCTTGATTTACGTGAGTCCCCTTGCCTCTCACGATAGGGTGCTTGATTTACGTGAGTCCCCTTGCCTCTCACGATGGGGCGCTTGATTTACGTGAGTCCCCTTGCCTCTCACGATGGGGTGCTTGATTTACGTGAGTCCCCTTGCCTCTCACGATGGGGCGCTTGATTTACGTGAGTCCCCTTGCCTCTCACATTTGATTTTTTAAACAGTATAACATCTTATTTCAAGTGCTCGAACTGTTCTCCATTCATTTCTTGACAGTAACCTAATCGATGATAGAAAGCACCAACAGCATTTTCAATCATTTCAGTAGGAATGAGAGCTGATTCATCAATGATCCTTTCACGTAATTCATCTAAGTTTAAGGGTTTTGTTTTGAATACACGATCCTTCAGATAACCCCAATAGAAATAATCTAGAAGCGTTAAATCGGGGGACCTAGCTGGCCATTCAATTGCACCTCTTCGTCCTATCCATCGATTAATGAATACTGTATCTAAGTATGTGCGAACGTTTCGTGCATAATGAGCTGCTGCACCGTCCTGTTGATACCATGTGTTATTAAAGTCCTCTCCAGCTATTTCTCTTATAGCAGGAACAATTTGATTCCGCAACATAGTTTCATACTTTTCTGCATTTAAATTGCCAGCAATAAAAAATGGTCCTATAATCCTATTATTTAATATTCCAGCCCAGACATTTAATTTTTGTGGATATTGTGACTTGGCTTCTCTTGCCCAATGAGGGTTTTCAACTGCCCAATATCTACAGTTATGCCTATTTACGCTTGAGTCAAGTTGAAATGTAGCTTCATCTGAGAAGACTATATTTGATGGAAAATTTGGATTTTGTACGATGCGTGCCATCATATCATCACAGAATTCAACGCGACGATCGAAATCATCTTCATTTAACTTGTGTATTAGCGTTACTTTAAATGGATGGAACTTCTCTCTCTTTAGTATGTTATGAATAGATGATTTACTTATTTCGTGCACTTGAGCAGCTCTACGAACGGAAGTGTGCGGATCTTCGGTGAATGTTAACACAACATCTAAAGATTTCTCTTCGTTACCTGCTGACATTGGTCTGCCTGATCGAGGTAAATCGCTGATAGTGCCGGTATTTTCAAACCTTCTAACAGTTTTTTGAACTGTTGAAAATGATAGTGGAGTTCCACCAACCCTAAATGAAGCATTAAAAATATCTCTTACGGCCCTATAAGATCGCTGCATGTGTCCCCAACCTCTCATCATGAGAATCGTTATTCTTTCTCTATCAGTGAGTTTGTTCATTTTTATTACTCTTCGTAGTAGACCTTATCCAAAAATACTTTTTGAGTTGAAAATAAAAAGAACTTTTAATTTTCAAAAAATATGTTTGAAAGATGGCCAACCCTTTTCTGTGGTGGTTATGGAATGAATAATAGTTTATTGTCACTCTAACCATACGAAAAATAACAAGTAACAATGTTCAATATTTAAACGCTTCAAAAAATTTTACAATGAATCAGCTCTCATTCCTACTGAAATGATCAAAAATACTGTTGGTGTTTTCGATCATCGATTAGGTTACTATCAAAAAGTGGATGGAAAATAATTCGAGCACTTGAAATAAGATGTTAGACTGTTTAAAAAAATTAAAAAGTTTACACAAGATCAGACCGTCATTAAGTTTAAATGACCTTCAAATAAACGTCAAGGTCCTTCTTGAACTATGTTCTGAGTACATGTTTGGACGTAAAGTTTCACACTCTTTCCGATTCCGCTAAAAAAATAGGGGTTACCATTTAAAAAAATGAGGTTGACCTCAAAATAACCTCAAAAATGAGGCTCAAAATGAGGTTCAAGATCGAATCAGAGGTCACCTTCAAGTCTTCGTTCGAACTTACCAAACCTTACCTTTGTTTGTTTTGTTTTACCACTGAACTCGCGAAATTTTTAAGAAATCATACTTTGACCTCAATTTGACCTCTGGGGGCAACCTCAACCTCATACCTTAATACATATCCGGACGTAAAATTTTCCGCTCTTTCAGATTCCGCTATAAAAAATAGGGGTTACCATTTAAAAAAATGAGGTTGACCTTGAAATAACCTCAAAAATGAGGTCCAAGGTCGAATCCAAGGTCACCATTGGATTCCTCGTAAAAAATTACTACAAAGGCGACCTTAACATTTTCCAATAGTAATTCAGCTGAGAAATTATTTGGGTGTTTCCAGACTTTTTGGACACGCTGTATAATGAACAGTAATGGTCCAAGTATTGTTCCCTGTGGAACCCCTGTGTTTACCATTAACTGTTTACTAATATTATCGCCTATTCTTACAAACTGTCCCCTGTGTTTCAGATAACTTTCTAGTAATGAAAACGCTTTTCCTCTTATTCCATACCTATGTAGCTTGTCTAACAATATTTTATGATTAACCGTATCAAAAGCTTTTGCTAAATCTAGAAATGTTACTGCTATCGGTAGACTCTTATCCAGTTTTTCATAGATTCTTTTTGTAATGAAATTTAAAGCATCGTTGGTTCCTCTATTTTTTATGAAGCCGTATTGAGTATCACTTAACAAGTTATTAATTGTAACCCACTCGTAAATTCTGTTATATATTATTTTTTCAAATATTTTTGCTATATTTGATATTAGTGATATTGGTCTATAGTTTTCCATTTTATTTTTCAATCCAGATTTATATATTGGTATTATTTCTGCAACTTTTAAAGCTTCTGGCCATGTTTCAGTTTCTATACATTGATTTAAAATGTCAGCTAGTGTATCCGTTATGTATGGTGATATTATTTTTAGTGTCTTTGCATTAATCTTATCAACTCCTCCATCATTTTTTAATTTCATATTATCTATTATTTTCTGAAGCTCATATTTATTTGTTGGTTTTAAAAACATGGTTTTAGGGTTATGTTTCGGTAATTCTAGCTCTTTATCTTTAGGTTTTTCAATGGATTCTGCCATTTTTGAACCGATATTGCAATAGTGTTCATTTATAGCTTTTACAATTTCTTTAGGGCCTTTTATCTTTTTTTGTCAGTTTTTATTTCGGTGATATCTGTATTCTTTTTATCTTTTTTAGTTGTCCCCAAAGTATCATTAATTATGGTCCATAGTTGTCTAGGGTTATTACTGTTTTTTTCTATAAGATTTTTTTCATGTTTCATTTTTGCATTTTTTATTATTTTATCTAGTAATTTTACGTAGTCTTTGTATTCTTTTCTTAGTATATAATTATTTGGTTCATTTTTCATCCTTTTATATAAGGAGTCCTTTTTTTTACAAGACACTATAATTGCATTTGTTATCCAGTCTTTCCTGGGCATTTTGTTGTTATTCCAATTTTTTCCTCTTTTTGGGTATATATATCGACTCTTTTCTATACAATTTTGAATCTCCTTTATCATGCAATTAATCGCTATAGTTGGATTTTTCTCCGATTTATAAATTGACCAATCTATTGCTAAAGCAATATCTCTTAGTTTGTTGTAATTATATTTACAGGTTATATCTGTTGATTTATCCATCTTGTGTCTATTTTTCTTATCTATCTGTATAAATAAAGGATAATGATCTGTTATTGGATGTTTGAGTTTATAAGTTTTAGTCGTTATTGTTTTTGTTTGTATGAAAATATTATCAATACATGTTCCCTTTTCTGTATTTAAATCATATGGCCTAGTTGTTCCAATAAAACCTGGGTAAAAACCCTTGTCTAAAAAGTTGTTTAGAAAATCCTGACCTGAAGGTTATCTTTGAGTATATCTGTATTGAAGTCTCCAATTACAAAGTGATTCTTAACATCTTTTTTTAATATTAGATATTTATTTAAGTTATAGTTGAATTTTAACGGAGTTATATCATGCGATCTATATAACGACGAAATCTCTAATTTACTGTTGTTATTTAAGGTTTTACTTGTATTTAATATTTTAATATTATCCATTTCTATTATTCCTGTTACTTGTGTAACGTTTTCTTTGATATAAACAACCACACCATCAGATTTATTGATTTTACTATTATTATAGTATGATTTATAACCCCTCAACTTGAAATATTCATCCCTACTGAAAAATCTCAGGTGAGATCTCAGGTGATTTCTCAGGTGAGATCTCATGCAAAATCTCATGCCAAAATCTCACCTGAGATTCTGCTCCAGATGCTGCAGAAAACTTACGTTAATTAAAAATCAGCTTCTTCAGTATTGCGAATGGCCTTTTAGGATGTTTTACCTCCCAGATGAGCTCAAAAATACATGTTTAAAAGCATTTGACACAATTTTTCAATTTTTCAAAATTGATACACGATATCTCACCTGAGATCTCACATGATATATCACCTGAGAAATCACCTGAGATCTCATGTATCAAATTTTAAAAATTGAAAAATTGTGTAAAATGCTTTGAAACATGTATTTTTGAGCTCGTCTGGGGGGTAAAACATCCTAAAAGGCGATTCCCAATACTGAAGAAGCTGATTTTCAATTAACGTAAGTTTTCTGGAGCATCTGGAGCAGAATCTCAGGTGAGATTTTGGCGTGAGATTTTACATGAGATCTCACCTGAGAAATCACCTGAGATCTCACCTGAGATTTTTCAATAGGGGAGGATTTGTAACTTTTCAAAATTTGCATTCAAGCTTCTTATATTGGTATACATAATCACATTATCTTTCCTGTTACTTTCCTTATTAAGCGTCTCAACATCATCGCAGCTTATTTCTTGTTTTACTACTTCTTGTTGTATTTCTTCTATAAAATCTTCATTATGATTCATTTTGTTATGTTACTATTTTTCGATGGTGGGCTAACACCTGCCACAACACCATCCGGGAACTTCCTCGCTGTTAATGTTGTCCTTCCTCTTGTAATTATAGAGCTCTTAGTCAGTATTTCTTTGTTGTTGGGCGTATTATTTCTTTCCAAGTTGTCTAGAGATTCGGTTACTATATCTTGGTCTTTTAAGTTTCCCGCGTAACCTGTTTTAACATTTGTTGTTGACTTCTCAACTGGTAAGTTATCTTCAGGCTTCTTTATTGGTAAAGTAGGTTTCTTATGATAATTTTCTGTTTTTTTCAGAGGATCGTATGGATAATCTGTTTTTTGTATCATTATGTATAGATAATTTTTATATGACTCACATACGTTCCAGTTATTGGCTGCATGTTATGTATTTCTTTTTGTTTTCTGGTTCTTTTTGTTGTAATTAATGCAGTTAATACATTGTAAACTTTTCTGATCACATAATTTTTCTTCATGTTTCTCTGAGCAGTGTAGACATGTATATTCTCCTTTACATTTTTTAGCACTATGCCGATATGTTTTACATTTGTGACACATACCGATATTGTAACCATCGTATACTCTGCATCTGCTTGCTCCAACATAGATTTTCTTCTCACGCATAATATAAGCATATGCATCTGCATTAACTTCAGCTATCAACGTCGTAGAATTGGTTTTATTATTGATATACTTATGCATTATATTTAACTCCACATTATCTTCTATCTCATTTCTGTTTTTTATATCCATTTCAATGTCTTGATTGCTTTCTGTTTGGTACTCATTGTCTACATTTATAATTTTAATTCTAGGTTTTTTCAATTCTTCAATTTGAATTTCTGTTTTTTCAGTTGTGTTAATTTTGAGTTTCATCTTGTTTACGTCTTGCTTATTTTTACATTTGATGATTATTTTGTCTTTGGTTGTTATGATTTTGTTAACAGGTATCGTTGTGTTCTTATTTATTGACATTTTGGTTTCATGAAATAATTTTTTTAGATCCTCCTTGTTCATTGGTTTTATGATGATATCTGGAATATTATTATTAGTTTGATTTATCTGTTTACCAGTTATTTGTGCATGAGTTGACCCAGTTGAAGTTTGTTCTTTTCCATTCATTTGAAGCAGTTTATTTTTTTCCAATAATTCATTATTTAAAACTTTTAGTATTTCATTTTTATCCATAATCTCCTTAATTAGCTCTTTTTGGTGTTTGTTCTCAATAGTTAACTTTTCATTTTTGTTATCTTGTTTTTGTATCTCCGTTACCAAATCTTGATTTTCTATTATCAATTTTTGATTTTCTGAAGGTTCACTTGTTTTAATTTGTGTCAGTTCATCTTCAGTTCGCTTTAATCTTTGCTTTGTATCTATATAGCTTTTCTTTGTTGTTTCACTTTTTTCTTTTAATGTGTTGTACTTTTCTTTTAACGTTTCATATTTTTCTTTTAATACTGCATAATGTTTCCCCAGTTTTTCCTTTTCATTCTGTAAAAGTACACTTGCAACACGTGGATCTTTAGAGGTTATGTTATCTAGATCGTGGTCTTCGCAAATTATGTACAGACTATCTATGTAGTTCTGTGTCTTTTTTTTTAAATAATCACTTTTGTGGTAGACCTCTTGACACACTGCAGATATTAGGCACTGCACTAAACTTTGAGGAGGGCATTTAAATGAAATATCTAGAGGAGCAGTCTGCTTTAGTACCCATTCGTCCTCCGCCATGTTAGATTCTCTGAATATATATATATATATATATATATATATATATATATATATATATATATATATATATATATATAATCATATAAACATGGACTTATGCTGACACCAATGTATAAGACCACGTGACCTGTCTGCATAAGTGTAGTACCGTTTATACAAGTGTCTGCACAAGTCTAGCGTGACTAAAGAAATAATCTCTCTACTTATGCTGACGTCTGCATAAGTCGGTCTCTGTCTGCATAAGTCTATTTAAATTTCGGAAAGTGTCTGCATAACTAGCGTTTCATATATTTATATATATATATATATATATATATATATATATATATATATATATATATATGAGGCATTCTCTGTCAACACGACACCCCCTCTGCCCAGAACAATTTTGATCCAAATGAGGTCTAC
The DNA here is from genome assembly GCA_036365515.1 of Torymus aiolomorphi. Lineage (NCBI taxonomy): Eukaryota > Metazoa > Arthropoda > Insecta > Hymenoptera > Torymidae > Torymus > Torymus aiolomorphi. The sequence goes on along the minus strand of CM070875.1, from coordinate 135,295,439 downwards.
CTAGGCTCAAATGAAAGCTCTTGACTTCTACTTTCGAACGCCGTCTGGCGATTCCAAAAATTCAAAATGGCGGATCCAATATGGCGGCTGAAAGTCTCGGAATGATGGAAAAACAAGTTTTTCTTCACTCTAATAGCGAATCTGATACGAAAATTGTTATTTCTTGCCACTAATATGAAGTTAGAGACATATTTTCTTACTACTACCGTTCAATCCGAGCGGTTAAAATTATATCTCAAGGTCATTTTGAAGGTCAAAAGTTATTTTCTGGATTTTCGGACTAGTATTCCACGAAACTAGTAGAATACTTAAGCAGATTTGTGTAATCCTTTGAATCATGTCATCTCTTGTAGTTGGCCTGTTGCGGTAGACTGTATTTTTTAGGAAGCCCCATAAATAAAAATCTGGAGATGTCAGATCTGGAGATCTTGGTGGCCATACTACGGGACCTCCTCTACCAATCCAGCGACCGTTAAACCTTTCATTAAGAAAATCTCTGACAATTCTGGCATAATGTGGAGGAGCACCATCTTGTTGTAGCCACATTCTGGCCCTTGTATGGAGATCAACCTTTTCTAGAAAGAGTGGCAGCTCGTCTCTCAGCAACTGTAAATAAGTATGTTGAATTACGTGACCTTCAAAAAAATAAGGTCCAATCAGACATCCGTTAATAATACCACACCATACCGTTAGATTCCAGCGATGCTGATGATCAACTTCTCGCATCCAATGAGGATTAACAAGAGACCAGTAGTGGCAATTATGGCGATTCAACATACCAGTACTCTGAAATGTAGCCTCGTCGCTAAAAAGAACATTGTTAAAGAAATTTTCATCATCAGTAATTTGTTGTGTTGCCCATTGGCAAAATGTTATTCTCCGTCGATAATCTTCCACAGTTAAAGCTTGATTTAGAGTAATGTGGTAAGAATGGTAACGCGCATATCGTAAATATCTACTGGCCGTAGATCTTGGAATACCCATTGTTAACTCGATTTCGCGTAAACTGACATGAACATTTAAATGTACCATGGCTAGAACATCAAGAAAGCGAGGATTATTTTCATAATCGTGTTCATTCAGTGTCCTCCTTCTTCGAACGAAGTTTCCTTGTCGACCGCGCAGTTCAATGTCACGTATTACCGTATGATCAGGATGTTGTCGTTGAGGGAACCGAGCACGATACAATCTGCTTGCCTCTCGATAGTTTCGTCGACATTCTCCTAAAATAAGAAGAATGTCAACTATTTCATTAGCAGAATAGTCAGGTATTCTTTTTCTATTTTTTAGTTGTAAATGCAATTATTTATCAAAACACACCACAAAAGAAATAATATGTTATTATACTATACAATATTTTAAAACGAAAAAGTTTAATTTTCTGTGCCAATATAAGTGTGCTCAATTTGAAAACAATTTGATGTAAACAGTAATAATTATTGACTATTACCGATCAATGCTGAATACTACCGGTCACTATTGGATACAGGTGGTCAACACTTATTAACTTTTGTTATTATTTGATATAAGTGGTTAACCCTGGTAAATATTGATAATAGTAAAAATAGTAAAATTTTCCGCTCTTTCCATTTACGAGGTCAAAAATAGGGGTTCCCATTTGAAAAAATCGATTTGACCTTCAAATGACCTTGATCATTGACCTTAAGGTCATAACCAAGGTCACGATCAGTTGGGCCGCTCCAAACCCTACAACTTCTGTATTTAACACTCGTATGTGTAATTATGGGAATGTTTGGATGCGTTGATTGATTTTGATTTTAAACATGACCATGACCATGACCATGGCCTTGACTCAAGGACATATCTGAACATAAAATTTTCCGCTCTTTCCATTTACGAGGTCAAAAATGGGGGTTCCCATTTGAAAAAATCGAATTGACCTTCAAATGACCTTGATCATTGACCACAAGGTCATAACCAAGGTTACGATCAGTTGGGCCCCTCTGAACCCTACAACTTTTGTATTTAAAAATTTGTCCGTATGCCTAATTATGGGAATGTTTTGATGCGTTGATTGATTTTGATTTTAAACACGACCATGACCATGACCATGACCTTGACTCAAGGACATATCTGAACGTAAAATTTTCCGCTCTTTCCATTTACGAGGTCAAAAGTGGGGGTTCCTATTTGAAAAAATCGATTTGACCTTCAAATGACCTTCATCATTGACCTCAAGATCATAACCAAGGTCACGATCAGTTGGGCCCCTCTGAACCCTACAACTTTTGTATTAAAAGTTTTTTTCCATCTCCCTTAGTTTTCGAGATATTTGCCTGGTGGTTTTAAAATGGGACACCCGGTATAAACTTGTATAACGTTAGTTCCCAGGACCCCATGTTACTGTATACCTATACGTGACTAAAGAAATAATGTCTCTTATGGGGGCCGATGTCCTCAAAACTGACGTTAAACATATGTAGATTCAGGGACTGTCCCCAAAACTAACAAATGTCCCCGAAACCAACGTTAAACATCTGGAATGTCCTGGAAACTAACATAAAACATAAATATATATATATATACACATTTGTTTTACCAGATTTATGGAGCCCTTTTATACACATGAGCATATTTATGGAGCCCGTTTTCTTTTACGGGTCCCATAAAACATTTTTCTCAGGCGTTTATGGAGCCCGATCTAGAGTCTATAACCCCAGGGTCCATTATTTCTTTAGTCACTTGCCATAGGGATCTCTGGGCTGTAGGTACTAATATACAGGGATGGGCTCCATAAACGGATGGGGGGATAATTATATATATATATATATATATATATATATATATATATATATATATATATATATATATGTATATATATATATATATATATATATATATATATATATATATATATATATATATAAGTATGTTGGTGAACCTATTTGGCGAGCTATAGTTTTTTACCATGATTGAAGTATATGCTTGACTAAAGAAATAATATCCCTCTCTGGGGCCGAGGTATTAATAAAATTCGCCAAAAGTGGTCTATAGTATCTTAGCTCTTTTGGCGAGCTCGTCAAAAACGTCCAAAACTCGCCAAAACAGTTCTTCCGTATCTTTTTTACTCGTCAAAACGTGCCGGAAATATAAATATATCGGTATATCATTTTTTTTAACCATCATAAACTTTATCAGAATCAGGTATACCGAATTTTTCCGCATAAGTTAATAAATCGTCCTTAGAAAAATGCGTATATTGCGATGATTGTGATTCTTGCAATTTTTTTTTTAAATAATGACAAAGTGTATTAATAATATATTCTATGTTACATGTTACATCTAATAAAAATCTCACTCTCACACGTATACAATGTTTTAATATTTTTAACCTATCAAAAGAAACATTCTTAAATATTAAACTACGTCGGTACTGCTTCGTTGGTGTTTGATCATTACTTGACATCTGTGAATCTTCTTCTTCCACAAGTTCAAATGCCTTGTCACCATAGCTCATGATAAGTCTTATGCTAAAATGGCTAAAGTGCATCTTTTTATCCAGCACATCACCATCTTCAGTTTCAAAGAACTTATCAATAACTGGAAAATTTTCTTCAAATAAACGCCAGTCAGACACAGTAAACGGTATACCAACAAAGTCGTCACCACTAAGACGGATGATAGGCAGAAATTCACCACCAATTTTCTTATTTTCTAGACCAATTGTAATTTTCTTGGTATAAGATTTTGTTAGTGCGTACACCATCGGTAGCAGCTGATGACAATAATATTTGGAAGCACTTTGTTGACCAGCCATTGTCTTGTATTTACGCTTGCCTTGACCAGCCATTCTTGTGTATTATTTTCAGCAGGAGTGATCGAGTGAACTAATGAATAGACTGTGCTAGACGCTCTTTTTATACTATTCATACTGATGGTGGAGGGATTTTCTATTGGGAGGGATAGGATAGTAGCGGGGATATGTTAGTAATGGGGCTGGTAATGGTAGCGGGACAATGTGCCCCTATACAATTTTGAAACATAATTTTTAACAATTTGATCGTATTTGTGTAAGTTACAAGAAAAGTTTTCAAGAAAATGTCCAATTCCAAGACCCGCAGGCATGTAATGTAAAAACATGAGACAGAAATAACCACAGGTATCTGAAGTTTCACTTTGTAGTTGTCGTCAATTCTATCGAAATTTACTAACATTTCTTCGAATACGGTTTATATGGTCGGGTATGTAAGGAGGTACACCAAAACTGTCAAAGTACAAGGCATCACCATTTTTATTGACATAAATTGCCACCCAATGCAAGCCAGGTTTATCGTGACTTTGGGTGTTGAAAATAAAAACTGTCGGTCTCGTCCAGACCAGGGGAATTTGATCTGCCGCAAAGACCCCCACAGCGTGAGTAGGAATTCGAGATAAAATACGTTGAATTTGTATATTGTTCATCGCAGAGGCTAATAGGTGGTGCAAAGATAAATTCTTCAGCAACTTGAGTTTTCCCGCATGTGTTCAGCGACGTTTTTAACTTAGAGACATTATTCAAGGCACAACTAAACTTTGAAAAACCGAATTTTAAAGAATGTTGCATGCAGTAATTACCAGATTCTGTAAGTTTATGAAATGGTGGACAATCTTCCTCAAACTCTAAATTTATAGTGTGTCGTGTAGTGATCTTTCGCAAAATCGTCACTTTCATACTACCACGAACATAAATATTGTTTGCTCTCTTACAAATTTCTTCTAGGTTTTTGAACAAGACTTTTTCAGAAACACCTTGATCAAAGCAGTCCAGACCGTGATGGTTTCGTGATAACCAATCGTTTTCTTTTCTAACCTCTTGACATAGTGTAGTTATTCGTCTATTTGGAGAAACAATCCAATGTCCTGTGAAATTTTGATTTAATGAAAGAACTGCCACCTGTTTTGGTACTACACGGTTCTTACAATCTTTGGCACACTATATGTCTACGACGATATCCATCTTCATAGTTTTGAACACATCAACGTGCGATCAACGACTGACACATCAGAAATATTTCCTAACCGTTAACCTTTACCCCCACTACTACTTTCCCCCACCATCTCACCCACTATAGTCCACGAGAACTTGACGTGACGAATCAATCTCAAGTATATTTTCATATTCAGCATAAATTATATTCACTGTACTGCTTACCGGATCATCAAAACGAACATCAATTCTTACACTACCATGTTTTACTAGATTTCAATGTGTGTCTTGATTTGCTGATAAATCAGTTGTTAAATCGAAAGCGAAAAGACAATATCCATTGGAATAAGCTTCGCGTGAAATTGAATTACCCTCATTTAAATAATGTATACCTGTACCAGAAAATAAAGTATGATATGCATCAACATACATATTATTCGTTTTAAAATCAGGTTGTAATGGTTTAGACGGTACTTGTACACCATCAATGTAGAGACACAAGTAATTTATATTGAAATGTTTAAAGTTAAACGGATTGAGGCTCTTATCACCGTTAAAAGCTTTATTTTCTACAAAACCAACAATAATTCTTTTTGGTAATTGACCTAAAATGACATTATCCAATGTTTCTCCATGAATACCACTATGTATTGTAATAGCTTTTTTGAAACTCCGTGCGAGAAGTTCGATTTCTCGCACGCTGCGTTAAACGATGCGTGCAAAAATCTCACTTCTCGCACGTCGACACTTGTGTGAGAAGTTGATTTTCTCCTCGTGTGACCTTTTCACCCTCGCTTCGCTCGGGTGCAAACAGTCACACGAGGGGAAAATCAAATCCTCGCACTAGTATCGAAATGTACTATTACTTCCACACGTGTCAGGGGATATTTAGTTGTTGTTTTCGAAAGTGCTTTATCGTGAGCCAATATAATACTTGGACTAAGTCTGACACGACGTACAAAGAGAGCAGCTTCGGTGATTCGAGCGGTGTAGAGTCCTGTAGGATCCATAAGACAAAAACTATCTCGTGACCGTACGAGCCGCACACGTACTTCGACACCGTTAATTAATAATTTGTCTTGATTGAAAACATCACAATGCAAATATCCAATCATATCTATGTTCTTCTCCTCGCCCATAAGGTTTCGGCTACTTGTAAGATCTTCGTTTTCATCTGTAGCATCCATTTTTCCAGGGGTGTCGGTGTACCATACTGCACTGGTGAGATGAGATTTTTTAGCTGCAGACCCATAGTTTAATAAAGATCGAATAATAAACGATCGAAATATACTGAAATGTATGGGGTATCTGAATCTCACTAAGAGCTACAGACCACTCACCATGTAAATAAATATTTTGAGGTAACTGTGTGGTAAAATGTGTTTTTTGTTTTCAGGAAACACATACACACTATTGTTACTAGATAATATGATATAAAATTGGTCTCTCATTATATCTTTTTCAAATTGTTTGCGGGAACCCAGGAATTAAATTAGTCAGGATAGCCTTTCCAATTTACAAAGTATTTTTTGTTTTTCCCTTTACCTTTAGTTTTTAGAATCTTATTTATTTGAAATGATTCGGTATGCAAATCTTTTTGTACTCTGGAAAGTTCTTCTTCGTAGAAAAAACCTTCGATTGGTTCACCGTCAAGATCTTCCAAAGTATAAACAGGTGGTTGTCTCTCAGTAGATATACGTATAATTCGGAACAATTCCAAAGTCCAGCCACTTTCATATGCTTTCTTGAACACCAGTTTGGCACGACTGACACGTACCAAGTCACCCACCTTATATTTAGGATATCGGATACGAGTCTTATTGTATCGTTGGGCTAGGTTTTGGTGTGCTTTTGCGGCATTGTACAAATCAACTTTAGCAGAAACCATTTTAGTACCAGAATGCCAAGAACTATTGTAAGCATCAACAATTTTTTGTAAAATATCAATATATCTGTACGTGTTTGTATGAGTACAATATCGCCATAATCGACCCTTCAATGTTCTATTAAACCTTTCCACCACAGCCGCTTTAATATCGTCATACGTCCTATGTGGGAAATGACGGCGTACAAGCTTATGTAGAGTATAAGCATCCTGACTTACAAGCCATTTGATAATTTTTTTGTGATCATGTTTTTACCAACTGTTTTTAAAAGGTTGTATGCACCGGTATAGGCTGGTAATTTCGGGGGTCGGTAAAAAAAATTATTTAACGTTTTTTCCATTTATCTTATTCTTAACATTTTTTAGTTTCTTTTTTATGTTTTCTTTAATTATTTTTTTAATGTACAAGGAAAACTTGTCAAAAGTTATTTTACTAATCATACAACAAGTTGTGACCAAAGCCACACTTCTCTCGTTAGCTGTAGCTGTTTCAGACAACAAACGCGCAAAGGCACGCTTGACCAGCAAACAATCAGCTTTGCTACGGTCACCACCATTGTTTGCATATGCTATATCATGTTCACGACAATAATCGTCAAGTGGGTTGACACCTTTCTCACCTTTCGCTAACCTTTCGTTTAGGTGTGTACCAGGTCCACAAAAATAATACCCTGGAGCATGTATTTCAAAAGGTAAAAGATTGATTAAATTATCTACAAGAGTTGATTCGGGGTGTGTGATCAAATCTTCTTCAATGTTTACTCCAGGCAATCCCATGGAAAAATACGAACTTTTGTAACGTGCCTAGATGTTTCTTCGGGACGTAATCTTTTTCTCAACTTTCTTGGAGTTGTTTTATCGGATGGTTTTTCGTTTGTTTCTTCGCTATCAGACTGTTGAGTTTCTTCCTCGCCGCTGACAGATTGTGGTGAAGAAACAATCTCCCAAATTTTATTGTTAACAATAAATTCTCGTGGTATATTTGCTTTACGAAGTGCTTGGGCAAACTGACCATAACCATGTGACAATGCTTGTTTTCTATTTCTCACACTATCGTTAATCAAGTCTACTATGTTTCCACCTTTGACGATGCTGCCATCTATGGTAATCTTACCACGAGCATCCCATGTGACATCACCAAAATCATGCAATCGTTGTAATAACTGTTTTGCTTTAAATTGAAACTTTGGTGGTACACAGTTTATTATGCTCTCATTGCTGTTTTCTTCATTGGTATCTTCGCCGACATTTACTTTGCCTACTTCATCGGTATCTCTGGGGACATTTACACTACTCACTTGAAACTTATTTGTACTATCATTTTTTTATAATACATAAAACGCTCCAATACTTATTGGTACATTGCATATTTTTCACGATCATCTTGAATTGAGGTCGAATTTATAATTTCCCTCATTTCTTTGTCTAGTCGCGACGTAGGTGTACCCGGTGTTTGCATAGTAACCAATTTTTCATTTGATAAGCGATGATGTATGTTGTTTATACTTTCTTCAGGGATCAAAATCATTTTTCTTGCATGCTCCATAGTTTTATCACAGGTACCAATATGAGTGATAAACAAGTCTGGTATTTGATAAACAAGTCTGGTATTTGATAAACAAGTCTGGTATTTGATAATCAACTTCTTTTTATTTTTCAAACTTTGCGAAGAATCAGTTAATTTTCTTAAGAATAAAACGTACTTTTTCAATTTATTTTATAGCTTTTGTTCAAAGGCACGTTACCACGTAAAATATTTAAACCACATTCGCAAATGAGAATAACAAGTTTTTTATCTGCTTCACGTAATAAAGTACTTCGTTGATTGTTATCGAAATGAAGCAGAGCTTTTAAAGTATTTAAATTTTTTTGTCCAAGACGTTTGCGTCCACTCGGCCCCATTACAATCGTATGACTGGAATATTATTCCCAAGTTCGCTACCTTTTATAGATTTCTTGGGAACATAAACATAGTGGTATTTATCAAACGGAAATATATTATTACGAAAACGGCAATTACCAGGTGTATCTTGGCGTAAGTCAAGTAATAAATAGGAGTGTGCCTGTTTAGTTGCATCAAGATAAGTCTCTTGTAGAAATTGTGGATTTTCAGCACACCCTTGGCGAGCTAGATACTGTATCTGGGATTTATTCCTAGGGTTTTTGAAAATAACTATATAATTAGAGTTTAACGAGATTTCACGTTGGCCCTTGTGGAAAAGATTTTGTGTGATGAATATTACGCTTAAATTATTATGATGACTGCCCTTGGTAAAAAGATTGGCAATACCACTCGAAGACTTACGCATCAAGTCTATAATTATCAATTTTGGTCTGGGGTCGTCGACAAAATCTGAATTTTTGGGCAAGCCTTCGTGAAATTCGGTATCATCACCCAGTTCTTTATATGTTGATTGCCATTCGGAAGAGTAAACTATTATTCGATCAAAGTGTACGTTACTCATACCATATATATGTTTTAAAAAGTTTTTAACAAACATGGTTTTTCCTCATGATGTGGAACCACAAACCATAGATGTCCAAGGATGTTTCCACCGTAGATCCATAACAAAAACTGTTTCATCAACATAGATAATATTTTTTATAAGTCTTGAGGTTTGCGGCGGCGGCGGCGGCGCGTGCATGTCACAAGCTTTTTGAGAAATCAAATTGCTGATAAACCGACAAGCTAATTTGAAGTGACAAGCTAATTTGAAGTGACAAGCTAATTTGAAGTGGTAAGCTAATTTGAAGTGGTAAGCTAATTTGAATTAATAAGCTAATAGAAGTGACAAGCTAGTTTGTAGCTACAAAACTTGTGATAAACGCGCTCAAGGTGTACCAAAAAGCTTAATATGAGTCGAAAAGCTTAATGTGAATCAATAAGCCTAATGTGAATCGAAAAACTTGATGTGTTATATCAAAATATTTAATGTACTTCTTGAGCCTTTCGCCACTGTCGCTACCACTTTCGACAGATTTATTTATGCTAAGTTTATTACTTTAAAATAGAGATAATTAAGAAACAAGCAGATTTTTAATTGAAATATAATTAATTTATTACGGTCATATACCTAATGTGTCAAAGGTAAGGAAAAACAAGATTGATATTTTAATACATTTATTGATTAATATTTTTGTTCATAACATGATCAATATCCTTCAACTGTAAAGATGCAAGTTCATGCATCAAAATATAGGCATCATCTATTAATATACTTAAATTATTTTTTTTCAAGATTTTATGTAACTTATTAACATTATGGGTATAAAATGTGCTTGTTATAGAATGTACATCATAAAATGTAAACTGTGTATATTGTGATAATTGATTTTTTTCTTGTAATTTCTCTTTCGTATAGCACCAAATTTCATTAAATACATATTTTATATCATTGCACGCATTTAACAGATATTTAATCCTATTGTCTACGTTTCTAGAGATGTGTTTGAGCTGATCATAGGTTGTTTTATTATACACCAATCTTGATTGAAAGCGTTTCTTTGTTGGTGGATCACCTGTATGATTTTTCTCTTGTGTTTCGTCTATCAGCTCAAAAGCTTTATCAGAAAAACTTATCATGAACCTTATGCTAAAGATGGTACCACAAGATATTTTTTGATCAACCATTTCGTTTCCTTCAGATTCAAAGAATTCGTCAATCCTGGGAAAACTTTCTTCAAAGCAGATCCACTCGGTATGCGTAAGTGGTATACCCGCAATATTGACCACTTAGATGAACAACAGGTTTGAAATCACAACAGCCAATAACATGGCTTTCTAGACCAACTGTAAGTTTCTTACAGTACGATTTATTTAATCCATACAGTATGGATAGTACTTGGCGAAATTGGAACTTAGAGTTTTGATTACTATTCTGAGCAAACATTTTTCAGTATTATCATGCTTTAGTAGGATCCAAGATTAAAATGACAGATAATTAAAGTACCCCTTTATATATAAAGAATCCATAAACACTCACACTCTAACAACCCTTCCTAATCTTTGAGAATGTAATCATTTCTAGATTGTGCGTGCGTACGTGCATGCGTGTGTGTGTGTGTGTGTGTGTGTGTGTGTGTGTGAGTATGAGGGTATGGTGTTACGAGTGTTAATAAACCATTAAATTAATTATAGGTATAATGATTTATAAAGTTTAAGTATTTTTTACATCATGAACCATATAAAAATCATTCCTAAAATAAGAAACGACAAGTATTTTACAAAATTTTAAAAAGCATTTATTATCATAATGAGATATATTTAAAAATACTGTTAAAGAAGTCATAGGTTTATAAGAAAATACGGTATTTATTTTGATGTGTTTTTATTCAGCTACAATTTTTCAATTTCACTATTTAATTCATTAATTTGATTCTGTTGCTGTTCAAACTTCCGCTCAAAATTTTGATTTAATAATAATAAATGTTTTGTAATTTTATTTAATTGTTTACATAGATTATCTTTTTTTCTAAGTAATTTTTCTGTATGATACATATTACAGTCAAGAATAAGTTTTATATATTTGTTACTTTTTTCTAAGTCATCTAAATTTTTTAAATCTCTATTTATTGATTCAACAGTATTGTATAATGAATTTTCATTGGTCCAATGATCATCGTCATATGCTTCGAGAGTTTCGACTCGTTCAATGACATTTAAAATTACCATATGTGTACGAGTTTCATCGAAGACCATGTTGAAATCAGGTATCGTCTAACAAGTTATTTTCCATTTTTTTAAATTCACCTTGTTACAATATTAACAATTTAATAGAGAGTGGTAGTATTTAATACTTTAAGAAGAACTCACTTTAATGTGTGATAGAAGTGTCTGGAAGATGAAGTGTATTTCTACGATCACCCAAACCAAATTTTTATAAGTATGTAACAGTGTACTGGTTCAACTAATCTTTGATTGTTTCTGGGCGCAGACAAACTGAACTGTGGTGTAAATATCGTTTAAGACGGCTTATATACACACCAAAGAGCATGAAACTACGGATTTTACGGTGGGGACGGAATAAAAGAATGCAGAGCAACGCAGCGAAATTTTGAGGAATAGGCACTTTTGAATTTAAAAAGGCTAAAAACATAATCGCAGCTTAATATATTATAATGAAAAATCACCGAAAAATCTTTTTAAAACACTCAGAATTATAAAAAATTCCATAAAATAATTTCTACGACTAAGTTATAAAATACGATAAATAGATGGATACAATGTGTAGTAAAACTATATTACTCTGAACTGATATGAAAATTAATTGGGTTGATCAATACATCGATCGGCCTCTGAAGTTCCAAAATACCACCAATAAAAAGAGAATGTTGCACCTAACAATAAAGTACAATACCGCGAATTAATGTGAATGTAACTTTTCAAGATATCCGTACCAATACCTTACTAATACCGAATCAATAACAAAATTAATTGGTTAATGAAAGTTATAAATATGCGGAACTGTTAGAGGGTAAAGTGGGTAGTAAAAAAGTATAATACCGCGAGTTAATATAACCATCGATTAGACTGATCAATGTATCGATAACGAAATCGATCAACCAATGAGGTTCCAAAACATCTTCATTTAAAAGAAGATATAGTACCTTAAAAAAAGTCTAATGCCGCAAATCGATCTGACTATAATTTCCAGTGGAAAATCATGACAATATCGAGCCAATACGTTGATCAGTGTACTAAACTCTCTTTATTTTCTCATCTTGTATTGAAGTTTACGTAAAGGGTTGTTTGCGTGCTTGATAATAACAATAAATTAATTCTTATTGTAGTTTTTTCGTAGCATGTATCAGGAACATATAAGCTAAGAAGGTGTCACATATGTAATAGTCATAAGTAGGGTATTATACTATCTGATCAGTTGATTATTATGACGAACTACTAACCATACAAGTGATAACGTCTCATCCGTTACACTTGTCATAAGAAACAAACAGCGAAAAGAGTTTAAGTAGTTGTAATGATCATCGATTGGATCAATCGACATATCGATAACGAAATTGATCGATCTGTGAGGTTCCAAAATACCTCCAATAAAAAGAGAATGTTGCACCTAACAATAAAGTATAATACCGCGAATTAATGTGAATGTAACTTTTCAAGATATCCGTACCAATACCTTACTAATACCGAATCAATAACAAAATTAATTGGTTAATGAAAGTTATAAATATGCGGTACTGTTAGAGGGTAAAGTGGGTAGTAAAAAGGTATAATACCGCGAGGTGATATAACCATCGATTAGACTGATCAATGTATCGATAACGAAATCGATCAAGCAATGAGGTTCCAAAACATCTTCATTTAAAAGAAGATATGGTACCTTATAAAAAAGTCTAATACCGCGAATTGATCTGACCGTAATTTCCGGTAGTAAATCGTGCCAATACCGTACCAATACGTTGATCAGTGCACTAAACTCTCTCTATTTTCTCATCCTGCCTTGAAGTTTACGTAAAGGGGAGTTTGTGTACTTGGAAATCATAATAAATGAATTTTTATTACAGTTTTTTGCAGTATGTATCAGGAACATGTAAGTTAAGAAAGTGGCACATGTGAATATAGTCATAAATAAACCATTATACGGGTTGGTCAGTTCGCCATTATAACGGACTACTTGGCATAGAAGCGACGACACCTCATTCGTTGCACTTATGATAAGAGACAGCCAACGAAAAATCTTCAAGGCGATACACATAAAGTAGGTGTAGCTTAACGTGTGCTAGTGGGGTGGCCCCAAATGCAGTGGTTATCATTCTATTTTTGTAGCTTTTTAATAAACCTACTCGCTCAGATGTTTCTCTGCTAACTCGGGCCGATTTAATTTTATATTAATATTAACTTTTTATGTAAAATTAATAAATAGGCATTTCCTAAACATAGTTTTATAATAAATAAACTTAAATAAACAATAATTAAAGATAAACTAATAATTTAAAATATTTCTTAGGTAAAACGCTGTACAAGCGCTGAATCAGTGCTTATATGAACTTTTCTTAAATAATTTATAAATTATTTAGATAGTATAGTAGACAAATGTCTCTGATATCGGCTGAGATTGAATGTTTTCGTGAGAAAAGAATTTTAGAGTATTCGCCAGACGTAATAAGAGTAAACCGAGGGTTTTGTTCCATCTCTTATTATCGCATGATTTTAGAAGTTATTTGAAAAATAATTTCTACTTCCTCCGTCATGTGTAATATGAATCCAGAATCCAATTTTCTGCAAGTTTCTACAGACTTTAGACGTGATAAGACTGTAGCTTATGCTTCAGTTTTCACAAACTTTTACAAAAATGATGGTTAGAGCACCCTGCTGTCCTCCAGTCTGCCGTAAATTTTCGACACGACAAGATCTCTCTACCCTATTATACAGAACGTTGAAGAAGTACTCGCCGATATCGACGTTTACCCCGAGCTGGTTCACGACATCGCTTCGCCGCCACAAGAGAGGAACGCCGGATCCAGAATGAGGAGGACACAGCCAATAGTTATAGCTATAGAATATTAGCATATTGTTTAGTTTTAAGTGACAGTGGTAAAACTATGACAAAGTGACAAAGTGTGTAGTAATTAATAACAACCACCACAATAGCCGAAGTTCCGGAAAATGATGATGTAAGTATTCTTATAATTATTTAAATATTATTATTAAAAATGGGTGCGTGTGTGTATACTTATTTTTAAATATTGTGTGTATGTGCGCGCGCGCGTACGTGTGTGTGTCGACGCAGGGGGAAGCTGCAGCTGCTCCCCACTACTACTACCGATGGTGGGGAGTTATAGCTCGTAGCGTGGCTGGCTGCACGATCGTGTAGTTTGCCCGGAGCAGCGGGCCGTGTCAGACGGGGAATTCCTGCGCCGTCTGACACTTGCGTGTATAGTGAGCGCTCTGAAGCAGCGAGCGCTCTACGGTAAGATTGTGGGGGTCCTGCCGATCTCGTCTGCCTCTCTCTCTCTCTCTCTCTCTCTCTCTCTCTCTCTCTCGCACGCACGCACGCACGCACTCTTAATAAATAAATGAATATAAATAAATATAATTATAAAGTTAAATATTATAAATTTCAAATTATAGAGTCAAATTTTAAATTATAAAGTTGAATTATAAAAGAAAAATTTTAAATCATAGTTTTAAATTTTGAATATTGTGGCACTATGGGGCAGGCATAATAAACCCCCACCACCAGAAAGGGTCAATGACCTCAAAGTCGGTGGTGGGAGTTTGTTGTGTCTGCCCCATGGTGCCACAATAACTACTACTTTTTCGGCAGGTGGTGCTGTAGCGTGCTAACGTATTTTTGTGCACTCTCCGCATTACGTGTAATTTTTATGTGAAATAGTCAATGAAGTAAAGTTAAATTAGTCAGCAGAAGCTTGCTTGTGGCTTCCACGATAGAATATTATTTTTTAACTCTCGTGAACTAAGGGTTTTATCTCGTTGACGGTTTTCAGACTTACTTAACCTAAAAAGTAACATCATGTATGACACATGCCACTATTGTTCTAAGAGCGTTACCTCAGCTATTACGTGTAATACTTGTAATAAAAAGTTTCACAAATCGTGTTCAGAACGGTTGTCCACTGGTGTTGCGGGTGAATATAAGTGCTGCAAGGGGTCCAGATTGACGTCTCCTTCGGTGGGTGCCAGCAACTTGCTTCCTCCCCCTGTCAAAAAAACCGTTGACACAGAACTTTCGTCACTGAGAGCTGATATTCAAAATCTCACTGCATCAATAAAATCAGGCTTTGCTGGGACTAAAGCAAACAACGAGGCCTTAAATAAGCAGCTGTCCCTAGTCAATGAACGCATGGAGAACATTGAGAATAAGTTAGAAGTTTTAACCTCAGTTCAAACATCTATGGTAAATTTAACTTCTAGAGTTGAAGCATTAGAGATCAATCTAAGCTCTAGGGTTGATGTTTTAGAGCAAATGATGCCCGACTCTACAAATAACTCCATAGTCTGTGCACAAGAGGCAAATGATCAGCTGTCCAGAGCCTGCAACATTCTTTTATATAACTTGGTGGAACCAAACCCTTACTCTGCTCTTGCAGATACGCTTTTGGGCAGTGAAAGTATGGCGAAGTTCGATAAAGTCAACAGGAATAATCTACAGGTTCGCAGACTAGGTAAATTAAACCCTGCCCGCTCGTCTCCAAGGCGAGTACTAGTTAGACTTGCATCACCTAGCGAGGTTTCAAGTGTTATATGCAATATGAAATTGCTGCCAGAAGGTATAAGTGTTTCTTCAGACAAAACTGCTTTACAAAGGAAGCACTTGTCTCAAATTAAGCAAAAGGTGGATCCGCATAATTTAGACAATCCAGACGATCCACTTCAGGTAAAATACATAAGTGGGGCCCCTACTGCAGTTAAGGCTAATGCGTCAAATCATGCCTCAAATAATTTTCGTGTCTCAGATGAAAATTAATAATAATGGGTTTTACATATACTACCAAAATGCACATTCAGTATGTAATAAATTGAGTGCTCTGAGATCTGGTGTGCAACAGCTTGGAACAGTACCTCACATTATAATATTCACCGAAACTTGGTTAAGGCCACACATTCACTCGTCTGAGCTTGGATTATCATCTTACAATGTATTTAGATGTGATAGGCAAAGTGTTGATGCTCAGCGGGCTGGTGGAATTCTAATTGCAGTGCACGACTCAATGAAGGTGAGGCAGCTAGAGATTTCATCAGAGTGTGAGGTGATATTTTTGGAGCTTAAGTTCCTTTCTAGGCTATTTATCATTGCTGCTGCCTATCTGCCTCCTAACTCCAACACGATGCAGTTTGATGACTTCACTAAGTGCCTTGAGGAGATCTCACTATTTAACGCTCGTTATGAATTTATTGTTTGTGGTGACTTCAACTTGGCAGGTGTTAAATGGAAAAATGAGCCTCTCTCATATGATTTTCTGGAATATGCACCTCCAACTCGGCGTGCCAATACAAATTCTATCCAGCAAGCAATGTTTTATTTTAATCTGCACCAATTATATGCTGATCACTCACAGAAGAATTACTCTCTTGACTTGTTGTTTGCCACACGCACATCAGTGAGACTTGCTGACATTAATGAGGACCTTCTCCCTCTGGATCAACACCACATATCTGGTCATTTCCACGTGCAAGTAACTGATGACCATCACTGTGATAATTTTAAGAATAGTTATAATTTCACCAAAGGTGACTATGTAAATATTGCGAAAGCCATGCAGGACACTGATTGGGTGAATATTCTAAGCGACTCAGACATTGACCAATGTGTGGATCAATTTTATAATCGCATTTATTCAATAATAGACGACTTTGTACCTAAGACTTCCGTTCGCCCAAACACTTTTCCTGTATGGTTTACGCCCGAGTTAAGGCGTCTAGTCAATGATAAAAAGGGAGCCCATGTTCGGTGAAAGCGTTCAGGATTGGCGGCTGATTATATTGAATTTAAGAGGCTACGTGCGGCTTGTATCAGATTATCACGATCATGTTATAGAGCTTATGTCGAAAACGTGGAGTTGAACTCGTCGCGCAATCCTAAGCATTTTTGGGCCTTTGTGAACAAATTGAAGAGCAATAATCGGCTACCATCGAGTATGTTTTACATGATTGTACTTCATCAAGCAATAAAAAGTTAGCCAAGCTCTTCTCTGATCACTTCGGGTCAGTCTACAAGAACATGGTGCTCGATGATATAGAACAATTTGATTGTGAGACTATGATAGGGGGCTTCACTGTGTCGGCGAATGATCTTTATGCTTTGATAAACAACTTAGATGATAGTTTGAAATCGGGACCTGATCAAATCCCTCCGTATTTTATTAAGCGCTGTTTTCCGACTGTGCTACCATTGCTCGCTCTTTTTAATAAATCTATTGTGGAACTTTTCCCAAGTTATGGAAATTAGCCTACTTATATCCTATACATAAGAAGGGTATAAACAAAACATTGAAAATTATAGGCCAATATCCATTCTCAGTTGCTTTTCAAAAATGATTGATCAATTAGTTGCTAGACATATTTCCGATTTTATATTTATTAGAATTGTCAGTGAGCAACATGGATTTATAAAAGGGCGTTCAACAATCACTATTCTGTTACTTTTTTCAAACTACGTATCACAATGTATCGAAGAGAGTTCTCAAGCTGATGCGCTATATATTGATTTTTCCAAAGCGTTCGACTCTGTTTCGCACTCTAGACTCCTTCAAAAAGTCTGGAATATTGGTATACGTGGAAATTCACATAAGTGGCTACGATCGTACCTAGCTGATCGTACGCAATTTGTGAGAATCATGGACTGTTTGTCTCAAGGGATTTTATGCCCGTCTTGGGTTCCTCAAGGCTCACACATGGGCCCAATTCTTTTTACAATCTTTATAAATGATCTTACAGACTGCGTTCGTTTCGCTCGTTGTTTAATTTATGCGGATAATGTTAAACTTTTCTGTGTAATTAACTCAGTATCGGATGCGCTACGTCTACAGGAAGATCTCAATAACATTTACAAATGGTCCGATGCTAATGGGCTCACTATTAATGCTTCTAAGTGTAATTGCATATCTTTTCATCGGAAAAAAGTTCCCACGTTGTTTTGCTACACTCTCAATCAAACTAATGTAAACAAAGTCTGTGATATTAAGGATTTAGGGGTCCTTTTTGATTCCGCACTTTCATTTAACCAGCATATTGACGCTATTATTACAAAATCACTTAGGATCCTCGGCTTTTTAAAAAGGACTACACTGGATTTCAGATCAGCCAAATATTTAGTATCCCTATACAAATCCCTCGTACTGCCCACTGTTACCTATGGGTCTGTAGTTTGGTCACCCGTAACTAAGGAAGCATTCAAAAAGCTGGAATCTATCCAGCATAAGCTGTTAAGATACTGCTCACTGAAAACAAATACCCCGATGTCATTCTTTAATCATAATTATCAGCCGTTAATGGAGAATTTTGAGTTAGCAAGCATTAAATCACTTTTTAACTTCTATAATCTTACATGTACCTACAAGATTATTATGGGACATATCGATTGTCCTGATCTGAAGTCGCTATTTACAAACAGAAACATTTCATATCAAATTCGTAATCCTCGACCTATAAAAGAAAACTCACATGCAACCAACTATGCGTTTAACTCTCCTATTGCTAGATTGCGCCGAGTATGGAATTCGCTACCCCACAATTTACGTTCAATTCAAGCTATTAGCGTATTCAAGCGTTCAATTAGATCTATTTGTTCTGCTGAGTAATTAACTTAATTAATTTAATTAACTATTTACCTAAATTAGCTAAATTAGCTTGTATAATGTTGGTAGATATACAAATTGTTATATTATATACACCATATATGTGTGGTAGAAATTTTATATACTGTTAAATTAAGATATATGTCATTAATGCGTTTGCACATGCCACTGTTTCTCACCAAATGTTATTATCATTTGTACCTTGGGCACATAGCCCGTTTATTGATAAAAATAAAATAAAATAAAAATAAAATAACAATTGCACAATAAAGGATCAGACGCAAATTGCCAATCATATGAATTCGTACTTTTGTAAAATTGGAAAAGATCTAACTAACACCATTGTAAAACCCCAGGGTAAGCATTTACAATTACCAGCAATGAACAAGAATACAATTTACATTAAACCGACTAATAACGAGGAAATTCTTCAAATAATTGATAACATGAAAATAAAAAATGGTGGGGTAGATAACATTACTACCAAAACACTAAAAATACTATCATATCAAATTGTTAATGCACTAACACATATCTTTAATCTTTGAATTAGGAATTCTTGAAGAATAGGAACAACTGAAAGCTATTATGAAACGATAACTACAGGTGTGCCGCAAGGTACTATACTAGGGCCACTCTTATTCATAATTTACGTAAACGATTTAGTAACAAACAGAACAGATAGTACCATCTCATATGCGGATGATACAGCTATTATTTCAACAGATGATAACTGGGAGAAAGTTGAAAATAAAATGTACTTAGAAGATATAAATATCTGGCTAGCACTTAACAAACTATCACTAAATATAAAGAAAACTGTGTACATAACTTTTGATAAATACTGTGATAGTGTTCCCGAAGATATGAACATATGCATACAGGATACTAAATTGAGCAGGGTAGAATACTGTAAATATCTAGGTATAATTATTGATTATAGGCTAAAGTGGGATAAACATATTGAAGATATAATAAAAAAAAATAAATATATAATATATATACTGTATAAATTATCAACATATACAGTGCGTTCCAGAACTATAGAAACACTTAGTTGTAACACGATAAATGTAGCGTAGACCTTGCAAATGATATAATAACCGGGCCAATCTTTCTTTAACATATTTTAAACATGAAATTTGAACGAAATCATTTGTTTCTAGGGATTAAAAGACATCAAATTATTATTTTTATTCACTTTATTTAAAAAATAAACAAATTATCATTAATTTCGCCGTCCCATAACTATAGAAACACTATAAAAATTCGCTATTAAACTGAGTAATACTTCTATTTTTATTTATAGTTTTTATTAAATTGTTATCAAATAATATAAATTTGACTATTTTTATATATAGAATATATTTATTTTCAGAAGATAGTCGACTTTTTTTTAATAACTTATTAAATAATTTAATTTTCAACTGCGTTTTTACACAATAGTTTATATAACAAATATTTGAATCTTATTTTGGCTTATAAAATTAATTTTTTATGTATGTTTATGTTTATAATTTCGCTATCTGTTACTCCCAGCCCAGTTTATATGTGTTTTACTGACCCACTGTCGGTAATGCAGATTCTTTTTTAACCTGCAGTAAAAATCGGCGTAACGACGAAAGCTTTTTGCAGTTCATTTGATTGTTTAAGTAGTACGCATATACGTATTTCACTTGTTCACCACTTGTTGACATTAAGATTTGAGTTATAATTAAATATATTTTCTATTGTATAGAATTATTTTTTGTAACGAACTTACAATGCCGAGAGGTAAATATTTAACTGATCTTGAAAAAGGACGAATTCAAGCATACCGTGAAACTGGGTTAAGTCTTAGAAAGATATCACAGAAGCTTGGTAGATCTTTGAAAGTTATTCATAGTTTTTTAAAAGATCCTTCACTGTATGGTACGAAAAAAACAGGTGGCCGAAAAAGTAAGATTACGCCTCGATTGCAACGGCAAATTGTTAACTTAGCTAGTAATTCTATGATTAGTTTGAATAATATCAAAAGACGATTACCAGTAACCATTTCTAAATCATCGGTACATCGAGTATTGCAACAATCTACTGTTATCACTAGACAAAAAATGCAGAAAGCTCCGAGATTACTGCCAAGACATAAAGATGCTAGACTCGAGTTTGCTAAATTGAATATGAATACAAACTTTAAAATGGTAAATAATTATTAACGTTTTAGATTAACGAAAAACTGTGATGATTTTTAATTTTTAAGGTGGTATTCTCAGATGAAAAAAAATTTAACTTTGACGGACCAGATGGAGTGCACTCTTATTGGAGAGATTTACGAAAAAATCCCCAATACTTTTCCCGTAGAAATTTTGGTGGTGGCAGCTTAATGGTATGGGGAGCATTTAGTTTTCATGGAATCTTACCGTTGGCATTTCCATCTTGCAAAATGAATTCAGCAGAGTACATTCGTGTGTTGGAAACTAATTTATTACCTTTTTTGGACAGCAATGAACATTTAGATCTAATTTTTCAGCAAGACAATGCGGCAATACATGGAAGTCGCGAAACAAAACAATGGTTAACTGATAATGACATTTTAGTTTTAAAAAGGCCTGCGTGTTCTCCGCACATGAACCCAATAGAAAATCTTTGGAGTATTCTTGTTCGTGAAGTGTATGCCGATAATAAACAATACAATTCTGTTCGAGAGTTAAAAAATGCAGTCCTGCAAGCATGGCGAGCGATTGATGTAAATACCATAAATAAATTTGTCGCCAGTATGCAGAGCCGTATTTTTGAATTAATAAAAAACAAAGATGGGCCAACAAAGTATTAAAATTTATTTATTTTATGTATTAAATTATTCAAATTTGTATCATTTTGTTTAAAATTAATGTAAACTAATATTTTATAAATAATTAATGAAAATGAATAGAAGTATTACTCAGTTTAATAGCGAATTTTTATAGTGTTTCTATAGTTATGGGACGGCGAAATTAATGATAATTTGTTTATTTTTTAAATAAAGTGAAAAAAAAATATTTTGATGTCTTTTAATCCCTTGAAACAAATGATTTCGTTCAAATTTCATGTTTAAAATATGTTAAAGAAAGATTGGCCCGGTTATTATATCATTTGCAAGGTCTACGCTACGTTTATCGTGTTACAACTAGGTGTTTCTATAGTTTTGGAACGCACTGTATGCAATCTGACACACTTAAGACAATATATTATGCATTTTTTTATAGTGTCATTAGCTATGGAAATATTGCATGGGGTGGTGCATATAAAAACAACTTAAAATTACTACAAAACATCCAAAATAGGATTTTAAAAATTATAAACAAAAATATTTTCAATCGAGACAACCTCTTGAATCTAAAACAAATTTTTGCTTACGAATGTGTAACGTATCATTATAATGAACTTAAGAATTTATACTTAACATCGACTAGCAAAACTAGAAATAAACTTATAATACCACCAAAGTGTTCGAAAACTGTTAGTGATAAAGATAACTATGTCAGAGCGATACAGGTATTTAATTGTCTTCCGAAATCTAATCCAAATCTTAAAGCTCGAGATATCGCAAAAAATTATAATAAGAAAAAGCTAAAAATTTGGATTGGTACTAATATATATATATAACAACTTTATTAAATCTTAGATTTATATAAAAATACAAAAATATAAACAAATTTTTTATTTTTATTTTCTTTTATTTTTCTCTGGCTACTTGAGTGTTTGTTTGCGTTAGTGTGTCTGTTTGTATTGTTTCCTATCTAGTAATTCCACTAACTTAACATAATTTTCTATTCTATTATCCTGTTT
Organism: Torymus aiolomorphi; assembly: GCA_036365515.1. Lineage (NCBI taxonomy): Eukaryota > Metazoa > Arthropoda > Insecta > Hymenoptera > Torymidae > Torymus > Torymus aiolomorphi. The sequence goes on along the minus strand of CM070875.1, from coordinate 135,272,541 downwards.
TCTTCTTTCTTTCTTTTCTTTTAATCTAACCCTATTTATTTTCCTATCTATAAAGTATGTGTGTGTCTGTGTTGTGTCTGTGTCAGTGTTCTTCATTACTTCTTTTTCTCTTCTTCTCTTCTTATCTCTTCTACCTTGCTTATTTTGCTTCTTCTTGTCCTGCCTTCTCCTTTTCTCCTACCTTCTCCTCTGTATTATCCTTTTCCTCTCCATTTTCGCCTTCTGTTCTTCTCTCTCTTTCATCTCTTCTCTCATCTCTCTGCAGTCTTTCTGCGCTTTCTTTCTCCCATCTCCTTTTCCTCTCCTCTGTTGTTAAAACTTCATCCACTGTGAATATTCCCTCTCTGCTTACTCTATCCTTTTTATGCCACAAGTACTCCTTCACGAAAATCTCCTTAAACACTATCCATTGAATTCCTCTTTGTCCTTTGTCCATTTTTTATTTCAAATTCTACCTCTCCTGTGTTTTGTAATCCATTTTTCTATTTTCTCTCCTTCATTCCAGAATCTTCCATGTTTTAATACGAGTGTTTTTTTCCTGTCTACATCTTCCCATTTTAATACTTCCTTGTCTATGTTCATTTTTTCCAGTGTTTCCTCCAATCTTTTCATTTTTTCTTTCATTGTTCTGTTCTCCTCTTCTAAGTCCTGTACTTTTTTCTCTATTTTTATAATCTTTTCTTTTACTTTCTTTTCTTCCACTGTCCTTCTCTCGATCTCTCCTTCTATTCTTTTTTCTAAGATATCCATTCTCTCCATTTTTTCTTTTAACCTCCAAACATTGACCACGTGTTTCTCTGTGTCTAATATATCTTCATCTGCTCTTTCTGCTTCCGCTCGCGCCTTACTTTCTCATCCTTGAGGTCATTCTACAATATTTCCTACCTCCCTCCCACGAGTCGTTCCACTTGTTTTTCATGTTCTTTCTGTCACTCTAGGTTTCTTCTACACTCTTCTCTTTTTTCTTTCTCTATTCTGCTCCAATTTCCTGATTCTCCTTCTTCCTTCTCTTCCTGTCTTCTCCTTTTCCACTTTATTTGATGCAATGCCGCTAAATTCTCCGTCCTTCCATTCATTCTCTCCTCCCATTTCTTTCCTTCTTGTTTTGTATATATGCATCTTTCAAATATATGTTCCAACGTCTCCTCTTCTTCTTTACATAATCTGCACTCTCTTTCTTCTTCTTTCATCCAATATCTGCTACTCCTGTTTTCTCCTCCTAGTCTGAATCTTTCTGTTGTTTCCAGCTCTCCTTTCTTGTTATTTCTTTTGCTTCCTATGTATTCCGGCATTTCCTCTGTTATTATTATTCTTTTCCCCTCCTTTGCGTACCTGGATTTTTCTATTCGTGTTCTATTTTCCTGCCTTTCTATGTCTATTCCTCTCTGTAGCATTTCCCCCCATATTTCCTCTCCTTCTTCTAGTCTTCTTTCTACCTCCAACCTTGACCATCCTCTCTTTTCAAAAAATTTTCTTCTATTCTCTTCTTGCTCTGTTTTGTTTCCTTTTCTTTTCATTAAATCCCAACATTCTCTTCCGATTGTTCCCTCTTCTGCTTCTACTAGCTTCCTCTCAAACTTTGTTGCAATTTTCCCCGTCGACAATGCTATCTTGTGTCTCCTTGTCTCTTCGTGTAATATATGTCCTGGTGTTGTCTTTTCCACTTTCAGCACCCATTTCATATATTTATCCTGTATTCTTTTCACTTCTTTTCACTCCTTCCATCCCCACACTTCTGCTCCATAGCACATTATGCTTCTTACCAGTGCGTCAAATATCCTCATCCTCTTTTTCCATTCATCTTTAAATTTTCTCTCTCCTATACTCCATATCTTTCCTACCACTGCATTTGCCTTTCCTGTTATATACCTTATGTGTTTTCCGTCCCGTTATCACTCTGCAGTTTATACCCCAGATACATTGCTTCTTTTACCTCTTCTATCTTTTCTTCTTTCCACTTGAACACCGTCATCTTTCTCCTGCCTCCTTTTTTCCTGAACTCCATAATGTTTTATTTTTCTACATTTAATTCCAACCCTTTCTTTTCTCTGTACTTCCTGAACCTTTTCAGCATCTCTCTCATTCCTGTGTCATTGTTTGCCAACAGTATTACGTCATCTGCATATGATATTGTGAATATCTTCTTTCTTCCTAACCTCACTCCTCCTTCCTGTGCTTTCCTCATCTCCTTTTTCACATCTGCGAATGCAATATTGAATAGTGTTGGGCTGAGTGGGTACCCCTGCCTCAATCCTTTTACTGTCCTGAAGGCTCCTATTACCTTATTCTCTATCTCTATTACACATCTCGTATCCTCGTATATCTCCTTTATTCTCACCCTCAATCCTTCTTCTATTCCCATCTCTTCCATCTTCTTCCATATCACTTCTCTTTTTATTTTGTCAAACGCTGCCTTCATATCTGCCAGGAATCCCCAGACCTTCCCTTTTTCCCTCATTATCTCTCCACCTATCGTCTTCTTCAGTGTATATACAGCATCCATCGTTCCTCTCTTTTTTCTGAATCCGAATTGCGTATCGTCCAACTTGCCTTCTCTTTCCAATTGTTCGTCTAACCTACTTCTTAGAATTTCCGCATATATTTTGTATCCTATGTCCATTAATGTAATTCCTCTATAGTTTCCAACCTCTTTCTTCTTTCCTTTCTTATATATCGGTTTCATTTTTCCTGTTTTCCACTCTTCCGGTAACTGTCCTTCCTTCCATACTTTGTTTATGTAATATTTAAGCTCCTCTTTTACCTGTTCTATTCCTTCTATCCATGCTTCGTTCGGAATTCTGTCTATTCCGGATGCTTTCCTCCTTTTCATTTTTCCTATTGCCTTCTTTATTTTTTCCTCTTTTATTTCTCCTTCCAGTTTTTTCCTTCCCTCACTTTTCTCTTTTTTCTCCTCTCTATGTATCTCTATTCCGGAGGTAAAGATGGCGGAAGAGTAAGTTTGTGTGTCTGATCGCTCCGCAATTTGTGTTAAAGTTAAGAGAGTTAAAAGTAGGAGTTTCAGTGGAAAAGTGGTGGAAGGGAGAGAAAAAAGACGAAGAACAAGGATAGAGAAGAAAAGGTAGAAAGAATAAAGAGAAGAGGAGTATAGAAGGTAAAAAGTAAAAATCTTTTTGGCGCGGAAACAATAAAGGCATAAACCATCGGGAGTTGGAAAGAAGGCAGAAGAAGACGCGAAAGGTAGAGCAGTGTACAAGGAAACCGCAAGGAGAGCGGAGGAAGGTGACACAGAGCGAAGGGAAGGTACGGGAACTAAGGAACAGAAGAGGATCGGAAGAGGGAACTGGAAGAACGAAAGGAAAGGAGAGAACCAGAAGAAGCTGCGAGAAGTAAGGATGGAAAAAGCAAAAGAAAATATGGAACAGACAAAAAAAAGGAACAGTTCGCAAAGGTCGCCACAGGACGAAAATGAGGAGAAGAAAAAAAGAGCCGGAGACTCAAGCACAGAAAGTGAAGAGTCAGAGGATGAAAAAGAGAGAACGATAATTGAGGAAAGGGACTCAATAGATAAAAGGTGTCTAGCAAATATTTTGAAAGAGTGCAGGAAGACAAGAGAGGAACAAAGAGATAGATTAGAAAATTTTATGAAAGCACAGAATAAAAGCATTCTAGCAGCATTCGATTCACAAAGCAAGATATGGGAAGAAAGATGGAAGAAGGTAGAAGAGAACCGAGAAGAAGAGTGGAAGAAAATGGATAGAAGGCTGAAGGCGATAGAAGAAGAGACAAAAAAATGGGGAGAAATAAAAGAAAGTGTGGAAAGGATAGAAAAAAGGCAAAAGAAAGTGGAAGAGGAGTTAAAAAAGCTGAAAGAAGGAAAAGAAACGACAATTGAAGGAGAAAAAGAAGTAGAGGAAACGAGAGAGAAAAAGAAAGAGGAAGAGGCGGAGATAAAATTGATAATAGACAGAAAGCTTGAGAGGATGGAGTGGATGGAAGAGGAAATGGAAAGAGAAAGGAGAAAGAGAAATATAGTGATAACAGGACTGGTAAACAAAAAGTACAGCAAGGAAGAGGTAGAGAAATGGATAGAGGAGGAAATAAAGGTAAATGTAAAGGTAGAGAAAATATGGAAAGTGGAAGCAAAGACAGCAATGTTAAAAATTGGAGCACTGCTAGAAACATGCGATCAGAAAAACGAGCTGATGAGGAATAAGAAGATATTAGGAGAAAAGCAAATATATATAGATAATGATCTCACATACAAGGAAAGAAAGAATTTACAGGAGATATGGAAAAAAGCAAGAGAACTAAGAGAGACGGGAAAGGAAGTAAAAATAGGACGCAACAAGATCTTCGCAGAAGCAGAAACGTGGATATGGAGAGAGAGGACGCAAAAATGGTTTCGGGAGCAGAAGAAGAACGAATGGAGAAGGGAGGAAGACAAGACACAGGAGAAAAAAGGAGAGTAACAAGAAAGGTAAAACAGAGACAGTAATAATAAAAATAATTTTTTGGAATGTTGCAGGTATAAGGACAATGAGAAATGAGGACTGGAAAGAGTTGAGTGGAAAAGATATTATAGGATTGACAGAGACATGGCAGGAAAAAGGAAACGAGGAGTGGATGGAAAAGAACCTAAAGGATTTTGACATAAGAGCAATACAAGCTAAGAGAGAGCATAAGAAAGGAAGAGCTAAAGGAGGACTGATGTTAGCGATAAGGAAAGGTTTGAAGGCAGAAGTGGAATGGTTCGAACGAGAATCGAATGAAATAATGGGAATGAAAATAAGAATAAGGGAGGAAAGATGGCTTATAGCACTAGTATATGTGAGAGAACAAAGAGGAAAGAACTGGGAGATTTTGGAGGAATGGATGGAAGACATGAGAGAAGAGAACATAATGATAGGAGAGGATTTCAACGCAAGAGTAGGGAAGGAAGGAGGAAGATGGACAGAGGAAGAACAAAAGAAGAAAGGGAAAGTAAGGACGAAGTAATAAACGAAGAAGGAAGGCAAATGGTCAAATGGATAGAGGAGGAAGGATTGGGAATTGCAAATGGGTGTACGGAAGGAGATAGAGAAGGGGACTGGACGTACATAGGAGCAAGGGGAAAGACAGTGATAGATTACGTAATAACCAACGGAGAGGCAAAAGAAAGGATATTGAGACTCAACGTAAGAAACAAAATAAAATCAGACCACCTCCCAATAGAAGTGGAGATTGAAGGTGAAAGAAGGAGAGTGGAGAAGGAACAAAAAGAACCAAAAAATGAGAGAGGAAAAGATATTGTAAGATGGGATGAGGATGGAATAAGGATATATAAGGAAAGATTAAGGGGGAGTTGAGGAGGGAACTCCTGGAAAGAAATAAAGGAAAGGATTAAAGCAGCGTTACCAAGGAAGGAAGGCAAGAAAGAGAGAAAGGAAGGATAAAGAGAAGAAAGATGGTGGGATGCAGAATGCCACGAAAACAAAATGAAAATGAAAGGAAATTTAAGGAGAGTAAGAAAAGGGGAGATAGAGATAGAGGAATGGAACAAAGAAAAAAGAGCGTATAAAGAACTGATAAGAAAAAAGAAAAGGGAGTTAACGGAAAAGTGGCTGGTGGGAATAGAGAGGGATAAGAGCATGAAGACATTCTGGAAAGAGTTGAAGATAAAGAAGGAAAGACCAACGGCGGACGAAGACATTACAAAGAATGGAGCGAACATTTCAAAAACCAATATGTTCTGACGAAGGAAGGGCAAGAGGAAAGGGTTGAACAAGAGAGGGAGGAAGAGAAAGAAGAAATGAGACAGGAAGAGGAAGGCATCAGGATGGGAGAATTATATGAGGTAATAAAAGACTTGAAGAAGAAAAAAGCACCAGGAGAGGATGGAATACAGAACGAAGCTTGGATAGAAGGGATAGAGGAGATGAAAGAACAGGTACTGGAATGCCTGAACAAGATATGGAATGGAGATAGAGTACCAGAAGAATGGAAAATTGGGAGAATTGCACCTATATTCAAAAAAGGAGATAAGAAGAAAGTGGAGAACTACAGAGGGATAACGCTAATGGACACAGGCTATAAAATATACGCGGAAATACTAAGGAGAAAATTGGAGGAGGAACTGAAGGAACATCAAGTACTGGATAGGACACAAATGGGTTTCAGAAGTAAAAAGGGCACGGCAGAAGCTATATATGTGCTAAAAGGGGTAATAGATGAAGGAATCGGAAAGGAAAGAGGGAAAGTAATAGCGTGCTTTGCAGACATGAAGGCAGCCTTCGACAAACTAAAAAGAGAAAAAATATGGGAAAGGATGGAAAAGAAAGGAGTAAGTAAGAAGCTAGTAGAAAACATAAGGAGACTATTTATAGGAACGAAAGGGAGAGTAATGGTGAATGGAGAAGAAATAGCAACGTTTGGAATAGAAGAAGGAGTGAGACAAGGGTGTCCGCTAAGCCCTACTCTATATAACATCGCGACGGCAGACTTAGAGGAAAAGCTACAAGAAGTGCAAGGAGGGGGAGTAAGAGTAGGCAAAACAAGGGTCTGCTCCATATCATATGCAGATGATATAGTGATCCTGGCGGAGGAGGAAGAAAGGATGAGAGAGATGCTAAAAAAATTCAAAGCATGGATCAGAAGCAAAGGACTCACGTTAAACGTAGGGAAAACAAAGACAATGATATTCAGGAAAGCAGGTGGGAGGAGGAAGAATATAAAATTTATGTGGGATGAAAAAGAATTGGAGGTGGTGAAAGAATTTAATTACCTAGGATACGGCATGAAGGAAAATAACAGTGAGGAAGGTCACATAAGGATGGTCAAGGCAAAAGCAATGGGAGTACTAGGAAGGATATGGAGTATCGGCGAGAAGAAAATAAAGAATATGTGGAGATGGAGAATGAGACTGTTTCAGGCAATGATACAAGGGATAGTAATGTACGGAGCAGAAAATTGGGGATGGAAAAAGTATAAAGAAATAGAAGGAATTCAGCTAAAATACATAAAATGGGTATTAAGACTGAACAGAACGACACCAGGACACACAATAATGGAAGAGGTAGGGGCCAAGAGCATGGCATCAATAGCAGTAAAAAGAGCGATGAAATTCGAAGAAAAAACGGCAGGAAAGAAAGCAGAGGAACTAGAGAGAATATGCTGGGAAAACGCATGCAAGAAAGAAGAAATAAGATGGGAAAGAGGAGAAAGGAGAAAAAACCAAGAAAGGGAAAAGAGAATGCCTGGAAAAAGTAGGTCTATCGGTTAAAGTTTGGAACAGTAAGGTGAGAGATGGACAGCAAGAATGGATGGAGGCGATAAAAAAGATAGAGGAACAAGATAGAAGGGAAAACGAGAGGAGGAGGGAGGAGTCGAGATATGCGAAAGAATTAAAAGAAATAATAGGAAAGGAAGAAGGAATATACGAGAAAAAGGAGGTTAAGGAGTCAAAAAATGGGTTAGAGGTCCTAGGAAGATTCAGGCTCGGGAATGAAATGAAAGCAAATGAATACTGGAGGAAGGAGGAGGAAAGGAAATGCAGACTATGCAGAGAAGGAGAAGAAACAATGAAACACGTGCTAAACGAATGCAGATATACTGGAAAGGCAGAAATAAACTGGAAAGAGCAGATAAAAGGTACAAAGAAAAATATATGCAGACTAAATGAGATATTATGGGTAAGAAAGAGAGAAGAAGGAAAATAGATGGAATGATGGAATGAGGTGAGGAGCCCCTAAGGAACAGTGGAAGGAGAATGTGAGGAAACCTTAAGGAAGAGTGGAACGTGGAAGGTATGGTTACCTTAACGAGGTGACGGGCAGGACTTAAGAGGCAAACAGATAAAGATAGAAGCCAACAGAGGAAGGAGAGATTTAGAAAAGCAGAAAGGAAATTCGAAGTGAGAAGAGAAATGTATAGAAGAGAGGAGAGTGATAAGATAGAAATGAAGAGGAAAATAAGAATGCTGGAGGCCAAACTGAGGGCAGAAAAGGAAAGAAGGGAGGAGATGGAGAGAAAATGGAATATATATAAAAAAGAGATGGAGGAAAGAGTGAGTACACTGGAGAGGAGAGGAGTTGAGAAAAGAAGGAGAGAGGAATGGGAGGAGGATAGAGAAGAAGGTGGACGGAGCTCAAAAAGAAGGATAAACAGTAGAAGACCATGGGCATCGGAAGAAAGAATGGAGATGATGAAAGAAAGGATGTTAATAGTTAAAAGAGGAAGAGGATGGGAAGTGGGAAGGACAATTGGAAATGTACTGGCGGAGATGGAAATAGAAGGTGATTGGAGTGAGGAAAGGTGCGGAGAAGGAGGAGACACAACGAAAGTATTGTTCGAGAAAAAAGAGGACAGAGATAGGGTATGGAAGAGGAAGGAAAGATTAAGAAAAGAAGAGAGTTTGATAGTTGACGAGTGGCTTTCGTTTGAGGAAAGGAGAGAAAGGAACAGAATGGTGGAGGATAAAAGAGAGATAGAAGAGTTGGCAAGGAGAAAAGGCTTTAAACTAGAGATGAAGGTGGAAAATAGGAAGATAAAAGTGGGAAAAGTATGGTATGAGAGAAGAGGTAAAAGCTACAAGAAAGTGAGAGGGGAAGAAAATGGAGAAGACCAGGAAGAGGAAGAGTCAGAGTAAGGGAACTAGAAAGAAGAAAGAAGAGATATACGCAAAAGAAATAAATTGAATGCAAATATAGATTTTCATTATTATATTATACATTAAGTGTAAAAAAGAAAAAAAAAACAATGCGTTCAGACACACAAACACTCACACAGACATAAGCACACACAAACAGACATTTACAAATGTATATTATGGTCGAAAGACTAATAAAGGCTATTATTATTATTATTATTATTATTATTATGTATCTCTATTCCTTCTAACTGTGTCTTAAAGTGTTCCATCCACTTCCTTTCTTCTATATCTTCATTTATCTGAGTTCTTTCCTTCCTTCCTTCATTCACTACCTTCCAGAAGTTCTTCTCACTCCTATCATTCTCTATATCATCCAGAATTTTTTCATTCCACTCGTTCTTCTTCTTCTCTATCCAATTTCTATATGTCTTCCTCTCCTTTCTATATTCTCCTATTTCCATTTCGCCGATCTTGCATCTTTTCAGCTTTTCCTTCAGTTGTACATTCTTTTCGTGGCATGTCTTGTCCCACCATTTCTCTCTCCTTTTTCCATTTTTTCTTATCTCTTTCCATTTTTTTGTATTTTCCTTTTCAGTTCCGTCCAATTTTTACTTTCGTCCTCTTTTTCTAATTTTATTTGGAATTCACTTACCGCTTTTCCGACCAGTCCATTGTTTCCTCTCTTTGTTCTTAATCTTTCTTAATCTTTCCTCCTGCCTGCTGTATTCTTTACTCATTTTCACTACCAGCGGTTGGTGGTCTGACTGTATTCGTCCCTACTTCCATCTCTTCTATTATATCGTTTCCTTCTTCGTTTGTTACCACATAGTCAATGGAGGACTTACCTCCTCCTCCTATGTATGTGTATTCTCCTTCTCCTATGTCCTTTTCTCCTCCGTTTATAACATGCATCCCTATTTCCCTTATTTTTTCTATCATCTCCTCTCCTTCTCTGTTTTTATCTTATCTTTACTTATTCTCTGTGCATTCTGTCCTCCTAATCTGCCCCTTTCTTCTGCTGTCCTAGCGTTGAAGTCGCCTGCCACTATTATTGGTATTCCTTTGTACTTCTCCGTCTCCTCTTCTATGTAGCTCCAGTTTTTCCTTCTTTTTTCCCTCATGTATGTTGATACGATTCTTATTTCTTTCCCTTCGATCTTATTGTCTTCGCTTGTATCTCATTCTCCCTTCTTTCCGTTTCTTCCTCTCCTACCTGCTCCACAATCTCTATCTCCTTCCTTATCTCTAACAGCATTCCTCCTCTGGCTCTTCCTTTCTTTTTTACTCTCTTTGCTGGTATTGTCTCCCAATTATATCTCTTCAGGTGTCTTTCCAGCATTTTCTCACTCCTTGCTTCTAGCCATGTTTCCGTCAGTCCTATTATTTCAAGTTCTTTCATTTCTTTCCATGACTTTTCACTTAAGGTTTTTATTCCTGCGACATTCCAGAAGATTATTTCCGTGTTCTTACCTCGCCTACATTGTCTCCTGTCTCTCCTATTTCTATTTCCATCTCCTCTTCTATTCTCTTTTTCCGAAAAACCTTTATTTCTCCTGTCCTTTCATTTAGTCGTCACTCTTCTCCTCCAATCCATGCTTTATTATATCCAAATTTCGTTTTCTCTTCTATCTCATCCATCTCCTCTTTCCATTCGGCCCATGCTCTTAATTTTCTCTCGTTTTCTCTTTCTTTCCATGTCTTGTCATTTTCAATGTACACATTGCCACCCTTCAACTTATTCTTTCTTTTCATTATATCTTCTTTATTTTCTGTATCTATGCATTCAGCGCCTATTCTATTCATCCCCTTTTTTGTTTTCCACATTCCTTTAAACTTACTGTTACTTCCTATGTTCTCCTTTATCCATCCTTCCAATTCCTCATTATTTATTGCTTTTGCATCTAATCCTGTTATAATGATGTTCTTTCTCCTCCTTTCCCTTTCCTCTTTTTCTCTATTCCACTCCTGTTCCTTTAACCGTCTTTCTATCTCTGCTTTGTTCATCTTCTCTTCCTTTCCCTTCTTTCCTTGATTTATCTTCAGTTCTTCCAATTTTTTCTCTAATTTCTGGATTTTCTCTCGCCATTCTTTCTCCGCGTTGTCCGTTTTTTCTTCTATCTTGCTACATCTTTCTTCTATCTGGTTTTTATTTTCTCCCGCTATCTCTTCATTCTTTACGATAACTTCTAATATTCCGGATTGTTCTTTCCTTATTTTTATTTGTTCCTCTTTTAATCTCTTTTGTTCCTCTCTTATTATTGTTTGTTCCTTTGTATCTTTTCTTATGTGCTTTTCATTTCCTTCCTCGTTGCTTTTGTTTCTTTTATGAAGACTCTCATCATTTTTTCCATTTTCTTTTCCCACTTTTCCTTTCCTGTTCATGCTTCCTGTTCCACCTGTTTCTTCGTCCGTTTCTTCCGGCTCGTTTGTATCATCTTCTCAGGATGTGGATTCCCCACTCCTCTCTTTTTGTTTATCTCCTATCTTGCCTGTTTCTTCGTTTTGTTTTCTTATATCTTCCGTCTGTTCCTCATCCTCTATTCTGTCCTCTATTGTTCATGCTAATACTATTTTCTTCTCCTTTCCTTCTTTTATCTCTTCGTTATCTTTTTCTTCGTTTTTTTCCCGGTGGTGTTCTCGGTATCCTTCTGTTTTTATTGAAATTTATTAAAAATTTTTCTTCTTCTCTTTTCCTTTCTATTTCTTCTTCTTCTTTTTATCTTCTTCTTTTTATCTTCTTTAACTCCTTCTTCTTTTTATCTTCTCTCTCTTCTGGGGACTCTAGCTGTCTCTTTGCCTTCATTCTATCTTTCATGTATGTGGTGTCTTCATTCCTTTTCCTGTAGTATTCCGATTCGCTTTTTGTCCTTGTTTTTCTTATTCTTTGAATTCCTATTCCTTCTTTTTCTTCGTCATCCATCCGTTGTGGTGTTACAAACACCTCCATATCTACTCCTTTCCCTGTTTCTCCTTGTTCAGTGCGTTCTATAATTCTTATGCTCTTTGGTGTCTCTTTCTGTTCAGTTTCCTATAGTGCAGTTACTGTAGAGCGCGCCTTCGGCTCCTTTGCTTTCATCATCCTTTCTCTCTTCTCCTTCCTTTCTGTCTACTGTAAAAGTGGCCTTACACTCCGTTTTCCTTCTACTCTTCTTACTACCTATTCTATGGTCTTCCACCGTTTATTCCGATGTATAAACACCCTTAGGCTTCGTTCTTCCTCTGCTTTCTATTAGCCTATTCTGTTCACGTACTCTATGGATGTGTAACCGCCTTTTTTTCTTTCTTGTTTTATATTTGTCACTGCTGCACTCTACACTGCACTACACACTCCCGGTATTTCTCTGCCTTATCTTACCTCTTATGCACTCCGGGTTTTTTAACACGCAATCCACACCGTATATTCACTAGCTTATCTCACACTGACTAACACGCACTTCTGCTCAAGCTGCCATCTTTTCTCCTCCCTGGATTCGTACTAATATATTCTAGAATTTAAAAAAAAAAATAAATAAATAAATAAATAAAAATTTAACTTTCCAGTATGGGTGAGATAATCAATGTGGACCAAATATATTATTTATAGTGGAATCTTTGATTCCATGCCTAGTTTGTAAGTTACTTAAGTTTTTTTAGTTTTAAGTACACCGGACCTATGTACAGGTAGCTATGTCTACCTCTATAGGATGTTTGCTGCTTCAGACATGTAACTATGTCCTGAAGTAAGCAATAACATGTAATACAACATGTACTACTCTGGTTTAAATAAATAAATAATTCAGTCAATCCTGACAAGATCCGTTGGGAGCAAGCGTAAAAATTCAAAACTACAAAGGTGTTGTGTAGTCCAATGCGACGTTTCGTTGACGGGTTTGTCGACCTCTTCAGGCTTTATTACAGAAGTATAACAATATCACATTACGGATAATCGAAGCATAGAAAAAGTGGTAGTTCTTGGTAAAGATAAAAAGAACAAATTCGACCAAACTAATGTGGTGTATGAGTTCTCATGTAAAGACTATGATGCACATTATATAGGTGAAACCAAACGTGCGTTAAAGAAACAAATTTCTGAACACAGCAGAAAGAAAAATGAAGAATTGGTTGTCAATATACATCAAAACATGTACAATCATGAATTCGATTTTGAATCGGCAAAAATTAAAGGCGTTGAACAAAATTATCAAAAAAGATTAGTTTCAGAAATGCTGTTTATAAATAGCACGCCTAATGCTATTAAAAAATATAAAGACATGCAAAACCTTAGTAGAGAATACAAATCTATTTTCAATATACTGCGTAAAAAATAGTGTATTATATATACACTCTCACACCTCATGTGTTTTTGTTTACTTTTCTCTTTCGATTATAGTACAGCATTAATATCTGCTGTCAATGTACCTTCGCTATCACTTGACTAATCGCTACGCGATAATAAAGGTAAATTGTAATTTTGTATCTCTGTTAAAAATTGTGCGATTTCAATAATGTAATTTTTTTGTGCTTCGATTATCCATAATGTGATATTGTTATATTTCTGTAATAAAGCCTGAAGAGGTCGACAAACCCGTCGACGAAACATCGCATTGGACTACACAACACATTTATAGTTTTGAATTTTTACGCTTGCTCCAAACGGATCTTGTCAGAATTGACTGAATTGTTTCTTTAATTACTGCAATGGGGAGTACAATCGTGAATACAATTAACCACACACCGGATTATAAAGTTTAAAATAAGCTAAAATTTATTAACTAAGGTGAAACTCGACTATGCATAATGCCATCTATAGGATGATGATAAATGTCAAATTTAGAAAAAATTTTGTATTAAATGACTTTGTTAACCAGTATTTGCAATGAATTGACAAATACCAGATGAAAAAGAGAATTAATGAAAATCAAAAATTGAATAAAAACAATAGAAAATACAAGAATATCGATAAGTATGTAATTCCAGATAAGCTCCAACATGCCTTTAAAGGATTTTAATTTATTGTTAACTTGGTAAAAGAAAACACAAACTCAGTAGCAAAGTAAATACAGCTTTAAACCTTAGTTAAAATGTCCCTACCATTTTTTAACCTTTATGAAACATTTTTAAATCGCCTCTGCTAAACGACCGTCAGATCTGACGGACAAATAACCTATAACACATTTAAAAACACGTAAAAACCGTTGTTTTGAAAGTTTGACCTGGAAGGAACTATTATTTCTTTAGTCAAACCTCAATTCTTGTCTATTTTTTTCTTTATTCAAGTGTCAGTTCTTCAACTACAGAAAATTGAAGGTTAGGTTTTACCAATATACAGGTATATGCGCTCTCATAAAATCTGATGGTCATTTAGCAAGAGCCTTTTTAAATTTTAACTCATTTAAACCAGGGAAGATACCAAGTTAATAACAGATGTAACAGTGAAACTTGCAGATGTAATAATGAACCTCAGATTAATAATCAGAACATAACAAAAACTCAAAACATCTTCAATTGACTATTTTTCGATAAAAAATAGAAAATAATTACTAATTACAATAAAAAGATGTTACTTCCAATAAATTTTTGTTTTCGAACTGATTGAACTTGTATAAAAATGTCTATTCATGGTTGGGAATTTTCTAAATAAAATATTAATATTTATATAAATATTTATATAATATTATAAGCAGTTAAAAAAACTTACAGAAAGGCTACAAAGAATTCAATATTAATAGGCATTAATATTCTCTATATATTAAATCTCTATATATTAAAATAACAGTAGTTAATTTTTTTCCTACAAATGCTTAAAACAAATTAAGAAAATATACTTACATTATTTTTTAGTTCACAATATTTTCCTAAATGGAACGCCGCGGCTTGTAATACGGGAAAACTCAAATATATTTCTTGTACATTTAATTCTTCGTCAGAAGGAAGGTCAATATTTTTAGTTAAAACCATTTTATTAAATATTTAAATATTCAAAATTTAAAAAAATGATGTTCTAATTTTAATAATTGTTCTACTCCAACTTATTTCGAGATTATGAAATGAAAAAAGTCAATGTACATAGAAATGTGTATCAGAATATGAGTGCTATAAGTAAGATAAGCAATGTTGCCAGATGAAAGTATACGAAGTCGCCACCAGAGCGTGTAAAAATCGCCTTTTGTTGCCCATGCAATATAGAAAAATCGCCCAAATAATCGCCTAAAATTCAAATAATTAAAAAAACTAATAACGTTTTTCTACAATTAAAGTTTTAAACCCAAGTAGCCGGGGGATGCAAGGTCCACGTATATAAGAAAATTACGTAGACGTGCAACAGCAAGCAAGACAATTATTTAAGGGACTGTCCACACAGAGTCTCATGTTCCTTGTCTCTTGTCTCATGTCTCAAGTGCGAAAAAAATCGTTGTCCGAATTCTTATACATTTATAGTTTATGGCAATAGAAAATTATACAGAAAAAATGACCATAGATTAGAAATTATTAAGATTGCGGACAACGATTTTTTTTGCGCTTGAGACATGAGACAAGAGACAAGGCACATGAGACGCTATGTGGACAGTCCCTAAATAATTTTTAAACCCAAGTAGGCGGGGGACACAAGGACCACGCATATCCCTACTAAAAAAGCTCAGCTGATTATTAGCTGATTATTAGCTGATTTTTAGCTGATTATCAGCTGAAAATAAGGTGAAAATCATGCCAAATCGTCAGCTGTTTATCAGCTAATTTTCACCTGAAAATCAGGTTGATATTTTCATTTATTATTAGTTATTATTATTTATTATTATAAATTATAATTATCGTTCATTTACTTGAATCTATACGATTAACTAATGTATTTAAAATATTATACACTGTGGCAAAGAAGATTTGAATTATTTGTCATAATTTAGGAATGTAAAATATGAAAATTTAAATTTAGCACTAATAAATGATATTAATAATTAATAATAAATGAAAATATCAACAGGATTTTCAGATAAAAATCAGCTGATTATCAGCTGATATGCAACTCAAAATAATGTTGATATTTTCATTTATTATTATTGTTATTATTATTATTAATTAGTATTAGTTTTAAATTATTTATATTTAATTTTAATTTCCTAAATTGTGACAATTCAAAACTTCTTTGTCAGCATCTACATTTTTTCGAAAACATTAGGTAATCGTAGATTCTAGTAAATGAACGATAATACTTTATAACAATAAATAATAATAATTAATAATAAATAAATTTTAAATAATAATATTTTAATAATAATTTTCAGGTGAAAATCAGCTGATAATTAGGTGGCGTTTTGGCATGATTTTCACCTGATTATCAGCTGATAATCAGCTGAGTTTTTTTAGTAGGGATAAGAGAGTCATTCACGTAGACATGCAATTCTCCTATATGAGTGAACCTCGCCGCCCCCGGCTACTTGATTTAAAAGTTATTTAAATAATCGTCTTGCTTACTGTAGTGGCAAAAATAGCGATACGACGGTTGAAGGTGTGTAAACAGGGCCGGATCAAGGGGGAGGTTAGGGGGGTCTATAGCCCCGGGTCTCACCTTCGGAGGGGGCCTCGTCTTCGGGGTGCCTTCGTGTTCGGAGAGGGTTAAATAATTATATTAACCCAAGTAGCCGGGGGACGCGAGATTCACGTAAACAAGGGAGTTACGTAGGCCGGCGTCAATAAGCAAGAAAATTCTGAAGAAATTTTTTTTACCTGGATTAAAGGTGTTTCTTGTATATTTTTTCGCGCTGAATCCGAATCTGAAGTCCATTTAAGCCCTGCATCTCGAGATTTTGAATAAACTGCAAAAAAACAGCTAAAAATTATGAAAAATCACAAAAAGTGGCGAAAAATCACTATAGTGAGTATGAGAAAATTCTGAAATTTTTTTTTTACCCGGATTAAGGATGTTTCTTGTGTATTTTTTCACGCTGAATCCGAATATGGAGTTCCTTTAATCTCTGCACCTCGAGATCTTGAGTAAATTGTAAAAAACAGCTAAAAATTACGAAAAAACGCGAAAAATCGCTTTAATACGAGCGAGAAAATTCTGAAAAAATTTTTCTGACCGGAATTAAAGGTGCTTCTTGTATATTTTGATGCGCTGAACACATTTTTGAAGTTTTTTAAATTCAAGCACTTACCGATATTGCCAAAATCGTGAAAAATAGCTAAAAAAAGCGAAAAAACGAGAACTTTGAAAAATTTGGGAACCAAAAAACGAGAAATCATGAATAGCAAAAAATTTGGAACTAATTTTGCTCTTATATTTCTTTTCTCTTGTAGCGAACTCTTTTCACTTCAAATAAACTATGATACGGTTTTCTTCTTCTCTAACACCCCATCTTCTTTGGTATCGTTTTTCCATTTCGCTTATGTCTTGATGGAATCGTTCTCCTTGTTCTTCGCTGAACAACAAGATAAGAGCGCAGAAAGTGCAGTTTGAGATTGATCAAGTATTTTAAAGTAGCCTAACTTTAAAATTTGTCAACCAGTCTTCAACCAAATTTTGGTAGTCATCACTCTTCTAATTTCCTAAGAACTTCTGACAGACATTTTTTAAACTTTGCCATGCCATTTTTTCGGTGTCATTAATGTGCTTCGTGAAATTTTTGACTTGGAAAAGAGTGCGAATTTGCGGGCTATCAAAAATACTTTCTTTTAATTTTGCATCACTTATCGCTGAAAACTTCCCTCCTAAATATTCTAAACAATCACCATCTTTGTTTAGAGCTTTGACAAATTGCTTCATAAGACCAAGCTTGATATGAAGAGGTGGTAGCAGAATATTTGAAGGATCAACGAACGGGCTGTGGATGATATTCCTCGTCACAGCATGAAACTCCGTTCCCTTTGGCCATTCTTTCTGTTTGTAGTGATATTTTCTGTCTCTGCTATCCCATAGACATAAGAAGCAGGGATTTTTTGTAAAACCTGATTACTGGCCTAGAATTAGGGTTGAAACGTTTAGATAATCGCAAACTTTCCATTGATGTTCCCAGTAGTTTAGTTTCTCCAAAACTATCTGTGAATTCTTGTAAGTCTGTTTGAGTTTCGTTGAGTGAGCTATCGGAATAGATGCATATTTGTTCCCGTTATCAAGCATCACAGCTTTGAGACTTCGTTTTGAAGAATCAATGAAAAGTCTCTAATCTTCGTCTTTATAAGTGTTCAGTTTTAATTCATCAACCAACCCTTTCACATCCGAACAAAAAACTAACGAATTCTTCTCATCTTTCGTGAAAAAATTGCGAAACTCATTTTCTCTATCACGATAAACGTAAGTTTTGGTTCCGTTTGACAAAAAATTTTTCTTCTTTAGTGCAGCTGCAAGATATTCAGCTCCATCTTTGGGTAGTCCCAAATCTCGTATGAGATCGTTCAACTCCTGCTGGTTGAAAGTTTGAGGAACATGTTCCCCACCTGCTGGTAAGTATTCGTCGTCCTCGCTATCATTTTCATATTCCTCCTCGGAGATCTTGTTAATTTGCATTTCTTCTTCCCCCCCGAAAATAGTCTACATCCATATGTTAAGCAGAGATAGTTTAATTCACAGCTGCTATTTTTTCCTGTTTTGCGACTGAAGATACGTTGGCGAAAGAAATGTTAGCTTTGTTAGTTAAATTGAGACCTTTTATGTCTGTCATACAAAAATAGCAGTTTTCTCAGAATGAAGGTGCAGACCATATCATTGGTTTCGTAAATCTCAGCTGCTCGGTTTTTTAGTGTTATCCCATCACATTAACATCGTGTAAGACGAGCGACAAATTATATGTGGAATCCAATTAACATCCTGGTTTGGAACTACTAAACCGAAGCACTTACTGTAAACAGATCTTACTTTAGTAAACATGGATCTACGATATCTAGAAATTTCAAAGTCACCACAAACAAAAGAACGAATCACAACTTTTATCACACTCGTGTGAATTATTTCTTATAGTATTATACTTTACAAAGGCCAAGTCACCCACTAATGTACTTTCTCACCCTGAATAGCCGCCGATACTGGAGTTCTGAGTCCCTGCATCGTAAAGCACTGGTTTGTGCCTGCCATGACAGCGAAAACGCTATTAACCCAGAGACTCTGTCAGACGGATCTGTTACATACCGTCACCACGTGGAGGTACCCTGGTTACAGGCTCAAGCCATAAGTGCTTTACGATGCAGGGGCTCGAAATCTCAATATCGGCAGCTGGTCAGGGTGAGAAAGAGGGCCCGCTACTACAATAAATATCTCACACGAGTGTGATAAAAGTTGTGATTCGTTTTGTTTTGTTAATGGTGAATTTGAAGTTTCAAAATATCGAAAATCTTTAACTAAAAAGATGAAATCTGTTTACCAAGATCGCTTTGGCTTGGCAATTTACAACCAGGATGTTAAATGGATTCCACATACAATTTGTGGTTGGTGTTACACAATGTTATTGCGATGGAATAACACTAAAAAACCGAGCAGCTGAGATTTACGAAACCGATGACATGGTCTGCAACATCATGCCATGAAAATTGCTATTTTTGTATGGCTGACATCAAAGGTTTCAATTTAACTAACAAAGCTAACATTTCTTATACCAACCTATCTTCAGTCTCAAAACCGGAATAAAATAGCAGTTGTGAATTAAACTATCTCTGCTTAACATATGGATGTAGACTATTCTCGGCGGGAAGAAGAAATGCAAATTAACGGGATCTCCGAGGAGGAATATGAAAATGATAGCGAGGACGACGAATACTTAGCAGCAGGTGGGGAACATGTTCCTCAAACTTTCAATCAGCAGGAGTTGAACGATCTCATACGAGATTTGGGACTACCCAAAGATGGAGCTGAATACCTTGCAGCTGCATTAAAGAAGAAAAATGTTTTGACAAATGTAACCAAAACTTACGTTTATCGTGATAGAGAAAAGGATTTTCGCAAATTTTTCACGAAAGATGAGAAGAATTCATTAGTTTTTTGTTCGAATGTAAGACGGTTGGTTGATGAATTAAAACCGAACACTTATAAGGACGAAGATTGGAGACTTCTCATTGATTCTTCAAAACGAAGTTTCAAAGCTGTGACGCTTCATAACGGGAACACATATGCACCTATTCCGATAGATCACTCAACGAAACTCAATGAGACTTACGAGAATTGACAGATAGTTTTGGAGAAAATAAACTACTGGAAGCATCAATGGAAAGACACACACACACGCACATGTACGCACGCGGGCACGCACATCCGCGAAAAAAATTTTCTCAAAATCAGCAAATATCGACATACATCGTCTTAAACCATCTTTTTGAAGATTTTTGTCTCGAAAATTTTTTCACCGTTACAAAGCTTCCTTTATAAGGAAGCAAAAATCATAATACCATGCGTTTCCCGTGGCACCGCCCTGTTCAATCAACTTCGCCTTGATTGCTATTCTCAATTTATTATTCTTCATATGAGAGCTATTTGTAGCTTGTAGCAAAACTATAAATTTGTGTGAACATTTATAGAATGGCAAATTGCGCGACGCGATTAAAATTGATTCAATATCGTCACGCAATTATAAGGTAAAGGTACCGATTATTAAACGCTTTAAAAATGTGGTACCTATCATGAAACATTTGCGTAAAACTGAATATGAATTAATAGTTAATCATTTACTTGAATATAAAAATTGTTTGATTTTCTGTTTTATCTATTCTATAACAGTATATAGATAGTATTATATTTGATTTCACAGAATACCAAAAAGAATTATTTTAAAAATACCGCACCAAAACTCAGTAAAAATCAGCTACTGGAGTCGTAACAGTTGATTTTTACGGTTGAGGTTTTCTAACGTTTTTAATGTTTTAACAATTTCTCAAAACGCAAAATAGGTTACAGGTCAGTTCTTGTATCGAGAATTCAAATCATACACAAAATATATATTTAAATAGGTGTTCCTTAATTGGTACATGAAATAACTGTGTCCCTGTTATTAAACAGTCGAAAAGCTCTTTTTATAAGAATATATTACTTCCTCATAGAGGAAGTTTTGTAACGGTGAAAAAAAATTTCGAGGCGATAGATACCACATTTTTATTAATAATCGGTACCTTTACCTTATAATTGCGTAACGATATTGAAGCAATTCTAATAGCTTCGCCCGATTTGCCATTTTATAAATATCCACGGAAATTTATAGTTCTGCTACAAGCTACAAATAGCTTTCATATGAAGAATAATACATTGAGAATAGTAATCAAGGCGAAGTTGATTGAACAGGGCGGCGCCACGGGAAATGCGTGGTATTACGATTTTTGCTTCCTCATAAAGAAAGCTTTGTAACGGTGAAAACATTTTCCAAACGAAAATGTTCAAAAAGATGGTTTAAGGCGATGTATGTTATATTTGCTGATTTTGAGAAATTTTTTTTTTTGGATATGCGTGCGTGCGTGCGTGCGTGCGCGCGCGTGTGTGTGTGTATGTGTGTGTGTGTGTGTGTGTGTGTGTGTGTGTGTGTGTAAACTCTTTATATCTCGGAAACGAATCGACCGATTTTCGTCAGACAAAGACTATTCTCTTCGTCTTGCGAAAAAACTCGGTACCCTGATGGATTTGATTTTTTATTGATTTTCTTTCTTTTATAACCAAAAAACGATTTTGAGTTTTTATTTTTTATTTTCTTATATCTCACATCCATTATTACATAATATAATGAACTTTTCTTGAAAGGTATATAAATTACCTATATTTTTTTGTTAATATTTAAATTATCTCTACTCTGTCTTTTGTTATTAAGGAAAACGTTTTTATATTTCATAAATTAATTTCTCAAAAAATATTTTATTTATCGACTTGAAAATTTAACCACTTATTACACTCATTGAAGACTATTTGGTTAAATTTTCAAGAGATTATCTTCATTTGTTTATTAAAAAAAAAATTATTTTAAAAAAAATTTGCGTTTTCGTTGTCGCACGATAACAAGAGTAAAAATGATTCAATCGACCTGAAATTTGGCACAAATGTAGCTTTTATATACCTCAGATCGAGTTCGTTACCCAAAAAAGCCGGTCCATTACGAAAAAAGATATTTGAGGTTAAAAATTTTTTAAAAAAATTTTCGATTCGCCTTTTCTCAAAGAATACTTGATTTATCGACTTAAAATTTTAATCACTTATTAAACTCATTGTAAAATATAAGAAATATAAGAAATAAAATATAGAATATCTATATTTAAAGATTTTTTTTATCCTTGGGGTCAAGTTGTACAAAATAATAGGGGCGATCTTAAATATCTTGAAAAATGTCAATTTTGAATTTTTCGAAGCATTTTCATGGTGCGCCAGTACCGCCGATAGTCATCAAACCCTGTCAGTGACCTCAGTAACTTAAAATTGACCAAAAAGTATTAAAAACTGAAAATTTAAAAAAAAAACGTTTTGTCTAACAATTTAACAAGGCTTAAAATGGTGATATAGCATAACAGCAGATTATCAGAATATATTTATATTTTTTCATTAATGCTTTAAATTTCTTTTTGGAATAAAAATTTTTGTTTTTATATTCATATAGTTTATATTCAAAAGTTTAAAAAGAGCTTTAGTATATATATTTTCTGTTGTTTATAAGTGCTGTGATTGTAGAAAAATACTGTGATGTAGAAAATATCCATTAAATAAATACTAGTAACAATAATATTAGTAGTTGTTATTTATTTGTCCGACTGCCGTTAAGCTAGGTAAACCACCTGAGAGGTCAAAGCTTCGGATATCATGATTGACTACTGCATTGAAGTATTTCATGCTACCATTAGTCGCTTACACATGAAATCGATTTTCAATCGTTGCGCGTTGTCAATACTTAATATAACATCAATTTTAAAATTTATAATTCTGCTTGAAAATGTTTAATTCTGCTTAATTGAAGGTATAAATAAGTATAGTAAGTAATGAAAATTTGTTACATAGCTTTGCTTTATTATTATAAATAGATTTAAGTGATTTTAAATGAATGTCCAAGTTGATCCCGAGCCGTGTACAACTTGACCCCTACTGAGGGGTCAAGTTGTACAAAGCGGTTTTTTTTTTAATGTCAAAGTAAAATTATTAATTAATGACATCATCGTCCATAAAAATTTGTACAGTTTCTCGAAACCTTAAAGTTGACCACTGTTCACGGAATAATTGTTTTTACATAAATTTAGACAGAGTAAAAAATTCTTAAAAATGAAGTGCCAAGATGGCGGACGAGGGTGTGCTGCTTAAGCAGACCCCTCCGCCAGAAATTTATTACAAATGTCATCCCGGGACGCCAGTGGGAGTTGTGATATGTGTAGTGTGTAACAATGTCTACCATAAAAGTGATTATAACAGAAAAAGAACACAAAACTACTTATCTGCCATAGAAATAATATGTGAAGAACATAATATAGATGACATAACCTCTAAAGACCCACGTGTTGCAGTAGTGCTACTACGGAGGGAACTAGAAAATCTGAGAAACCAAAATGATCTGATAATGACAAGGAACGAAATACTAATAAAAACCAATGCACAGACAGAACAAAAATTAAAACAAGCTGAAGAAGAATTGCTACTAATAAAAGCTAAGGAAATCAAAGGAAATCAAGAATTGACAAGTTTTCCTGAAGAAGAAAAAAATCTATTAAAACAAATAAGTACAGAAGTACACAATAATAATCTCATGCTAAACCAAATTTTAGACAAAGAAAACTATACCAAAAACAAAAAAACATTTGCAGAAGTGGTAGTAAGTGATAAGCAATTAGAAAAGAAGATACAAAAACTAATAGTGAAAAGAATACAGAATGATAATAAAGGAACAAATGTGCCAGATATAAAACCATATATAGCTCACTATATAAATAAAAATTCATCTATACAAGCAAAAAGTATAAAAATCAAGAACAAAGATGAAGCAATAATAAGCTTTATAAATGAGGAGAGTTTGATACAAACTGAGAATATACTAAAACAAAAGTATTCTGCCTACTACAAAATAACAAGAGAATCTATTAAAAATCCCAAGATGAAAATAACAGGCTTCGACAATTTTGAAGACATGGAGATTAAAGAAATAGAGCAAGATATTAACAAAAGGAACTTCAAACACCTAAACAGCAAATGCAAAGTGTTACATATATTTGAAAACATTAAAACAAAAATTAACACTATATTAATTGAAACACCAGCGGAAGTATATAATCAAATTGTGAGTAATAAATATAGAGTTCATATTCGTTATCAAAATTGCAGAGCATTCGATGACTTGAATTTAACCCCGTGTTTTAACTGTGGTCGATTTGGTCATAGTGGTAAAAAGTGTAAGAATACGAAGATCTGCCTACGTTGTGCTGGAAAACATAACACAATCAACTGTACTACCCCAAACGAACACAATTGTGTTAATTGTATGTACAGTAATCATCAATATAAAACAAATTATAATACTAAACACGTGGTAAATGATACCGAAAAATGCGAGGTTATGTTTCACAAGATAAAGAAGTTAATTGCTGAAACAGATTATCCAGTGAGACCGCACATTCCAAAATATGTAGGTAAAGTAAATTTTCAATCACAGTTACAAAACACTGATACAGCTGCCGATAAATCACCGGTCGTAACGACACCAAGAAGACAAAGTAGAATTTTTATCAGTCCGGCAACATCAGCTGGTAATTTATCGGCCACAACCTCACCAATAAATTTAAACAGAACCATATCACAAATTTATTACCCAACAGACTCAGCAACTTCTGAACTTTCTGAATTTTGAACATGGATCAACAACAACTAAATTTTGAAGTTATCTCACAAAAAGAACAAGCTTTTGGTAATGTACAAACACTCAATAAAAGTATCGATAAAGGTAAAAATTTGATTTTATGTGTAAATATTAGAAGTATAAAACAAAACTTTGAAAAACTTGAAACTTTTATTGAATGTTTAGCCGTAAGACCAAGTGTCATTATATGTACTGAATCTTGGAATGTGCAATATACTCCATTGTACAACATATCAGGTTACAAAATTTACTATAGTGAGAGTAAAATGAATAAAGCAGATGGAGTTATGATGTATATAAAGGATGAACTATCTGAACACACAGAAATTATAGTGGTCGACAACATACGTATCTTAAGCTCGGTTATAAAATTAATTGGCACCGAAACTGTAAGAATCTCAGCGATCTATAGATCACACAATATAAAAAAGTATGAATTTGTACATAGCCTGAAAAAATTCCTAAGAGATCAATTAAATACTAAGAACCATTGTATAATCGGGGATTTTAATATTGATATATTAGACGAAAATTTTAGTAAGACTGACGCAACAGATAACCTTATAACACAAGAATTTTTAAATGATCTCTTGGAACATAAATTTACGCCATGCTTTACTGGAATAACAAGGCCTTCATCTGATAATAAAAGAGGTACCTGCATCGACAATTTCTATATAAAAACTAAAAATATAAATATTAATTCATTTAAAATAACGAATCCATTTAATGATCACTACCCATTATTTATAACTATAGATAAATTAGAAATAAATCAGCCGAACAAATTCAATATGAAATCAATTAATTACAACAAGTTAAAACATGTTGCAAATAATTCAAACTGGTACTCA
This sequence comes from Torymus aiolomorphi, assembly GCA_036365515.1. Classification (NCBI taxonomy): domain Eukaryota; kingdom Metazoa; phylum Arthropoda; class Insecta; order Hymenoptera; family Torymidae; genus Torymus; species Torymus aiolomorphi. The sequence continues at coordinate 135,247,336 of CM070875.1, read as the reverse complement.
ATATTGTCTATGCAGGATCCTAATCTTGCAGTTAACGCATTAATTGACATGATAAATAATTGTATTGATGCGTCCACTATCAAAAAACAATTTAAAAATAAACTTCCGAGAAAAAATTGGATTACTAGTGCTATTATAGTCTCGTGTACTACTAAAGAGACAGTGTATATCTTATGGAAAAACAATGTCACTTCTGAAGCCCTAAAAAAGAGTATACAAATTACACTAAGATATTGAACAAAGTTATTAAAGAAGCAAAATTTAAATATGAAAAGGAAATGGTAAAACGAAATAGCGGAAACTCTAGGGAATTATGGAACATAATTAAAACTAAATTAGGGAGAAATAGTGTGCATGATAATCCAATAAAATATATATACGAAAACAATCAAAAAATCGAAAATAAAACTGATATAGCAAATGCTATGAACACCTATTTTGTAAAATAGGACCAAATTTGAGTGCTCAATTTGCTAATATAAATAATAATAACCTGAAACTTCCAGATAGGAATCCTGAATCTATTTTCTTTCGTCCGACAGATTTTGCTGAGATATACAAAATAATCAATACATTGAAAAATAAATCTGGAGGTGTAGACAATATTAACGCTAAATCATTGAAAATTCTCTCTGAATATATATGTGTGCCCTTAGAATATATCTTCAATTTATGTATTGTGAAATCTGTCTGGCCTGATGCGCTCAAAAATGCTGAGGTAGTCCCTATTTACAAGGCTGGTGAAAAATCTAATATCAATAATTACAGACCAATCTCTTTAATATCGAACATTGCAAAAATTTTTGAAAAAATAATTTATAATAGATTATACCACTTTTTTGAAAAACATAACATAATATCAGAAAAACAATACGGCTTCGTTAAAAATAGGGGAACTACTGCCGCATTAAATTATATATCAAATATCATATACGAAAACTTAGATAAAAGTAAACCAATAATTGTTGCTTTTTTAGACTTAGCCAAAGCATTTGACACTGTTAATCATAGAGTTCTTTTAGATAAGCTTGAACGATATGGAGTAAGGGGTAGTGCCTTAAAACTGATGACTAGCTATCTCACAGATAGGCGGCAAAGAGTAAAAATTCAAGACTGTAAAAGTGAATATAAAGAATTTACTACGGGTGTTCCCCAAGGAACTATATTAGGACCATTACTTTTTATACTTTATGTCAATGACTTACTAGGAAGTATGCAAAATGACACAATCATGTCCTATGCTGATGACACGGTTATCATATCAAGTGATAACATGTGGTCCTCAGCTCAGGAAAAAATGTGTGCTTACCTTAATCATGTGGCCAAGTGGCTTGCACAAAATAAACTGTCGCTAAATATAGATAAAACGGTCTATATGACTCTCGGAAACTACTGTGATAGTGTACCTGGCACACTAAACATCAAAATAGGAACGCAATTAATAAAAAGAGTTGAAAGTCATAAATACTTAGGGCTGTATTTCGACTACAATATGAAATGGGATAAGCATATAAGATATATCATTAAAAAAACCAAATACCTAATTTTTGTCTTTGCCAAGATAAAAAATATGATGGATACAAAAACATTAATGATAATATATTATGCTTTCTTTCATAGTCTAATCAATTATGGGGTAATTGCCTGGGGTGGTCCGTACGATAATAATATGAAACTAATACAATCAACACAAAACAAAATATTGAAAATCATAAATAAAAATAAATTCTCTCAAACTAATCCACCTCTTGAAATAAAAAAATTATTCCAGTTAGAGTCAATATCCTTACATTATTCTACATTAAGAAATAAATATATAAACAGTGCGAGCAAGACCAGAAACAAAACAATTCAATTACCTAAATGTGATAAAAGAATTAGTGATAAAAATAGCTACAATGAAGCTATAAGGGTCTTTAATGGGCTATCTAAGGATCTCAAAGTTATGAATTTAAGTAGACAATTAATGAAGAAAAAAATAAAAATGTTTATAGTAAAAGATGCAATATAATTTCAAAATAATAATTAAATCTTAACCAATATATCTAACAAATTATTTAACTGTTATTTATGTACTACAATGGATTTTATCGATGTTAACAAACACTACGCACATACCATTATATAGTTTTTAAGAATTTTGTAGTTTGTAATATTTTTTTTTAGTTTGTAAGTTTTCTATGTACCAGATCTACACACAGGCAATAATATTTGCCTCAGTAGGATTTACTTACTTATGTATATTTCGTATATAATAATGTAATGTAAATATTTTCTGGAAATAAATAAATAAATAAATAAATAAGTGTACAATATCGCTCCACTCTCCCCTACTATATAAAATTATTTGCAGCTTTGTTACAGTTAATATGTTTTGGCAGAATTGCAGATATCCATTTTTTTCTCTATAGTAATAACTATAGTAACTTTTAACAAAAACTGCAAATAACAGAAAATATCTGTATATAACTGCAAACAATTGTAGATAACTGTAAATAACTATTAATTGCGGTCTTCATTTTTACAGATATTATTTTATTTACAATTTTGCTTCCTCCTAGAGGAAGCTTTGTGATAGTAAATTTTTGAGTTGTTGTAAAAACATGTTATAATTTGTTCCGAGGTGTTAGGAATCAAAATACATGGTTTTTGAAAAATGTCTGTATGGATGTGTGTGTGTGTATGTGTATGTGTGTGTGTGTGTGTGTGTGTGTACGCCTGGATCTCAGCTTCTACTAAAAATAGCACTATTAATACGTTTTGATATTTTAATTTACTACATTATATAAAAATATTAAAATGATAGTTCTCGAAAATAAATGTATAATATATATTCATATAGATAATCACTTAAAATTGCAACACAATATTGCCACCAACAAGTGTAATAAGTAACAGTTAAAATTTTAAGTCGATAAATAAATTATTTTTTGAGATATTAATTTTTTAAATATAAAAAAGTTTTCATTAATAACAAATGACAGAGTGAAGATATTTTAAATTTTAAATTTTAAAAAAAGAAAATGTAGGTAATTTGAATACCTTTTAAGAGAAGTATATTATTTTATGTAATAATTACTATAAGATACGAAAAAATCAAAAAAACTAAAAATTCAAAATCGTTTTTTGGTTATAAAACAAAAGAAAATCAATAAAATCCCAAATCGATCAGGGTACTTTCCTTTTGCCGCAAGAAGAAGCGAATAAGCTTTACCCGACGAAAATCGGTTGATTAGTTTCGGAGATATTAAGAGTTGAAATATACACACACACAGACGCACACACACACATACATACATCCACGAAATCAAAAATCATCAAAATCAAATAATATACACATATACCACCATAAAACATCTTTTTGAAGACTTTTTTTTCGAAAATTTTTTTCACCGTTCCAAAACTTCCTCTTTGAGGAAGCAAAAACATTACAATCAATTTGAAATAGCAGACGCAACGCTTCTCACTTACTTTTTACCCGATAAGTGGCTTGCGTATAGAAAATTTTTGCGCGAGAGTAATTTGTTGTATCCAATTATATAAGTCTGATGAATTTTCGATCTTTGTTATCCTTGAAATTGTTTAAGAATTTTAACGCTGTTTCCGTTATATTTGTGTTCTTCGTGTGTTTGCTGATTAAATCATAATTTATTTTTGGTTTATTTATTGCATTTATTTTCTCGCTACTGAAATGGATCCAGCTTTGAAGCTGAAATGCATAAATCCTTTTAATAAAATTAATCACTCTGTGCGTAAAAATTTGTCGAATTTTCCTTCAATATTTAGGAGTGCGTATCCCCTCGTACCAGAAAACGCGAAAATTTGTTCCAACTGTCAACGTCAACTTTATAAACATAAGTTAGATTTACCTTCATGCGATGCCAAAAAAGCTAAAATTGAATGTACTGATGAATATCATAAAGCAGGCGTGGCAGTTCTCAACCAATTAAAAAAAAATTTTTAGAATCACCGGGTAAGGAAGATAAAATTCAGCTACTCACGCTTGCTCCTGATTTTTGGTCTCGCAGAGACTTAATCAGAGAGTTCGGTTGTACTGAGTGGGAAGCTCGAGAAGCGAAAAAGTTAGTAACTGAAAGTGGAATTTTTTCAAAACCTGAAAAGAAAAGGGGCAAAATATTTCCAGTTGAAAGTGTAGATTCAGTTAAACGTTTTTATGAGAGGGACGATATTAGTCGTGTAATGCCCGGATTAAAAGATTGTATATCTGTTAAGCAGGATAATGGTAAAAGAGAACATGTACAGAAAAGGTTACTACTTGGTAATTTACGTGAAATTTATTGTTTATTTAAAAAAGAGCATGAATCTGTTAATATTGGCTTCACTAAATTTACTCAATTGAGGCCGCCGCATTGTGTTCTAGCGGGAAGCAGTGGTACGCATAATGTATGCGTATGTGTACACCACGAAAATATCAAGCTGATGTTAAATGCTATTAATTTACAGAGTTTAACTGAAGGTACTCGACTATTTCTTAAAAACCACCACGATTGCATCCAAGCAATCGTATGTAGTAATGCTAGTTCGAAATGTTACTTGGGAGACTGTTTAGATTGCCCCAATATGCCTGTATTACGGAAACATTTGCTTGAATCTTTTGAGAGAAATGATATTTTTCAAATACAGTATGAGTCATGGCTTCAGACAGATCGTTGCACAATAGTATCTACGACTGTAAATGTTTATGAATTCATGAACATACTGGGAGAAAAATTAATAAAATTTAAAACTCATGACTTCTTTGCGAGAGAACAATATCTTTTCTTAAGCGATTTGAAAAAAAACCTTCAAAAAGGAGAATTCCTTGTTTGTTGTGATTTTGCAGAAAATTATGCGTTTATAGTGCAAAATTCAACACAATCGTTCCACTGGAACAATAATCAAGCAACAGTTTTTACAACAGTGGTATATTATAACGAAAATCAAGATCTTAAACATATAAGCATTGCTATAATTTCTGATAATCTAAATCACGATACTGTTGCTGTTTATGAATATCAAAAAATTATAATATCGCATTTAAAAAGTAATTTCATAGTCAAGAAAATTTATTACTTAACTGATGGAGCAGGTCAGCATTTTAAGAACAAGTCTACCTTCCAAAATCTTCTGTTTCATCAAAAAGATTTTGGAGTTCCTGCTGAATGGCATTTTCATGCAACAGCGCACGGTAAAGGTGCGTGCAATGGTATAGGCGCAAATTTGAAAAGAGGGGCGAAAAGAGCAAGTCTTCAACTCTCTTCGAGTAATCATATTTTAACACCAGAAGACCTTTACAACTGGGCTTTACGTAATTGCAAAGAAACTAAAGTTTTTTACAGGACTAAAGAGACCTATGAAAAAGCCGTTTTGAAACTAAAATCAAGGTTAAGTAAAATTAAATCTATACCGGGAACTTTACAGTACCATGCCGTTATTCCAATGAATAAAACAACATTAATACTAAAAAAAACGTCAATGAGTTCAGAATATCAAATCTTCCCTAAAAAACCCGTAAAACAAAACAAAATAAAATTATCTACTTAAAAAAAAAAGAATTATTAATATAAATACTAGTTTATTGTTGCTATTATTAAGGAAATCAAAATTTTAAGTGGTTGTTAGAGAGCGAAATGCATCTAGTCCACGCGGTGTACAGCGCGCCGAAAACCGCGCGCGAAGGAGACGCTGCGTCTGCTCTTTCGCGTTCTGTTTCTCTAAGAAAACATTCGAGCAAATTCTGAAAAAATCCTTTCCGACGTAAAAAATGCTCAGCTTGCGATCTAGGTGGTAAAAAAAAATATTAAAAATATACTTTTCGAGATATAGTATGTTTTATACTTGTTGGGGGGGAAAATGGAAAATTTCGGAAAAACCACCTACGCCATTGGAAAGCTGAGGAAAAAATACGTCGGAAACGCTTATCACATAATTTTTTGAAATGCATATTGATATCGTAAACACGACTTGAAAATAGCATGATTTGACGCTAGCGCGCCGCGCTGGGAGAGTTGAGGCGAAACGCCTCATATAAGATATAAGCCATGTGCTACAAATGTCAAAAGCACCTTGCGAGGGATAATTTCTTCGAATAACAGATAAAAATGAAGAAACATTCAAACTGATATTTTAAAAATTTAGATGAATGTTAAAAATTGAGTCACCATTTTCATAGAAAATCTTTATTCAAGGATCTGTTAATAATTAGATTTTTATCAGGACACTGCCATTATTTTAAAAAAAAGTTATATTAAAATATCAGTTTGAATGTTTCTCCATTTTTATTTGTTATTCAAAGAAATTATCCCTCCGAAGGTGATTTTGACTTTTGTAGCACAAGGCTTATATCTTATATCCTAAGAATAATATAAATCTGAAAGATATATAGATGTTTAAGGAATTTATAATAACTTTGAAAATTTATTACAAATTCCTTAAACATCTATATATCTTTCAGATTTATATTATTCCTAGGATATATATAAGATATAAGCCATGTGCTACAAATGTCAAAATCACCTTGCGAGGGATAGTTTCTTCGAATAACAGATAAAAAAGAAGAAATATTCAAACTGATTTTTTCATATGAAAACTTTTTTTTTTAAATAATGTCAGTGTCCTGATAAAAATCTAATTATTGACAGATTCGTGAAAAAGGATTTTCTATGAAAATGGTGACTCAATTTATAACATTCATCTAAATTTTTACGTAAGAGAAAACGTATCGTTTCATCTGAGCAGCCGGCACACGAACCAGTGAACGAGAGGAGAGTTCGAGTCACTGGTGAGAAACAAAACGCAAGTCTTCGACTTGCGTGTTGCACGGTAAGTAACCAGATTAGGTGAACATTGCACGACGTTGTAGCGTCCGTTGCATAATCTGGCTATTACATCTCCGGGAGTTGAACCGAGAGATATGAAATTGGACCGCTAAGGTACGCAGGTGAAACGTGCCTTAGCCCGAAAATCCACCCCGTGACAGTTATTAAAAATTAATTAAAGGAATTAACAAATTACGGTTGAGGAGCAGCGGTTTTTTTTTATATCTGTAAATAATTGCAAATAACTGTTTATAACTGTAAATGACTGCAAATTCCTGTTATTTACAGTTATTTATAATTTTTTAAGATTATTTACTATTATTTGCAGTTATTAAAATTCATTAGTTCCACTAAAGATGCGATCCATAGAGGATCGCGTTACTTTCACGCTTCACTAATGTACATGTAGAATAGTCATTAAATTTGAAAAAATTCTGTCTAATACACAATCACTAAAATCGTCATCAAGACATCCGTCGCCGCTCCATCTAATCTTTATCCCCATCTCCAGTTTACGTATATACCCCTAAGGACACCTGAAATAATTACAGTTATACTCTTATTGTTCCAGCGATGTCCTTTATCCAGGCACTGTTTGCGATGCCACCGACCGCTGGGCCCCAGCCGGTCGTTATAGCGAGCTGAAAAGTGGGGAAACTCAAGGCTGCCCTGGTAGAAATGGTAACCAACCGTTCACCATCCGTTCACCAAAACGCAAAGGTTTGGCCAACCGTTTAACCAACGGTTAGTAATAATTGCCGCTTATTTCATCACGGAATAAGCCTTGCGGTTGGCTAATGAATGCTATAATAAGAAAAGTGATTTTTTGATACAAATAAATGGCTCATTAGCTTCGTAAATGGTGGCCGATGACGGAGTCTAGGTGGTGCGCACCGTAGGTTTTTGGCTGTAGGTGTTGGATCTCATCGAATGCGTCGTCTAGGTGTTCAAGATGACCGATTACGGAGTCTAGATGGTGCGCTCCGTAGTTTTTTGCATGTAAGTGTTGGAATTCATTCCATGCGTCGTCTAGGTGTTCGGTGTAGCCGATGACAATGTCTAGGTGGTGCGCTCCGTAGTTTTTTGCATCTAGGTGTTGGAACACATCGAATACGTGGCCCAGATGTTCGGAGTAGCCGATGAGGATGTCTAGGTGGTGCGCTCCGTAGTTTTTTGCATCTATGTGTCGGAATGCATTCCATACGTGATCTAGGTGGTCGAGGTAGCCGATGACGGTGTCTAGGTAATGCGCTCCGTATTTTTCCTCGTCCACCACGTTTGCGATGCGTTCCAACACCTGGAGCCAAAAAGCTATGGAGCGCACCACCTAAACATCATGATCAGCTCTCCTAAAGACCTAGATCACGCATTCGATGTGTTCCAACACCTAGATTCAAAAAAACTATGGAGCGCACCACCTAGACATCGTCATCGGCTACCCCGAACACCTAGACGATGCATTCGATGAGATCCAACATCTACAGTCAAAAACCTACGGTACCCTGGTGAAACAAATTATATGAGACCGCAGATGAGGGCGCATATGACTACGCATATGAGGTCTCATATGAGATCTCATATGATTCTCACATGAGATATCACATGAGTACTCATATAAAATCGCATCTGATTTCTCATATGAGTTCTCACATGAGAAATCACATGAGTTATCGTACCAAAAGCTCATATAAGTTCTCATGTGAGAACTCACATGAGTTCCCATATGAGTTCTCGTATGATTTTTTATTTTATCGTTAATTTATATCTACCGCATGAGTTATCGTTTCATTTGATATTTTCATTCAGCATTATTTCAAATCAATCAATATAAGAAACAATATTTTTATAGCATCAAGTGTGTGAGTGTGTGCGTGCGTGCGTGCGTACACATGTATGTGTGTGTCTACGTGTATGTATTGCATGTTTGTGTATGTGTGTGTGTATGTGTGTGTGTGGACTGCATGGATGGGTGCATGTGCGTGCACCATGTGCGTGCGTAGGCGCGTGCATGTGTGTGTGCGTGCATGTGTGTGTGTTTGTTTATTTGTGTGTCTGCGTGTAAAGAAAATAACATCTATTTTTGTATTAGTAACATAACTAATTTATGAAAATTATGAAAATACTTCAATTTATTTAATACTTACATTTTACTGATACAATGAACAGAATGTAATATATGTACAGTAAATAAAATATTTATCAAATTACATATAATTAATTGCGTCGGAGTATCATATAATAGATGACGTGGTCTTTAATAATTATATAAATTAGGAAATTCCGCTATATAACAATTTTCGTGGACTTTCATAAAAACGCAAACTTGAACAATTTTACTTGTTTCTACTGCTATTGTTTCATTTCCAATATTACGAACTAAAGTTATACTATTACATATTGAAGTTGATGTATTAACAATATTACAGAGAGTTATTTCCTTCTTATTTACTTTGTCTTCCAAAAAATAAAGAATGCGGATAAATGTTTTATCTGAAAGTAAGGCGAAACTATTATCACTTCGCTTATTCGGTCTTTTCGATGACGTGAAAAGGCAACCATCTTTAACAGCTTTTTCGTATGCCAAGGTTGAAGAAGAGACCCCAAAATTATGTAAAATATTTTTATCTACGAGAGATCCATTTCCTAAATATGTTACTGTTGATAATGTACTACTTTTTTTTATTCTCTTACTTGTTAATTCTTCGCAATAATCTATTACTAAAGATGAAGCATAAGGATAAATATTTTTCTGCAAAACGTTCAAGCTGTGCTGCATGTTTATATAACGTACGACTTGTAAATTAACGCCTTTAGCGCAGTGGATAGCTTGAAGTGTGTCGTGATTAGCGGATTCGAATGGATACGTAGAATGACAAAAAAGCGGCCCCCAATTTTTAACACTTTCTGTAATATGAAGAAGTTGATGTATGTTGTAGGTCATATCCTCTTTAGAAAAATATTTTCCTGTTAAAAATACAAACTTGTGTAACTTCTCATCAATTTTGTTCAATTCATGTATAGATATATTGGAAGTCAGCAATCCATATAAGCTTTCTACGAATAAAATCCAATATGCCACGAGATCTTTATTTAAAGTGGTTCGAAATAGTGGTACACTGTAATAAAGAGTGAAATTTTCCCACTCTTTAGCCTTCCAATTTGAAATATCATTGAAGGATCTAGTTGATCGACCTATTTGATGAGGAACTTTTATTTGTAAAAGTATTTCGTTTAATTCATCAATAATTGCATACTATGTGCATAATACTCGGCTTCGTGTAAACACCAATTGCAGCCATATTTTCCATTAAATAATTTAACTCCTTGCATTGGAGCACGGGCAACAGAGTCAACACATCCAACTAAAGCATATACTTTAATTAAACGCTCTTCATTATTAATTATAGATTTAATTTAATGCCTTCTGTTGATAATCGAGTTATCATTTTTGTAAATGGTTGTAAAAAAGCCGACATTTCAAGCTTATTTTTACCGAACCACATACTGCAAGTTATTATTCTCTTCAATCTTGTTTGAATAGAAATCTCATTTATCTGCAAATACATGGGCCACGCAGAGTATTTTGAGCTTTCGAATCGAGGTGCACCATCAGTATTAAAAGTAGCGGTAATGTAATTATTACCATCATCAGTTCGTAAACTTTTTCTAAATTTTCTGTAACATTCACCATCAAATATATCTTTTAAAATTCCATCATATTTCTTATCTTTTACGATATATTCATAATCCCTTATGTTTTCTTCGAATAACAATTTGATAGTATCCATTGCATCAATTAGCATGAAAATATTTGAACATGATGGTCCGTCAAAAATGGTTATTTCAGTACAAATTTCGCAAGTTACGGAAGTCTTAAAATTAATTATTTCTCCAATATAATTACCGCAGACGGGGCAAATTTCATGAAATTCTAAATTATTTTTTGAGTTTAAAATATTGTCTAATACCCACCTTGTATCAGGCAATATCGATTGTAAAAATATTCTATTAATAAGTTGTAAAGTTTCGGACAATTCGCTTAAAGATCTTTTACGTTTTAAACTTTGCTTAATTACCATTAAAAATATTTCTCCTTGTGATATATTAACGGGAATTTTAATGCTGCTCAAAAAATCTTCATTTGATATAAAATCTTCTAAACTTCGTGGATGATTTATATCATTAATATTATCATTCTCATCATCTCTTAAATCTTTATACAATTCTTCATCCCACTCTGAATGGTAGATCTTTGTACAAACAATCTAAAAGCATTCATAAAATATAATTTTGTTAGAAAATCTTAATACAACGATAAAAAGTTTTAGAAAAATTATTATACACTATTCTGTCAAATGGTAAGAGAATCCGAAAACCCACCAGTGACTATATCTAGCAAAGTAGGGAATTAAAAAAAATACATTGACCTTTTTTATAATCTTTTCTTAAAGAAATTATGAGCTTTTAATTCAAATATAAGCTGTTCGTGATTCAATTAACTAACTCTCATACATATATGATCAATTAGGTTGACTAAACAACAAAATTACACTAAACAAAATTCGTATCATATACTATAATTAGTATAATATACATAATTACACTAAATAAAAGCATACTAAGCACACATACGTAGTAGGAAATTCTAATAAAATTCTCTATATTATTTGAATCTTTTTAATTTATAATTTTGATATTGATACTAAACCGTTTATTTATAGAATATCAAATAAAAATACAGTAATAATACATTAATTTTCGAATTGCCTTCAAACTTGTTAGTTTATAGAAAATGTAAGTTCTCCGCGTTGTCTAAAAATGTTACGTTATTCCTGGCGGAAAATAGTTCTGCTTTTCTTTGTTTTTTTTCTATTTTTTATAATTTTTTTTTGTTTTTTTCTGTTTTTTTCTGCTTTTTTCTGTTTCTTTCTGTTTACCGTTGTTCTTCTCTATTTATTTTTATTCCAAGTTGTGTTTTTTTTTTTTTTTTGCTTTTTTTAGTACGAATTGGAACAATAGGAATAGAAAAAACGAAAATAAACAGAAAAAAATTAAAATACACAGAAAAAAATTTGAATATATAGAAAACAATTTTAATATATAGAAACAAACGAGAATTAATAATAAAAAATAGAAACTAACAGGAAAATATAACACATAATTTATGAAACAAATTTTTGTTAGTTAATTTTACTTCGAATAAATAAATTATATTTTTATATTTGAGGAGTTTTTAGAAATAAATAAATCATTTTTTAAATAAACTAAGTATTTTATTCTTATAACGTTTTCATAATAACATTTACAAAGTCGTTTAATATGTTTAAATACATTAATCAGTAGTATTTAATCAATCATAGTAATTTTTTAAAATTATTAAATTATTCTTGAACCATTAAAGTTCCTTGAATACGTTTAAATACATTAATAAATGGTATTTAAGGCCATGTGATACTCCACAAAAATCATGTTGGGATTAGTCGACAATGTAGGTGGAGCCAACTATTGTATATGGAACAGTAAATGGAACTTTTAGTTCCAAAAAATAGTCACAGAGGGCATGCATAATATAAGAGAAGTTGTAATTTAGTTTTTTGTACAAGATTCTTTTCTTGTAAACTTGATATTTTTTAAAATCCATTTTCAAATTGGAAATTTGTTTACAAACAACATTATACATTTCAAACTGTATAGAAACATTCTATCATGTACTGCAATTGCATACTAATAGTAATTCTTTGATACATAATAATACTAACTAAGGCAACAATACATGCACTAGTATTATTAGACACAACTGTTTTACAATGCATTATGAATTTTCTTATTTCTTATAAATCATACACTATTAATTTTCTTATTTCCTATAAATCATGCACTAATAATTTTGTTATTTCCTATAAATCAAACATTATTAATCTTTAATATCATGCTTTGCTAATAGTGGTAAGCAATTGATCATGTTAGCGGAGACCATTGAATCGAAATTAGATTTATTAGGAGATTACTAACTTATTCAGAGACAGGAATCTTGCAGAAAAATCTACTTAGTCTCTTTTGAATAATGAGTATATACAAAATAAATGTTTTTTTATAAAATTAATATTTTTTAAAATTCCCAAAACTGGAAATTTGGTTACGAACAAAACTTTACATTTCAAACTGTATAGAAATATTCTATAATGTAATGCAATACACATACTGATAGTAATGCTGCAGTATACATATACTGCAACTTTTTAAAACATGCAAAATCATAAAAACATTATTTCCATTGCAGATTCATAAAGGAATCCATATTACTATGGTGATAAATAATAGCATGCAAAATTATGAATACAATCTGCGATAGCAAATTGATAAAGTAATTATCAATATTAAATAAAATCATGCAAATACAGTATTAAATAAAATTATGCCCATGCAGTATTAAATAAAATCAAGCAAATTTACAACTACAGCATTCGATTGCAAATTGATGAAGTTACCAATACTATAGATTGGAGTCAAATCAATCAAAGGTTTATAACATGGCAAATGGCCATGTCCCAAAGAAAATAAATGCCAGCTGACTGTCAGACTTACAGCGTGGTAGAAAAACCTTAGCTAGGCAAGTCTCGCTGGGAAGTCTGCGGAATACACAATAATGTATTATTATTCAACAGATGACCTGAGGCGAGTTCCCATACCCTGGTGAAAAATAGAAATTACTAAAACGAAATAAGCGATGGGTTGAATCTACCTATCCGCATCACCTCTAAACACACACCCTACACCTTTTAAGTTTCGCCCTGGTTTCTCTAAATACCCCCTCACATTCTAAAGCACTGACACTCGAAGATCATTGAGGAAGCTGCAGAAGTAGCCCAGTGGGGTTGGATGGTCTAGGCTGGCTCTACCTCATGGACACCAGCCTGTTCACTACGATGATCAATCTGCTAGCAGCCCTCCGTTAAACGATCAGCTACATCAACTAGGAGAAAAGACGGACAAAGATCTTCAAGTCACATCATTGTCTGGGACAGCCACAGCAGGGAAGTTGACATAGCTCAAACCGCAGAGCAGCTGATCATCTGGGAGCCACGCAGAGAGAGTAGAGCACCTAAAAAGCACATATAGGTAATAAATAATCGACACTAACAACATTGCCAACTGGAGAGTACAGCTGACAGCTGTGGTGGTTGTTCGCTCCTCTCGCTGCCCCAGCAACCTGCAAGAAAACATCAGTACCATCAGCATACCTATCAGAGGTTAGGAACGTCAGAGGTGCTTACCAGGTCTGCTCTCGTCGTTGACCGCTCTGCCGTGCTGTCCCCACCGAATCGCCACTAGCCAGCGGACACGAGGAGGAGAAATACACCTGCCGGAATACCGTATTTACTTCAATCGAAGCTGTCATCGCCAAGAAGGGCATACAACGCAGTCAATACCGGGAATCGGACGACACATGTGTTTATTAGGAGTGGGCGATATATATCGATATTTTCATTATCGATATTTTCTTCTTAAATATATCGATATTTAAATCGACATTTTCAAAAGCGATATATTAGGATATCGATATTCGAGAACAAAATATCGAATATTGATGAGAAAAATTTACAAAGAAAAAAGATAGAAAAAAAGTTACGTGAACTGCAACGCGATTACTTAAATAATTTTTAAACCCAAGTAGGCGGGGGACACGAGGTCCACGGATATTAGGGAATTACGTATAGACTTGCAACAATAAGCAAGACAATTATATAAACAATTTTTAAACTCAAGTAGGTGGGGGATATGAGGTTCACCGGTCCTCACATATAAGGGAGTCATGTAGACATGAAAATAAGTCAAACGATTATTTAAATAATTTTTAAATCCAAGTAGGTGGAGGATATGTGGTCCACGCATATAAGGGAGTCATGTAGACATAAAAATAAGTCAAACGATTATTTAAATAATTTTTAAATCCAAGTACGTGGAGGATATGTGGTCCACGCATATAAGAGAGTCATGTAGACATGAACAGATAAGCAAGACTATTATTTGAATGATTTTAAACCTATGTAGCCGGAGCCGCGAGGTCCACGCATATAAGGGAGTTGAATTATAGAGGTTAAAAATTTTTGAAATAAAAGTCATGACTCATGCTTACGTCGGACGTCTACGTAACTCCCTTATATGCGTGGACCTCATATCCACCGCGTACTATGATTTAAAAATTGTTTAAATAATCGTCTCACTTATTGTTGCACGTCTACGAATATTCCCTAATACTCGTGGACCTCGCGTCACCCGGCTACTTGAGTTTAAAAATTGTTTAAATAATCGTTTTGCTAATTTTTTAATGTCTACATGACTCCCTTATATGCGTGGACTTCATATACCCCGGCTACTTACGTTTAAAAATTATTTAAATAATTGTCTTGGTTATTGTTGCACGTCTGCGTAATTCCCTAATATGCGTGGACCTCGCGTGCCGTCCCCCACCTACTTGGGTTTAAAAATTATTTAAATAATCGTTTTGCTCATTTTTTCATGTCTACAATACTCCCTTATATGCGTGGACCTCATATCCCCTACCTACTTGGGTTTAAAAATTATTTAAATAATCGTTTGGCTTAGTTTTAAAGGTCTACATGACTCCCTTATATGCGTGGACCGCATCCTCCGCCTACTTAGGTTTAAAAATTGTTTAAACAATTGTCTTGGTTATTGTTACACGTCTGCATAATCCCTTAACATGCGTGGATCTCGCGTCCCCCACCTACTTGGGTTTAAAATCTATTTAAATAATCGTTTTGCTTATTTTTTCATGTCTACATGACTCCCTTATATGCGCGGACCTCATATCCCTCGCCTACTTGGGTTTAAAAATTGTTTAAATAATTGTCTTACTTTTTGTTGCACGTGTACGTAATTCCCTAATACATTTCTTTAAATAAATTTGATATTTAGATATCGATATTTGAAGTATCGATATTATAAATGCATGATATCTCTCGTATCGATTTTCATCATCCCGATATTATCGATATCACAATATCGATATTTACAGTGAATATCGCCCACCCCTAGTGTTTATGTATACGGCACGCACGCACGGAAACTGCGAGCGTTGATACTACGACGTTAGTACTCCACACAGCCGCGCAGATACGCGGCGGAAAGAAAGCAGCACGAGCTCCGAAAGAACACTTAGGGACTCGCCACAAATGGACCGTGCCATGCCGTGCCGTCGCCGCCCGGGCCGCCCCGTGCCATAGCGTGCCGAGCGCTTTTCGAATCGGAGTGCGCCGTCTATCAAGAGTATTGCTTCCGTGCTCCAAGCCCTTTTGGACATATGAGTTTGCCATCTGCAATCTTTGTTTATGACGAAAAAAATCAAGCATAACCTGGATTGCTCCGAAATATTCTACAGGTAAAATCATTGTTAAATCATTGTAAATTTTGCTAATGTCAACATTATGTTAATTTTACGGTGTTATAACACTTTTTTTTTTGTTTAATAGCATGGAATAGCATAGATTAAAATAAAAAAGCAACTCTTAACCTACTGTATGTCACATGGAACTGTTGTGTCCTCGTTTGTAATAAAATAAAGAATAATTTAATTAATTAATTATTATTAATAATTAATTAATTAATTATTATGAATGATTAATAATTATTATTATTAATTATTAATAATTATTATTATTAATTATTTAATTTAATTTAATAATAATAATAATTTGTAATAAAATATATTATTGTTCATGTTTTAGTAGATACACAAAAACCCACCATCTCCTGAGTTTTTTCTTTTTTTTTTTTTAATATTCTAGCTATTATCAATAACGATTCTGCTGTCACATGTAGTTTACAACACGTTAACATTTTTTCCATTTTACTTTGGTCCATTCTGTAAATTAATTATTAAACAGTATTAAACAAAAAAAGTGTTATAACACCGTAAAATTAACATAATGTTGACATTAGCAACATTTACAGTGATTTAACAATGATTTTACCTGCAGAATATTTCGGAGCAATCCAGGCTATGCTTATTTTTTTCGTCATAAACAAAGATTGCAGATGGCAAACTCATATGTCCAAAAGGGCTTGGAGTACTCTTGATAGACGGCGCACTCCGATTCGAAATGCGCTCGGCACGCTATGGCACGGGACAGCCCGGGCGGCGACGGCACGGCACGGCACGGTCCATTTGTGGCGAGTCCCTTAAACAAACATATGCAATGCTTTCGAAACCAACCAATCTCTTCTATAGCAATTTGTATAGACATGGAAAGAGTATACGGTCTTGTGTACTACTAATAAATCATAAAGTGACAGACAATATTATGTTCCTGTTCAGTAGGAATTTCACAAACCGAACTACTGAATCGTGTGCCTTGGCGCAAGGCACATTATGTAGACACTCCTTAAAGAAAATAAGAAACGAACAAAATTCAAAATATGCCACTACTTAATATCTTAAAACATATGATTTTAAAAAAATTTCCCCATTGTCTTTATGTATTTAATTTTGTTTTTCTTTATATGTTATTGTTTTTTTCTGTTTTTTACTGTTTAATTTAATTATTTAATAAAATAGAGTTTGGTAATTTTGTCATTGTCTTTATCTATTTGTTTTTGTTTTTCTTTATATATTATTGTTTTTTTTGCTGATTTTTATTTTTTTTTTTTGTTTTTTTTTTCTGTTTATTTTCTATATCCAATGTTCCAATTCGTACAGAAGAAGACAGAATAAAACAGAAAAAAATTTTTAAAAATCGAAACAAATAAGAATAAACAGAGAAAAACAGAAAAAAAACAGAAAAAAATAGAACTATTTTCTGCCAGGGATGTCACAAAATTATAGCTAAATCGATAAACTATTCGTAAAAGAAATGTTCAGATTATGTTCGAGGAGCTTTAAGGTCCCGCTAATTCTAAAATGTGTAGAAAATGTCTATTTTATAATGATTATTGAAATTTAATTACAACAAAAATTTGCCCATAGTGAGTAAAATAACATGCGTATAAAGACAAAAAAAGCTTTTTTACATTATGTCACAATACAACTCAATGAAGAATTAGGTAAGATAAATTCACCCTTTTAAATAGAAAATTGTAAGCTTATACAAAAATCAGTATAATGCAAGCTTGTTGTAAATTGTTTCTATATGATAAATTAATTTTTAAAATAAAAATATACAGAAACTTTAAAAAACATCGGAAATTTACAGGATCTTGGGTTTTATTAAAAAGAATATTGTCCACTCTTTCTTTTTGCCATTCATCAACATCAACTGCTACGTTCATTCGCATATCATTGTCATTTTGTATCACAACTGGCAGAATAATATAATTATCTTCCATAACATCGTCTGCGTGAACTACTATTGTTTCTGGATCTTCCTGCATTTTCATAATATTTGCTGACATGCACGATTCATTACAATTTTCTATAGTTGGAAGAATTTCATTTACATTTTCATCAGGTGATGGTTCATTATGAATAATATTTACATCATTAGCATTGTCTGCATTATCTTAAAAATCTGATGCTTTCTACATACACAAAATAATGAATGTTAGAAGTTGCATATTATAAAGATTGTTAGTTAAGTATCAAGGAAAATAAGAAATGATTATATATTTACATTTTCATCGCGTAGAGGTTCATTTTGAATAGTAATAGCTACTTCCATATTCACATCTTTAGTTACAGCTTTGGCATTGTCCACGTGCCTCTCAAAATCTGCATTCTATATGAAACCGTAAATATTAAAAATATTAAATTATAGATCTTAACTAAGTGATGATAAGAAGAAAAATATAGGTGTCCAGAATAATTACTAGTGATAAAACTGATAGACAACTCGACTATAAAAGTTGACATTTAGATACTATATATTCGAAATTCAGTAGTATATATTCAAAAATCAAATTATGTAATAAATATTTCTGATTTTCTACATGCGTTTTATTCAATTACTGGCTATTTTTACCTACTATGCAAAATTGCAGTCTTAACTGTCATAGTTTAGGAAAAAAATGCCAAACATTCAGCGCAATATAGGGGTTTACTCTAGATACTTAGTATGGTAAAACTAACAAGTAGAAATTTTGTATTATTTTTCTCCTAGACTATGATGATTGTTATGGATTTAAAATTTCACATATCAGTTCAACATAACCTATAATAATATACAAACATCTGTGAATATGTCAATAAATTTAAATGCCATTATATACAAGAAAATTATGTTAATTAATACATGAATAAAATATTTAAATATTTACACGTATACGACATCTCGCAGGATTAAACTGTAATATCCTCATGATCCTCGGGCTAACATCTTCCAAACTACATGATTGTAAATATTGCTTATAGTTTTTCGGAGGCGACTGTTCTTCCATGATCAGAAACGTATTTACTGTAATCATATGTATATAATTAAATTACATTCCATTAAAAACTTACTCAAATATGAAGTATATCTATATTTATATAAATACTTATATATTTCATGTACTTACCGAAGCGATTTTCTTTCACAACTACCCTTCTCTCTTATGAGTTTAATAAACCCACTTTGCAAATTGCGAGCCGCGCGTCTGAAGGATTATGCCGTGATGTGTGCAGCGGTGTATATATGCACTATTCAAGAGACCGAGAATACGACTGAAAAATCGCGAACATTTGCGAACTTTTGGAGTAATAAACCTATATAATGTGGTTATGGACGGTTTGGTAAAGTATATATATATATACAAGGTGTCCCATTTTAATCGCCCCAGGCAAATATCTTGAAAAGTATGAGAGATGGAAAAAAACTTTAAAAACAAAAGTTGTAGGGTGAAAAGGGGGTCAGCTAATGGTAACAACGACTTTGACCTTGAACTCTATTTTCAAGGTTATTTCAAGGTCAAAGTGATTTTTTTAAATGAGAATCCCTACTTTCGACCCCGGAAATGGAAAGATCAGAAAATTTTACGTTCAGAAAGGTCTGATATGTTGGGGTTTCAAGGTCAACCAGCTAATTTAATGAGGTCGACCTGGAAATACCTCTAGGAAGGACAAAATTGACCTTGACGTTCAAGGTCATTTTAAGGTAAGTTCAAGAATTTTCTCAATGATATGTATCGTAATCGTTAGATTGGCATCGGCAGCCAAGTACACGAGTGGCCGCCTAGATCCGCAGACCTGCGGATACATATATATATATATATATATATATATATATATATATATATATATATATATATATATATATATATATATATATATATATATATATATATATATATATATATATATATATACTTTACCAAACCGTCCATAACCACATTATATAGGTTTATTACTCCAAAAGTTCGCAAATGTTCGCAATATATATATATACTTTACCAAACCGTCCATAACCACATTATATAGGTTTATTACTCCAAAAGTTCGCAAATGTTCGCAATATATATATATACTTTACCAAACCGTCCATAACCACATTATATAGGTTTATTACTCCAAAATTTCGCAAATGTTCGCGATTTTTCAGTCGTATTCTCGGTCTCTTGAATAGTGCATATATACACCGCTGCACACATCACGGCATAATATATTTTTTTATATATATGTTTTATATATATGTTTTATGTTAGTTTCCAGGACATTCCAGATGTTTAACGTTGGTTTCGGGGACATTTGTTAGTTTTGGGGACAGTCCCTGAATCTACATATGTTTAACGTCAGTTTTGAGGACATCGGCCCCCATAAGAGACATTATTTCTTTAGTCACGTATAGGTATACAGTAACATGGTGTCCTGGGAACTAACGTTATACAAGTTTATATATATATATATATATAAAGACCTATACACGTTATTTCTGGTAATCTACAGGGTCCTATAGTTTATCTCTTCAGAGTTCCCTATATAAGCGCGTGACTAAAGAAATAATATCCCTGGGGTTATTGACTCTAGACGCGTCCCAGAAATAACGCTTACGTACAGAAAAATTTCCAGGACGTCCCGGACAAAACAGCGCGTCCCGGAAATAACAGCGATGTACAGTGTAAACGTCCCGGAACGAACCGTTGCAGATATATATATATATATATATATATATATTAGCAAAATTTACAATGATTTAACAATGATTTTACCTGTAGAATATTTCGGAGCAATCCAGGTTATGCTTGATTTTTATATATATATATATATAAACTTGTATATATATATATATATATATATATATATATATATATATATATATATATATATATATATATATATATATATATATATATATATATATATATATATATATATATATATATATATATATATATATATATATATATATATATATATATATATATATATATATATATATATATATATATATTAGGCTAGTAAGTTTGAGGAGCTCAACCCCGGTCGGTCAGAGTGGCTAAAGAAATAATAACCCTCAGGTTACCGACTCTAGACAAATAGACTCTAGAAAACCCCTCAAACTTCCGCTCGGATGCTGAATATATAGATTGGAAGTTTGAGGAGGCTCCTCAAACTTCCCATAACCCCTCAAACTTCCAAGCGGGTGCTGAATATAATCCTCAAACTTCCAGAATTTCATATTTATATATATATATATATATACAAGTTTATATATATATATATATATAAAAAAATCAAGCATAACCTGGATTGCTCCGAAATATTCTACAGGTAAAATCATTGTTAAATCATTGTAAATTTTGCTAATGTCAACATTATGTTAATTTTACGGTGTTATAACACTTTTTTTTTTGTTTAATAGCATGGAATAGCATAGATTAAAATAAAAAAGCAACTCTTAACCTACTGTATGTCACATGGAACTGTTGTGTCCTCGTTTGTAATAAAATAAAGAATAATTTAATTAATTAATTATTATTAATAATTAATTAATTAATTATTATGAATTATAACGAGGTTCCAAGATAAAATACGGAGAAGATAAGTATCTCGGTCCTCCGTATTCTATCGAACACGTTAGGCTCTCGTTCCCGCGAATTCGTGTATCTCGAGCGTGTGTTGACATCGCTCGGACGATGTATTCGCGTTAGCTACGCGCGGGGCAGGCGCGACTTTGACCGTTGCTAAGTCGCGCCCGATTCTTTTTTTGAATCAGATTCTCTCGGGCTGTCAAACCGCGCGTACGCGAGTTAATTTGATCGTCTGCGAAGAAAACGGTATCGTGCGTCCTCGCCGGTGCAGAGCAGCGCCCGTACACGTACCGACCACGAAGAGCAGCGCACGTGAGCAATCCGAGCCACTCCTGGGGTCCGAAGCGTCTGTAGGTGAACGCTGGACGTTAGGACTCGGCCTGAACACTCCGAAGTCGACCGGAGGATAAGGCCTGACGCAGGAGCGGATTCGTGAGCGAGCGACGAGGGGAGTGCACTCCCCTCCCGGTAAGACTCTTCGCCTATTTTCCGCGCAGCGATTGATTTGTATTTTCGGCTCGCAGCGGCAAGCGGCCGGTGTCTTGATCGCCGGCCCAGCGAAAAACAATCACCTCGATCCGCCCGCGCCGAGCGGCCTCCCGCCTTCTTGTCAACACGCAACGCGACGCGTATTTTGTATAGTATAACTGAGAATAGATCTTGTTATAGTTTTGAATGTAACCAAGACCACTCGTTATTTATTAACCTTCACCTAACCTTCTCCCGGATACCGCCGCCTCCGCGGGATCGTCGAACCGAGACGACGATCATTCTGAGTGGCCGCGCCTCGCGTCTAGCTAGCGCGAGTATTAACCCTTTCCGGCACACGGAAAAGTCGAGTTCAATCGTGGACTCGACATTTGTAAACAGGGATCCAGAGAACATCAACCCCGAGTGCTCGTCGTAGAAGTAGCACTCGACGGCACCGTGTTCTAGGGTTCGGTTCGCGGAATTACAAAAGATTTCCCCAGGCCTCCCGTTACAGAATTATTAATAATTATTATTATGAATTATTAATAATTATTATTATTAATTATTAATAATTATTATTATTAATTATTAATAATTAGTATTATTAATTATTAATAATTATTATTATTAATTATTTAATTTAATTTAATAATAATAATAATTTGTAATAAAATATATTATTGTTCATGTTTTAGTAGATACACAAAAACCCACCATCTCCTGAGTTTTTTTCTTTTTTTTTTTTTTTAATATTCTAGCTATTATCAATAACGATTCTGCTGTCACATGTAGTTTACAACACGTTAACATTTTTTCCATTTTACTTTGGTCCATTCTGTAAATTAATTATTAAACAGTATTAAACAAAAAAAAGTGTTATAACACCGTAAAATTAACATAATGTTGACATTAGCAACATTTACAGTGATTTAACAATGATTTTACCTGCAGAATATTTCGGAGCAATCCAGGCTATGCTTATTTTTTTCGTCATAAACAAAGATTGCAGATGGCAAACTCATATATATATATATTTATATTTATATATATATATATATATATATATATATATATATATATATATATATATATATATATATATATATATATATATATATATATATATATATATATATATATATATATGGAACGTGACTTATGCAGACACTTTCTGAACTGGTGCGAGACTTATGCTGACTTTGCGGTACTTATGCGGACGTGCGCATAATTTTTACATGTTAATTTTACATAAATATTAACACGCGATGTCAACATAAGTCCTGTTTCATGTATATATATATATATATATATATATATATATATATATATATATATATATATATATATATATATATATATATATATATATATATATATATATAAAATGCATTCCCGCTGAGATAACTGGCCGTCCCGGAACTTTTGACACACCCTGTATAAATTTATATATATATATATATATATATTTATACAGGGTGTGTCAAAAGTTCCGGGACGGCCAGTTATCTCAGCGGGAATGCATTTTCGGAAAAAATGTTTCATACAAAAGATGTAGAATTTATCCCTGGCTATCTGATGGTGACCTTGAATTTGACCTTGGGCTTGACCTTCAAGGTCATTTGAAGGTCAAGTCGAATTTTTTAAATGGGAACCCTCCTTTTTTATTGCGCAAACCGAAAGAGGGAAAAATTCTCTTTCCAACGATATAAGATACATACGCGGTCAAATGTGATCTAGAGGTCGTTTCAAGGTCAAGTCGGTAAAATGAGGTCAAATTGATCTTGGGCAGTCCAAAGCATGAAAACTAAGGGCGTTGGGAAAAAACGTTCCATACGAAAGTTTCCGCAAATCGAATGGAGCATCTGATGGTGACCATGAATTTGACCTTGGGCTTGACTTTCAAGGTCATTTAAAGGTCAAGTCGAATTTTTTGAATGGGAACCCTCTTTTTGTTGCAGAAATGCGGGAAAACTTACCTTTCCAGGGGTGTAAGGTACATACGGGGTTAAAAGTGAGCCGAAGGTCATTTGAAGGTCAACGTTCTTATACTCTGACCATCTGGACACCCCATCGAATTTCGTGTATCAGGGCGTTAAAAAACATTTTTTGTGCAAACGTTTCTGGATCAAAACCCAGACCTGGGGCCTGGCTAATCACCGCTGACCTTGGAACGACCTTGGCTCGATCCAACGGGGCAAACCGACTCCAGATACGGGTTCAGCGACCCCGAAAACCCATGGGTCCGTGGTTTCAAGCACCTTCTGCAATTCCTTCTGTTTTGACCTTGGAACGACCTTGGGTCGACCCAACGGGGCAAACCGACCCCAGATACGGGTTCAGCGACCCCGAAAACCCATGGGTCCGTGGTTTTAAGCACCTTCTGCAATTCCTTCTAGTTTGACCTTGGAACGACCTTGGGTCGACCCAACGGGGCAAACCGACCCCAGATACGGGTTCAGCGACCCCGAAAACCCATGGGTCCGTGGTTTTAAACACCTTCTGCAATTCCTTCTAGTTTGACCTTGGAACGACCTTGGGTCGATCCAGCGGGGCAGACCGACCCCAGATACGGGTTCAGCGACCCCGAAAACCCATGGGTCCGTGGTTTCAAGCACCTTCTGCAATTCCTTCTGGTTTAACCTTGGAACGACCTTGGGTCGACCCAACGGGGCAAACCGACCCCAGATACGGGTTCAGCGAACCCGAAAACAAAATAAATATGCGCAAGTCATTTGGGATCTCATGTTTATGTGGGTTCTTATATTTACTCATACTTATTACAGTGTGGGTCTCCCATTCAATCGTCATTTCAGTCTCAACTATCGAGCCAGTGCTGTGATTCTCGAGAAATTTTATCTACAACTATTGAGAAATATTTTTTTTCGAATATTTCACTTTCCTACTTATAGCTCATTTGACATCTCTGTCCCAACCAGTCATAAGC
The DNA here is from genome assembly GCA_036365515.1 of Torymus aiolomorphi. Classification (NCBI taxonomy): domain Eukaryota; kingdom Metazoa; phylum Arthropoda; class Insecta; order Hymenoptera; family Torymidae; genus Torymus; species Torymus aiolomorphi. Next base: position 135,222,142 of record CM070875.1, on the reverse strand, counting down.
TCTCGGCAGTGTTTGATGCTCGATTCTTTGTTCTCGTTGAGTTTGAGTACATACAAAATCGTATCCCAACTCTTACAATGCAGCTACTTTCTGAAAGAGACAGAATATCGCTTCTCATGATTCGAGGTTGGGGAGATGTGAAACGTTCTTTCATGCAGGTAAGAAATGTTTTTAATGAAACTTTCAGAAATGGGTTAACTCCGATTTCAAAATCAACAGTTGAACGTACTGTAAAACGTTTTGAAGATATCGGTAGTGTGAAAGATGGTCCACGAGCAGGACGGCCAAAAACAGCTACTACAGAAGAGGCATCATTAAATATTGTACTCTCGGCTGTAGAAGATCCTCATTGCACTCTTAGCAAACTCGCTCAAGAGCATGAAACAAGTGAGAAATCTGTTCATAGAGTATTACGAACAAATAAATTTCATCCCTTCAAAGTAAAACTTGTTCATGAGATAAATGAAGACGATTTTGATCGTCGAGTTGAGTTTTGCGAAGATATGATGGAACGGATCGATGATGATCCTAACTTTCATCACAACATAGTTTTCTCTGATGAAGCAACATTCCAACTCAATGGTTCTTTGAATAGGCATAACAGCAGGTATTGGGCTGCTGAGAACCCCCATTGGATGCGCGAAGATATGACACAAAATCCTCAAAAGTTGAATGTCTGGGCCGGGATATTAAACAACAAACTCATCGGTCCTTTTTTCTTCGAAGGAAATATGAATGCCGAAATGTATGAGGATATGCTCCGTAATCAAATAGTGCCGAGAATTATAGAGGTAACTGGTCAAAATTTTGAACATACTTTTTTTCAACAAGATGGAGCTCCAGCGCATTACGGTAGAAATGTTCGCAGGTATTTAGACGTCGTTTTTCATGATAGGTGGATAGGACGAAGAGGCTACATTGAGTGGCCAGCCAGATCACCCGATTTAACGCCGTTGGACTATTTCCTATGGGGTTATCTTAAAGATATAGTTTACAAAACTAAGCCTCGGAATTTAGAAGAATTACGACAACGTATACAAGATGAATGTGATAATATGCCTGCTGACTATCTCGTGAATGCCGTTGAAAGCTTTTACAATAGATTAGGCTACTGTCAAGAAGTTGATGGAAAACAATTTGAAAATTTATTGAAATGATTCTCAAGACCTCTAAAATTATTGAAACTTTTTTAAAGTCTTGCCTTGACCGGCTGGTCTGCGGAGGTCTTGCCTTCACCGGCTGGACTGCGGAGGTCTTGCCTTCACCGGCTGAACTACGGAGGTCTTGCCTTCACCGGCTGGACTGCGGAGATCTTGCCTTCACCGGCTGGACTGCGGAGGTCTTGCCTTCACCGGCTGGACTGCGGAGATCTTGCCTTTACCGGCTGGACTGCGGAGGTCTTGCCTTCACCGGCTGGACTGCGGAGATCTTGCCTTCACCGGCTGGACTGCGGAGGTCTTGCCTTCACCGGCTGGACTGCGGAGGTCTTGCCTTGACTGGCTGGACTGCGGAGATCTTGCATTGACTCGCTGGACTGCGGAGGTCTTGCCTTGACTGGCTGGACTGCGGGAGGTCTTTCCTTCATCAGCTGGACTGCGGAGGTCTCGCCTTGACTGGCTGGCCTGCGGAGGTCTTGCCTTCACCGGCTGGACTGCGGAGGTCTTGCCTTCACCGGCTGGACTACGGAGGTCTTGCCTTCACCGGCTGGACTGCGGAGATCTTGCCTTCACCGGCTGGACTGCGGAGGTCTTGCCTTCACCGGCTGGACTGCGGAGGTTTTGCCTTGACTGGCTGGACTGCGGAGGTCTTGCATTGACTCGCTGGACTGCGGAGGTCTTGCCTTGACTGGCTGGACTGCGGGAGATCTTGCCTTGACTTGCTGGACTGCGGGAGGTCTTGCCTTTACCGGCTGGACTTCGGGAGGTCTTATACCAAAGTGTTTTTTTAACGCCCTGATACACGAAATTCGATGGGGTGTCCAGATGATCGGAGTATAAGAACGTTGACCTTCAAATGACCTTCGGCTCACTTTTAACCCCGTATGTATCTTACACCCCTGGAATGGTAAGTTTTCCCGCATTTCTGCAACAAAAAGAGGGTTCCCATTCAAAAAATTCGACTTGACATTCAAATGACCTTGAAGGTCAAGCCCAAGGTCAAATTCAAGGTCACCATCAGATGCTCCATTAGATTTGCGGAAACTTTTGTATGGAAAGTTTTTCCCAACGCCCTTAGTTTCCATGCTATGGATTGCCAAAGATCAATTTGACCTCATTTTACCGACTTGACCTTGAAACGACCTCTAGATCACATTTGACCCCGTATGTATCTTATATCGGTGGAAAGAGAATTTTTCCCTCTTTCGGTTTCCGCAATAAAAAAGGGGGCTTCTCATTTAAAAAATTCGACTTGACCTTCAAATGACCTTGAAGGTCAAGCCCGAGGTCAAATTCAAGGTTACCATCAGATAGCCAGGGAAAAGTCCTACATCTTTTGTATGAAACATTTTTTCCGAAAATGCATTCCCGCTGAGATAACTGGCCGTCCCGGAACTTTTGACACACCCTGTATATATATATATATATATTTATATATATATATTTTTTTTTATATATATATATATATATATATATATATATATATATATATATATATATATATATATCATAGATAAAGATATACTCCGCATACTCTACTTTGGCGCCACCAGTCCCTGCGCACGGTTCCTATACATAGGAAGTGCCTAAATATACCCTATACACTGTATATTTAGGTATATTTAGGTACTTTCTATGTATAGGAACAGTGCGCAGGGACTGGTTCTTTGTTCCCGGCTCTTTGTTCCGGGCGAGACGTTAGAAAAACATTGACCTAGATCTACCTCATAGAGTAAGATTAAGAATGATCTTTGTTTAAATAATTCTTTCTGCATAATTGTATAGAAAGTTATTTGTTAATTCATCTGTCTGTTCTGAAAGTGTAAGTGTATTTTATATTAGTACAATAAAAAAATCGTTTTATAAAAAGGACGGATTATTATTTTATATAATGTCTTTTTCTTTTTAAACTTTCTTCTTTATTTATTAACAGTTTATTAACAGAATGTATTAATATTCAACAAATTTTATGATTTTAAAATTTAACTGCATAATAAAAATATAAACTTTCGTTTTCAAATTTAGAGGTTAGGTAAGAAATACAGAAATATCTATAATAACATTTTTCAATAAAAACGCTTGTTGTAGATTATGGCTGAGTCAGATGAAGAGTTACATGCAGCTGTCCGGTACTATTCTGATGAAACTAATAAAGTATCAATAGTACCAGTAACAGACATTGAGCTGTTTGACAAAACCAAATGCGTCAATGAACCTTATTATGTCAACCGATGTCATGATGATGATAGAAATTTCCATCTATCACCAGCTGAAGTTTTAAAAACTGGATGTAAGTAAAATGTTTACTAAATAATTGAAAAATAATTTATACATAGAAATTATTTTCTCTTACGAAATTTACCTCTTTACAAAACACTACGAATAAAACTACAAATTTGTTTCATTTCTTTATACATACGACTTTAAAATATCTTTCTGTTTTATAGAGAGAAGCGAGATTATATTTTTAATATATTCTATATTAATACTTATGAATATTTCTAATAATCGATACATTTTTCCTAGATAAGAGAGATTTGATGGATACTAAAGTACGATACAAATTTAAAAAAAATGAACGTAGTGATATCCTCCAACAATTGACATTGAAAAGACAAAAAGAACAAAAACCAATGGCAAATAAAAAGGTAAAATTAATTATAAATGTACCCATATATTCATGCTGAATTGTTAGGTTACTGACCTGACACGCACACGCACACCATCCACACAAAGACAAGCACACTTACAATTGTTGAAGTAATTTCTTTTTCAATTGTTAACAGGTTATACGGACTAAATTAAAAAAATTAGCTAAAACCAAAAATGGACAAGCTTCCCTAAAAAATTTTTTAATGAAAAGATCGCCAATAACTTTAGAAAGCTCCAGTGGTAGTGAAGAAAACTCTGAAGATGAAACTTTCGACTCAGAGCAGCAAATTACAGATCAAGAGGAACAATTGGTATCAACACCACAGAGTGTAACTTCAAATAGTAGTAGGGGCAGCGCGGCTACCGCGCCAGAGCGGCTCCCGCGCCACTTACCCACCGAGCACTACTTACCGTCCGTCGGTAAGGTAGGGTGCAAAGTCACCATGCGAGAGGCCCGGTAGAGGGCGCATTGAACATTTACTCCATCGATAAAATGTGTACGTATGTCATGTTGCAGGGGGCATGGGGCCCTCATGTGATGTTATGTTGTAAGTGAATATAGAATATTTTTATAATATTCATATAGTGTTTAAATTTGTTAATTATAAGTAGTCTTATATTCCGCGCCAGCCCGGTTGTAGAGGGCGCATTGAACATTTACTCCATCGATAAAATGCATACGTATGTCATGTTGCAGGGGGCATGGGGCCCTCATGTGATGTTATGTTGTAAGTGAATATAGAATATTTTTATAATATTCATATAGTGTTTAAATTTGTTAATTATAAGTAGTCTTATATTCCGCGCCAGCCCGGTTGTAGAGGGCGCATTGAACATTTACTCCATCGATAAAATGCATACGTATGTCATGTTGCCGGGGGCATGGGGCCCTCATATGATGTTATGTTGTAAGTGAATATAGAATATTTTTATAATATTCATATAGTGTTATTTGTTAATTATAAGTAGTCTTATATTTTATAAGTATATTTTATCTTAGTATATTCAATCAGTATATTTTATATAGTATAAGATTCTACAAAGATATTTTATAAGTTCATAGAAATTTTAAAAAAGTTAATGATGAGCAATTCAATGAAATTTATATTAACAATATTAAATGACTATTTTTAAATTCAAAAGAAACTTTAAAATATTTAAACAAGTTAGTTTTTAAGGAAAATTTTCTATTATAAGAATAAATATTTCATAGAGGGCATTGGGATGTGGAAACGTTAAGGGAAAATAAAAAAGATATGTAAGATTATTTCATATTTATTAAAAAAGCTTTTTCATATTTATTTAAAAAAGCTTAAAAGTAATACATAGTAGAATACATCTTAATCTACGAGTATAAAAAGTTTCAAATTAATCTTTCAATTTTACTATAAAAATATATTTAGAAACTAGTGAACATCTTAATTAAAAAGTATTACAATTTAGCAAATAACTTTGAAAATTTAAAATTTAAGTTAAAGAGAAAATTATCTAAAAACTTATAATTATATAAATTCTAGAAGGCATCCACCTAAAGATTTGACGAAGACTTCTCTATTAACTAATTCTGACTCTATGTTGAGAAGCGCCTCTGGCTTCTCCAGTAATAAAGAATTAACTTTACTTGGAAGGAAAATGTCAAAACTACTGTCTAATTCAAGAACAATTTTTAAGCCGTATTTAGTGGATACCTTTTTTAATGAGGTTATCTTATACTGTTTATTTAGCTCCAAGTCCCGTAGTCGTTTTGTGGGCAGGTATGATGGACTTCTCGCTGCTTCATTTATGAGGTCCATGACTGAAAAAAGAAATGATAAATTATTATTTATATTTTTTTTATAGAATTACTTACTTATTTATTCTGACGTATCAGAACTTTCAGGGGTTGAATATTGCTCTCTCAAGTCTTCCACCCAGCGGTATAAAGCGCAAACTATTTCAACTGAACAATTCTGTTTCCACTCGGGACGATGATTAATGCAGGCTAGCGGTCGTATAAATCCAGGAGTTCTTATAGATGGACAACCCAAATCCTCCAAGTTTCTTATATTATCGAAATAGGGTTGCAGCCAGTGTTTTTCTGTTCACCTTTGACCCAAATTGTTAATAACGACCCCTGCGCTTTTTCTTTCAATTTGTCGAAAGCCGTTGACAGGTATGAATACGGCACCTCTCCGTGTTCCCAATGAATTCCGTGCAGATTGTATTGTAAATATCTATTTAAAATTTTTACATTCTGGTCTAAATCACTCCAATCACAGGGTGGTTGAAATGTCGCAACGTACGGCACCGGATTTAACGCATTAGGATCTATATAAGCAATTTCTTTAAATATAAAATTGCCGTTGTTATCTTTAAAACCTTGTGTATCTACAATTAGTTCCATGATAAGTTATATACTGGAAATGTAGATAACATTATTTGAATATTATTCAAGAAAAAAAGTAGAGTTAATATAATAGTGTTAGAAGTTAGAGTGAAAGATGTGATAATAACTTATTAATTCATAATACATGCAATGTAAAAAATTAAAGTCCCTACGGAGAGATTGAAAAGTTAAAGTACAATAGCTGAGAAAATCTTAGAAAAAAAAAATATGAACTCATTATATGTGAAAAAGTTAAAGTAAGAGATGTGAAAATAAATTATAAATTCATGATACGTGCTATGTAAAAAATTAAAGTCCCTAAGAAGAGACTGAAAAGTTAAAGTTCAACAGCTGAGAATATCTTAGAAAAAAATATGAATTCATTAAAGTAAGAAATTTTAAAGTAACTTATAAATTCATGATACGTGTTATGAAAAAAATTAAAGTCCTTACAAAGAGACTGAAAAGTTAAAGTTTAATAGCTGAGAATGTCTTAGAAAAATTAATAATTTATAAATTCACGATACGTGCTATGTAAAAAATTAAAGTCCCTAAGAAGAGACTGAAAAGTTAAAGTTCAACAGCTGAGAATATCTTAGAAAAAAATATGAATTCATTAAAGTAAGAAATTTTAAAGTAACTTATAAATTCATGATACGTGTTATGAAAAAATTAAAGTCCCTACAGAGAGACTGAAAAGTTAAAGTTCAATAGCTGAGAATGTCTTAGAAAAATGAATAACTTATAAATTCGTGATACGTGCTATGTAAAAATTAAAGTCCCTACGAGGAGACTGAAAAGTTAAAGTACAACAGCTGAGAATATCTCAGAAAAAATATGAATTCATTAAAGAAAGTGATTTGAAAATAACTTATAAATTCATGATACGTGCTGTGAAAAAAAATTAAAGTCCCTACAGAGAGACTGAAAAGTTAAAGTTCAATAGCTGAGAATATCTTAGAAAAAGGAATAACTTATAAATTCGTGATACGTGCTATGTAAAAATTAAAGTCCCTACGAAGAGACTGAAAAGTTAAAGTTCAACAGCTGAGAATATCTTAGAAAAAATATGAATTCATTATACGTAAAAAGTTAAAGTATCTGAAAGTTTAAAATAGTAAGTATAAGATGCCTAAGGGATTTATAATATGAATAGTGTGAAAAAGTTTAAGTATGAGACGTGAAAATAACTTAGAATTAATTCGACAAATGAATTTACTTTTTATAACTGTAAGAAAAGTGTTGTATTAAGATTCAAGACTTTAAAACTTTTAAATTATAAGTCCTGAAAGAAGAAATTATTAAAGACCTGTAAGAATGCTATATTAAAAGTATTAGAGCTGAAATAAGAAAAAGAAACGAGTGGCTAGGACCCAGCTCGTCTAACCTTTATAGTAAGGAAATGTTTGTAAATACTTTTATCAGCCCAAACTTAAAAGTTTCTCGGTCATGCGCAGTTCGTCACCTACCAATCTTTCCTCACTCATCTATGAATCTTTTACGTTACCACGCATGTGCATACGATCATCTATAGATCTTTCTTCTTTAATCTAAAATGAATAACTATACCGTGCAGGTGCACTGCCATCTATCAATCTTTAAACTGTCGCGCATGCGCACCTATATACCGACAGTGGATAAAAGGCTGCGCGTCAGTCCCATGAGGCTTAGTCTCCTTACCAAACGTAAGTATTTCATATAATTACTTTTGATTTTCAGCTTATTAATATACAATCCTTACAGCTTATTGATCTATAGTTTAACTTATAATGATTCAGTTTTTCTCTTCATTATATTAATGTAACTTAAAGTTTTCGATTATAATAACTTCGTCTTTTCAACGTATTAACATATATAATTTTCAATTCTCTAATACTTTATCATTTATAGTTCTATAAAATTAAATTTTTTTTTTTTAATGCTTTGCTATTAGTTTATAATACTTGAACATTTTTTAGATACATCTCATTATTTCAAGTTGACAAGTGCTACTGAGCTTTGAGAGTATTTTTTCGTTACCGTCTGAAAATAGCTTGAAAGATTTTCATCTAATATACCGATAGTTGCTGCAGAAGTCTATCTTTTCACTAGTTAAGTTCAAAACGAATTGGTAAGTTAATATAAATTAATTTAAACCTTTTTTTTTCTCAAGTTCATTATTCTTTTTCCACTTAAATTTTTCAATATTTCACAAATATTCCTTTTCAATTAAGTGTTTATTTTATTTAAAATTTTTTATTTAAATGTATAATACTAGAACTTAGCAAACTATAATTAACTTTGATTATACAAAATCATTGATTATTTTAATTTCTCTTCACCTTTTCTTTTTTTTATCAATAATTATTTAAAATGATAACATAATTTTTTAATTTTCAGAATACACTTACGAAAAAAAAAGTCTTTTTTTAATTTGAAAAAATGGATGAAGTTAAAGATCTTTGTCAGGAACATGTGAAAATTTTTGAAGAGGTGGAAAATATTTTAATATATAAATCTATGGATTCCGAAGTTATTGAACAATGGGTAGAACAATGTGTTTTATCATTAGATAGTCTTCGGGAATTATTGAGAAAAAGAACGCTGACAACAGCTCAAAAACAATCTATTTTATACGCCATAGCAAGGATTGAGAGTATCAAAGCAAAGCTTGATGCTATAGGAAAAACTGGTTATGGAATAGTACCAGATTTAAAAACGGATGAAATCGAGCATCGAGTTCGTTGGATTGATATTGAAAGTGCTTTTAATAAAAGGGTGAGAACTAGTATAATTGCAAATCTTGTACATATAGATATATCAACCTTTTTAAAGGACGCCTCAATATTGTTCTGCCAACAAGTGAAGAAAATTTTGAAAGATATTCGATGTGCCATGAAAATTAACACTGTACTATCTTGTTCATTCAAGAAACTTTCTTCTGATGTAAATGAAGATTCACAGGAAAGTATTGAAACAAAACATTTCAATACGCCAAACGCTGAAGTGGTTTTAGGTACATCTTTAAGTGAATGGTTTGATAATCATGTTTTAAATAAACTTTTGGCTGAGGTAGAAGAATTTCAAGAAAAAGATTCTGGATGGACTTTAAATTCTATTATTAATATTCAAATTAATATGAATAAGTTCAATCCATTGCGCAGTGGTAATTCATATTTACCTTTACCACCATTTTTTAGATAAAAAAATGCCTGCATTAATATTCAAAACAAAGATAATCAATGCTTTAAATGGGCAATATTATCTGCTTTGTATCCAGTAAACCGTAAAAATCATCCTAACAGGGTTAGCAATTATCTTCAGTATGAAAATAATTTAAATATGACAGGTATAGAATTCCCTGTTACGATAAAAAAATTTTCAAGTTTGAAAAACAAAACCCTTTAATATCGGTTAATGTCTTCGGATTGCATGAGAAAAATGTGATTCCCTTTTATTTGACACATGAAAAAAAAGAAAATCATGTAAATCTTCTTTTATTAGAAAAAACAATTAAGGGACAGCTGAAATCACATTACATATATATAAAAAATTTATCACGTCTAGTAGGAGGAAGTTTATCACATAGAAAAAAGAAGCGATATATATGTGATAGATGTTTAAATTTTTTCTTTAATGAAAATAATTTAAAAGAGCATGAAAGAATATGTAAGAATATTAATAATTGCAAGGTGAAACTTCCTATAAAAGGTAAAGATATCATCTATTTTAAAAATTTTAATTATAAAGAAAGATTACCATTCACAATATATGCAGATTGTGAATGTCTGTTAAAGCCTGTACTAGAAAACCAGGAAGATGAAGGTTTGGCTAATACTTTATCGTTTCAAAAACATGAAATGTTTAGTATAGGATATTATTTGAAGTGCAGTTTTGATGACTCTTTATCTGAATATAGATTTTATCGTGGGGTTAAACCAGCTATGTGGTTTGCTAGTGAATTGAAGGTAATACATGACCGTATTACTAATTTATATACAAACCCACGATCTATGCCAATTTTAACACCGATAGAAATGATTAATTATTTCAATTCAAAAATTTGTCACATTTGTAACAAATTATTAGAAAACAGTGATAAGGTAAGAGATCATTGTCATCTCTCAGGAAAATATCGCGGTCCTGCTCATGCTAACTGTAATTTGAATTATCAAGATTCAAGAACGATTCCTGTGATATTTCATAACTTAAGTGGTTATGATGCTCACTTTATAATTAATGATATATCGAATTATATGAAAGGTGATGTTGATTTACTTCCATTGACTAAGGAGAAGTATATTTCTTTTACAAAACATGTTGAGAAAAGTGATATTAAATTTCGCTTTGTAGATTCATTTAGATTTATGCCATCTTCTTTAGAAAAATTAGCTTCATATTTAAGTGAATATAAAATTGTTTCAAAGGAGTTTTCATCTTTAGAAAAAGAAAAAATCAGTCTTTTAACGAAGAAAGGCGTTCTGCCTTACGAGTACCTGGATTCGTGGGAAAAGTTGGATGAAACTGAGTTACCTGAAAAAACAAAATTTTTCAGTGTGCTAAATGGTTCAACCATATCTGATGAAGATTATGAACATGCACAAAAAGTATGGAATACCTTTAGTATTCATACCCTTGGAGAATATTCAGATCTTTATATGAAGACAGATGTTTTATTATTAGCTGATGTTTTTGAAAATTTTCGTGATCAAAGTATAAACGTATATGGTTTAGATCCAGCTCATTATTATACTACTCCAGGATTTGCATGGGATGCAATGCTAAAGTATACTGGCATACAATTAAAATTATTAACTGATATAGATATGATTTTATTCATAGAAAGAGGTATAAGAGGTGGATTAAGTCAGTGCTCTCATCGCTACGCAGCTGCAAATCATAAATATATGACTGAAAATTATGATAAAAATAAAGAAAATACATATCTAATATATTTAGATGCTAATAATTTATATGGTTGGGCAATGACTCAATGTCTCCCTTATGATTCCTTTGAGTGGATAGACGACTGTGAAAATTTAGATTTTTTCATAGATGATGATGCACCTTACGGGTACATTTTAGAAGTAGATTTAGAATATCCTTCAGAAATACATGACATTCATAACGACTTACCTTTTTGTCCTGAGCAAGCAAAACCACCGGGATCAAAACAGGAAAAACTTTTGGCTACACTTTCGTATAAAAAAATTATGTTATACACTATCGATCACTTAAACAAGCTGTCAAAAATGGACTTCAGCTTGTTAAAATTCATAAAGTATTGAAATTTAAACAATCTCCATGGCTTAAGTCTTACATCAATTTAAATAGTAATATGAGGGCGTTAGCAAGAACTGATTTTGAAAAAAACTTTTTCAAATTGATGAATAATGCTGTATATGGTAAAACTATGGAGAATGTAAGAAAACGTGTTGATGTCAAGCTATCAACTAAATGGGCTGGAAGGTATGGCGTAGAAGCACAAATATCAAGTCCCCTTTTTCATAGTATTAGTATTTTTGATGAAAATTTAGTAGCTATCCAGCTTAAAAAAGTTGAAGTTTTGTTAGATAAACCAATTTACGTTGGACTTTCAGTTTTAGACATTTCTAAAACTCTGATTTATGATTTTCATTATAGTTATATGAAAAAAATGTATAAAGAAAATTGTAAGCTTCTTTATACAGACACAGACAGCTTGATTTATGCTGTTGAATGTGATGATTTTTATGCTGATATGAAAAAAAATCTCTCAAAGTTTGATACTTCAGACTATCCCAGTGAAAACATCTTTAATATGCCTCATGCAAATAAAAAAATTGTTGGTCTTATGAAAGATGAGTGTAATGGTCAGATTCTTACAGAATTCGTTGGCTTAAGAAGTAAAATGTACAGTACTCGCGTTTATGGTCAAGATCATATGAAAAAAATAAAAGGTATTAAGGTTTCAGTTGTTAAAAAACTATAAAGTTTGATGATTTTGTAGATTGTTTGCAAAATTTATCTATTAAAAAACGACAACAGTATTCCATAAGATCCCGACTCCATAATGTAGAAACTATAAAGCAGTTAAAGATTGCCTTAAGTCCATATGATGATAAAAGATATGTTCAAGACAATAATATAGATACTTTAGCATGGGGTCATTATAAAATAAATAATAAGTGAGTATATATTTTTTGTATAATAGTAATTTATATATTAATTTATAGTAAATATTCTACATATGTAATATAGAAATTTATTATTTTAGGTGTCCAATGCGTGTTAAAAAGAATGTACATTTTGATGAAAAGCTAACTGTTCATGTAATGCATGCGTGGAGGTTTGCATATCATAAGGCTCGGTGTGGAGAATGGGAACAAATTGCTCGTGACAGAGAACGTTTTAGGAGAAGAATTGATAAAGTTAATGAAATTTTGCATCCAATTCTTGTAAAAAAATGTAAGGAAATAGGTATTAAATAAAAACAATTAGTTCATCTTATTTACAATTTTATTTATTCATAAATCACTTTTTTTTTTATCCAACTATTATGAGACTTATCAAAACCTAACCATTTTACATAAATTTTATCGCCATGTTTTTTTATAATTTTTTCTACTAAGTAAATATCAGGATATTTAGTCTTCATAAGTTCTTCATAGAATCCGCCAGCGATTGGTTTATCTTGATAATCTTTCAAATGATATGTAAATGGTGATGTAGGTAATACTTTATTTATTGTAAAAATTTCTGTAGACCAGTTTGGTGTATATCCTTTCTCGAAAACAGTTTTATTTTTACTTATTCGAACTTTATCACCAAGTTTAAATTTTGCACGCCTACAAGGACGTTTAGAGGTTTTCTGATGAATGCATAAACGATTATAAACTTTATTAACTGTTGTAGAATTAACATCTGCGGGCTTCATACCAATCGTTCGGTGCTTAGTATTATTATACTGTAAAGTTAGGTCTTGCAAAATATCTATCCATTTATAACTGCCTTGTAAACTAAAGTTTTTCCACATTTTGTTTTTTAATGTACGATTAAAACGTTCACAAATTGAGGCTTTGAGTTTGCTATAGGATGAATATAGATTTATATTATATTTTAGCATTAAACTTTCAAATTCTTTATTATAAAATTCTAATTTTTTACATAGCACGTATCACGAATTTATAAGTTATTCATTTTTCTAAGACATTCTCAGCTATTGAACTTTAACTTTTCAGTCTCTCTGTAGGGACTTTAATTTTTTTCATAACACGTATCATGAATTTATAAGTTACTTTAAAATTTCTTACTTTAATGAATTCATATTTTTTCTAAGATATTCTCAGCTGTTGAACTTTAACTTTTCAGTCTCTTTGTAGGGACTTTAATTTTTTTCATAACACGTATCATGAATTTATAAGTTACTTTAAAATTTCTTACTTTAATGAATTCATATTTTTTTCTAAGATATTCTCAGCTGTTGAACTTTAACTTTTCAGTCTCTTCTTAGGGACTTTAATTTTTGCATAGCACGTATCGTGAATTTATAAATTATTAATTTTTTCTAAGACATTCTCAGCTATTAAACTTTAACTTTTCAGTCTCTTTGTAGGGACTTTAATTTTTTCACAGCACGTATCATGAATTTATAAGTTACTTTAAAATTTCTTACTTTAATGAATTCATATTTTTTTCTAAGATATTCTCAGCTGTTGAACTTTAACTTTTCAGTCTCTTTGTAGGGACTTTAATTTTTTTCATAACACGTATCATGAATTTATAAGTTACTTTAAAATTTCTTACTTTAATGAATTCATATTTTTTTCTAAGATATTCTCAGCTGTTGAACTTTAACTTTTCAGTCTCTTCTTAGGGACTTTAATTTTTTACATAGCACGTATCGTGAATTTATAAATTATTAATTTTTTCTAAGACATTCTCAGCTATTAAACTTTAACTTTTCAGTCTCTTTGTAGGGACTTTAATTTTTTTCATAACACGTATCATGAATTTATAAGTTACTTTAAAATTTCTTACTTTAATGAATTCATATTTTTTTCTAAGATATTCTCAGCTGTTGAACTTTAACTTTTCAGTCTCTTCTTAGGGACTTTAATTTTTTACATAGCACGTATCATGAATTTATAATTTATTTTCACATCTCTTACTTTAACTTTTTCACATATAATGAGTTCATATTTTTTTTTTCTAAGATTTTCTCAGCTATTGTACTTTAACTTTTCAATCTCTCCGTAGGGACTTTAATTTTTACATTGCATGTATTATGAATTAATAAGTTATTATCACATCTTTCACTCTAACTTTTAACACTATTATATTAACTCTACTTTTTTTCTTGAATAATATTCAAATAATGTTATCTACATTTCCAGTATATAACTTATCATGGAACTAATTGTAGATACACAAGGTTTTAAAGATAACAACGGCAATTTTATATTTAAAGAAATTGCTTATATAGATCCTAATGCGTTAAATCCGGTGCCGTACGTTGCGACATTTCAACCACCCTGTGATTGGAGTGATTTAGACCAGAATGTAAAAATTTTAAATAGATATTTACAATACAATCTGCACGGAATTCATTGGGAACACGGAGAGGTGCCGTATTCATACCTGTCAACGGCTTTCGACAAATTGAAAGAAAAAGCGCAGGGGTCGTTATTAACAATTTGGGTCAAAGGTGAACAGAAAAAACACTGGCTGCAACCCTATTTCGATAATATAAGAAACTTGGAGGATTTGGGTTGTCCATCTATAAGAACTCCTGGATTTATACGACCGCTAGCCTGCATTAATCATCGTCCCGAATGGAAACAGAATTGTTCAGTTGAAATAGTTTGCGCTTTATACCGCTGGGTGGAAGACTTGAGAGAGCAATATTCAACCCCTGAAAGTTCTGATACGTCAGAATAAATAAGTAAGTAATTCTATAAAAAAAAAAATATAAATAATAATTTATCATTTCTTTTTTCAGTCATGGACCTCATAAATGAAGCAGCGAGAAGTCCATCATACCTGCCCACAAAACGACTACGGGACTTGGAGCTAAATAAACAGTATAAGATAACCTCATTAAAAAAGGTATCCACTAAATACGGCTTAAAAATTGTTCTTGAATTAGACAGTAGTTTTGACATTTTCCTTCCAAGTAAAGTTAATTCTTTATTACTGGAGAAGCCAGAGGCGCTTCTCAACATAGAGTCAGAATTAGTTAATAGAGAAGTCTTCGTCAAATCTTTAGGTGGATGCCTTCTAGAATTTATATAATTATAAGTTTTTAGATAATTTTCTCTTTAACTTAAATTTTAAATTTTCAAAGTTATTTGCTAAATTGTAATACTTTTTAATTAAGATGTTCACTAGTTTCTAAATATATTTTTATAGTAAAATTGAAAGATTAATTTGAAACTTTTTATACTCGTAGATTAAGATGTATTCTACTATGTATTACTTTTAAGCTTTTTTAAATAAATATGAAAAAGCTTTTTTAATAAATATGAAATAATCTTACATATCTTTTTTATTTTCCCTTAACGTTTCCACATCCCAATGCCCTCTATGAAATATTTATTCTTATAATAGAAAATTTTCCTTAAAAACTAACTTGTTTAAATATTTTAAAGTTTCTTTTGAATTTAAAAATAGTCATTTAATATTGTTAATATAAATTTCATTGAATTGCTCATCATTAACTTTTTAAAATTTCTATGAACTTATAAAATATCTTTGTAGAATCTTATACAATATAAAATATACTGATTGAATATACTAAGATAAAATATACTTATAAAATATAAGACTACTTATAATTAACAAATAACACTATATGAATATTATAAAAATATTCTATATTCACTTACAACATAACATCATATGAGGGCCCCATGCCCCCGGCAACATGACATACGTATGCATTTTATCGATGGAGTAAATGTTCAATGCGCCCTCTACAACCGGGCTGGCGCGGAATATAAGACTACTTATAATTAACAAATTTAAACACTATATGAATATTATAAAAATATTCTATATTCACTTACAACATAACATCACATGAGGGCCCCATGCCCCCTGCAACATGACATACGTATGCATTTTATCGATGGAGTAAATGTTCAATGCGCCCTCTACCGGGCCTCTCGCATGGTGACTTTGCACCCTACCTTACCGACGGATGGTAAGTAGTGCTCGGTGGGTAAGTGGCGCGGGAGCCGCTCTGGCGCGGTAGCCGCGCTGGCGCGGAATATAAGACTACTTATAATTAACAAATTTAAACACTATATGAATATTATAAAAATATTCTATATTCACTTACAACATAACATCACATGAGGGCCCCATGCCCCCTGCAACATGACATACGTACGCATTTTATCGATGGAGTAAATGTTCAATGCGCCCTCTACCGGGCCTCTCGCATGGTGACTTTGCACCCTACCTTACCGACGGACGGTAAGTAGTGCTCGGTGGGTAAGTGGCGCGGGAGCCGCTCTGGCGCGGTAGCCGCGCTAACACTATATGAATATTATAAAAATATTCTATATTCACTTACAACATAACATCACATGAGGGCCCCATGCGCTCTGCAACATGACATACGTACGCATTTTATCGATGGAGTAAATGTTCAATGCGCCCTCTACCGGGCCTCTCGCATGGTGACTTTGCACCCTACCTTACCGACGGACGGTAAGTAGTGCTCGGTGGGTAAGTGGCGCGGGAGCCGCTCTGGCGCGGTAGCCGCGCTGGCGCGGAATATAAGACTACTTATAATTAACAAATTTAAACACTATATGAATATTATAAAAATATTCTATATTCACTTACAACATAACATCACATGAGGGCCCCATGCCCCCTGCAACATGACATACGTACGCATTTTATCGATGGAGTAAATGTTCAATGCGCCCTCTACCGGGCCTCTCGCATGGTGACTTTGCACCCTACCTTACCGACGGACGGTAAGTAGTGCTCGGTGGGTAAGTGGCGCGGGAGCCGCTCTGGCGCGGTAGCCGCGCTGGCGCGGTAGCCGCGCTGCCCCTACTACTTCAAATAATAGATATAACAGCAGGCCAAGAAAATTTCAGGATAATATAAAAAATGGTTTCATTAGAAATGGTGAATGTTCGCAAAGTTCTAATTGTTATCCAAATAAGACTGCAGAAAACTCTTGTAAAGCTACAAATAAGATTATTCCAAAAAACCACCAGCAATTTCCTATCAACGATAATGATGATGAACTTGAGAACAAGCTAAGAAAATTTCAGGATAGAGATGATTTCGCAGATTCTGTCATTGGGAATGATGAGTGTTTGCAAAGCCTTAAGGGGGCTAGACACCTTTTTTTTCTGAAATAAGAAGTCACATTTTAATACATAAATGTAAACTATTTCATACTTTTTACATATAAAAGTGGGTATATTTACCTTACCTTAAAACTTTCTCCGATGGGCCTTTTATATGGTCCAGAACCATAGTCATCGATGAAACAAGTTTTTTCACTAACCGTAAGCTTTGAAATTTTCCTGTGGATGGATTGACTCCAGATTTGAACTAAATTACTCCTGAATAGTATAATTTTCATATGAGTGTAGGGATTTTTGATCTAATGAGAAAAAAAAAATTGTGCTGTTTTTCAAGAGTTTTTTTTTTAATTTTTTTAAATTTTTTATATTTTTTCATAATTTTTCTGATGTAAAAATTTTTTCCGACATTTAATCCTAAATCCCTACACGCATATGAGAATTATACTATTCAGGAGTAATTTAGTTCAAATCTGGAGTCAATCGATCCACAGGAAAATTTCAAAGCTTACGGTTAGTGAAAAAACTTGTTTCATCGATGACTATGGTTCTGGACCATATAAAAGGCCCATCGGAGAAAGTTTTAAGGTAAGGTAAATATACCCACTTTTATATGTAAAAAGTATGAAATAATTAGTTTACATTTATGTATTAAAATGTGACTTCTTATTTCAGAGAAAAAAGGTGCCTAGTCCCCTTAATCGTGATCGAAATAAGACTACAGAAAGTTGTTGTAAAACTCCAAGTAACATTCCAAGAAACCAACAACAGTTTCCTATCAACAATGCACTTCAGAGCGGGCCACCAAAAAACCAACAGCAGTTTCCTATCGATCAACATGAAAACGGACCACCAGAAAACCAACATCAGTTTCCTATCAATAATGAACTTGCCAGCGGGTCACCAAGATCTCAGGTTAACGTAGGTGCTTCTGTTGAAAATGATGAACGTTTGCAAAGCCCTAATCATGATAATCGTGAACTTCCAAGGGAACCTACACCAATCAACAATTATTGTGAGACCCCGCGTTCCCGACGTCCACGTTTAAGACACTTTACGTGTTATCGCAAAAGAGAACTTGCAGGTATAAATAGTATTACATTATATTAAGCTTTAAGACTTTTAGTTATAATCGACATTTTTTTAATATTATCAATACTCTCTTTACAAAGTGGTCAACCAGGAACAACAGGTGGAAAGCGTTTTTAACAACAGTATGCAACCCAATGTAAATGAGGTAGATGGCCAAGGAAAAGAGTTATATGAGGTTATGGGCGATTAGGTTTGTTGACAATATTATTTTATCCTTTTCATGATATAAATTGATTAATTACAATAATATTTATACTTATGTTTGTATAGATTTATATTGGATGCAATAAATATATAAATATTGAATTTTGGGAATATCTAAAATACAAAGGTCCGTGGGTATTTCTCAGAGAACTACTACTTATTCTTTGGAAAAAAGATGCATTAGTGAACAGGTGCTTTAAAATATATCCAAAGTAAGCACGGAAATTGATAATCGATCACCACGGAAGCGTTTCACTCCATCTAAGTATAAAACTCTGCGTCGTAAGTATATAATTACAATCAAAGAATGTTTTCTCAAATTCGGAGAATTTCAATATTTCCAACTTAGATTTCAAGCAATGGAATAGACATAACATATGGCATGTACATTATATATATATATATATATATATATATATATATATATATGGGAGCGTCCAGCAGAAACGGGCCACCGAGCGCGCGCGGTGCCTTTTTTCGCGTAAAAGGCGCTCTGTTTAACTCGCTCATAATCGTATGCTGCGTCTTTGAAAAAAAAAACCAAGGACCTATATCGATAGATTTTTTTCTGATTTTTCCAATTGCGCCATTGTTTTTATTGCGAAACGCGTTCTTCCGGACGAAAACTCGAGTTGAATATTGAAAGCCATTTTTCTCAAAGTATATCATGTTTTTTTTCAAAATAAACTACACCATTGGAAAGTACAACTCTTAAGCTTCAAAACCCTATCTTGGAGAAGTTGGAGAAATAAAGGGTTTAAAAGTAACAACATGAAAAAGACAGCGCCGAGGGTCCGCGCGAGCCCCTCGCGCCCGTGCGTACGGTACGTTTAAGTGCACGCTCTATTCAATTCGCTAATAATCGTGTACCAAGTTTCTGAAAAAAGAACTAAGGACATATATGGATAGATTTTTTCCTGCTCTTTTCAATGGTGCTATTATTTTTATTCCGAAATGCTTCCGAAAGGTAATATTGTTATGCCAGATTAAACAATCTATAAGGTTATTTTAAATTTCTGTTTCACTGCTTTCAGTGCGTTCATGGATATTTTTATGTTTAATATATTATGCTTTTCAAATTTTGTTATATAAATGAACAAAGTTCATTGTAATATTATACTAACTGTTACAACTAGATCCACAAAATTATGTCCACGCATTGGCATTGTAAGTTACAAAACATTTTATATTTACAAAAAAGAAAGGGCGAAATAGCACATCGCGTGTATTAATCCGCCCTTGAGCATAGCGTAAAAAGTTCGGGCAGCCGCTGTCTTTTTGATCTTACTATTTTTGAACTTTTCATGTTTCAACTTAAAAATATAATATTTTATAGTTTAAGACTTGTACTTTTGAAGAATATAATTCATTTTGAAGAAAAGACTGATATTTTATTGAAAAAATAGAGTTTAAACATTCAAATGGAATTTTCAACTAGAAGGAAGCATTTCGGAATAAAAATAATAGCACCATTGGAAAGAGCAGGAAAAAATCTATCGATATATGTCCTTAGTTCTTTTTTCAAAGACTTGGTACACGATTATTAGCGAATTGAATAGAGCGTGCACTTAAACGTGCCCTACGCACGGGCGCGAGGGACTCGCGCGGACCCTCAGCGCTGTCTTTTTCATGTTGTTACTTTTAAATCCTTTATTTCTCCAACTTCTTCAAGATAGAGTTTTGAAGCTTAAGAGTTGTACTTTCCAATGGTGTAGTTTATTTTGAAAAAAAACATGATATACTTTGAGAAAAATGGCTTTCAATATTCAACTCGAGTTTTCGTCCGGAAGAAAGCGTTTCACAATAAAAACAATGGCACCATTGGAAAGAGCAGGAAAAAATCTATCGACATAGGTCCTTGGTTTTTTTTCCAAAGACGCAGCATACGATTATGAACGAGTTAAACAGAGCGCCTTTTACGCGAAAAAAGGCACCACGCGCGCTCGGTGGCCCGTTTCTGCTGGACGCTCCCATATATATATATATATATATGTATATAATCATATGAACATGGACTTATACTGACAGCAATGTATAAGACCACGTGACCCGTCTGCATAAGTGTAATACCGTTTATACAAGTGTCTGCGCAAGTCTTGCGTGACTAAAGAAATAATCTCTCTATTTATGCTGACGTCTGCATAAGTCGGTCTCTGTCTGCATAAGTCTATTTCAATTCCGGAAAGTGTCTGCATTACTAACGTTTCATATATTTATGTGTATATATATATATATATATATATATATATATATATATATATATATATATATATATATATATATATATATATATATAAACAGTTATATACAGTTTTATACAGTGTAAAAGTCCTGGAACAAACAGTTATAGAACATCATTTATGTTATTATATATTTTAGAATAACTATACTAAAATAATTTATATTTATTTATAATAATTATTATATTTAATTTAAATAATTAATTTATTAATTATTGTAATCTTTTTTATTAATATAAACATTTAGATGATGATTTATGAAAGATATAGACCCTTTTTTACAATTTATGAAGGTAGTTTTATGATTGATATATATATCTTCCTATATTATATAGTTGTAAGGGCAAAAATGGGTACATACCCCCTCCACCCCCCTCCACCACCCCGCCACTTTTTACCGTTAAATTCTTTTAAATTTTACGTTATTTTGAAGGGCGTCTTCCCCTCCACGCCCCTCCACCCCCCACCGCCCCCGCCACTCTCCTCCACCCCCCTCCACCTACCCCTCCACATACCCCTCCACCTACCCCACTACAACTAATCTCTTATAGATATGTTGCTGAAAATTATATATGAGGCGATTCACGTCAACTGTCCCAGCGCGGCGCGCGAGCGCCAAATCGTGCTATATCTAGCTCATGTTTACGATACTAAAACGTATCTAAAATAATTTTATGATAAGCATTTCCGACCTATTTTTTCCTCAGCTTTCCAATGGTGTAGGCAGTTTTCCCGAAACTTTCCATTTTCGCCTTCAAAAAGTACAAAACGTGTTATATTTTAAAAAGTGTATGTTTAATATTTTTTTCACCCTCTAGATCCAAAGCTGAGCATATTTTACGTAGGAAAGGATAGTTTCCAAAGAGTGCCCGAAAGGTTTTCTGCGAGAAATAGAATGCGGAAGAGTAGACGCATCGCCTTTCCGGCGCGTGGGACTACGCGGTACAACGCGCGGACTGCGCTTGCCTCGTTGCCTAATAATAATCCTTTATAATCTTTAATTCTTTACCTGTTTTTTTTTTATTCTTGAATAACGCATGGAATAATATTTTATTAATTATTTCATAAAAAAATAAAATTTTTAGATTAACGTTTGTTTTTCAGTGTAGATAATTTTTTTGTTTTTGGTTTCACAGCTTTCTTAGGGAAGATTTTACACTCAGAACCAAGAGAGGTTTTTTTGAGCTTCAATGTACTTTTATCTATTGGAATAATAGCATGATACAGTAACGTGCCTGGTATTGATTTAGCCTTGTTCAGTCTTGGTTTTATTTTCAAAACCGTTTCTTCATACGATTTTTTACTGCTATAAAAAACTTTCGTTTCTTTGCAGTAATCTTTAGCTCAGGTATACAGCTCTTCTGGCGTTAAAATATGATTACTAGAAGAAACTTGTAAACTCGCTCGTTTTGCACCTCTTTTTAGGTTCGCGCCTATACCATCGCACGCACCTTTGCCATGTGCTGTGGCATGAAAATGCCACTCAGCTGTAACTCCAAAATCTTTCTCGTGAAAAAGAAGATTTTGAAAATTCAATTTATTTTTAAAATGCTGACCTGCTCCATCAGTCAAATAATAAACTTTCTTGACTGCAAAATTAGTTTTAAGATAAGATATTACTATTTTTTGATATTCATAAACGGCTATGGTATCATGATTTAAGTTGTCGGAAATCACAGCAATGCTTACATGTTTGAGTTCATCGTTTTGTTTATAGTACACAACAACTGTAAAAACTGTTGCTTCGTTGTTATTCCAGTGGAAGGATTGTGTAGAATTTTGTATAACGAAAGCATAATTTTCTGCAAAATCGCAACACAATTGTATTTAGTAAATAATTGTATTTAGGGGATTTCTAGATTACGAATCTTAACTCAGATTTTTAGAATTCAAAATGGCGGATCGAAGATGTCGGCCACATATTGAAATATTATTGGATTTTGCTGAAAATTTTAATTCAAACTGGTGGACCCAAGATGGCTGTCAAAAATTGAAATATTACTGTATTTTGTTGAAAATTGTATATAAGGAGTTTTTGGAGTCGCTTATTACAAATCTGAACTCAGATTAAGAACATTCAAAATGGCGGATTCAAAGATGGTGGTCAAATATTGAAATATTATTAGATTTTGCTGAAATTTGTATTACCTTAATACGGGATTTTTGGTTTCGCTGATTAGGAATCTGAACATATATTGTGATAATTCAAACTGGTAGACGCAAGCTCGCTAACAAAAATTGAAATTTTACTCAATTTTGCTGAAAATTGTATATAAGGAATATGAGGCGTTTCACGTCAGCTCTCCAGGCGCGGCGCGCGAGTGCGAAATCATGCTGTTTTCAGCTTGTGTTTGAAGGGCTAAGATGTATCTAAAAAAAATAATCCCCAAGTGATTTCGATGTATTATTTCCTCAGCTTTCCGATGGTGCTATTAGTTTCTCAAAATTTTTCAATTCTAAGTATTTCTTGAATAATATCTCGAAAAAATCAAAAAACTCCTATGTAGAAAAAGGCTATATCCATGTAAAATTTCTCCTCTTTCGATCTAGTAGGTCAAAAAAAATATTAAAAATATAGTTTTTGAGATATAACACGTTTTATGTTTTTTTGAGGTTAGAATCGAAATATTTTGAGAAACTAATAGCACCATCGGAAAGCTGAGGAAAAAATACATCGAAATCACTTGGAGATTATTTTTTCTAGATACATCTTAGCCCTTCAAACACAAGCTGAAAACAGCATGATTTCGCGCTCGCGCGCCGCGCCTGGAGAGCTGACGTGAAACGCCTCATATGTGGATTCGCAGATTACGAATCCCAACTCAGATTTTCAGAATTCAAAATGACTGATCGAAGATGGAGGCGAAATATTCTAAAACTACTGGATTTTGCTGTAAATTGTATATAAGGGGTATCTGGATTCGCTGATTACGAATCCCAAATCAGATTTTCAGAAATCAAAATGGCTGATCGAAGATGGAGGCGAAATATTCAAAAACTACTGGAATTTGCTGAAAATTGTATATAAGGGGTATATGGATTCGCTGATTACGAATCGCAACTCACATTTTCAGAATTCCAAATGGCTGATCGAAGATGGAGGCGAAATATTCAAATACTACTGGATTTGCTGAAAATTGTATAAAAGGGATTTCTGGATTCGCTGATTACGAATCTGAACTCAGATTTTCAGAATTCAAAATGGCGGATTCGAAGATGGTGGTCAAATATTGAAATATTATTGGATTTTGCTGAAAATTGTATATATCGGATTTTTGGTTTCGCTGATTATGAATCTGAACATATGTTTTGAAAATTCAGTCTGGTGGACCCAAGATGACTAACAAAAATTGAAATTTTACTCGAGTTTGCTAAAAATTGTCTACAGTGGGTTTCCGGATTCACCAATTAGGAATCGTAACTCATATTTTGAAAATTCAAAATAAAGAACCCAAGATGGCTTCCAAAAATTGAAATATTACTAGATTTTGCTGAAAATTGTATATACGGGATTTCTGAATTCAATTATGACGGATCTGAACTAAGATTTTAAAAATTCAAAATGGCGGCAAAATATTTAAATTCTACTGGCTTTTGGTAAAAATTGTATATAGGAGGTTTCTGTATTCACTGATTATGAATCTGAACTCAGATTTTCAGAATTCAAAATGGCTGATCGAAGATGGAGGCCAAATATTCAAATATTATTGGATTTTGCTGAAAATTGTATATAGGCGTATCTGGATTCGCTGATTATGAATCAGAACTCAGATTTTGAAAATTCAAAATAGAAGACCCAAGATGACGGCCAAAAATTGAAATTTTACCGGAATTTCCTAAAAATTGTATATTATGGGTTTCCGGATTCGCTGATTAGGAATCTGAAATCAGATTTTGTAAATACAAAATGGCTGCCAAAAATTGAAATATTACTGGATTTTGCTGAAAATTGTATGTTGGGTATTTTGATTCACTGATTATGAATTCGAACTCAGATTTTCAGAATTCAAAATGGCGCATCGAAGATGGAGGCCAAATATTCAAATATCATTGGATTTCGCTGAAAATTGTATATAGGGAACCCATGTGGATTCGCTGATTACGAATCTGAACTCATATTTTGCCAATTCAAAATAGCGGCCAAATAAAAATAAAATAATAATAATAAAAAGAAGAATTTGACAAACCAAAATTAAAAGTAATTGATATTGATATGGACCTTGAATCTGAAGAAGAAATTGAACTTGACATTAATCAAAGAAATTTCAATATTATTAAAGAAAATTGCAAGATACTGCACGTTTATACTAATGAGAGAACTAAAAATAAAGTTGCAATAATAGAGGTAACAGCAAACAGTTACAAAAACATTAAAGATAACAAGAGCAGATTATTTGTCGGACATAGAAGTTGCAGAGTTTTTGATGTAATTAGCACAATGCCTTGCAATAAATGTGCTAGATTCGGACATATAGCGCCAAGAAATGCACAAATGAAGACACGTGTAACAAATGTGCTGGTGCGCATTTATCATCTAAGTGTACTAGTGAAACGTACAAATGTCCTAACTGTGATTTTAGTAACGAGAAGTACAAAACTAAACACAATCTTAACCACAGTGCAATAGATAGCCAACTTTGTGAAATCCTAAAGACTAAAATTAAAAAATACATTGAAAAAACGGATTACCCAACGCAACCTACTTACAAAAGATACTTCGGTAAAGTAGAAAATCAATCTTACCAGCGACAGGCACAGATAAGAAGTGAAAGCCTAACAAGTAGGGATTCAACAGCACCACAATCGTCATGTAACGTAGAAACAATAATATGAAATAGAAGAAGAACGGAGTCAACAACTATTATAAACAAGAATGGATAGAAGTAACGATATAATCACGAATTTTCAAAATGATATAATCAACAGTGACGTCAATTTTGATGACTTTGGCGATTTAAATTTATCCATGGCATCAGAAAAGGAAGTAATACTAAATGTAAACTTAAGAGGCCTAAATGCTAACTTCAATAACCTACTCATTTTACTAAAAAGATTATCAAAAAAGCCTTGCATTATTGTTTGCTGTGAAACTCGAAAACTAGTAGAACCAGAAGTCTTTAATATACCGGGTTACAAAATGTACTATAATTACAGTAATATTAACCAGAATGATGGAGTTGTAATTTACATAAGCGACTACATTACTGAATCGACTGAAGTCATTGAAATAAATAACCTTAAAGTAATTAACTCTAAAATATCTATTGAAAACAATAGAGAAATATTATTATCAGCACTATATAGATCTCATGATATAAGTAAACCTGATTTTCTCTGTAACCTCAAAAAATTAATTAAACACAATAGCAAATATAAAAACAACCTTATTATTGGTGACTTTAATTTTGATATTTTAAATCAAGATACTATCAATCAAGAATTCCTACATTTACTATTAGAACAAGGATACTGCCCTGGCTTTAATAAGATTACCAGACCATCTGATAAAACATATAATTCAGGAACATGCATAGACAATATGTTTATTAAATTAAACGAAATTGCGTACAAAACCTTTACACTACGTATACCTCTTACTGACCATTTTCTGCTATTTCTGTCAATAAATAAGATAAGAGTTAACAAAAACACTGAATCAATGAAACAAATAAACTAAACTAAACTTAAAATTTTTGCAGATTCGATGGACTGGAGCGGCATATTTCAAACAAATGACCCGAACCACGCGTTAAATAACATCATTGATAAAGTAAAAGTATGTCTAAGCAAAGCTGAATATACTAAAAATAGTAAAGCTAATAATGCTAGACCAAGGAGTAATTGGATAACTAAGACAATCATAAAATCTTTTAATACCAAAGAAAAATTATATAAATTATGGAAAAAAGATCCTCGTAACGCTAAAAAAGGGGATAAATACAAGAAGTTCAACAATTTACTTAAGTATACTATAAATAAGGCTAAAGAAATGTACGATAAAAAACAAATAGAAGAAAACATGAAAAACCCTAGAAAACTTTGGAATGTGATATATCAAAAAATTGGAAAAAATAGAAAAAGAAATAGCAACATTAAATATTTAATAGAGATTACAATAAAAAAATAACAGATCCTGAAAATATTGCTGAGAACTTGAAAAAATTCTTCTGTAACATAGGCAAAAAACTAAGTTATAAAATTAGACCCCCGACAAATGAGAAAATTAAACTACCTCCAATGAACTGCAAATCAATCTTTCTGGAACCTACAAACCACCAGGAAATTAAATATATTATACACAACATGGAAAATAAAAATGATGGTATTGATAATATTAACACAAAAACCTTAAAAACCCTCATAGAGCATCTAGTTGACCCCCTAGTTCACATTTTCAACCTCTGTATAGAACAGAGCAACTGGCCAGATCACCTGAAAACAGCAGAAGTCATACCTATACATAAATCCAAAGAAAAATACGTTGCCACAAATTACAGACCAATATCTCTTATATCAAACTTTGCAAAAATACTAGAAAAAATAATACATAGAAGGATTACTAATTTAATAAATAAATACGGCATACTTGCTAAAAATCAATACGGATTCAGGAAAAGTAAAAGTACAAAAGATGCTCTATCCCTAATAGCCAATGAAATATATAATAAACTAGACAAGAGTACTCCAATTGCTATTACTTTTTTGGACCTAGCCAAAGCATTTGATACGGTAAACCACCAAATATTACTGGAAAAATTATACAATTATGGAATTAGAGGAAGTGCGCTCAACCTATTAAAAAGTTATCTTAACAATAGACAACAAAGAGTAAAACTAAATAAGGTGGCTAGCCACCTAGAAACAGTTGATACTGGAGTTCCTCATGGAACAATTCTGGGCCCACTACTCTTTCTACTATACATCAACGACTTACTACAAAATATCTCTGAGGTTTCTATTGTTGCCTGCGCTGATGACACAGCAGTGGTAGCAACAGCTAAAACATGGAAAGAAGTCGAACCTAAAATGAATAAAGCTCTTCATATAATATCAAATTGGCTAGCCCTTAACAAGCTCTCACTAAACACTGATAAAACTGTTTACATAGTTTTTGATAATCAAATAAATAGCACATCTAAAAATTTAAGCATAAATATACAAGACACTAAAATCAAAAGAGTAGAAAGCAACAAATATTTAGGCATAATTTTTGATAGTAGCATGAGACGGAATGAGCACATCGGTTACGTTTACAACAAAACTAAGTATCTCACCTTCATCTTCTACAAACTCTCAAAATTTATGACTACTGACACTTTAAGGATGGTCTATTACGCCCTTTTTCATAGCATTATTTCATATGGAATAATATCCTGGGGTGGAGCTTATTCTACTAGTAAATCTCTACTCGAAACCTTACAGAAAAGGTTACTTAAAATTATCAATAAGAATAAGTTTATAGGAAATAAAAACCCCATGAGCCTAGATAAAATTTTTTCTTATGAATCACTCTCTTATTATTATGAAGAACTACAATCAGCTTACATTAACTCAAATAGTATCACTAGGAACAAAAGTATTCAAATCCCAAGAAGATATTTAAACATAAGCATTAAAAGCAGTTTTATGAGAGCAATTATACAGTTCAATAATTTACCAAATGAATTAAAAATGATCAGGAACAAAAAGCATCAAAATTAAACTGAAACAATGGATAAAAGGAAATACCTAAAACAACGCACAAACTTGAATGAAAACCATTGAATAGTCATAAATAGATTGTCACCGAAATATAATTCCGCATGTTTACAATAATCTTTACTATATGATAATTATATATTTATTCCTCGATAATAATATACATTTAAATTTGTCTAGTAAATTAATCTTTTTAATCTGGTATATAAGTGTATAATAATTTTAAAGTTTGTACTGTAAAAAATCAGGTTTTTATGTTAACTAATAATTGTACTCTAGTTTTAAGTTTAGTTTTTTAAGTACACCAGACCAGCGCACAGGAAATTTTATCCTCTGCTGGATTACTTCAGTAATGAAAGTTATGTGTAAATGGACACATTGTATGTATTTCATTTGTACTTTACTCTGGTTTTCAATAAATAAATAAATAAATATTGAAATATTACTGAATTTTACAATTGCATATGGGAAATTTCTGGATTCGCATGATGATGAATCAGAATTCAGATTATGAAACTTCAAAATGGCATACCCAAGATGACGGCCAAAAATTGAACTTTTCTGTTTTGCTAAAAATTGAACATACTGAATTTCTGGATTCGCTGATTACGAATATGAACTCAGATTTTAAAAATTCAAAATGGCAGTAAAATATTGAAATAATATTGGATTTTGCAAAAAAATTGTATGTATGGGATTTCCGAATTAGCTGATTACGAATCTGAACTCAGATATTGAAAATTCAAAATGGCGGAACGAAAATGTCTGCCACGTATTGAAATATTACTGAATTTTGCTGAAAATTGTATATACACGGAAAGAAGCATTCAGAGCTATAGGCCGAGACTTATAACAAGTAAGCGAGTACCTTCTCTGCCACCGTGTGACGGCGCGACATTCAGGCATGTCAACGATGGTCTCTAGGCAACGCTATACGGGGTGACTTCCGCAGTCGTCAGACGTGTCACTCACGCTTGCCGCCGTGCGCGCTAAAGCTTGAACTCAGTGATAGTCAAGGCCTACAGCCGTGTCACGCGAGCACCGTTTCATCGAAATGACCACAGTCACAGTCATAGACGCATATGTCATGACATCCGGCGATGTTATATGGCACGCTATTTTTTTCTCGCGCGTCATGGGCTACAGCTGTGAATCTTCTTTCCGTATACGGGATTTCTGGATTCGATTATGACGGATCTGAACTCAGACTTTCAAAATTCAAAATGGCGGCAAAATATTTAAATTATACTGGCATTTGCTAGAAATTGTATATAGGAGGTTTATATATTCGCTGATTACGAATCTGAACTCAGATTTTCAGAATTCAAAATGGCGGATCGAAGATGGAGGACAAGTATTCAAATATTGATGGATTTTGCTGAAAATTGTATGTACGGCATTTCTAGATTGGGCTACAGCTGTGAATTCTTCTTTCCGTATACGGGATTTCTGGATTCGATTATGACGGATCTGAACTCAGACTTTAAAAATTCAAAATGGCGGCAAAATATTTAAATTATACTGGCATTTGCTAAAAATTGTATATAGGAGGTTTATATATTCGCTGATTACGAATCTGAACTCAGATTTTCAGAATTCAAAATGGCGGATCGAAGATGGAGGACAAATATTCAACATTGATGGATTTTGCTGAAAATTGTATGTACGGCATTTCTAGATTGGATGATTACGAATCTGAACTCAGATTTTCAGAATTCCAAATTGCCAATCGATAATGGCTGTTACATATTGAAGTATTACTGGATTTTGCTGAAAATTGTATATACGGGATTTCTGGATTCGATTATTACGAATCTGAACTCAGATTTTAAAAATTGAAAATGGATGCAAAATATTTAAATAATACTGGATTTTGCTAATAATTTTATGTAGGGGGTTTCTAGATTACGAATCTCCACTCAGATTTTCAGAATTCAAAATGGCGGATCTAAGATGACGGACACATATTGAAATATCATTGGATTTTGCTGAAAATTTTAATTCAAACTGGTGGATCCAAGATGACTAACAAAAATTGAAATTTTACTCGAGTTTGTTAAAAATTGTATATAATGAGTTTCCGGATTCGCTGATTAGGAATCTGAACTCAGATTTTGTAAATATAAAATGGCGGCCAAAAATTGAAATATTACTGGATTTTATAATCAATAAGTTACAAATAAAATCAGAGCTGACGTAATGAACTACATATTTATTCTGCATTATTTGGTTAAATATAATATACTTAGTATTTTAAAAATTAATAAATGTTAAGAATAATGTTTTTAAAAAACATTACAGAAATTTTAAATGAAAAAATAAGTGTTTCATGATATTATGTAATAGAAGATTATCCTCATTCATTATTATTAATATTTATCTCTAATAATGGGGGTTCGCGAGCGGCGCGAGCAGGGGGCGAAGCCCCCCTAGTATATATATATATATAGACACACTTATCGGGGTTTATGGAGCCCAACCCTGTATATTAGTACCTACAGCCGAGAGTTCCCTATGGCAAGTGACTAAAGAAATAATGGACCCTGGGGTTATAGACTCTAGGTCGGGCCGCATAAACCCCTACATTTAGAAATATTATGAAGCCCGGGCTGCATAATCAAAATCGGGCTCGATAAACCCCTATATATAAAAAAACGGGCTTTATAAACCCCTTTCGAGAAATATATATATACATATGTGTGTGTGTGTGTGTGTGTGTGTGTGTGTGTGTGTGTTTGTAAATTGGTACTAATTGGTAATAATGACCCTCAGGTTACCGACTCTTGGAAAAGGGGGTATAGATTTCTCCTCAACAGTCGCGATTCTTGCGTTGAGAAATTTGAGGAGTCTCTTCAAAATGCCGACATCTCTTCAAAAGTACCGATCTATACGTTGATATCTCTTCAAATATACCAATTCCCATAGTTATATATATATATATATATATATATATATATACATTTCTCGAAAGGGGTTTATAAAGCCCGTTTTTTATATATAGGGGTTTATCGAGCCCGATTTTGATTATGCAGTCCGGGCTTCATAATATTTCTAAATATAGGGATTTATGCGTCTATAACCCCAGGATCCATTATTTCTGTAGTCACTTGCCATAGGGAACTCTGGGCTGTAGGTACTAATATACAGTCATGGGCTACATAAACCCCGATAAGTGTGTATATTATATATATATATATATATATATATATATATATATATATATATATATATATATATATATATATATATAATGTGTATATTTATCTAAATAATTTAACATAAATTACTCTGTTCGTTGTCGGTCTGGATTTGTCTCTCTGGCGTTTTGTCGTTTCTCTCAGACATTCTGGAATCTCTCTCTCTCTCTCTCTCTCTCTCTCTCTCTCTCTCTCTCTCTCTCTCTCTCTCTCTCTCTCTCTCTCTCTCTGACTCTAAACCTTTGAACTCTATAATGCCAAATATTTATTCTGAAAAAAAATTATATCTTTAATTTGTATTTTTGCTTCTCCCTTTGCTAGACCGCACAGCAAGTCTAGTAAGTTCGAAGTCAGTCGTTACTCCCATGTGCACCAGTCCCACCTCGTGCTCCCTCCGATCGTGACGTCACGCACAGCAATAACGCCAATAGTGTCAGTGGGTTAGCCGTGCACTTACGCAGTCCCAATGATTCACACGGTTGTAACGACTTTACATGAAGGCAAGAATTCTCTGCACGGTAGTATCATCTACGCCTCATGTCGTCATTACAGTGTGTATATCGCGTCTGAATTTACTTCTGAGAATTGTGTATGTGTGCGTGTGCACGTCCGTCTGAGAGAGAATTCTTATATAGACGAAATGGCGTTTGGCGCTTTCTCCGCGTTTCACGCGTTTCGCGCGTGTGTGTGTGTGTGTGTGTGTGTGTGTGTGTGTTCGTGTGTGTGTGTGTGTGCGTGTGTGTGTGTGCGTGTGCGTGTGCGTGCGTGTGCGCGTGTGGGGGGGGGGGTGCGTGCGTGCGTACGAGCGTGCGCGTGTGCGTGTGCGCTCAACGGAGAGAAAATACTTTTGTGAAACAAAATGGCGTCTGAATCTTTCTTCACGCGTCGTCCGCATGTGCACGTCTGTGCGTGCACGCCGCGCACGGATCAGCAATTTGTCTCACTCCCTTCGAATCTCTAAATTTCACTCACGAAGAATTCTGTTCTGAATTTATTCTGAAAGAAAACACTTATATGATAGAAATTGTGTCTGACGCTTTCTCCACGTTTCGTCTGTGTGTGTGTGCGTGTTTCTGTGTGTGCGCCTAACGGATATAACACGTTAATCTGGAAAATAAATTTCATCCAATTTTCTCTTCACGTCTTGTCCGCGTCTGCACGTCCATGCAAGCACGCTGCGCGTGCTTTTCAACTACCTTCTTACTCCGTCTGATTCTGTGTTTTACTTATGAAAAAGAAACACTGCTTAGCCGCGTCTTGCGCCCGCACCACAATTCATTGATATTTCTTCTTGCACACCCCGTCAAATTCTCGTATTAATAGATTTTCTTCTGAATGTTTCTGATTATTTTCTGAAATTAATCTTAAATAATACTTATAATTTGCAGTATTATTAAATCTGATACAAGAGAGCTATTATTCTAATTAGCTCTTTGCTATTCTAAAAAACTTACGTCTGAAAACTCTTGCCATGCGGTCAAAACCTCAACATGGCCGCGTTTCTTCTGAATCCGTGTTTGCCAATAATTCACATCGCGCCGGGCCGATAACCTGTAGGATGAGTAGAATTAAGGAGGCCAAAACACTTTATATAAAACAATAAAACTCTTTTATCGAGGCTCTGAATTCAGTTGGCACAAGGTGTAGCGAAGGCAATGCGTCCGTCGTAGTCGGCGTTTGGCGCGGAAGAGAGAGAGAGAGAGAGTCGCGCCGTCTTTGGAGCGAATACGGAGCAGGTGCTGTGTTGTAGAGGAGAGGCCGCAGTACATCCACTGCGCTTCTCTGCTGCAGGTTGGCGCCATCTCGGCGCTGTGGAAGGCCGCACATATCGTGATGCACCTCTGTAGAGCGTTGCGTGGACTCAAAGCCCACGTACTTCTTACACTTTAAAAATTTTCTAAATAATAACATGTGATGTAAAATTTGCATTTACTTATTTCTTAATTACAGTTCGCATACAATTGAAAAGAATAGAAATAGTAATGAAAGTACTAGTTCACTAATTGGAGAAGGTGAAACATTGGAACCAATATTTAAAAATCATGCGTCTGTGTCACTGCTTCAAGAAAGAAAAAATGATGCCGAATGTGAACTTGTGTAAGTAAAAAATGTACTATAGTACAATTTAATATATAAAAATAATAAAAATAATATCATTATTTATTTATATAATATCATTTCCAGGTTCTATAGTGAATTTTTAAGAATAGAAAAAGAACTACAAAATCAGAAAATAAAAAATAATAATGATTTAACTCGTCTAAAAAACACAAAGGAAAAACTAATTATTGAAAAAGAAAATAGGTTACTGAGAAAGGAGTTGAAGCGTCTACAGGAAATAAGTATAAGTTACTTATTTCCTGTATAAGTAGGAAATAAGTAGGAAATAAGAAAAGGAAATAAGTAAAATAAGGAAAGTTGGAGAGGGGAAAGTGGATGGTGGTGGGGGTAAGAGAAAAAAAGAGGGTATGGGGATAAGGGGGTGTATCGCGGGTTTCATTTCAGTCCATGAGGAGGAGCCGGAGCGGGCTCGAATCGTTGGGCAATTTGGTGGTGGGGGGCAGTCAGATCGTCCTTTACTAACAAAGTTTTTTCCAGGTTTTAATTAAGTTTTTATTTCAGATTCTGCGGGGGTGATTATAAACAAGGGCAATCTGACTGCCATAAATATTAATTATTTTAATTTAATTTATAAGACTGTAAGACCGATGGAAAAATTCTTATCAGTTGATAGTAAATTGCAGTCGACATAAGTAATATTTTTATTGATGAAATTAAAAAAAAGTAAAAGATATTTTAAAAACTGTTTTCACACCGAATCAAATACATAAGCTGATGAACCCACAAAAAAGAAGATCAAATGGGGAATCGAAGATATCGCATCTGCTATCGCTTTAAAAAGTGTTAGTGCAAAAGCTTATCGATATCTTCGAAAAAAAACTATCCCTTGTCTGGTTCATCGACTTTACGTAATTGGACATCTCGATTAAATTTAAGGGAAGGTATATTAAACGATATACTGTTTCTCATGAAAAACAAAGCTGAAACATTGAAAACGTATGAAAAACTTGTTATGCTTTGTTTCGATGAGAGGTACACTTCTCAAAAAGCTGAAATCGATACAAAAACTGAACAAGTAATTGGTCCCACAAAACATGTCAGGTTGGAATTGCTCGAGAGTTGTTCCACAAATGGAAGCAAATTGTTTATTATAAGTACGATCAAGCTTTGAATCCCAAAATTGGTAAAGATGTGATAAAACAGTTATACGATGTTGGCTATGTTGTTGTGGCGGTAACAACTGATATTGGTTCATCAAACCAAAAAACACAGAGGTCAATGAATATTAGTGGACAAGGTGAACATTCCTGTTATTTTGAACATCCAAACAACAATGAACTTAATGTCTTCGTGTTTGCAGATGGACCTCATTTGTTAAAACTTTACGAAATCATTTCTTAGACTCTGGATTTAACGTGACTTCAAAACATGTTTCTAAAAGTGTCATCGAGAAAATGTTAAAAATAAATAATAAAGACTTAAAGGTCATGTTTACAGTATCAGAATGAGACATAGCTGTATATGGACAAGCGCGCCAAAATGTTTTAACTGCTGCAAAATTGTTTTCAAGAACTACAGCTCGTGCTATTGGTTGGTGTGGTCAAGAAGGATTCCTCGAAGATGTAGAAGGATGGGAGGAAATCGCTGAAATATTTAAATTAATTAATAATTGGTTTGATATTTTTAATAGTAAACATTAAAGTGAAATTGATGTATATATACGACCGTACGGACTTGCTCTTCAAGAACAAAATGAAATTTTGGACAAAATGACACTTTTCATAAAAAATTGTAAAGTACGTGCCCACAACAAACTTTTACCGTTTCAAAAAGGAATTTTGCTTAATAATATTTCTCTTAAAGAATTACTAAATTATTTAAAGAAAAAATATACTACCGATGAATTTCATTTAACATACATATGCACTAATCGACTTACGCAGGATGTTCTTGAAAATTTATTTTCATATTTACGTGCAATGGGAGCTACAAATGATCAACCGTCTGCTTTCAATCTGCGATATAGGCTAAGGTGGTACATACTTGGAAAGCATGCTTTTGACGTACTTTCGAATTCGGGAAATACGGAAGTCGACTATAATGAAGAGAATTTAATTGATTTTAATGATTTATCCGATGCACTGATGGTAGAAGCGTTTAAAAAAGCTGAAACGATCAGTTACTCTTCTTCCTCTTTTAACCAAAGCTTTGAAGAATTTGTAACTGCTTTAGAAGATTACAATTTTATTGATTATGATAATATCAACGATGATGAAAATAATGCCCTACTGAAAAATCTCACGTGAGATCTCACGCCAAAATCTCATCTGAAATTCTGATCCGCGAGCTGTTAAAATCCCTTTAATGATAAAAAATCAGTTTCTGAGAATTAGGAGTCGCCTATTAGGTTACACCCCCCCCCTCCCCGATAAGTTAAAAAATCTATATTTTGAAGCGATTTAGCCATTTTTTACATTTTTAGAAATTTTACACATAAGATCTCGCGTGAGATCTCACGTGAGAAATTTTATACATTTTTTATACATTTTATCTCATGTGTAAAATTTCTAAAAATGTAAAAAATGACTAAAACGCTTCAAAACATAGATTTTTGAACTTATGTGGGGAGTGGCGTAACCTAATAGGCGACTCCTGATTCTCAGAAAATGATTTTTCATCATTGAATGAATTTTAGCAGCTCACGGTCCAGAATTTCAGAGGAGATTTTGGCGTAAGATTTCACGTGAGATCTCACGTGAGTTTTTTCAGTAGGGTGGTACGTGGTAGTCTCAGTTTACATATGTAATCTATTTTTAAGTGTATACTATAACTATTCAAAGTATATTATTATTAATGACCAAAAATTGTACAAAAATAATGGTTGAAGAATTTTATTAATAAAGAAATTTTTCTGAAAATGATTATTTCTGAAAAATACAATCTTATAAAATATTTTAATGATTTTTTTAATAATACTATGAATTCATGACTATTATATGAGCTAATTACGTGAGCTACTTTTACTTCCATTATCGGTCATTTGCATTGCATCAATTTTGATTTATTTTGTGTACATATATTATTTCATATTTTACACATTCAAACATTTAAGTAATTGCTTCAAAATTTTTATTTCTTGTAATTTTTACTTGTAGATATTGAAAATAATGAAGAAACAATAATTCAAGATATCATAGAAGATGAAGGTCTGAAGTACATTGCTGGATATGTAGCATATAAATTTAAATTTACATATCCATCTCTCGGCGATCAAACAAGACATTTAAATGTTAATAATATCGATAACCCTGATTGGATTAATTTTCTTTCAAATAGTTATTTAGTTTATCCTAATCAAAATCTTATTGAGACTGCCTATGTTACGGAAAAGGTATTTAATTCCTTTCATGGAAAAAATTACATTTAAGTAAAGATACAGGAATCTTTCAAAAAGTTAAAAATAAGGTTAAAAAACAAATACAGAGTAAATACGATACACCCAATAAAGCAATTTTAAGCTTAGTTCGTACTAGAACTTTTATTAGACTGAGAGAAATCAATAAAAGATTAATTTCAGATATAAATAATAAACATAAGAAAAAAAAGTTACTAAAAATTTTCGTTAAATTATTTTTATAAGTTTATAATATATAATAAAATATTGTATAAACATGAATTATTTTCAATAATATCAATGTGTTTTTATTTGCATCTTAATTTTGAATTAACACTCAAGATTTATTACATTAAGTTTGAAAATAATGATGTGAAATTTAAATGTCGCGGTCAAACTGTGATTGGCTAAAAAAGCAATATGGATGGTCGTTAGTTCCAACGCGCTGATTGGTGGATCGTCGATATATGCAACAGCACCATAGAGGTATTATAGATAGAGTAGGGAAGTCAGGCCTCCGGCCGTCGCAGAGTTAGAAAGAGAGAGAAAATCGCGAGACATAGCTATCCCTCTCTACTCGCGCGTGCGCAGTACGTGTACAAAGGGCGCGTCAGCGCCATCGCATGCGCATGAAGAGAGAGATAGTTACGTCCCGCGATCTTCTCTCTCTAACGTTCAGACATTTTCACTTACGGGCAGCCCTATGTTTCTCCTGCTCTATCTATAATACCTCTATGAACAGTACACCTCTTCTCTTCATTACACCATGAATTCAGTGTTGGGCAAACGATTGAGCAAAAGCATAGACTTATAGACATAGACTGCGCGCTCTTACGGGCGGCGTGAAGACCACAATTCGTACACCTACAGTGGTGGGGGTAGAGGGGACACGGTGACGGCAGAAGAGGAGACGGCGTTGAGGAGAAACTCTTCCCCCACCAAGCGCCCATTAGAAAGAGAGAGCATAACGACAGCTATTGCCCTCTCTCTCTCTCTTGCCCGGCTTCAGCGCTTTACACGGTAGTGCGCAGTCCACCTCTATAAGTCTATCTGCAAAAGTGTCACAACCAATCAAACGATGAAAGCGTCCCGTGGTAAACGGCGGATCGGAGACGAAACTCTCTGCCACAGCACTCAGGACTCCCCTACTGAAAAAGTGCAGCTGATTATCAGCTGATAATTAGGTGATAATCGTGCCAAAACGGCACCTCATTATCAGCTGATTCGCATGAAAATTTATCGTTTAAAATGTATTTATTATTAATTATTGTTATTTATTATTATAAAGTACTATCATGGTTCATTTACTTTAATCTACGATTAATTAATGTGTTCGAAAAAATATCGAAAAATGTAGATGCTGACAAAGAAGTTTTGAATTACTTGTTACAATTTAGGAATGTAACATTACTAATAATAATTAATAATAATTATTAATAATAAATGAAAATATCAACATGATTTTCAGGTGCATATCACCTGATAATCATCTGAGAATCGGGTAACTATAATATAGTATTGAGTGGCACCCTCCATGTTGAATTAAAAGTCAAATAACGTGGATCCTTATGAGGGCCAATTCCAAAAGAAATAATTTAAAAATAATCGTTAACTTGATTGCGACGTTTCGTCAGGACTTTCCCTGACCTCTTCAGGCTTTATTTAAAAAATGTACAAAATTAAAATTACAAACAGAAAACTTAGTCAATAATTAAATACACAATCTAAACAAAAGATTACCTGTATCTAACTTCTCGATACTAGTAAGACGTACCAGCAGAGTCAAAGTGGTATAAAACATAATGCCTCGCTTCGCAGCCGTTTATATACTATCACTAAAGTTTACCTTTTTAAATGCAACTTTCTTAACAGCTTTTTGTATACAATATTTAAATTTTGTGTGTCTTCTATTCTATTGATAGTATTATCGTTTAGATTAATATGTAACATGTCAGAAATAATTCGTTTAGTATAATTTTTTCCCTGTCTAAAATTTGGATGTTGTTCCAATCAATTGTGTGTTTATTCGTTCTTTGATGTGCTGATATCACAGATTTGTTATCTTTATCTTTTGCATGTTCCTTAATTGTTCAATTTATTTTATAAACTACGCCACAAGTATCTAATTTCTCTATTTTGTCCTTGCCTAGTTTAATTATATTGTTCAATTTGCTGTTATAGTGCAAATGTTATATCTATTTAAAATATAGGAACATTTTTCATAAAACATCTTATTGTACGAAATAGAGATTATAGATAATGGACAGTTGTCATTAGTCTTTTTTGTCAAATTTAAGTTTTCGAAGTCTATTTTGAAAATGTATGTTTATAAATTCCTCCGGGTAATCGTTATATAAAAGAAGTTCTTTAATTTTATGTACATTGATGTCACGAAAACAAGTATCAGATAAACGGATTGCTCTGTCCACAAGATTCGCAACAATGTTTATTTTTTGTTTTTGGTATGATTCGAATACTATAGCTAAACTCAATTGATTTTCAAAAATTAATAATTTTTTAGTCTAATGACTATAAATCATTGAATAAAAGATTTGATATTGTTAATAATAAATGATGATTGGATCAATAATTACCTAATCGTGTGCGCTCAATTATGGGTCACAATTAAGTCAATAATATTGAAATGTGTACTGAACCAGAAGCACCTTCTACCATCAGCAGCGAGTTGCGGCAGAGTCAAGGCAGAGTCAAGGCAAGCGTTTCACTCACTCATTGGAATTAGCAAGACTCGTTAGCATCACTCATTGAATATATATCATTTAACTGATATACTCAAATTTGGCCAAACTCATTGTGTGTCACAGAATCTCACAATGGCTGACGACAAGGAGAAGAAGGTGGAATTCGTCCACAGCTCAGACAACGAGGACAACTCAAGCAAGCAGGAGGAAGGGGCTTAACAACTAACTGTTGACGACAAACTCCAGAGCACTCCAAGCGGATCTACCACCACCACCAAGTCCTTCATGCCCTTGTTGCCACCTGGTTTGACTGTATCGGACAACTCGACAAAGAGGACTCGCTCAGTCTTCGATGACTGTGCCTGCTTCATTGATCTGCAAGGTTAGCTCACAATATGTGAGACTCCAGAAGCTGAAACGGATTTCCAATTATGTTGAGGACAAGGAAGGCACTGTTCACATGAACAATTTGGTGACGTGGAGGAGGGATACTGAGAAGATTTATGAACTCTACGGGAGAGAACATGCACTGATTGAGGATGCATGTCCAGCATCATTCGTCACGAATCCTTATTTCTGCGCAGACTTCCACAACTCATTCCACGAACAGTACCACTCAATATTGTTTAACCTCAGCAAGTTGGAGCAAATATGGTACTCTCAACATCAAACCACTCAACCTCCAAGCACCGGTGACACTCAACACTTCCAGATCAGCAAGTTGCCGGGGATCAAGCTGCCAACTTTTAACGGAACTTAGACTGAATGGACAGCTTACAAGGAGCTCTCTACTGGATTAATACTTAAGAAGGAAGGACTCAAGGATTACGCTAAGCTCCATTATTTGCGTAGTTCACTTACAGGTGCACCACTCACACTCATTGAAGGATTCACTCTCTGTGGTGAATCACTCAAGCCTGCATGGGACACTCTTGTGGCGCGGTATGAAAACAAACGGGTCCTTCTCAATGATCAGCTGGATCGTTTGGCAGACTTGGCAGCAGCACAAAATAAGAACTCGGC
This sequence comes from Torymus aiolomorphi, assembly GCA_036365515.1. Taxonomy (NCBI): domain Eukaryota; kingdom Metazoa; phylum Arthropoda; class Insecta; order Hymenoptera; family Torymidae; genus Torymus; species Torymus aiolomorphi. The sequence goes on along the minus strand of CM070875.1, from coordinate 135,181,066 downwards.
ATCACTCAACACATTAGTAACGGAAATGTCCAAGATACGGAAATCTCTCCACATATTGGTACCAAAGGAAGAATTGGGAGATCATATCTTGGCGCATCAGACGGCGAGGCTGCTGGATAGGACTACTCGAGAAGCATGGGAGACGTCTCGAGCAAATATCACTGAGCTGCCGACTTTTGAGGAATTTGAAGCTTTTCTGATAGCTCAAGTCCGTGCTTTGGAGATTGCGTCGGATACACCAGCCGGATCTCACAAACCATCATCATCTCCAACCTCAAAGGTCGTCAAGGCCGATCAAAGCTCAAGCTCCGGAGTCTCTGAAGCCGCCAAACTCATCAAAGGTGACGCACTCAAGCAGGATCTCACAGCATCCGTGCACACATTGTGGAGCACCTCATTTTATTGTTGCGTGCCCAACGTTCAAGCGCCTTTCTGAACAAGAACGGAGAAAGTTTGTCATGGAGAAGCCTCTCTGCTTCAACTGTCTGCGCTTGCATTCTGCAAAGAACTGTAAGTCACAGTACCGGTGTAAGAGGTGTAACGGTAACCATCACACCATAATACACATATCACGCTACCCAGATAACAAACCACAAGGCAGCTCGGAACCCGGCACAACCCAACAATAAGAAAAAGGCGCAATCATCTCGTATCACGGCCAAACTCAACGGACACACTCATCTACTCACTCAACATTATTAGCAACTGCTTCGGCATGGTATGACTCATCGATGACATCTCACAAACTCAGAATATTCATCGATTCAGGTTCTGAAGTATCATTCATTTCGAAGGATACAGTGGATCTACTCAGACTCAAACGGCAATGCTCATCTATACCGATTCATGAAATTGGAGGCACGCACTCAACTCAAACACTCGGAAAGGTTCAAATAGATTTAAGGTCCATCCACAGGAATCTAAAGGTTCGGATCACTGCTCATATTATACGCCAAGTATCATCAATGTTACCATCAGAGCAATGTGAGCAACTAACGTGGAATCATACGGAAAAATTAAACTTGGCTGATCCTACCTTTTGGAAACCTCAACCAGTGGATTTACTCATCGCTGCTGATTATTATGGACAAATTAGGAAACCTAATCTCATAAAGGGGAGTGTAACTGAACCAATTGTACCAATTCAACTCAGCTGTTCAACACAAAACAGTACTTCACACACCGGCTTCACTCAACACTGAAGGCTTGCAGGAACTACTCACTGGTTTTTGCGTTCAAGAAGAGCCACCCTCAACTTGTGCAGTCAAACTCAACAAGGAAGAAGCAATGTGTGAACAACATTTTGTTGAAACTCACACGAGAGATACTGATGGACGATACCAAGTCAGCCTACCTCTCACAACCTCAGCAGAAGTACTAGGAAATTCATTTGGAAAAGCTCGAGCGTGCCTCAAACAAATACTCACAAAATGCAATCAAGAAAGCATCTACAAGGAAAGATATTATGAACTTATGGAAGAACACTGCAAATTGGGCCATATGGTGCAGATCCCTCGACAGGAAATATCTGCCAAACCATCTTACTATCTTCCTCACCATGGAGTCCTCCGAGAAGATAGTTTAACAACAAAACTCAGAGCAGTATTCAATGGTTCAGCACTCACGACAAATGGAAACTCACTCAACGATATAATGCATACTGGATCCAACCTCTCACCTAACATTGTGGATGTTCTCATATGGATTCGAACTCAGCCATTTGTATTCTCAACTGACATTACTCAAATGTATCGTCAGATTAAGGTTCATCCTCAGGATTGGAATCTGCAACGCATTTTGTGGGTAGATGCAAAAGGTCAACTCACTCATTTTCAGCTGACTACAGTCACCTATGGAACACGAGCAGCTCCGTACTTAGCAATTCGGACACTCCTTCAGCTGGTCAAGGATGAAGGAGACAATTATCCGCTTGCGGTAGACTCACTACTCTTTGGAAGGTATGTGGATGATATCTTCGGTGGAGCTGCATCAACGGAAATTCTCATCGAAAAGGCCAAGCAGTTGACGGCTCTCTGCACGGCGGGTGGTTTTCCATTAGCAAAATGAAATTCAAACTCACATGGCTTCCTCAAAGAATTTCTCAAAGAGCCAGCAGCCGAAGAAGCTGTACCTCTAGATGATTGCGCTACAAATATACTCGGGATAAAATGGCTCCCACACTCGGATCAGCTCACCTTCAGAATGACTCTGCCGCCCCACAAGGAGATGATAACGAAAAGGATTATACTTTCAGAAGTATCTCAATTGTACGATCCCATCGGAATAATCTCACCGGTAATAATCACATCAAAAATCCTGTGGCTTCACAAGCTCTCTTGGGACGAATCACTGCCAAACTCAATTGTGAAAAAATGGTTGAACATCCGAGAAGATCTCAAAAACTTGAACACAATCGCCATACCAAGGTGGTTAGGAATTCAGGAAAACTCAGTCGTGGAACTTCATGGCTTCTCGGATGCTTCACAACAGGCAATGGCTGCAGTTCTGTACATCAAGACTACAACACGCTCATCACACTCAACTTCATCGTTTCTCATGTCCAAGACAAAAGTGGCATCACTCAAACGACTGTCAATCCCACGATTGGAATTACGAGCGGCAGTAATACTCACGAAGTTGGCAAAACACGTTTTGGATAACTCACGTCTGCCAATTTCACAAATTCATCTGTGGACAGATGCAAGGGTAGCACTCACATGGATACACTCACACCCCTTAAAATGGAAGGATTTCGTTGGAAATAGAGTCGCTTTAATTCAAGAACTCATTCCAACAGCTCAATGGAGACATGTGCCTGGAGCTGAAAATCCAGCAGACTGCGCTTCGCGAGGAGTACTTACTGCACAACTCAGAGAGCACGGACCGAGTTGGCTCTGCAAGCAAGATTCAGCTTGGCCATCTCAAGCAACCTCCATTCAAGAGAACAACCTTCCAGAATTGAGGGCCAAGGTCACACTCACCACAGCCAAATCAAACTCAAGCACCGTATGGAACATCATCGAGCATTATTCGTCACTCACTTAACTCATAAGAATCACTGGATGGGTAATGATCGCATGTGATCGATTCAAGGCGAAGGGTAAAGCTCACCATGAATCAAAACTCACTACTGATCTAATCAGCATGGCAAAACTCTTCTGGGTCAAGAAGATTCAGCAAGTTCATTTTCACTCAGAACTCATCATGCTGAAAAATTCTCAAGTCCCAAGAAATCATGTTTTCAACAGGATGACTGCTTACCTAGACTCATCAGGAATTATTAGAGTAGGAGGTCGGCTACAAAAAACTCAGACGGATCATCACTCAAAACACCCAGCAATCTTACCACGGAGCAGTCAACTCACCTCACTGATCATTCGGAATTCTTATCTCTCAACGTTACACGGTGGCGCTCAACTCACTCTGGCACACACTCGGCAGGAATTTTGGATTATCGGAGGCAGAGCACCGGTCAAGTCACATATATTAAAATGTGTCACTTGTGCAAGGTATCGGGCTCAACGGGCTCAGCAACTCATGGGGCAACTACCCATGGCCAGGGTCATCCCATCATCACCTTTCACTCACACTGGGATCGATTACGCCGGGTCAATCACCATAACCTCATGGAAAGGTCGTGGATCCAAAACATACAAATGCTGGATTTGTATCTTTGTGTGCTTCTCAACATCAGCTGTTCATCTAGAACTGGTCAGTGACTACTCAACGGACGGATTCTTAGCGGCTTATAGACGGTTCACCTCAAGGAGAGGAAGACCTTCCAACCTCTACTCAGACTGTGGAACAAATTTCATCGGAGCAGACAAGGAACTGAAGATTCTCTTCCACCAAACTCAACGTGAAAACTCAAGTCTGTACAACTCACTACCCAACGAGGGAACCCAATGGATATTCAACCCACCTGCTGCACCTCACATGGGAGACAAGTGGGAAGCAGTAGTGAAATCAGTTAAATTTCATCTGTGACGGACCATTGGGGACATTCTACTCACATTTGAAGCTTCAGCCACTTTGCTCACTCAGATACAAGCTCTACTCAACTCAAGGCCACTAGAACCTCTCAGTGAAGACCCAGAAGACCTCAACGCACTCACACCCGGACATTTCCTCATCGGAAAGGCACTGAACTTAGTGCCTGAACCTAGTCTAGTCAACCTAAATGAATCACGGCTGTCCAAATGGCAACTCATCCAACGGATTACTCAGAACTTTTGGCAGCAGTGGTCAACTCAATACCTTCAACGGCTTCAATCCATTTCAAAATGGCATCACTCCTCTCAGATCAAAGTGGGTTCTATGGTACTACTCACTGATGAACGCTCACCACCTAGCAAATGGCCACTCGCAAGAGTCATTCAACTTCATTCTGGAATCGACAATCTCACCAGAGTTGTCACACTCAAGACGGCAACGACTCAGCTTACCCGCCCAATTTCAAAACTCACCATATTGCCAGTGCCAATCGAAACTTAAATCAACCTGGAGGTTGATTGGCGGGCGGAATGTTTGGGAATTCAGTAAGTTTGAATTCCCGCGCGTTGTCGCAGAACGTCTCCACTCATTGCGTCGCCGCGGCGCGGCAGCACCTCGTGGTGTCTCGGCGAAAAAGCTGAGACGCTACACTGACTCCTCAAGTTATACGTGATAGGTCCGTCTCTCTCGCTCTCTCACATGCAAATGTGGGAGAGTGATTGATTTGATTATCGCGGTAACGAGGTCGAGGCCGAGAAGAAGGAAGTGGTTCAAGGCCTCGCTCTCTCTGCATCTAGCTCGCCACGAGGCAACACCGGCGGGCAACTACATTGCAATTCCACATCGGATTTTCTCAGCATTTTCATCGGCTCTACTCAACTGTCTCACTGGCTCTACTCATCTAAGGGACTCTCACAACATCACTCCTCACTCACGCATCACTCAAGCGCGACGACGATTAATTCAATTGCTTCTGATGCAAGGTAACAATTCTCTATAATTGAGGTTATGTTGCCAACCACGTGTTGGCACCGGTGATTAATGGTGAAGTGAAAGTGAATCGTAAAACTCATCAGTAATTAAGGCAACGAATCAATAATCATTTGTTTGCGATTCTTCACTTTATCAGCGTCATTGTACGTAAGCCCAGGAGGGAGTTTTAGGAAAAACTCAATTCACTCTCGACGGACAACCTCAGTGTACTCGTAGTCAAACTCAGAACTCACAGGTTCGTTATCTCTAGTGAGAAATTACTACTCAAATTAATTACACTCAATATTAATTTTGGTACAGCGTACACACTACTTGCCTACGACTTATTCAGTATAATAAGAACCAAACTTCTTGTAAATGAATTAATGTTAACTGTTGTGAATTATTATTAGAATTAATGTAATTTAAACTCTTTATGAACTGATGTTAAATATTGAAAATTATTAGTAGTTGTTATTAGAATTTGAACATTGTAATTTTATAACCAGAATGTAATTATGGTGCGACTTAGAACTGATATAATATATTGAAGTTTTATTTACATATGTGTGTGACTCAAATTTATTTCACCACCCACAGCATGTTACTCATATTAATATTATTATGGCTTTCTCAAACAGTTGTTAATTTAAAAATTTAACAATAATTTGTGTTAAGGCGTGCTAACGTTCTGCTAAACTATGCACAACTGTGCTCAACTATGCCGAAGTATGTCAAAGTGTGTTAAACTGTGTCAAATAATCAAACTAAATTTATTTTTAATGGCTAAAAGCTTTTTGTGCTAAACTATGCCAAAGTGTGCTAGAATGTGCAAAAGTGTGCCAATCTGTGCTAAACCTGTGTAAAATGTCCGAAATCTACCTGCTTGAGCACACTTTTGCACAGTTTCGCATAGTTAGACATACTTTGGCACATATTTGCACAGTTTCACACACTTTAGCACTCAACGGCACAAAAATTTTTTCCACCAGGGTTACTCTTAATATTATTACGGAATTTGATATTATTAAATAATTTGGTTATATAAAATATTATTTTTCAAGCTCTTGTTCGAAATTCTTTTACCGAATTTTTTTATCGTATTACATATTTTAGAATTAATTTCGAGAATTTTTTACAATAATGGTCGGTTCCGTCCCCTACCAAGATCATAAAATGTTACGTAAACTATAGCCGGAATATTTTGTAGTGGATTCATTCTGGGTACTTATTTTAAATGTTATAATCAGTAGATGAAACCTCAGAACGCCTATAAAAAGTTGGTTTTGAGAAAAAAAGAGTTATACCTAATCTGGTGAAGTTATGGCAGAATCACTTATATACTATTTACAAAAACAACATAATAAGCTAAAATTCAAAATTTCGAAATCTTCTGTTAAACACTCACAACTTGAGACCTTCTTTCATTTAACTGAAAAAACTAGTTTCCGTATTTATTCATATGTAACTAATAAATTACAAAAGAAATTACACTTCCTCAGTAGTAATAATAGAACATTTAAAAAAAGTTCTGTGGAAAAACAGAACTGGGTAAAAAACAAAAAGATAATGTCCAATCAGAACTATCAAAAACAGATATAATAACAACAATTAAAAATGTTAAAAGCAGCCTCAAAACCTAGATTTACATAACGATATCAAGAATGAAATCCGTGAGAATTTAACTACTGTTATGTAAAATAATCATAAAAGAATTGCACACACGTCACATCAAGAAAAACTTTTTTTCTATAGATTTAGCAAAAACTAAAAGTTTTATAAAGCATAAGACTGATATATTCTTTACACACGCGGATAAAGGCAATTTAACTGTATGTATGAATGTATTGGATTATCAAAACAAAATGATAGACTTGTTGAAAGATGATAATAAATATAAATTAGTCAATAGAAATCCGTTGCCAAAATTACAATCGGATGTTTACAAAAGATTATCACATTTAAATAATAACGATTACTTACAAACAAGATATAATAACCAACTTACACAAACCAACACTCTACTTCCTAGAGCATATGATCTTCCAAAAATTCATAAAGACGGCATTCCACTAAGACCTATCATTTCAACTATTAGTAGTCCAACGCATTATTTATCCAAGATTATTTATAATGAATTAACAGTGTATTCAAGAACCGCTTTCGCATATCAATAACAGTATCGAGCTAAAAGACAAAATCAGTAAAATCATAATACCTGGTGCATATGTACTACTATCTCTGGACGTTTGCTCTCTGTTTACAAACATACCGTGCGATTTAGTATTAGAAAGTATAGACAGACGTTATACACATATACACAATAAATGCAAAATTCCGTTTCATGAGATTCGGAATACAGTCAGTTTTTTATTTGACAACACATTTTTCAACTAAAACGTCTAAACAAATTCACAATAAAACGTCTAAACAAATATTTAGCACGCCAGTGGGTTCTCCTACCTCCCCATTATTCACATAATAATATTATATTGAAATAATATTATTATTTGGATATTGTCATGGATGATTTAGAAACAGACTGTTTGCGTGAACTAAAAGCCACACACGATTGTAGTCCACTTTTTTATTTTAGATATGTAGGGGACACAATTTTTATGTATAAAAAGTGATCAAGTAGATATTGTTCTGCAAGTTTTTAACAATTACAATCCACACCTTAAATTTACATTTGAATCTGAAATAGACAATAGTATAAATTTTCTAGATATAACGCTTAAAAGAAAAAACAATCAAATTTTGACTAATTGGCATCAAAAAACAACATCATCATCGAGACTGCTAAATTATACTTCGAATCATACCAAAAACAAAAAATAAACATTGTTGCGAATCTTGTGGACAGCGCAATCCGTTTATCTGATACTTGTTTTCATGACATCAATATACATAGAATTAAAGAACTTCTTTTGTATAACGATTACCCGGAGGAATTTATAAACATACATATTAAAAATAGACTTCGAAAACTTAAATTTGACAAAAAAAAGACTAATGACAACTGTCCATTATCTATAATCTCTATTTCGTACAATAAGATGTTTTATGAAAAATGTTCCTATATTTTAAATAGATATAACATTCGCACTATACCTTTAGTCAACAGCAAATTGAACAATATAATTAAACTACGCAAGGACAAAATAGAGGAATTAGATACTTGTGGCGTAGTTTATAAAATAAATTGCCTGTCATGTCCATCGACTTACATAGGAGAATGTTAAAAACTAGGATTAAGGAACATGAAAAAAATAAAGATAACAAATCTGTGATATCAGCACATCAAAGAACGAATAAACACACAATTGATTGGAACAACATCCAAATTTTAGACAGGGAAAAAAATTATACTAAACGAATTATTTCTGAAATGTTACATATTAATCTAAACGATAATACTATCAATAGAATAGAAGACACACAAAATTTAAATATTGTATACAAAAAGCTGTTAAGAAAGTTGCATTTAAAAAGTAAACGTTAGTGATAGTATATAAACGGCTGCCAAGCGAGGCATTATGTTTTGTACCACTTTGACTCTACTGGCACGTCTTACTAGTATCGAGAAGTTAGATACAGGTAATCTTTTGTTTAGATTGTGTATTTAATTGTTGACTAAGTTATCTGTTTGTAATTTTATTTTGTACATTTTTTCAATAAAGCCTGAAGAGGTCAGGGAAAATCCTGACAAAACGTCGCAATCAAGTTAACGGTTGTTTTCAAATTATTTCTTTTGGAACTGGCCCTCACAAGGATCCACGTTATTTGACTTTTAACGGGTAACTATATGATGACTGTCAGGTGATTATCATCTGATTATCAGCTGATTTTGACCTGAAAATCCTGTTGATATTTTCATTTATTATTAATTATTATTATCATTTATTATTGTTAATTTTAATTTTACATTCCTAAATTATGACAAATAATTCAAAACTTCTTTGCCACAGTGTAGATTATTTTAAATACATTAGTTAATCGTATAAATAATAATAATTAATAATAAATAAATTGTAAACGATTATCAGCTGATTTTCATGTGAAAATCAGTTGATAATCAGGTGCCGTTTTGGCACGATTATCACCTGATTATCAGCTGATAATCAAATGAAAATCAGATGAAAATCATGCCAAAACGTCAGCTGATTATCAGCTGATTTTCATCTGGAAATCAGGTTTATACTTTTATTTATATATTTTATTATGAATTATTGTAAATAATTATATTATCTATTTATTTGAATCTACGGTTCACTTATATTTCAAATAATGCAATATGCACTTACAAAATGTTTTGAATTATTTGGCACAATTAAGGAAGATCAAATTAAATAAAAAATAATTTAATACTAACAATAATAAATGATAATAATAGTTAGTATTAAATGAAAGTACCAACATGATTTTCAGGTAAAAATTAGTTGATAATCAGCTGATAATTATCTGACACTCATCTGAAAATCACCTGATTTTCAGGTGATTTTGAGATGATTGGCGCCAGAAAATCATTTTAATATTTTTATTTATTATTAATTACAATTATTACTTAAAACTGTTGTATTTAATTTTACATTCCTAAATTACGACAAATAGTTTTAAACTTCTTTGCCATTATGTAAATTGTTTTGAATATATTAGTTAATTGTAAATTTAAATAAATGAACGATATTAATAATTTATCGTTATAATTAATCATGAATAAAAATATCAATCTCATTTTTAGCTGAAAATCAACTGATATTTTGGCATGATTTTTATCTGATCTTCATTTGATTATCAGCTGATAATCACATGAGCTTTTTCAGTAGGATTATCCGCTCCCTCCGATCAACTTGGTGGGGTATGCACCCTCAATCACTTCTTGAGATATACAAAGGTTTCCTAGTCGGTACTATTGACTATGGCCTAGCATCCCCCCTCCCCCCTAGCGCTAAGTTTTTCAAGAAGCTAGGCGTTGTCCAACGTAGAGCATTACGCTTCGCCTTAGCCCTTAGAAAATCCACCCCCAACAAAGTAGTTTACGCAGAAGTCGGAGAACCTCCTATCGTACTCCCCCAAACAAAGCTTGCTTCCAATTAGTACATCCTGCGCTGCCTCTCTATCACCAACAACCTTGCTATTACTGCCATCTCTGATATTCATCAATCAATCGCCTGCCAAGCAAGCAACCTACACAACCACCCTCTCCTAATCGCACTCCTAAAATACAATAGAATCAAACATCTCATTTTCTCATGCCCTATTCCACCTTGCTATTTCTTCTCTCTAGAATCTCAACAGCTTATTCCTAAAGTGACAATTTCGCGAGGCCGAGAAATCATCAAATCAGCCCATCCAGTCACAACTTTCTCGGAAAAATTTTCTCAACTCATCTCTTCCCACTCTTCTTCTATACAGACGGCTCCAAAACTAACGCAGGATGCTACGTAGACATAGCTATTTTCTTTCCCAATCCCCCACTTTTCAGTTCCAAGGTCGCATCTCCTCCTACGCTTCAATCTTCACCGCTGAGGCCCTCGCTATTCTGCTCACCCTTGAGCACATCAAATCCACCATCGTAAGGAAATCCATCATCTTCACTGACTCTCTCAGCACTCTTCAAGCTATCTCTAACCCCACCGACGTCATTAACTCTTCTCACATTACCATTTTCGGAATCAAGAGTGTTCTACTAGAACTTGAAGCACAAGCGTATTCTTGGCAATATAAGGGCTGACTGATTGATCAAGGAGGCTTCTCGTTTTGGTATTACGCTCGAGTATTTCCTCCCACACTCCGACTTTCATCATCAAATCACTACAGATATAAAAGGCAAACTCTCCCGCTCTACCACCAACCCCGACTGCCCCAAAGGTCAATTCTACATCAACAATTGTTTCTCCCCTTCTCGTAAACCTTGGTATCGCTCCTGCAACCTCCCTAGAGACCACATCACCTCCTTTAGCCGCATGCGTAGTAACCACTACAACTTAGCCTTCAGCCTATTCCACAAAAATCTTTCCGACTCCCCAGAATATCAGTGTGGGGACATAGAGGATCTCAACCATGTGTTCTGATCCTGCCCCCACTACGACACACAACGCGCCACTATCACACGCTCCCTAATCAAGCAAAAGATTTTTCCCCCATATACCATATCACAGTTCTTGTATGCTTCTAAATCAAACCTTATTTTGCTCCTATGCGGCTTCTTAAAGAGCTGCGAAATTCGCCTTTAACGGCTTTTCCACAAAGCCCTATAGCACTATACATGACAGAAATATATGTTCATGTAATTAGCTATATCACATTTGTTATCTAATTTTTCATTATTTATTGTGAGGCTGTTTATACTATTTACCTCTTTTTTTCTTAGATAAGCTAGAGTTTATAAATTTCTATAATTTTTTTAAATTGTTACTCAAGATTCCACCTGATCTTTTTCATGTTTAATTTTAGCATCTTTTATGACCTTATCTAATAATTTGACATAAGCTTTGTAGTTACTTTTTAATGTTATATTATCAGTATTGCTTCTCCATAAAGTATACAACATTTCTTTGTACAGGATTTCATTATTGCGTTTGTAATCCATTTTTTTCTTGGCACTAGACTTTTATTGTACCGTTTTTGTTATTAATTGTTGTAGCTCTATCTGTACATTCCTGTATTAATTCAATCAATTTTTCTACAGCAAGTTCAGGATCTTGTATAGATAATATCTCATTCCAGTTAGTACTATTTGGAATATGTATTAGTTTTCTGTAATTTATAGGTTTCAAATTCTGAAAGGTGTCAGTTGATAATGTAATATTATCTATATTTACGATTAGTGTGTAATGATCAGTAATAGAATTTGTTAGTTTGTAAGATGTAGTCTCAAAGGTGTTAGATTTAAGGGGGCTAGACACCTTTTTTCTCTGAAATAAGAAGTCACATTTTAATACATAAATGTAAACTAATTATTTTATACTTTTTACATATAAAAGTGGGTAATTTACCTTACCTTAAAACTTTCTCCGATGGGCCTTTTATATGGTCCAGAACCATAGTCATCGATGAAACAAGTTTTTTCACTAACCATAAGCTTTGAAATTTTCTTGTGGGTGGATTGACTCCAGATTTGAACTAAATTACTCCTGAATAGTATAATTCTCATATGAGTGTAGGGATTTAGGATTAAATGTCGGAACAAATTTTTACATCAGAAAAATTATGAAAAAATATAAAAAATTTAAGAAAATTAAAAAAAAAACTCTTGAAAAACAGCACAATTTTTTTTTCTCATTAGATCAAAAATCCCTACACTCATATGAGAATTATACTATTCAGGAGTAATTTAGTTCAAATCTGGAGTCAATCCATCCACAGAAAAAACTTGTTTCATCGATGACTATGGTTCTGGACCATATAAAAGGCCCATCGGAGAAAGTTTTAAGGTAAGGTAAATATACCCACTTTTATATGTAAAACGTATGAAATAATTAGTTTACATTTATGTATTAAAATGTGACTTCTTATTTCAGAGAAAAAAGGTGTCTAGCCCTCTTAATGAATATATTATCAATGCAAGATCCTCTGTTATTATCTCCAGGTCTAGTAATTCCTGTGAAGCATGGAGAATATTCATTTTCTAAAAAGTTATTGGGAAATTCCTGATTATTTTTATTATCAGTTGCTTCGTTATTCTTAATATTACTATGCAAAATATCTATGTTGAAATCACCAGCAAGAATATGATTTTTTGTATTTTTAATCCTATTAATTTTTAGATATTTCTCAAGATTGTAATTAAATTCGGTTTTTGTTATATTATGACATCTGTACATTGCAGATATTCTTACAAATATGTTGCTTTCAAGTTTTATTTGAGCGCTTAATATACTTAGCTTACCAATAGTTACTGTTTCAGTAGCTACAATTAGATTATTTTTTACATACATTACAACGCCATCGTTTTGGTTTATTTTACTTTCATTATAATAAATGTTATATCGTGATATTTGGTAGTATTGGTAATACTACCAAAAAGTTCCCGGTTCCAGAACATATTATGACACTTGGTTTTGTAATAAGATTTTCAATAAGCATTTCAAGTTTGGAAAAATTTACATTTAAGCTTCTAATATTTACAGATAATATAAGATTGCGGCTATTTTTAATTTTCTTATTAAGACTTTGTGTATCACTTACGCTTATTTCTTTCAAAATAATATTTTCACTGTCAAATAGTTCTTGATTTCTGTGATTTGTATCTTGGAAATAAGTTTCTTCATCCATTATGGTGTGTTGGTATCGTTTGTCCAGTCTGCTTAGCTACGATGTTCTCGTTCATTAACCTCAGCTTTGACGGTGATAAGTTGGAGGTCCCCTTTACCGGTGATAAGTTGGAGATCTTCGTTATAATATGTTGGTACTGGTAGTTATCTACTTTACCCACGTGTCTTGGAATAGTGGGCTTGATGATATAGTCAGTGGCGTCGACTAACTTTTGTATCTTACCTAGCAAAATCTTGCATGCGTGGCTATCTGTTGCTATATGTTTCGTATCATAATGTTTTCCATATTTTCTATTTGTATAGTCGCAATTTATGCACTTGTTTTCTTTTTCACCATTACACTTACTTATTTCATTTTTATGTTCGCACTTAAGACACACATGCTCATTTCTGCATTTTGATGTATTATGCCCATGTCTTGCACATTTTCGACAAGGAGCAATGTTTAATACGTCATACACTTTACAATGTTGATACCCCACAAAAATTCTATTGTTATTTTCTTTAATAAATTTGTGTATGTCACCTGTAACTTCCAAGACGATTGATTGCAATTTGCTTTTGTTGTTCGTATATGAATGTAGTATGTGGCACGTTTTATCAAAGTTTTTGAAATTCCTCAAATTGATATCTTCTTCGAGTGCTGCGTCATCCAGCTCTAGGATGTTATCTATGCCAGTCACTCTCACTTTAGGGTTTAAAACTTGTTCCTTTTGCACTTCACAAATTACACCTAATTCTCCATTTTTTAATAGATTGAGCGCTGTATTAACGTTTTCTTCTTCTAGACAGGATATAATTAGTTCATCATTGTTTTTCTTATATATTTTTTAGCCTGTATTGATCTTTCTTGAATTAAACACCGAGTAACGGCACTCTCCAAATTTTCATTTTTTCTTCTTTTTTAGTTTTTTTTATAACAATTTTTGGCACACGTTCTGTTTTGGTTTGGCATTTGTAAGTACTTGTGCATAAGTGCTATTCGATATCTGTAGATTATTACCTTTGTAATTTAGTTTTTGTATCAACAGGTTATTTTTGTCTGTTAATTCTTGGTTAAGCTGCTTGAGAATGGTATTTTTGTCGATCAATTCAGTGTTTAGTTGATTCAGCCAGGTTGTTTCCATTAATAAATTTTTTTCCATGCCATCGTTTTCATCGGCAATAGTTTCGTTGAGTGCTTTCTGGGTCTCTTCGTGTATTTCTTCTAATAAGTCTTGTCTTACCAAGTTTTTTGCTTCCAGTTTTATTTATGCAATGATAGTTCTAACTTCTGCTACCACGAGCACATGGTCAAGTTTAGAGGTTAGGTCTAATTTTGTGTGCTGATCACAAATTACGAATGCATCGCTAATCCTTTTAGCTCCATTTACAGGTTTAAAATGTCCCACATGATACGGCGTCTCGCATATTATACAAATTAGAGTTTTTATTTAGTTTTACTACAGCACTTATAAGTTTTGTTAGAGCTCCCGTCGGGAGGCTCCGTTCCGTCCGACGGAGCCATGTTTTATGACGATAAAACTAAAATAAAAAAATGTCAGGTTAAAAGGGTTCGGATCACTTTTGTTGACATTTTCACAGTATTATTTGAAATAGCGCCTCGAAGAAGCGGATGCAGATCAAGAAAAGAGTAAGATATTTCGTTTTTTGTTGTTTTTCTTATCTGTTCAAGCCGTAGACTGGTGTCGTCAAGTGCGTGGCGGATGTTTTCAAAGGCATATTGTTTGGATTTTCTCCGAACAAGATATCTTACTGTGTAATGGAAGCCTACAGCTGAGAATATTAGCCTTGTTCAGGATTTATCTGATCAAAGCACATAGTTTTAGTATGTAACGGTGATATGTCCCCCTACAGATGCGACCACACAAACACCCAAATACATAACACGCACTCACGCACACATGCAAACATAGCGCGAGCGGCCGAAGCAATAGGTAATTGTAATTACAAATAGGTAATTGGGAGTAAAGGCAAGAGAGACAGAAAGTGAACTAACAAGAACGAGAGAGTGATAAGATAACACGATCGAGGAGAGAGAAGAAGCTCAGGAGAGCAGTATCGATCACGATTCGAACCGAGACGCAAGTAGCGAGGGAGACCGGTGAAGGGACCGGGAGACGCTACAAGAGACTCCGAGCCACGTTATCAAGGCCATGGACCCGAAGAACCGCACCGAGGCGCGCGCCCCGGACTTCGCCGCCGCTGTCTCCATCGCACGATAGCGACGATTTAAAGCGTCACCGTCGACAAAGCCACAACTCGACAACGACGGCGAAAGCACCGTGGCCAGACCCGACGGACGTCGAGCGGAGCTACGAACGAGAGCGAGCAGAGCAGACGAGCTGCGGTCCGACCAGCTAGAAGACAATGCGACTCCATACCGCGGTTTCGCACACTAGTAAGTACTCGTTGATATTGCGCCGGCTGAAGGAGGGTCGGTCGGCACTCTAGACCGACTCATCGACAGGGCGACCATCCTCACTCTCTCTCTCATCACGGTGGCACACCGCCTACATTTCATATCTCGTATATGAGCGCAATCTCAGCGCGCCTCGCCCCTAGCCCATCGCTACGTAGCGCACGCTGAAATCGACACGGAACCGACGCTAGTGGGAAGCGTGATGCGACGCGCACGCGATGCACAGCCATCACGGCTCATGTAATTTATAAATGTTGAAATATAAGTCCATATTAAGATTATTCGCTTGCCTATGCTTCACTCATTCCGGCGAACGCGTCGCCGGGCACTCCCGCGCCCTGTTGCATGCATTCACAGAAAGATGCGGAACGAGACATCAAGCGCAGTAGCCCAGGTATCGCATGCTGCGCGAGGGGACCCACGAAGGCAGGAACCACGAGCTAGCCGAAGAGGCCCATTTGCTCGCGGCTCTCATATGCGCGCGAATCCCCTCGCGGACTCTAGTCCGCACTTGTGACCGTTGCATCTAGGCTGACGCTCCCCAGCCTCGAGAGGGCCTGCAGATCGATAGGTTACGACCGCGAAGGCATCTCTGCAAGATGGCCAGGATGCCACGTCACAATGGCGCCAACAAATGGATTAAATGGAGAGTAAAAGTAACAATAAATCACGGAGTGAATAAGAAGCAAAATAAGGCAAGCGAGCGAATGTAATTAGAAGCGATAGAACATCGCGATTGATAGCGTTAGATTAACAAAAACAAAAACAACGGTAAAATTAAACAATACAGTTACACTAGTCGCAATGTACGTACAAAATTAACACGATTTAATAAATTATTAGAAAAACTAACGCTATGGATAGCGAAAATCACTAGAATTAAAAAAAAAAAAATAACATAGCGAAATTATAGTGTTAGTGCAAAAGCCAAATACACAAAATAATAATATAAAACGCGCATTAATATTCGAAACATTATAGCGTAACAAAGCGAAAATATTAAAAAATATTAGATTCTTAAATAAGACACGCAAAGTGTACTTGGCTCTCGCACACAAGCTTACGCGAAACCAAAACAAGCATTAAGTCGATCGAATAAACAAAGAATTATTCGTAATAGATCGAACCTTAGCGAATATTCGCAATCAATAACACAGAAATGCAAGGTTTTGTTGCAGGGCAGCTGAGGGTCTTTTCCGAAGAAATTTTGTGCGTAGAATCCAAGTCCGTGATCGAAATTAACTCATGACGTCAGGATTCTGAGATATTTGAGGTTATGTACACGGAAAAGGGCTATTTTGACTACTTTTGAGGTTAGATACAGGCTGCAATAGCTTTTTATAATTTGTTCTATCTACTCTATCATATAGTAGCACTCTTCCCCTTCAAAATGAGCTCTTAAACGGCATTGTACGATGTTTCTTTCAAAAGTTACGGCCGTTTTAAAATGACACGTCCGCTACGTTTGATTAATCGTCGACGAGGTTTTCGGAAAAAAAAATTCGTAGAGTCTGGGGATGAGACCATGTTGACTATAAGTTTTTGGGGTCATTGAATCCGAATCCAAGGTCTGTTTAACCACATCACGTCAGGGTTTTGCATAACCTCAAAATACCTGTACCTTGAAAAAGCAAATTTAGTCGCTTATTTTTTCTTGAAATAATCATATTTTACCTTGCAAGCGAGTTATCTCAATTAATCGCCTATCCTCTAACTCATCACAGCCCTTAAAACCACCCTTACCATACCACTAGTAGCCTAACTATTCTAACCCGGGGAACAGCGAGTTTAGTAGAATTTTTTTTCTTGTAATAACTAAATTCTACACTACGAGCCAGCTAAAACACCTCACCACCTATCTCCTAACCCATAGAAACCATCACTGCCAAACCATAATCAGGTTAACCCTGGGAATAGCGAGTTTAGTCGCCTGTTCATTCTTCATGTAATTAAATTCCAAACCACAAACGGGTTAACTTACCTAATCACTTACCTCCATAACTCAAGCAATCCACAGAAACTACCCCTGCTAAGATACTAGCAGGCTAACCTACTTAACCTTGGGAATGGCGATTTTACTAGCTTGCACAAAGTGGGCTGAATCATCGATCACTTAGCTACCTACTACCTAACCCATACAAACCACCGTAACCAAACCACAAGCAGGCTAGCCAAACGAGAAGTCGAGCGGGCAGGTAGGTAGATGAGTAGGCATGCTGGCAGGCAGATACAGAGGCAGGCGCACGGCGAGCGGGTAGGTATGCAGGCGGACAGGAAGACATACAAGCTGACAGACAAGTAGTAAAGCGAGCAAGTAGACACATGTAGGCAGCGTAGGCAGGCGGGCAAGCAAGCATGCAGACAGGTAGGCAGGTAGTCAGTAAAGTAGGCAGTTGGGTGGGCAGGTAGTCAGGCCAATAGGTACGCAGATAGGAAAGTAGTCATACAACCAGACGAGTAGGCGAGCACACAATAATGCGAGCAGACTGTCTGCCCATTCGTTTGTCTGCTCAGCTGCCTGAATATGAGTAGTCATGAGGTGAGTAGGCAGCCAGGCTGGAAGGCAGGTAGAGAGACAGGTAGGCAGGTGAGTAGGCAAGCGGATAGGCAAGTAAGTAGACGGACAGGTACACAGACAAATAGACAGGCAGACAAGCAGGAGAGTTGGTGGTCAGGCGGTCAGGCAGACAGTCAGAAATAGAGGCAGACAGGTAAGCCGGCGAGCGGGTGGGTAGACAGTCAAACGGACATTTTGCCTCTCTGCCCATCTTACTACCTGCACGCTTCTCTGCCCACCCTCCTGGCTGTATGCCTTGCCTCCTGCCTACGTGCTTGCTCGCCTGACTACCTTTCTGCCCATCCTCCTGATTGCCTGCTTGCTCGCCTTTTTGCATGCCTGCCTATCTAACCGCTTGCCCTCCCGCTCGTCTGCTAGCCTGCCTGCCTTCTCGTCTACTCACCTTATTGCTTACCTACTCACCTACGTGCCCGCCTGTCCTCCTAAAAAATTTGAAATTGCGGATTTAAGATGGCGGTTACTGAACCGAAATTTGGCTAAATAGGTGTATTTGGGCTCTCGAGAAGTTTGATCATGAATCTAAAGGCAAATTCATGCTAGCTAGTTTTGGTTCGCCCTGAGTATTAAGTTTCTCAGTTCCTTTATAATGCCTTTATAATGGAGGCATTCCCCTATCCACCACCTGGGGAGCCGTACGATGGGGGACTACCAAAACCGGCACGAGATTTTTATCTGTCTGTCTGTCTGTCTGTCTATCTGTCTATCTGTCTATCTGTGCATCTGAACTTTTACTTGTCTACACTAATATGTTTTTTTTTTGTCTGTCTGTCTGTTTGTCTGTTTGTCTGTCTGTCCGTCTACCTGTGCATTTGTACTTGATCTTGTGTATGTCCATATTTTTGAGTTTGTGGTACCATGTGTCTATTTAAATCGGATTTTTTTTTTTGGATTCCACAGAGAGTGCAGCTGTATTGTTAAATCTAATCTTCAAGACTCTTATGGGATCTCTTTTTCTTTTGTTCGGAAGATCCTGTGCCAGATCGCCTCTTATGTGAAGCATGTGGCTCATCACTTTGAAGTGACCAGCAAAAATCTACAAGCATTGTTCTGGACCATTTTCCTTGATACCGTCTTTCCATTTCTTTAATGTCCTGATAGAAGCGCTGTCCTTGCTCTTCGCTAACATCACCTAAATTTGCAGGAAACCAATCTAAATGAGAGAACAAATAGTGCAATTTCACACTCACACTACAACCCAATTTCTCAAAGTTTTTTAACTTCGTGTTTACTAGCGCTTTATAATTGGCAGCTTTATTATTTCCTAAAAAGCCCTGGACAACTTGTTTCAAGCTTATCCACGCATTTTTTTTCGACGGAAGTCATCACGCTTTCAAAGTCTGTTGTTTTCATTAATTTTCGAATCTGTGGCCCAAGAAATATCCCTTCTTTAATTTTTCCATCACTCAAACCAGGAAACTTCTTTTCAAGATACTGAAAGTAAGCTTCATCTCTATCAAGGGTTTTTACAAATTGTTTCATTAGTCCTAGTTTGATATAAAGTGGAGGTAGTAAGATTTTTTCTGAATCAATTAACGGGTTTTCGAGAATGTTGGGATCTTTTCTGAGAGAAGTACGAAAAGGCCATACATCTTTGATGTAATGCTGCTGTCTATTTCTACTATCCCATAAGCAGATAAAACAAGGATATTTTGTAAATCCTGGCTGTTGACCAAGAAGCATGTCTATAATTTTCGGATCTCCACATACTTTCCATTTATGCTCTTTATATTTAATAGCTTCAAGAATAATTTTAACGTTTTCGTATGACTCTTTCAAGTGTACGGAATCAGCAATTGGTAAGGAAGCGTATTTATTGGAATTATGGAGCAAAACTGCTTTTAAACTTCGCTTTGAAGAGTCAATAAATAATCTCCAATCAGAAGGGTCATACACGAGTCCATATTTCTGCACTAAACCTTTCACATCACTGCAGTAAACGTAGCTACTACCTTCAGAGAAAAATTTAATAAACGATTTCTCTCGATGCCTATAGCAAGAGAAGGTTGTTCCAGGGATAAGAAGGTTTCTTTCTTGCAGTCGTGAGCCTAGTAATTCAGATTTATCTTTAAGTAAGCCTAAATCCCTAATGATGTCATTTAGTGCAGGTTGATTGAATAGTACGGGAAGACAATCAGAATCTTCATAAGCAAGTGAATCAATATCTTCCGATTCTTCAACAGCTTCATCAACACATTCAATATTGTCATCATTTTTCTTCTTCAAATTCGGCTAAGTTGGAAGAATATCGTTAGATTCAAAAGGAATGGGCTTAGTAGCGCTTGCTACATTTGGATACTTGATATTATTAGAATTCGTAAAATTGAAGCCGAAAGTTTCAGTCAAACAAAAATAGCATTCATCATGAGAGGCAGGTTCATGCCAAATCATTGGTGTTTTGAATGGCATGGTTGTAACTGGTCTCGTTGCATTATTCCATCGTCTTAATGATTCAACACATGACTTACAAGCTATATGGAGAGCCCAAGGTTTATCTTGACTAGAAACTGATATTTTAAAATAATTTTGATAAAATTGTTTGACATTCTCATCAATATTAACTTTTTGTTTAGCGAACGTATAACGACCGCAAATGTAACAAAAACTGTTAAGATCATTTAAGCACTTTCGAGAAGTCATAGTAGAAGAAAAGTTGTCGTAAAAATGATTGAGGGAAAGGGAAAAGAATTTAATAGAGTTGTGAATATGGTTAATGAAATACTATATCAAATGATTTTATTACAAATAATAAAATCCCTGCTGCAAAATTAAGTAAAGCATGAAATAGAAGATTGAAGGTTGAAAGAAAAGCCTGAAAGAAATGTCAACTTACTAAAAAATTACAATAAGCACATATAATATAGATATAAAACAGTGGGAAACAACAGGAATATAAGTTATTGTTATTTAGCAGGAAATAGCAGGGAAATAGCAGAAACATAAGTGCAAATAGAAAATTTGCACTTTTGTGTTTTTAAAAATAAATTGAATGTTTTATTTTATGCCTTTTTTGTAAAAGTAGAAATCGCAGAATTTCTACTTTTGTAAAATTTAAAACTTTTTAGAACTGAATGAAAAGAAAGAATTAAAAATGTGTATTTTATTTTTTTCAACTTTCATTTTAAATTAATATTACGAAAAATCTTATTTTCAAGAAGTGGAACGAAATAATGTAAACCTCCCAAAGACCAATAATAACAACAGTTTAATTTGCTTGTCTGTAGTTTGAATGTGACTAAGTGGATTAAAATTTGATTATGTATGGTACACAATTTTTTGAATTTACAACTCCTACAGTATGTAGGTTTATGTTTGTTTGTCTTTTATTTACAACCTTATGATTTTGATTTTGCTTATTTAGAGTTTAAAGCCTCTCGATTTAGCTAACATTTGGCCCAAATGTTTATCTTGCTACAAAATACGATAATAAAAATTGCAGACTGTAAGGATAAATTGGGGTTCCAACCTCAAAAGATCTTATTTTAGGTTTTTCTTTTATTATTGAATTGCAAATTTTCAGTCGATTTAATCTACTTACTAAAATCAAGGTGAAGGAGAATTGTAAGGCACATATAATGCTCATTTGAAGAGTCTTCCAATGTGAAAATATAACTTGAAAAGGTAATTCAAATTTTTAAACACTCCTAAAAATCTTAGGCCTACAAAATTTGAACAACATTCCACTTCAGAAGTGGCCTCCAGTTTCTCGAAAGTTTTCAGTGCGCTGAACATGAATCTGGCCCTAGAAATGCTCTATCACCTCTGCTTTTCGAGATATCCTAACGTAAAGGTGCAAGCCTGCATGTTTAACCCTACAAACTTCAAGCTTATAATTTTTAGAGCTTACGTAACTTAACCCGCTTGTGGTTTAATTACATGAAGAATGAACAGGCGACTAAACTCGCTGTTCCTAGGGTTAGCCTGCTTATGGTTTGGCAGTGATAGTTTCTAGGGGTTAGAAGGTAGGTGGGTTGGTGGTTTATCTGGCTTGCAGTGTAGAATTTAGTTACTTCAGGAAAAGAAATTCTACTAAACCCGCTGTTCCTCGGGTTAGAAGGATTAGGCTGCTAGTGGTATGGTAAGGGTGGTTTCAATGGGTGTGATGGGTTAGAGGATAGGCCTATAATAATTTCTTTTCTTGAAATAACTAAATTCCTATTTACGAGACAGATAAACCACCAACCCACCTACCTCCTAACCCCTAGAAACTATCACTACCAAACCATAATCAGGCTAACCCTAGGAACAGCGAGTTTAGACGCCTGTTCGTTCTTCATGTAATTAAACCACAAGCGGGTTAAGTTACCTCAGATCTAAAAATTACATCAGCCGCAAGTAGGCTAACTTACCTAATCACTTAGCTCCATAACTCAACCAACCACAGAAACCACCTGCACCCCTGCCAAACTACAAGTAGGCTAACTCACTTAACCTTGGGATTAGCGAGTTTACTCGCTTGCTCTTTCTTGCTCTTTCTTCTCCTAAAAACTACCCCTACGAAACCACAAGCAGGCCAACCCACATTACTGTGGAAACAGCGGTAAACCTTAAGCCTGTTATTATAAGCCTATAACCTTTTACCTTGTACATCACAAGCCCTCAAACCCCAAGCTCCCACACCCCAAGCCCATAATCCTCGAGCCTACAATTTTAAGCCTATAAACTATAAGCTTAGTGTTTTTTCCGTAGTTTATGGGTTTAGAGTTTGTCATCTTGATGTGTTTGACAAGGTTTATTAAGGTAAGAGTTTATAGGTTTAAAATTACAGGCTCGAGCTTTATGAGCTTGGTTATGCGAGCTTGGAGTTTGTGAGCTTGCAATGTATAAGCTTGAAGTTTGTAGGGTTAAACATACAGGCTTGCACCTTTACGTTAGGATGTCTCGAAAAGCAGAGGTGATAGAGCATTTCTAGAGCCAGATTCATGTTCAGCGCACTGAAAACTTTCGAAAAAGTAGAGGCTACTTTCTGAAGTGGAATGTTGTTCAAATTTTGTAGGCCTAAAATTTTTAGGAGTGTTTAAAAATTTGAATTACCTTTTCAAGTTATATTTTCACATTGGAAGACTCTTCAAATGAGCATTATATGTACCTTACAATTCTCCTTCACCTTGATTTTAGTAAGTAGATTAAATCGACTGAAAATTTGCAATTCAATAAGAAAAGAAAAACCTAAAATAAGATCTTTTGAGGTTGGAACCCCAATTTATCCTTACAGTCTGCAATTTTTATTATCGTATTTTGTAGCAAGATAAACATTTGGGCCAAATGTTAGCTAAATCGAGAGGCTTTAAACTCTAAATAAGCAAAATCAAAATCATAAGGTTGTAAATAAAAGACAAGCAAACATAAACCTACATACTGTAGGAGTAGTAAATTCAAAAAATTGTGTACCATACACAATCAAATTTTAATCCACTTACAAGGAAGGTACCCCAAGTGTAAGTCGCCGATTTGGACGATATTGCAATATGGTGTAGTACATTAAAAAATAAGAGACACATATTTTTTTTTACGTGCTGATAGACACTTTAAGGGGGTGAAATCTACCCCTAAAGTTCACCGTCAAAAACAGTTTTTTTCAAATATTTCAAAAACGAATAAAGCTAGTTTAATGAAACCAACGCTAAAAATTTTAAAATAGGAAAGGCTTCAAAACAGCATTACTTTCAATTTTAAGGGTAGCAACCCCTATTTTTTTTTCAAGAAAACTAAGCTTTTCTCATCAATTTTCAGCTATAAAAATTACAATAAATTATATATCGCCTCAAAACAGATTTCATTTAAAAGAAAATTAAAAAATAAAGTTGACCTTCGCGTGGTTTTGGCCAAAATTATTTTTTGGGGGTAACTACCCCTTATTTATATTTTGTTCATTATTTCAGAAATAAATAAAGATACCTTAATAAAATCAACGCTAAAAATTTTAAAATAGGAAATGCTTCAAAACAGCATTACTTTCAATTTTAAGGGTAGCAACCCCTATTTTGTTTTTTAAGAAAACTAAGCTTTTTTCATCAATTTTCAGCTATAAAAATTATAATAAATTATATATCGCCTTAAAACTGATTCCATTTAAAAGAAAATTAAAAAAGAAAGTTCACCTGTCCCGTGATTTTAACTAAAATTATTTTTTATGGGTAACTACCCCTTATTTTTATTTTGTTCATTATTTCAGAAATAAATAAAGATACGTTAATAAAACTAACGCTAAAAATCTTAAAATTAAAAAGGCCATAAATCTGCATAACTTTCAATTTTAAGGGTAGCAACCCCTATTTTTTTTAAAGGAAATTAAGTTTTTTATCAATTTTCAGCTATAAAAATTACAATAAATATATCTCTTTAAAAACCATTCCATTGAAAAGATTGACCATAAAATTTTGACCAATAACACGGACAAACGCTATGTAATTTTAGCGCTTTCGGGCAATACGAAATACTAATTTATCATTAATTTTGCAAAATTAGTTTGGTTAAAGTACTTGTTTAAACGGATTATTGTAAAGCTTTTTCGAAAAACTAATTTTGTCTTGAATTCCACAAGAAAAGTAAGATGTGTATTTAAACTTTTATATGTTGTAGTGAACCAAAAAACGAAAAATATTTATATTTTTTATCTGTGAATAATACATTTTAAAGGGGTGCAAATCATCCCCGGAAGTTCATTATGTTCTTACTTCCCTTTATTATATTTTATGTATTATTATAAATACTTCGTCAAAGGCAATCGTACCGTTTTGTGATAAATAAAGCATTAAAAAAAATTAATGTGTGTGTGCGTGTGTGTACGTGGATGTAAGTGATTTTTATGCAGTAAATAAGAGTAATCGCTGATTATGAATGAGAAAATAATATGTTATTTTTATGTTATTATGAGGCGGATATTTATAAATTGGTGATTTAACTCGTAGTTTCATATATTCCTGGCAAACATTGTATTTATAAATCGGTAGAGTTCCAGTCGTGCAGTGTTGTTTTGTGAAAGTGGTTATTTCTACAATATTGTGGCTGTAATATTGCATCAATTCATTTTTTTAATGTCAGCAACACTACAAAACTACAGGTAAATGTCTATTTATATATCAGATCTAATGCATTAATTGTAAGAATTTCGTATCTGTCTATAGGCTTTAATAAAATTATAACAGCTTTTCAAAATTATATTTTGCGTTATTTTTAATGAACATATTAGAAAGCATGCAATTTCGTACATTGTTACATTTTTTGGAGATACATTTGACGTTATAGAGCACAAATAGTTTAAATTGATTTTTCTTTAATTTTAAAGATTTAAAAAATCCTGATTTATAAGTGCATAAAGTATTTTTAATATTTTTACGAAAATTAAAAAATGTATCAAAATATATTTTATTGTGTATACTGTATTGTTTACTTTCTGTTATTAACAAAATTATAGACTCCTGATTCAATTTTTAGCCAAAATTGTATATGGTTCCTTTACTATTAGATGTTTTATAAATAATAAATTTTACATACAAATAATAATTTTAAATAACTAAATCTTAATTTTAATAAATCTAAATTAACAGGCATTGTGCAATACATCTTATCGATTACTGTTTACAAATTAAAAAAAAAACTCGAGATTACCTTCTTTTCATTTTAATCAAGCGCTTTAGTAAAGAAATATACAGATACGATGTTCTTAATAGATTCTTAACAGGATGGCCCAAAGTATAAGTAATTGTTTTATTTGTATGTGTCGCCTTCTTAAATGCAACATTATTATCTTGTGAAAATATGGTATTTTTTAAATATTTAAACAAATATCTCCCGGTAAAAAGACATTGGTCGCATGATGGCGTACATCAGTAAAAGCGTACAACGTACAACGTACAAAGCTTCCTCATTGAGAAATAGCTGTGTTCTCGCAACATAGTAATGTAACGTTTAGAGGGGTGACGCATACAAATTAAAAAAATGTTTTTATTTTCAGCATTCTATATATGTGTGTTGTAAAGATACTATTTCTGTATGCAATTATTCTTATAAATGTTTGATTATTTTAGCACTCAAAATGAAAATTAATCCTCTGAATGTTATTAATTTGCTGCTTGCCTATTTCCAAACAATTGATATTGAAGATAGCTCTTATAATATTAAAGAAATAGAAATAAAAGACCATTTCCAAATGATACTGTTAGATTTAATGGAATCGTCTAATAGCATAGATGTTATAATAGAAAAATCGTTGGATTTTCAAGAAGAATATAAAGAAACAGATGCACGTATTGTGGAAGATGTTGATTTACATACACTTCCTTACTATCCTGAATTACCTACGGATCAATGTACGGGACATGAAGAACCATTGAGTTTTGAATACAAAAAAGGGCTGTAGAATATTGGAGAAGTGGAAAAACAAAAAAGAATTTATCGCTTAAAACAGTTCAAAATAGATTCAGGAAAGTCAGTTCTGAAACACAGTTACATCGCTGGGCTCACCAAATCAATCAAGGTGGAACTTACCAAGAAAAAATTGCAAGAATTTGCGATTTCACACTAGAAAATTTTAAAGCTGCTACTGAAGCTGGATTAATAATTCATGACAACGATTTAAGAAGATGGGCTCTACAAGCACGAAAATTAATCGGAAATGAGGACGTAAGATTTACAGCTTCAAAACATTGGCTTTCAAAATTTAAAAACACCCATAGAATTGTTTCTCGAAAAATTAATAAATTTATCACAAAAAAAAGTATAGAAAATAGAAATGATTTGCATAAAAATGAAGTAGAATTCCTAACAGAAGTCAAACAATTGATTAATCAAATAGGCGCTGACAATACATATAATTCAGACCAGTCTGGTTTTCAGTTGGAAATGCATTCTGGTCGATCTCTTGCTTTTGAAGGGGAAAAGAAATTACAGTGCCTTGTACAGTCGGTCACATCAACAACTCATAGCTATACTGTACAGCCGACAATTTCAGCCACAGAAAGTTACTGTCACCATTATTTTTAGTATTAAAGGAACGAAGCGGAGAATTTGGATCAATTGTCTCACAAAATTTGTTTGTGCCTACAAACGTATATGTTACATCCTCGACATCTGGAAAACTTAATTCAGGTAAAATCACGTTCTATTAATTTCTAAAAATAAAACGTTAATTATTTCGGAAGACACATTTAAATAAAATCAAAATTTGTAGAACTCTTTAAGGCGTGGTTAAAAGAGGTATATTTTCCTCAAGTTGGACCTAGAAGCATGCTGCTAATTGATTCGTGGAGTGGTCATTGTCCAACGATTGTACAGGAAGTTACGCCACACGATAAAACACTACATCTCAAAATGATACCTACAGGAACGACTGGAAACATACAGCCGTTAGATGTATATGGATTCCGCATTTGGAAGAACTATGTTAAACATTTTTCAGACCATGTTTTGCTCATAGACGAAGACGTAAATTTACATTTGAGAAATAATATAATTAAATTACAGTCTTTGGTTCATAACCAATTTTCATCTCCACGATATGAAAATCTATTTAAATATTCGTGGTATAAAAGTGGGTATCTTGTGAATCGACCAGGAGATTTCGATGACCCCATAAGTTTCAGTTTCGGAGATTCCTATGCAACGCATTGTGAGATCAATGGTTGTAATAATGTTGCAATTGTTAGATGTTCGTGGTGTAAAAAATCTTTATGCTTAAAACACTTTTTTGAAGAATATCATTAATGTACAACTTACAATCCATAATGCCTCGAGCTATTCGACAAACAATTACTTTTTTGAGAATACTTTAAATTTTTTGTAGTAATAGTAATAATAAAACTTGTGTTGTTAAAACAAAAACCATATTTACATTTGTTATCATTTCATTTTGTATTTTTCTGCAATACGTAACTTTAATTTTTATTATTTTTTTTGAAAAAAAAATTAATCTCACTAAATTTTGATTATTTACGCAATTTTTTCAGGAAAAAATAATAAACACATTTACCCTCCCTGCTAGAAAAAGTTAGTAGAAGTCGATAAAAATCGATAAGTTTCACCATTGAAGTCAATAAAATCTCTTAATTTTCTTAAAAAGAGAAAAATAGGGGTTCCTACCCTTAAAATTGAAAATGATACAGATTTGTGGCCTTTTTAATTTTAAGATTTTTAGCGTTAGTTTTATTAAGGTAGTTACCCCCTAAAAAATAATTTTGGTTAAAACCACGGGACAGGTCAACTTTATTTTTTTAATTTTCTTTTAAAAGGAATCAGTTTTAAGGCAATATACAATTTATTATAATTTTTATAGCTGAAAATTGATGAAAAAAGCTTAGTTTTCTTTAAAAAAAAAAATAGGGGTTGCTACCCTTAAAATTGAAAGTAATGCTGTTTTGAAGCCTTTCCTATTTTAAAATTTTTAGCGTTGGTTTTATTAAGGTATCTTTATTTATTTCTGAAATAATGAACAAAATATAAATAAGGGGTAGTTACCCCCTAAAAAATAATTTTGGCCAAAACCACGAGACAGGTCAACTTTATTTTTTAATTTTCTTTTAAATGGAATCAGTTTTGCGGCGATATATAATTTATTGTAATTTTTATAGCTGAAAATTGATGAAAAAACTTAGTTTTCTTGAAAAAAAAAATAGGGGTTCCTACCCTTAAAATTGAAAGTAATGCTATTTTGAAGGCTTTTTTATTCTACAACTTTTGGCGTCGGTTTCATTAAGCTAGCTTTATTCGTTTTTGAAATATTTGAAAAAAACTGTTTTTGAGGGTGAACTTTAGGGGTAGATTTAACCCCCTTAAAGTGTCTATCACCACGTAAAAAAAAATACGTGTCTCTTATTTTTTAATGTACTACAACATATTGCAATATCGTCCAAATCGGCGACTTACACTTGGGGTACCTTCCTTGTTAGTCACATTCAAACTACAGACAAGCAAATTAAACTGTTGTTATTATTGGTCCTTGGGAGGTTTACATTATTTCGTTCCACTTCTTGAAAATAAGATTTTTCGTAATATTAATTTAAAATGAAAGTTGAAAAAAATAAAATACACATTTTAAATTCTTTCTTTTCATTCAGTTCTAAAAAGTTTTAAATTTTACAAAAGTAGAAATTCTGTGATTTCTACTTTTACAAAAAAGGCATAAAATAAAACATTCAATTTATTTTTAAAAACACAAAAGGGCAAATTTTCTATTTGCACGTATGTTTCTGCTATTTCCCTGCTATTTCCTGCTTAATAACAATAACTTATATTCCTGTTGGTTCCCACTGTTTTATATCTATATTGTATGTGATTATTGTAATTTTTTAGTAAGTTGACATTTCTTTCAGGCTTTTCTTTCAACCTTCAATCTTCTCTTTCATGCTTTACTTACGTTTGGAGCAGTGATTTTCTCATTTGTAATTAAATCATTTGATATAGTATTTCATTAATCATATTCACAACTCTATTAAATTCTTTTCCCTTTCGATCAATCGTTTTTACGACAACTTTTCTTCTGCTATAACTTCTCGAAAGTGCTTAAATGATCCTAATGTTACGTCCGGAGACGTATTATAGAGATTTAGAATTTCATTCTGAAAGTTTATTCACATCAGATATTTCCTGACATATAAACGCGAGAATGCAACGCAGCATTTCGCTCAGGCATCGTACCGTAAAGCGTGTGACGTAGAGAGCCATCGACCTCCAGAAGACAGTGGCGTGCAATTTTTTAACAAATCAGCATTTCGCAATGCTACCACTTAAATGCTACGCGTATAAGCCGCAACCGAAAATTTCTTAATAAAGATGATCTCAATTTATCATCTATAACCCAATTAAACCGCATAATGAAACTGCGAAATGCATCACGCACGTCAGTCACAGCGTACAAGAAACCTGGCGAACTCCGTGTACCTCTACGACATCGAGAAGTTGAAACCGTAAACCTTACACATCTAGTAAGCAGATTTTATAAGTTATTGAAATTGTAATGGTAAGCCTTACTCGTCTAGTAAGCAGATCGTATAAGTTATTTATAGTAAGTTTATAAAAGCAAGTGTTACAGGAAAAAATTATAATTAAAATTACAACGCATCGATCTACCAGAAGCCAGCATATTGTATTGGTAATAAATTATTGTATTATATATGTATAATAAACCTACATAAAACCAATTACTACTTCTTTCCACTTATTTCCGGACTTCACACTAACAGTTTTTGTTACATTTGCGGTCGCTATACGTTCGCTAAGCAAAAAGTTAATATTGATGAGAATATAAAACAATTTTATCAAAATAATTTTATAATATCAGTTTCTTGTCAAGATAAACCTTGGGCTCCCCATATAGCTTGTAAGTCATGAGTTGAATCCTTAAGACGATGGAATAATGCAACGAGACCAGTTGCACCCATGCCATTCAAAACACCAATGATTTGGCATGAACCTGCCTCTCATGATGAATGCTATTTTTGTTTGACTGAAACTTTCGGCTTCAATCTTACGAATTCTAATAATGTCAAGTATCCAAATATAGCAAGCGCTACTAAGCCCATTCCTTTTGAATCTAACGATATTCTTCCAATTTCGCCAAATTTGAAGAAGAAAAATGATGACAATATTTAATATGTTGATAAAGCTGTTGAAGAATCGGAAGATATTGATGCACTTGCTTATGAAGATTCTGATTGTCTTCCCGTACTATTCAATCAACCTGCACTAAATGACATCATTAGGGATTTAGGCTTACCTAAAGATAAATCTGAATTACTAGGCTGACGACTGCAAGAAAGAAACCTTCTTGTCCCTGGTACAACCTTCTCTTGGTATAGGCATCGAGAGAAATCGTTCATTAAATATTTCTCTGAAGGTAGTAACTACGTTTACTGCAGTGATGTGAAAGGTTTAGTGCAGAAATATGGACTCGTGTATGACCCTTCTGATTGGAGATTATTTATTGACTCTTCAAAGCGAGGTTTAAAAGCAGTTTTGCTCCATAATTCCAATAAATACGCTTCCTTACCAATTGCTCATTTCGTACACGTGAAAGAGTCATACGAAAACGTTAAAATTATTCTTGAAGCTATAAATATAAAGAGCATAAATGGAAAGTATGTGGAGATCCGAAAATTATAGGCATGCTTCTTGGTCAACAGTCAGGATTTACAAAATATCCTTGTTTTATCTGCTTATGGGATAGTAGAAATAGACAGCAGCACTACATCAAAGATGTATGGCCTTTTCGTACTTCTCTCAGAAAAGGAGATCCCAACATTCTCGAAGACCCGTTAATTGATTCAGAAAAAATCTTACTACCTCCACTTTATATCAAACTAGGACTAATGAAACAATTCGTAAAAACCCTTGATAGAGATGAAGCTTACTTTCAGTATCTTGAAAAGAAGTTTCCTGGTTTGAGTGATGGAAAAATTAAAGAAGGGATATTTGTTGGGCCACAGATTCAAGAATAAATGAAAACAACAGACTTTGAAAGCGTGATGACTTCCGTCGAAAAAAAAACGCGTGGATAAGCTTCAAACAAGTTGTCCAGGGCTTTTTAGGAAATAATAAAGCTGCCAATTATAAAGCGCTAGTCAACACGATATTAAAAAATTTTGAGTTGTAATATTAGTGTGAAATTGCACTATTTGTTCTCTCATTTAGATTGGTTTCCTGCAAATTTTGGTGATGTTAGCGAAGAGCAAGGAGAGTGCTTCCATCAGGACATTAAAGAAATGGAAAGACGGTATCAAGGAAAATTGTCCATAACAATGCTTGCAGATTTTTGCTGGTCACTTCAAAGTGATAAGCTACATGCTTCACATAAGAGGCGATCTGGCACAAGATCTTTCGAATAAAAGCAAAAGAGATTCCATAAGAGTCTTGAAGATTAGATTTAACAATACAGCTGCATTTTCTGTGGAATCCAAAAAAAAAAAATCCGATTTAAATAGAAACATGCTGCCACAAACTCAGAAATATGGACATACACAAGATAAAGTACAAATGCACAGGTGGACAGACAGACAGACGGACAGACAAAAAAAACCTTATTAGTGTAGATAAGTAAAGGAACAGATGCACAGATAGACAGATAGACAGACAGACAGACAAATAAAAAACTCGTGCCGGGTTTGCTAGTCCCGCATCGGGCGCCCCCCCCAGGTGGTGGATAGGGAAATGCCTCCATTATAAAGGCATTATAAAGGTACTGAGAAACTTAATCCTCAGGGCGAACCAAAACTAGCTGGCATGAATTTGCCTTCAGATTCATGATCAAAGTTCTCGAGAGCCTACATACACCAATTTAGCCAGATTTCGGTTCAGTAACCGCCATCTTAAATCTGCAATTTCAAATTTTTTAGGAGGACAGGCGGGCACGCAGGTGGGTAGGTAAGCAATAAGGTGAGTAGACGAGAAGGAAGGCAAGCAAGCAGATGAGCGGGAGGGCAAGCAGTTAGATAGGGAGGCATGCAAAAAGGCGAGCAAGTAGGCTATCAGGAGGATGGGCAGAAAGGTAGTCAGGCGAGCAAGTACGTAGGCAGGAAGCAAGGCATACAGCCAGGAGGGTGGGCAGAGAAGCGTGAAGGTAGTAAGACGGGCAGAGAGGCAAACTGTCTGTCTGACTGTCTACCCACCCGCTCGTCTGCTTACCTGTCTGCCTCTATTTCTAACTGTCTGCCTGACCGCCTGACCACCAACCCGTCTGCTTGTCTACCTGTCCACTTTCCTGTGTACCTGTCCGCCTACTTACTTGCCTATCCGCTTGCCTACTCACCTGCCTACCTGTCTCTCTACCTGTCTTCCAGCCTGGCTGCCTACTCATCTCATGACTACTCATATTTTCGTCTGTCTACCCGCCTGTCAACATCCTAAAATCAAATCCAAAGCCAAAAAATTCCCAAGCCACAAGCCCCACAACTACGTATTCCAAAGATACATATGTGAAGCCTATAGATCCCAATCCCCAGATTCGCAAGCTCATACAATTCCATATATTTCAAAACTGGTCCTCCAGGCGAACGAGCGAGCAGGCAAGCGGGTAAGCAGGTAAGCAGGACAAAAGATACGCAAGCGAGCAGATGGGTAGGTGAGTAGACAGATAGTAAGGCATACAGGCAGGCAGCTGAGCAGACAAGCGAATGGGCAGAAAGTCTGCCCGCATTATTGTGTGCTCACCTACACGTCTTGTTATATGACTACTTTCCTATCTGCGTACCTATTCGCCTGACTACCTACCCACCGAACTGCCTACTTTACTGACTAATTGCCTACCTGTCTGCATGCTTGCTTGCCCGCCTGCCTACGCTGCCTGCGTGTGTGCCTGCTTGCTCGCTTGACTACCTGTCTGTCAGCTTGTCTGTCTTTCTGTCCGCCTGCATACCTACCCGCTCGCCGTGTGCCTGCCTCTGTATCTGCCTGCCAGCCTGCGTACTCGTCTACCTACCTGCCGGCCCACCTGCTCGACTATCTGCCCGATCGACTTCTCGTTTGGGCTAGCCTGCTTGTGGTTTGGTTACGGTGGTTTCTATGGGTTAGGTAGCAGGTAGCTAAGTGATCGATGATTCAGCCCACTTTGTGCAAGCTAGTAAAATCGCCATTCCCAAGGTTAAGTAGGTTAGCTTGCTAGTATCTTGGCAGGGGTGGTTTCTGTGGATTGCTTGAGTTATGGAGGTAAGTGATTAGGTAAGTTAACCCACTTGTGGTTTGGGATTTAATTACATCAAGAATGAACAGGCGACTAAACTCGCTATTCCCAGGGTTAGCCTGATTATGGTTTGGCAGTGATGGTTTCTAGGGGTTAGGAGATAGGTGGTGAGGTGGTTTAGCTGGCTCGTAGTGTAGAATTTGGTTATTTAAAAAAAAAAATTCTACTAAACTTGCTGTTCCCCGGGTTGGAATAGTTAGGCAACTAGTGGTATGGTAAGGGTGGTTTCAAGGGGTGTGATGGGTTAGAGGATATGCGGTTAATTGAGATAACTCGCTTGCAAGGTAAAATATGATTATTTCAAGAAAAAATAAGTGACTTAATTTGCTTTTTCAAGGTACAGGTAGGTTAACCTGCTTGTGGTTTGGTAGGGGTGGGATTAGAGGGTTTTTTGGGCCTCTATTTTGAGGTTATGCAAAACCCTGACGTGATGTGGTTAAACAGACCTTGGATTCGGATTTAGTGACCCCAAAAACTTATGGTCAACATGGTCTCATCCCCAGACTCTACGAATTTTTTTTCCGAAAACGTCGTCGACGATAAATCAAACATAGCGGACGTGTCATTTTAAAACGGCCGTAACTTTTGAAAGAAACATCGTACAATGCCGTTAAAGAGCTCATTTTGAAGGGGAAGAGTGCTACTATATGATAGGGTAGATAGAAAAAATTATAAAAAGCTGTTGCAGCCTGTATCTAACCTCAAAAGTAGTCAAAATAGCCCTTTTTCGTGTACATAACCTCAAATATCTCAGAATCCTGATGTGATGGGTTAATTTCGAGCACGAATTTGGATTCTACGCACAAAATTACTTCGGAAATGACACTCAGCTGTCTTACAACAATCACAACCATACTATTTGCCGATCGTTGTAATTATACTGCAAATAAAACTTTTACCAAAATTTTAGATTGTAATATTTTCCATATTAAATTGAATCCGGGAATTCAGCAACTATAAATAAAATTAGTATTAAAAATTGAACATGAAAAATCGCATTAATTATAAAGGAGACTATTAAAGCATAAATAGTATTTTTTTAAGCCTTATCAAAACACAGAAGGGTATAGGAAACATAAGCACAATTACGTGTTGAAGCGCGAGCGCTAATAAATTTAACACTGTGAATAAAATTGAACACACAAATACACACTCTTAAGAAAATGGCGGGAGAAATAGACAGATTAACGCAGTTACAAATCGACAAATTTATGAACAATGTTAATGACGAGGAACTAGATGCAACGCTGCATAAATTAGTACTGTATAGGTACGATTCAAAAGCAGAAAGATTAGCGCGGTTAAGGCGTTTAATAAATGACAAGAACACAGAGGAAGACTACGCGATCGAGGCAAGACTCGGGAAAGACACGGATGTATTGACAACTCCGCGTATAAAAGAAAATCGCGAAACAGCAATAAATAATTGGGTAGCCCAGTATAAATTAATAAGACAACTTACGACACCCCATTCTGTAGGCGCGTACTAGAAAAGCACCGCGCGAAAAGTAAAAATGATCGAGGTAGATATCGGGGCCGGTCAAGAAAATACCGAAAAAAGTCGTGCAGTATTATGCAACAATACCCGCCGAAGAAGAAGAGCAAGAAATTAGAGACGAGCTTTTGCAAAATTAGACACTAGGCATAATAAATCAGCCACGATCAGTAATATATAAGAATGCCAGAACCAACCTAACACACGGTTACTCGCAGCGACAGATTCGACCAATCATAACGCAATATAATATTATCTAAAATAATATCGGCGTGGAAATTAACGTTCAGTGGCGATAGAAAGGAAAACGTCGACGAGTTCATGTGAAAAGTAAAAGAGCATAGAAAAATAGCAGCACTAACCAACGCGGAATTAATGCGCACAGCATCAATGCTATTAGAATTACCCCCGTTAAATTATTACCCAATTAATGAAAATAAATGGAAAATAGTAGGGGCAGCGCGGTTACTGTGCCAGCGCGGCTACTGCGCCACTTACCCACCGAGCAAAACTTGCCGTCCGTCGGTAAGGTAGGGCGCAAAGTCACCATGCGAGAAGGCCTAGCTGTAGAGGGCGCATGGAACATTTACTCACACCATCGATAAAATGCGTATGTATGCCATGTTGCAGGAGGCATGGAGCCCTCAATCCTCATGCGATATTATGTTCTGGGGTATGCTATGTATATTGTGAATATTTTGGATGATATCTATACATTTTTATCCCATTTACTTATTACTTAAATATTTTATAATTTTACGGCCCTTATCCCAGCGTGTAGGGAGCATGGGGCATATGTATGTGTCATCTGTGTCTAATTTCATTGTAGATATGGCAGGCGCAAGAATCGCGGCGCTGCAGTGCGCATGGGGCATATGTATGCGTCACCTCAAATTTTGCCTAATTTCAATGTAGATATGACAGGCGCAAGAATCGCCGCGCTGCAGTGCGCATGGGGATGGAGCATTTGCATATAATTTTTAAGTGGTGCAAAAGGATGTGTGCAGCAAATATATGTATTTTTATTTTTAAGTTAATAATAACCTATTGTAATCTTTCATTGCGTACAGGAGCATGCACCGGTGCGAGCATACGTTCGTTGCATAGCGAGACAAGCTATATGACTCATTACCATACCTCTTCTTTATTTCGATATTCGTGCACGTCTCTTATCGCTAAGATTCTTGGAACTCGAGATTATTTCAATTGCGATCTCCTTATCCACTCTCTTTCATCTCACTTACAGAATTAAAAATTATTAAATTATTAGAAAAAATGTTATTTAACAATACCAATAGATTGACAGTCCTTGTAATCGCTTCTCGTGAGAGAATCAAAATTCACTTATTCTTGCGAAGCCCAAACACGATTGTCATGTATTTCGGTTTAGCATTCATATAATATGAGTATATTTATTATACTTCTATAAATTAAGAGTAATATACAAAATGCATAAAACTTATTACACATAATGTTTTGCCAGTATTGTATAAGTTTTTCATATTATAATAGTATTACGGGTACATTGAATACAATTTTTTGGTGGCACTACTCTCTCTTATCATTCATAAAGTTAGTTAAAGATCAAACCTCGCCTATGGAAAAAAGTAAGATGGTTTATAAAATAAACTGTCAAAAATGTGATGCCGTATATGTAAAAATAATTAAAAATGAGATGTTGTGAACATAAAAAGAGATAACAAATTAATATATGAGAAGTCGGCCTTAGCCAACATGCACTTGAAACTAATCACAAAATTAATTTTGACAATTCAAAAATTTTAGATGTAGAAAATAATCTTAAGAAACGGTTCTTTTTTCGTTTATTTTTTAATATCTTCAAGTGTTTACGAGATATGGGTAAAAGAAATGAGAAGAGTATTATAGGATATAGATACAATTTATTAATCATAATTTTTTACAAGTGTTCTATAATTTATTATTATATTATATTAGTGTTAATTGTACATTGAATTCATAGTCTCTTCTTAAATGATTTACAAACAATTCTGTACTATAAAAATTCCTCAGATGGGCTCCTGGCCACTCACTTTAATTTTTCTATCAGCTTAATAATATCATTGTAACCATTTCTTTCAGTTCTAAATATTCTAACTTAAAAATTTTACAATCTTTACAATTTTAATACATCATTTGTCTTACAGATTTTTCTCAGTAAGTATAAGTTCTTATAATTATAGAATATAAAGTATCATGGAGGCTACTTCGTAATACATTTTCCAACTCCTCATAGGATAGTTCATCCGAATTCCAAGATAAGCCGTGATAATTA
Organism: Torymus aiolomorphi; assembly: GCA_036365515.1. NCBI lineage: Eukaryota > Metazoa > Arthropoda > Insecta > Hymenoptera > Torymidae > Torymus > Torymus aiolomorphi. Next base: position 135,143,367 of record CM070875.1, on the reverse strand, counting down.
CGTTCCAACAAGCAATTTTGACTTTTATACTTCACTAGAAGTTTGCGCTATGATATTGCCCTGCTAAAAAACGCAGATTGAAAAGAATTGGAATCGATTAAAATTCAATCGATTTTGAGACTAATTCTTGATACCAAGTTTCAGAATTCAATTCGATTCCTTTCGATTGAAATTGATAGAAATCGATTCAAAAGGATCAAACCAAATCACTAAAATCTAAATTTGAATCGTATCTAATCGATTTCTGTAAATTTTTATCGAAAGCAATCGAATTGAATTCTGAAAATTGGTATCAAGAATTAGTCTCAAAATCGATTGAATTTTAATCGTTTCCAATTCTTTTCAATCTACGTTTTTTAGCAGAGTGGCGCCTTAAATAAAGATACCATTGGTTTCACGCTTGAGTAGGATAGGAACAATTGCTAATTCTTTAACAACAAATTCGTTTGGGGGTTGCTTGAACCCTTGTACATCCACAATGTACTCCATGTTGACTGACTGTTAAGATTGGTTAGTAAGGTATTTTTATAGCTTTATCCCCTTTTCACACTAATTTCTTAATATCTCCACTTATAGGATTATATTCGATAATACGATCGTGTAAAATCAAGCAATAGGCTGATGTCTGTGCTGGAAAATTTTCTTCAGCTTCGAATTGAAGACGAACATCCACTGCAGCTTGTTTAAGCGACTCGTTCTGTTTTGAACAATCGATGACAACTAAAGGGGCATGCTATATACATTGTGTCCAAAAAGTCTGGAAACACCTGAATAATTTCCCAGGTAAATTATTTTTGAAAAATGTTAAGATCATTCTTGTAGTAACTTTTGACGGGGAATTCAATGGTGACCTTGGATTTGACCTTCACGACCTTGAAGGTTATTTCAAGGTCACCTCCATTTTTTTAAATGGAAATTCCCTTTTTCTACGTCGCCAATTGAAAGAGCGGGAAATTTTATGTCCAAAACCTTTCTAAGGTCATAGAACAGGGTTGACCTTGAAGGTCATTCAAAGATTATTTAAATTTGAGGACTGGATATCTCCGAAGGATGCACTTAATAAAAATAGTACAAAGCACACTTTAGTTATTTTCTTTAATTGCAATTAGTGATGATCTCAAACTCGTCCTTGTTAGTGTCCTTCAAGGTCGTCTCAAGGTCAAATTTTTTTTCCTGAAACCTCATTTGACGTCGGCAATTGAAAGAGCGGAAGTTTTCATACTTTTACTTTTATTATTACCCAGGAACAACAACGTGGGCATAGTAATTTCTGTTCCCTTTGGGGTGCTTCTAAAATATTGTTTCTAAACCTCTTTTTTACAGCTTTATTCTTCATCTTCAGACCTCTATAACTGTCGATCAGATCATTGTAGAGAGGTCATAAACCTCTCAAATTAAAGGTCTTTACGCCAACTTCCATGCCAAATCATTTGTTTATGTTTGAAATGCAAGGTACATGTTCAAAATTACAGAATAACACGTTATGCCAATTATTCGAAAGCAAAAAATTAAAAAATAAAGCTGTAAAAAAGAGGTTTAGACACAATATTTTGAGCTATTTACTTGGTTTTGGGAGATTTTCAGTAGATACTTTAGGATGACCTAAGCAGTTCTTTTAGATAAGAAAATTTTTTCCCACAGACCTGGTCATCTCCTTCTTAGAAAATACTTTTTTAATATGCATTAAAAACGTGGCTCAAAAGTAGTATAAAGTATGCTGTGTAAGTTGGCAGTCTAGTGTTACGATTTAAACAAATTTATTTTTTCATATGCTTTACAAGTTAAGAATGTTAAAAGTTTGTTTTAGGAATTTCAAATGAAAATTTAAATTTCTTTAAGTTGTAGAGAAAAGATCGCGATAATCAAGCACCCTAACGTGAGAGGCAAGGGGACTCACGATAACCCAGCACCGCAATGAGAGAGGCAAAGCGACTCACGATAATCAAGCACCCCAACCTGAGAGGCAAGGGGACTCACAATAATCAAGCACCCCAAAGGGAACAGAAATTACTACGTCCACGTCGTTGGCCCTAGGTAACGCTAAAAGTAAAAGTATGAAAACTTCCGCTCTTTTTATTACCGACGTTAAATGAGGAGATTTTCAGAAAAAAAAAAAAACTGACCTTGAAATGACCTTGAAGGACACCAACATGGTTGAGTTTGAGGTCACCACTAATTGCAATTAAAGAAAATAACTAAAGTGAGCATTGTAATATTTTCATCAACTGCGTCCTTCGGAGATATCCAGTCCTCAAAAATAATCTTTGAATGACCTTCAAGGTCAAACTTGATCTATGACCTTAGAAGGGTTTTGGACGTAAAATTTCCCACTCTTTCGATTGCCGACGTCGAAAAAGGGAGTTTCCATTTTAAAAAATGGAGGTGACCTTAAAATAACCTTCAAGGTCATCGTCAAGGTCAAATCCAAGGTCACCATTACATTCCTCGTCAAAAGATACTACAAGAATGAACTTAACATTTTTAAAAAATAATTTACCTGCGAAATTATTCAGGTGTTTCCAGACTTCTTGGGCACCCTGTATATTCCTTTTTCTTGAGCATAGGTTCAATTTCTTTTTCGCAAAAAGCCTTTTGAAAATTAACATACATATCATATAATAAAGCATACTGATTTTGGTTAATATTAAGATTGAGATTCTCATAAAAGATAGTATTGTGAATTGAGAAACAGTTTCACATTACTTATATTGCAGTGGTCAAAATGACTAGCATTAGATGCAGTTTAACTTTTACGATTAGTCTGAAAGCCTAGAATGACGAAACGTGGTTGATCTAACTGATTCGATGTCTTTACGGTCTAAACATGCTGTGACATGGTTGGGAGCAATGGATACTCATACAACTCCCAACTACGGAAACTCATAGCAATTGGTGTTTCGCTTTGTAGCTAATAAAGGAGCTGTATTTTATGCTTGTCAGATAATACCACAGATGGCATTAACCATTCAATTTTAACAAGGTTAATTTTGATCTCTTCCGTTTCTGATTGCACGATAGCATTTACATCATTCTTCGACTTTGCAAGGACAAGTTCATGCTTGCAATTAACTATAATTTTACGATACTCTTCCGCAAAGCCAAGAATCACACTCAGTGGTATTCGCATCAAAGTAGCCAGCATTATCGGTTATTTGCTGAGTTTCTACAATCTCAATCCAGTCTGCATTTTCCAAGTTTTGCGTAGGATTGAATGATACCAAACCCTTCTTGTTGACTTGTCAAGCCAACATTTTTACATTTATCAATTTCGACAGCATTAATTTCGTATCGAATTTCTTCGAAAAGATAACAGAGAGCATTGTTTACAAGCTTAGTTTTGACAGCATCCGTACCATTTGCCTTAGTTAATCAACCATGAATATGAGGCATTTCACGTCAACTGTCCCAGCGCGGCGCGCGAACGCCAAATCGTGCTATATCCAGCCCATGTTTACGATACTAAAATGTACTTGAAAAAATTTTATGATGAACATTTCCAACGTATTTTTTTCTCAGCTTTCCAATAGTGTAGGCAGTTTTCCCAAAATTTTCAATTTTCACCTTCAAAAAATATAAAACGTCTTATATCTCGAAAAAGATATTTTTAATATTTTTTTGATCCTCTAGATCGAAAGCTGAGCATTTTTTACGTAGGAAAGGATATTTTCCAAAGAGTACTCGACATGTTTTCTGCGAGAAATAGAACGCGAAAGAGTAGACGCATCGCTTTTCCTGCGTGCGGTACTACGCGGTACAGCGCGCGAACTGCGCCCGCCTCGTTGCCTATATAATAACCTTTTATAATCTTTAATTCTTTACCTGTTCTTCTGGATTCTTAATAATGCATGGAGTAATATCTTATTAATTATTTTATAAAAAAATAAAATTTCAAAATTAACAGCAATATAGTAACTTGTACTAACGTTTCTTTTCAGTTCAGATAATATTTTTGTTATTTTTTTACGTGTTATATCTGGAATAGTATATTTTTAATATTTTTTTTACCCTTTAAAAACTACCATGATTGCATCCAAGAAATTGTGTAGTGATGCACACGATAGATGCTATTTGGGGGACGGTTTGGATTGCCCATATATGTCTATATTACGAAAATATTTGCTTGAATGTTTTGATGAAAATGATGTTTTTCAAATCGAGTATCAATCATGGTTTCAAACAGATCGGTGTACGATAGCTTCCAAAACTAAATGTGCACGAATATATGGACATACTGGCGTTAAAATTAATAAAATTAAAAACTCCCGATTTTTTCGCTAAGAAACAATCACTTTTTATAAATAACATAAAAAGGAATCTTCAAGAAGGAGAATTTCTCGTGTGTTGCGATTTCGCAGAAAATTATGCTTTCGTTATACAAAATTCTACACAGCCCTTCCACTAAAATAATAACAAGGCAACAGTTTTTACAGTTGTAGTGTACTATAAACAAAATAATGAACTCAAACATGTAAACATTGCTGTGATTTCCGATAATTTAAATCATGATACCATAGCCGTTTATGAATATCCAAAAATTGTAATATCTCACCTTAAAACTAATTGTGCAATCAAGAAAATTTATTATTTGACTGATGGAGCAGGTCAGCATTTTAACAATAAATCCAATTTTTAAAATCTTCTTTTTCACGAGAAAGATTTTGGAGTTACTGCTGAGTGGCATTTTTATGCCATAGCACTTGGCAAAGGTGCGTGCGATGGTATAGGCGCGAACCTAAAAAGAGGTGCAAAACGAGGTAGTCTACAAGTTTCTTCTAGTAATCATATTTTAATACCAGAAGAGCTGTACAACTGGGCTAAAAATTACTTCAAAAAAAGCAAAGTTTTTTATAGCAGTAAAGAATCGTACGAAGAAACGGTTTTGAAACTAAAACCAAGACTGGACAAGGCTAAATCTATACCAGGTACGTTACAATACCATGCTGTTATTCCAGTAGATAAAAGTACATTGAAGCTCAAAAAAACCTCTCTGAGTTCAGAATAAAAATCTTCCCGAAAAAAACTGCGAAAACAAAAAAAAAAATATTATCTACACAAAATAGAAAATTTGGGGAAAACTGCCTACACCATTGGAAAGCTGAGGAAAACGTACGTTAGAAATGCTTATCATAAAATTTTTTCAAGTACATTTTAGTATCTTAAGCTGAGCATTTTTTACGTAGGAAAGGATATTTTCCAAAGAGTGCTCGACATGTTTACTGCGAGAAATAGAATGCGAAAGAGTAGACGCATCTCTTTTCCTGCGTGCGGTACTACGCGGTACAGCGCGCGAACTGCGCCCGCCTCGTTGCCTATATAATAACCTTTTATAATCTTTAATTCTTTACCTGTTCTTCTGGATTCTTAATAATGCATGGAGTAATATCTTATTAATTATTTTATAAAAAAATAAAATTTCAAAATTAACAGCAGTATAGTAACTTGTACTAACGTTTCTTTTCAGTGCAGATAATATTTTTGTTATTTTTTTACGTGTTATATCTGGAATAGTATATTTTTAATATTTTTTTTTACCCTTTAAAAACTACCATGATTGCATCCAAGAAATTGTGTAGTGATGCACACGATAGATGTTATTTGGGTGACGGTTTGGATTGCCCAAATATGTCTATATTACGAAAACATTTGCTTGAATGTTTTGATGAAAATGATGTTTTTCAAATCGAGTATCAATCATGGTTTCAAACAGATCGGTGTACGATAGCTTCCAAAACTAAATGTGCACGAATTTATGGACATACTGGCGGAAAAATTAATAAAATTAAAAACTCCCGATTTTTTCGCTAAGAAACAATCACTTTTTATAAATAACATAAAAAGGAATCTTCAAGAAGGAGAATTTCTCGTGTGTTGCGATTTCGCAGAAAATTATGCTTTCGTTATACAAAATTCTACACAGCCCTTCCACTAAAATAATAACAAGGCAACAGTTTTTACAGTTGTAGTGTACTATAAACAAAATAATGAACTCAAACATGTAAGCATTGCTGTGATTTCCGACAATTTAAATCATGATACCATAGCCGTTTATGAATATCAAAAAATTGTAATATCTTACCTTAAAACTAATTGTGCAATCAAGAAAGTTTATTATTTGACTGATGGAGCAGGTCAGCATTTTAAGAATAAATCCAATTTTCAAAATCTTCTTTTTCACGAGAAAGATTTTGGAGTTACTGCTGAGTGGCATTTTTATGCCATAGCACTTGGCAAAGGTGCGTGCGATGGTATAGGCGCGAACCTAAAAAGAGGTGCAAAACGAGGTAGTCTACAAGTTTCTTCTAGTAATCATATTTTAATACCAGAAGAGCTGTACAACTGGGCTAACGATTACTGCAAACAAACCAAAGTTTTTTATAACAGTAAAGAATCGTACGAAGAAACGGTTTTGAAACTAAAACCAAGACTGGACAAGGCTATATCTATACCAGGTACGTTACAATACCATGCTGTTATTCCAGTAGATAGAAGTACATTGAAGCTCAAAAAAACCTCTCTGAGTTCAGAATATAAAATCTTCTCGAAAAAAACTGCGAAAACAAACAAAAAAATATTATCTACACAAAATAGAAAATTTTGGGAAAACTGGCTACACCATTGGAAAGCTGAGGAAAACGTACGTTAGAAATGCTTATCATAAAATTTTTCAAGTACATTTTAGTATCTTAATCATGAGCTGGATATAGCACGATTTGGCGCTCGCGGGCCGCGCTGAGACAGTTGACGTGAACGCCTCATATGTAATGATCTACATGAAGGTAGTAGACAGAGATCTTGATGTTGCATGGCGATACGAATGTCATCGCTATTATTGAAAGCGGATGAAGTGTAAGGCTGAGGTGCATGCACTTCATAATGAGCGACAGATTTGTCGAATTCCACGGATGACTGTACGATCAATATGTCTTCCATCTTTGTCAGTGTATAAACAGCAGAAAAACCAACACATTATTATCTTCCAGCGTTTCTTTTGACCTGCAGACATAGACTTTTTAGGAAGCGAATGTTCTGTGGTGTTAGCTCTTTCACTTTCCATTGACGACTGATCTTTTGATGACATCTTTCTTTCTTAATATAGTTTTGGCCAACTTTACTGTTGTATACGATTCCCATAATTATGATGCTGCTTTGATGTGTAGTCTAATTGTTATAATTTCTCCACGAAAATTCACAAAGTTTCCGTCTTGATCGGCAATGCGCAACTGTATATTATCGATAGTATGAACTGTAATTGGTAAATAAGGCTTGGGCTGGAATTTCGTTGATCTTATAGCCTGGAGGAACAGCTGGAAAAATGTATGTATCGTATTCACTTTCTGTCCGTTTATATAGGCTCCAGACATGATGTTACATTCAACTCGCAGAGCATTAACCTTAAGAATAGATACAGGGAAATCTGATTCGTCAGTAATATTTGCTGGAAGTGTACGTTCTGTAAAACCTAACAATCTTCTAATAGAATCTTACAGCTGGAAATTTATTATATGACTGCACTTGATTATACTGCGAAGAGTATTATTATTGGGTTTGTGGCTGAGTACTACGCTTTTAGGTGCGACTATTTTCTGGAGATGGCGTTCAATGTCTTCAATCTCCCAGCTATCTATTGGTAATGTTACTATCTCTTCTCCCACGTAAAACTTGTTATTGCCAATATCAATATTGGGTATTGAATTAAAGGTTAGAAGTTCAACCAATTCTAGAACGTATCTTCTACTTGCCAAGAGTTCAATTGGCGAAAAGTATTGAGCCTCTAGTACAGATGATGTTCCAGTTAAACTTAGCTTCAATGATTCGCTCATTGCTGCTCAAGTAATACTGACTATGTGTAACATCTACATCGTTTTATATAGCTCCACATAGAAACTTTAAGTAGAGATGACCACAGTTAGATGAGTTGTAATCTTGATGAAAGTTGAAGATATGACGCCATCCATTTTTTCAATTAGTAATATTATGGCGATTGTTGGAGGCAAAGTAAAAACAAGATGTTGAATGTTGATAGTGGCAACGTTTCGTTGGCATTGTTGCGCCAACCTCATAGGCCAAATTACAGAGTCGAGATTAACATCCGATCGACGGATTATATCCACACACTTTGTAATTTGGCCTCATGAGGTTGGCGCACCAATGCCAACGAAACGTTGCCACTATCAACATTCAACATCTTGTTTTTATTTTGCCTCCAACGATCGTCATAATATTACTAATTGTAATCTTGATGTTTATCATGATTATACTTTACAGTGCTAACTCCCAGGTAATTCATAAGTTCTAAAGGTGGCTGTAAGTCTCCGAAACTATCAAAGTAAACAATATTATTACCTCTTTTTCGATAGGCTACCCAATGTGTACCAGGTCCTCTTTCATCATCGAAATTAACGATTGCCGATTCGCTGTAATGTGAACTATTTGGTGGTAATGTATTTCGGATGAATACACCTCGAAAGTATGGAATATGTAAAATACTAGCATACTTTAGCAAGTCAGAGTCAGTCAGTGCTCTGTGAGATAATTTTACATTAAAGTTTGTTTTTTGCATGTTTTATTAGTCCACGCCCACTATGGGGTTTTAAATAGATGCCGTAACCTGTTTTGTGAGGTTTAAGGTGTCGTTTAGCGACTTTTGCGTCATTTACTGCTTTAGCTATACCGGCAGCACCACCTGCTAGTGCACCACCTGCATCTAGGCCTGCAAATAATGGAATCAGAAATGGTAGGAATCCTCCAATTTCAGGTGGAACTGCTAGTACACGGGAAATGTGAACTTTGGCTTTGCCACCAGCTTTCTTCACGGTATCTCGAGCACTGCTCAATGCAGCTTGAATAATCTTGCGCGAATTGTTACTAAAGATGGCAAGTTTTGTGGCGGCTTTGACTACTTTAGCCAGTGTGGTTGTTGGTTACTTTTTCAACCCCATACCGAATTTTGATTTTAACTTCATAGCGTTTGTTACAGAATAAGTTGCTGTTTTTTTTTACCAATACTTGCGTCTTTATCAAAAACCCGTTTCGAGGCTTATCTGCTAATACTCTATCAGCAGCATTTCAGGTTAAAAATTGGCAATTCACCGATACATTTTACAAAAGATTATGTAAATATATAAAATCTGAATTATCAAAAAACAGCTGGTCTACTTCAATTGCTCTTTCAGAAGCAACCAGATTCGATGCATATAAGTTCGAATGACATTCAAAATTATCAAAAAATCGTAGAATTATAAGTCTACTAATAAATATAAAGATTATATAGCTCCCTACTTCTATAAATCACCAAAGAGAAAACCTATTGAAGGCTCAGGCCTCTTACCTAAATATAAGATTGCGTATGGATTATGTATACTGGGATAATCCTAATGAATTAGTTGATCATCTTCGCTTACTCTTGGCTGAGCTGGAAGCCGGCAATTACAGACACACAAGTGAGATTCATTCAATCATTGAAGAACTTAAAGAAGCAGGCTACATGTATTAGGATGTCTTTGAATAGAGTTCACTTTGATGCTAAACCAGTTATTCATGTGATGCATGTGTGGTCCTATGCCAATCGAGCAGCACGTCATGGAAAATGGGAACAGATAGCACGTGATCGAGAGCGTTTTCGGGTGCGAACACAGAGACTATCTGAAATTATTGAGCTCAAATATAACATCTATTTGAGAAACAGTTTAAATTGATTGAACTGGATGGTATTGCAGTCAGTTACAACATGAGCGTTGATGTATTCGGACGTAATCTCGAGCGAACTGAACGTAGTTGTGGTCTTCCGGGTGTTGGATTTAAAGTAACTTCTGACGGACAATAAGACATTGACAATAAGAAGTTATGTAACATTGCTGAACCTAACCATTCAGGTGATGCTGTTAATTTGGATACCCTGCAGCGTATAGTTAGAATAGAAATTACGAGCCTGCACGAAGTTATTGCTAAATTAAGATTTGGATACTTTAGATCTTATTGTTGAGACTGATCGAGATGAGATCGATGCAAAACTTTTAGAAATACAGTGTGTACTTCGGAGTAAAGACGAGACAGCATCAAGTAGTTAAGGAACTTCATAAACCTGCACTTATCGGAATAAAGAAGAGGTATGGTAATGAGTTATATAGCTTATCTCGCTATACGATGAACGTATGCTCGCACCGGTGCATGCTCCTGCACGGAATGAAAGATTACAATAGGTTATTGTTAACTTAAAAATTAAAAAAACATATATTTGTTGCATCCATCCTTTTGCCCGACTTAAAAATTATATGCAAATGCCCCATGCCCCATGTGCACTGCAGCGTGGCGACTCTAGTGCCTGTCATATCTACATTGAAATTAGATACAGTTTGAGGTTACTTATACATATGTTCCATGCGCACTGCAGCGCGGTGATTCTTGCGCCTGTCATATATACATTGAAATTAGACACAGTTTGAGATGACGCATACATATGCCCCATGCTCCCTGCACGCTGGGATACGGGCCGTAAAATTATACAAGATTTAAGTAGTAAGTAAATGAGACAAAAATGTATAGATATCATTGAAAATATTCACAATGTACATAGCATACCCCCAGAACATAACATCGCATGAGGGCCCCATACCCCCTGCAACATGACATACATGCGCATTTTATCGATGGTGTGAGTAAATGTTCCGTGCACCCTCTATAGCTAGGCCTTCTCGCATGCTGATTTTGCGCCCTACCTTACCGACGGACGGTAAGTACTACTCGGTGAGTAAGTGGTGCAGTAGCCGCGCTGCCCCTACTACTATGGAAGTCGTGGGCGGAAATCTAAAGCGGGTTGAAGGAACGTTATAGCGATGAATTTTACGTCGAGAGGCTTGAAGAGCAAATAAATGCGCGAAAACAAAGCGAGAACGAACCGGTTTTTGAGTACATTTCGGACATGCAAGCGTTGTACAGAAAGATACCAAATCCACCAGATGAGGGGAAACAAATACGCCAAATATATATTAACATGCTTCCGGAATACCACCCATTAATGTGGGCACATCTTAAAAACACGATCGAAATTTTTATTGAAACGCGATCGAATTAGGCCTTCGAATTAGGTAAACAAAGCACAAATTTGAATCGCAAGTAAAAACAAAAAAGTATCATCGTTGGTGTGTACACAACTATCACGTCAATTAGCCTTTTTAGCAGGTCTTAACAAATTTTAGCGAGGAAATTTACAAGCGACCAAGCCAAGTGGGGGAAAATTACATGGATACCTGACGACTCGGAAACCGGGCGTGGAACTGCCGACGAGCTTTCCAATGTAATTCGTAACGCGACGGATCAAACATGTTGACCTATCAGCTCCATCGGTCCCAAGCACTGCACATTCAACGCTAGACTTTAGGCATCGCGACGTCAGAGAACCCAGACGTAAAGCTTACCACGAGCAAAAGCCGACGGTAGCAAATGGCGCGAATGCACCGGTAATAGGCAATACCGGCGGTCCGCTCAAGATCGCGATTACATATTCGATAATACGTTTGATATTCGTGATGGTAGCGGCCCCGTAGATGTGGCCACCTAAATCTTATAGAAATCGCGATACTCAAAAACTCGCAGACGTTAGGGACAAAAAAAGTCACCGCGTTCAAATCATAATTTCAAACGATTTTAACATAAATGAAACGCGAGCAGAAATAAACAGTAGACGAACGGGTAGTAGATTAATATCGAAATATATATCGACATGAAAATTTAGAAAATAGAAAGTTATGCGACGCAGTAAAGAGATCTCAAAGAATAGGCAAAAAATAAAATGAAAAATATCGTATCGGTTACCGAAACCTTTGAAAAGCATACTAAAAGGCTCAGGGATTCAATCCTTTTAATACAAAATTCGGGTCACACGGTAAGATTTTCAACAAACTAAAGAGAAAAAGAAAAGTGAAAAGCGACAATTATATAGTCACAAATTAAAATTATCGGGGTGAAAACTAAATAAAGAATAATAAGGGATCCAAAACAAAAAAGTAAGACAAACGGATCACACGATACTCGAAGTCAATGACTACAGCTGCGCAGAACTATATGAACGGTTTCAGGGTATCGAAGAATAAATAAATATTAAGAAAAATAAACGAATAAATAAAAGAAAACTCCGTAGGCGAATTAAGCAGAGGTTCTCACGAAATTACGGCGCACGTAAGTAAGGAGGATGAAAAGAGCGAAACTAAACGAATAACAATAAACAAATAAATACAAATTCGAGAAAAATGTGAAAATATAAAAATAAAACTCACAATAGCGCAAAATGGATCGGAGAATAAAATTTCGAAAAATGAAGATATACAGAACAAAAACATGTACATACGAAGCAAAAGAAGAAACTGAATGCAGCAGAGCGACAACGATAGATTCGTTACTTCACCCCACTCATTATCAGTACGGCCACGGGAAGAAGAGGTGCAACAGCGCAAAACGAACAAGTACTTCGAGATGAGGCGATGAGAGCAAAAGCAATAGTCAGTGGACGAAATGGGAATAACAGGGTACAGGGAGCCCCGCGACGAGAAATAACGAAGAAGATTGGAAGAATTCTACAAGTGAACGCAGCAAGAACGTATGAACACAAAATACCGCAAAAGTGTAAAACGCGTAAATGAGCACAGAGAAAAATCACGAAAGTGTAAAACGCATAAGCGAATTATAAAATAAATTGTTAAGTGAAATAACACGAACATTAGTAAGTAGGTAAAAGCGCAACGCCATAGTGTAAAATGTAACATTGGCTAAAACAAACATATGTAAGAATTAGTAAATAAAAACAAAAAAAAAATGATTCGAATTAGTGCGAAAATCGTCATGGTATAAACCCATCAATGCGTAAAAATACAATAAGACAGAGAGAGAAAGGTCGCCAGTATCTGGTAAAAAGAAAAACATAATATAAAAATATAATATACACACACACACAAAGATATCAATTTAAAATAATGTCAATTAATGCATATCAACTTTCTCTATTCGAAAAAGAATCTGATATCTACAAAAAAATATAGATATGCATACAAATAACCAGATACATCCTGCTGGAACGCATGTGTACTCGTGGCACACTCACACGTTCGGATCTTGAGGGGGGGTGAGGGGCTCTGAACGGTGATATGTCCCCGTAGAGACGCGACCACACAAACACCCAAATACATAACCACACACACATGCACACACAGCGCGAGCGCCGAAGCGAGAGGCGCACGAGTGACACGTGTCCAAATACGTAATTGGGAGTAAAGGAGAGAGAGAGAGAGAGAGAGAGAGAGAGAGAGAGAGAGAGAGAGAGAGAGAGAGAGAGAGAGAGAGAGAGAAAAGATGACACGATCGAGGAGAGAGAAGAAGCTCAGGAGAACAGTATCGATCACGCCTTGAACCGAGACGCAAGTAGCGAGAGAGAGCGGCGAAGGGACCAGGGGACGCTACAAGAGAGTCCGGGCCACGTCATCAAGGCCACGTTGTCAGCGGATAATGCAACACGACATCGCGGTTTGGCACACTAGTAAGTGCTGGTTGACATTGCGCCGGCTGAAGGTGGGTCGGTCGGCACTCTAGATCGACTCATCGACGGGGCGACGATCCTCTCTCTCTCATCGCGATGGCACACCGCGTACGTTTCATAGTGCGTATATGAGCGCAATCTCAGCGCGCCTTACCTCTAGACGATCGCTGCGTAGCGCACGCCGAAATCGACACGGAACCGACGCTAGCGAGAAGCGCGATGCGACGCGCACGCGATGTACAGCCATCACGGCTCATATAATTTATAAATGTTGAATAATAAGTCCATATTAAGATTATTCGCTTGCCTATGCTTCTCATTCCGGCGAACGCGTCGCCGGACACTCCCGCTCCCTGTTGCATGCATTCACAGAAGGAAACGGAACGAGACATCAAGCGCAGTAACTCAGGCATCGCAAACTGCGCGAGAGAACCCACGAAGGTAGGAACCACGAGCTAGCCCAGGGTCGAAGAGGCACATTCGCACGAGGCTCTCGTATGCGCGCGAATCCCCTCGCGGTTCGCACTTGTGACCGTTGCATCTAGGCTGACGCTCCCCAGCCTGGGGGAGGGCCTGTAGATAGGTTACGACCGCGAAGGCATCTCTATCACAACTATGTAACTACGGCAGTGGCTGATCTGCTAATATCATTCTTGTTCGGGCTCTTTCCCGTCCAAGATACATAACTAGGTTATGCTGTGCAAGTCACGAGGCCCATGAGTCAACCCATTCCTCCGGAGGACTTATATGCTGCAGATATCACGACTCGTCGACTCGTCGACTTCCAGCATCGGGGAGCGCGCAGCGGAGGCCTACACATGTTGAGTAAGTGGCAATGTTTTTTTCTTGCCCTCAGGTTGCGAGTGACCATTGCTGTCGCTCGCGCCTCGGCGGTTTCGGCGGAATCGGCGGGCTCCGCACACGCGGTGTGGCGCTTGGCCTTGGGTGACGCTGCGAGGCAAAACTGTATGGGCCTGTGTTGCTTCACGCGGCGCTCCAGATGTACATAATAATATGCGGCTGGCTCGCTGTTATTTACATCACGTAAGAAGGAATGAAACTCCAGCGGGCCACCGTTATCGTTTTATCCGCATTCATCAATCATGTGCGAACCTGGTTAATTTTCATAGTTTTACTATGATTTAATGACGTAATGAATTTACGTAAATTTAATATATATGCAGCAATCATTCGGATTTACCTGTTTAATATTCATAGTTTTACTATGATTTATTGTTGCCATTTATGTAAATTGAATTCTACGTTTGTGTGTATGTGTGTGTGCATGTGGGTGTGGGTGTGCGTGTGGGCGTAGGTGTAGATATGAGGGTGGGTGTGTATGCGTGTGCGTGTGCGTGTGTGTGTGTTTGAAAAAATTATTTGAGATCAACAACAAAAATTAGCCCAGAAAAATAAACATTTGGCATTTTTGAAATAACTTGATTTTTGTAATATCAAAACATGGTGCTTCTGAGTGAAATACATTTGTGGGTTCTTATGTCAATGAAATGTACGTTATTTTATGTATTTTGATAAAAGTTTTGTAAAGTGGAAAGCAAAAATGATTAAAATAGAAGGAGTGAATAAATAAGTCAGTAGTATAGCCCTCGCTATGGCCCGTCACAACAAACCTGACCTTGACCCCAGGCGCCAGCTGGGGTCAAGGTCAAGAAGTCCGAGGACGCATAGCGAGGGATGGGGATAAAAGCGGTGCACGTGTGTGTGTGTGTGTGAGCACGCGTGCGCAAGCATATTCTGGAGAGAACACCCACACACATGCACGCGCACGCACACATGCACGCACACCCGCACGCACGCACGCACGCACGCACGCACACGCACACGGACATACACCCGGACATACACACGGACATACACACGGACATACACACGGACATACACACGCGCACATCCACCGACGCCAGCACGCACACGCACGTACACACAGCATACACGCGCACACACCGACGCCACCATACGCACGCACGCGCGCGCACACACACGCAGGCATCCACACACACACACACACACACACATATAGGTGTATTTTATAACTTTTGCATATAGCCTCTTCATACCATGGCAAGTGTACCTACATAAAAAATTTTCAGATTCATGGGTTTTTATGTGGTTTTCGATATTTTATCGGATTTTGGAAGTTAATGGTACATGATTCATGAATACGTAGTCTTATGGGGAGTCTATGGGGTTTTTATGGTGTATTTTATAACTTTTGTGTATATCCCCTCTGTACCATGACAAGTGTACCCATATAAAAAAAATTTCAGATCCATGGGTTTTTTTATGGTTTTTTACAACTGTTGTGTATAGCATCTCTGTATTGCACAGCGAGTGAGCCACGCACACGGCTTGGAAAAATAGAAAAACCGTAACTTTACATCCTATAAGACCACTTCATCATAGATTACATTTCGCGACACTCTCGTGGAACGGTACACTCGAATTTTTGCGTTGAATCACTATCTACATAACGTACTCGCACACAACATTTGCATGGCGTACAAGAGAGGCACACGACGTACTTCAGAATCCTCACAATACACTCATGACACTTTGAGACGGATATGTTCACGCGACATGACAATATACGCGACTGACAGCCGGTCGACCGTTCGTCTTTGCCACGGATGATCTCATCGCACGTGGACTTTCTGTTGGCGAATTATATCGTCTTACCTCGAATTAGTCATAACTTACAGTCGTCGAAATTGCATCTTGTTATGTATCCCTTCATTTTTTCCGAACGAGGAATGCGTCGACTTTTTTTCTCCTTTATTTTAATCGTACGACACTGTGGAATTTTGTTGACTAATGAGGGAACGTCACGTACATCGAGTTGCAGCTGCACACTATTTTGACTATTGAATTACATAGGGAAACAATTTTTCTCGAGGAAAGAAAGTTGAAATTGTTTTTTCTCTTTTATTTAATCGTACAACTCTGTCGAATTTTGCTGATGAATGAGAAAGTGTCACGTACACCCAGTTGCAGCTGCACATTATTTAAATTCGAGATTGAGAAAGATGCGGCGACCCGGTGAGCTAAAAATGTCTATTGATGAACACGCGGCACACTTTTCGGGGAACGGATGACCAGCAGGAAGTCGGCTGTTGGAAATCGTCCGTTGGCTGGTGGAAGTCGGATGTCAACTGCTGAAAGTCGGCTGTTGGCTGCTGGAAGTAGCTGCTTCAAATACTGTTTCAGTTATCCATACGGTTACATCCGCAATCCGTCTGCTACCGACGCATCGAAGGGCCACACCCTGGAAAGCTAGTGGCACTTGTGTAGCAGCTCAAAGAAAGCACTCGTGATCTGCGACGGCACAGTGTAAAATCAACTCATTGTTTGTGTCTCCCAACAAGAATCATTAATGACCGCGGGAGGCACAACATGGGAAGAGCTGACACTAAGCTATGCCTTCAACGCCCAGTTCGCGTAGCCTCTCTGTATCATGGCAAATGCACCTACATCAAATTTCCAGATTCATGGGGTTTTTATGGGATTTTCGATATTTTATCGGATTTTGGAAGCTAATGGTACATGATTCATGAATATATGGTCTTATGGGGTGTCTATGGGGTTTTTATGGTGTATTTTATAACTTTTGCGTATAGCCTCTCTGCACCATGACAAGTGTACCTACATAAAAAATTTTCAGATTCATGTGGTTTTTATGGTTTTTTACAACTTTTATGTATAGACTCTCTGTATTGTGCAACGAGTGTCCAACACCCACGCGCAGTATCTAATGATGCGCGCACGGCTTGAAAAAAAAAAAATGGAATAACCGTAACCTCATGGATATCTCATAGCCACTTCATGATAGATCCGCGACACTCTCGTGGAACTGTACATCCGATTTTCTGCATTGAACCACTATCTACATAACGTACTGGCGCGCAACATTTGTATGGGGAGCACAAGAGGGACACGTGATACTTCAGAATCCGCAGAATACCCTCATGCTTTGCGACGGAAATGTTCGCGCGACAAAACAATATTCGCGACTGACATCCGGTCGACCGTTCGTCTTTGCCACGGATGATCTCATGGTACGTGGGCCCTCTGCTGTTGAATTATATCGCCTTATCTCGAATTAATCATAACTTACAGTCGTCGAAATTATATCTTACCACGTGTCCCACCATGTTTTCCGAACGAGAAACGCGTCGACTTTGTTCTTCTATATTTATTTAATCGTACGGTACTGGGGAATTTTGCTGATTAATGAGAAAATGTCACGTACATCGAGTTGCAGCTGCACATTATTTTGACTATTGAATTACAGAGGAAAAGAATTTTTTCTCGTAGAAAGTCTCAAGAAAAGGAAGTTGAGATTATTTTTTCTCCTTTATTTCATCGTCCGACGCTGTGGAATTTTGCTGATTAATCAGAAAATGTCACGTACATCGAGTTGTAGTTGCACATTATTTTGACTATTTAATTACATAGTGAAACATTTTTTCTCGAGGAAAGGATCAAGGAAAGGAATTACAGATAGAAGCAAATACACCAATACACATACTCACATATACACAGACGCACGAACGTCAATATTTTGACGTTCCAACAAACGTACACCCGACACGGCTGTTTTTGGACTCGTTGATAGAGGAAAGACAGCAATATCTTTTCAAACCTTTCTCGAGGAGCGGATGACCAGCGGGAAGTCGACTGTCGGCTATTGGAAGTCGGCCGTTGGCTGCTGGAAATCAGTTGTCGACTGCAGGAAGTAGCTGTTTCAAATACTGTTTCAGTTATCCATGCGGCTACATCGGTGGCCCGTCTACTACTGACGCATCAGGGGACCACACCCTGGAAAGTTAGTGGCGCTAGTGTAGCAATACAAAGAAGGCACTCGTGACCGATGATGCTACAGTATAAAAACAGCTCATTGGCTACCGCTGTGCCTCCATCGTTGTGATTAGCGGTGGCGGCGCACCAGAAGAGAGCTCATTGGCAGACGGACGGCTGTTCTAATCGTATGGATAAATGAAACAGTATTTGAAGCACACTGAAAAAACTCTGGCATGAGAGACGTCTTTACTCCTTTACGGAGATCGTCTTAAGGTTATGTACGTCTGTTGTTCCGCGCTGCAAGTCTGTTGTGTGGCAAGGAAGCTCTTTCGTCCCTTTTTCGGGGCGTCTGCTCAACCGCCGTGCAGCGCACTCGTCTCAGCACGTCTCTTAACCCGACACATGCAATCGTCAAGGCGACTTCTGTTTTCGTTTTCGAACGTCTTGCGTGCCAAAGTTTTTTCAGTGTACTTCCAGCAGACGACAGCCGACTTCCACCAGCCAACGGGGGAGTTCCAACAGCCGACTTTCCGCTTGTCGGCGGTTGAGCAGACGCCCCGAAAAAGGGACGGCAGAGCTCCCTTGCCATACAACAGACGTGCAGCGCGGAACAACAGCGTGCATAACCTTAAGACGATCTCCGTAAAGGAATAAAGACGTCTCTCGTGCCAGAGTTTTTTTAGTGCGCTTCAAATACTGTTTCATTTATCCATACGGTTACAACAGCCGTCCGTCTGTTACTGACGCATCGAAGGATCACACCTTCGAAAGCTAGTGGCGCTGGTGTAGCAGCGCAAAGAAAGCACTCGTGATCAGTGGCGCACGGTGTAAAAGCAGCTCATTCGTTATGTCCCCCAACAAACTGCTTTAATGCCCGGGGGAGGCGCAGCGTGGGAAGAGAAAATCAGCTTATTGGTTGTGTCCCCCAACGAGTTGGGTTGTCTGCACTTTTTCTCAACTGTTTTTTCCTTTATTTAATCGTACAACACTGAGGAATTTTGCCGATTAATGAGAAAATGTCACGTACATCGAGTTGCAGCTGCACATTATTTTGACTATTTAATTACATAGGGAAACATTTTTTCTAGAGGAAAGATTTAAGGAAAGGAATTATACATAGAAGCACATACACCCATACACATACTCACACATACCCAGACGCATGCACGTCAATATTTTGACGTTCCAACAAACATACATCAGACACTGGTGTTTTTCGACTCGTTCATAGAGTAAGGAGTGGAATGTCTTTTCAAACCTTTCTCGAGGAGAGGATGATTAGCGAGGTGTCGACTGTCAGCTATTGGAAGTCGGCCGTTGGCTGATGGAAATCGGCTGTCGACTGCAGAAGTAGTTGTTTCAAATACTGTTTCAGTTATCCATACGGTTGCATCGGCGGTCAGCCTACTACAGACGCATCAGGGGACCACACCCTGGAAAGTTAGTGGCGCTGGTGTAGGAATACAAAGAACGCACTCGTGACCGACGACGATGCAGTGTAAAAGCAGCTCATTGGCTACCCCTGTGTCTCCATTGTTGTGATTAGCGACGGCGACGCATCAGAAGAGAGCTCATTGGCTGCTGGTCTGCCTGAACAAGCTGATTTAGCGACCGTGGGAGGCGCAGCGGGTAAGAACTCATTAGCTCCACTACAAGAGTCGCGGACTCGCGAACGGCCGCTCGCTGGGGATACCGGACGCGGCTAAGTGCTCATTGCCACCGCTGTCGCGGCAAAAGAACCATGGAGGTTGCGTCAGCGCATGTTTGCGTCAACATAATAAAAACATTTATGAGCATCTAATTTTAACTAGTTTTTATTCTTTTAATTAAATAATTAAAAATACTTTTTTCAAAAATATTCAAATGTAAGCTAGCTTCATTTCGTGAAATAAAATTTATTTTATATATTACAATTTAGAAATGTAAATTAAAAATATAATAAGTTTGGAATAAGAGGACGGCAAGGAAGACAAATAGAAGTGCATAGTAAGTATATTCAAATTTTTCTATTTATTATCAAATAATATAGTATTTAATACATCAGCAATTCTTGGCATGTGTAATGATACAAACTGATACAATAAATCAGCAACATTGGACTTAGATAGAGACGCTTCATCTTTTTCTTTACATCGCTTTTCTACGCTGAAAGTTCTTCAAACCTAAGCCATTACTCATATAACTTAAGAAACATAATACAATATTGACCACAATCATCGGATACGTCATTTTGAAGTTGTATTGCGTTCCAACGAAATGTTTTACGATTTTTCGCAAACGGCTTATGTGGTCGGGTATTATAGGTGGTATTCCAAAACTGTCAAAGTATAGAACGTTAGAAGATCTCATTCGTTAGCCGATAGATCGGAAGTTAAATCAAACGCGAAAAGATAATAATCGTTAGGATACGATTTACGCGAGATTTGGTTAGCCATCAATTATAATTTGTAGTACTCGAAAATTAGAAGAAAGCAATTTACCACTAAACTCAACACTTGAACCTCCATTGTAAATCATAAATAATTCATACTTATTCGCGGTGTCCTGAAGGTTGGTGATGAAATTTTCATCTTGAACAAGAGCTTCCGAAACTCTTTTTCCCATGAATACATCATAATCACTCTCCAATTCAGCCACAACTTTCCGACCGTATTTGGTAGTCACAGTCTTCAAACTTGTTATCATATAACGCTGGCTCTTGGTCAGATCGACCAACCATTTCGTTGGGAGAAATCCTTCACGGGCGATCGCATTTAACTTCGAAAGATCCATCTGTAACAAAAAATTTGCAAATGATTAATATTAAATTAAGCAAAAAAGAACAGAAAAGAAAATGACTTTTAATAATAAGATGTTTACCTTAGAATTCTTTCAATTTTTTATTTTTGGCTCGTTGATAGAGTAAGGATTGCAAGGTTTTTCAAACTATTCCCGAGGAGCGGATGGTCGGCCGGAAGTTGGCTGTCGGCTGTTGGAAGTCAGCCGCTGGCTGCTGGAAGTCGGCCGCTGGCTACTGGAAGTCGGCGGATGGCTGCTGGAAGTCGGCTGTTGGCTGATGGAAGTCGGTTGTCGTCTGTTGGAAGTACCTGCTTCAAATATGACTGGGCACTCCGAAACACTCCCGAAGAGCTCGTAACAGAGCCCGGTGCCCCCGTGCGCGGGGGTCCACGAGTCCGCGAGCCTTGTGGTGGGGCTAGCTCCGCAGCAAAGCAGCTCTTTCGCCGGCGCAGCGGTGGCCAATGATCTCTTAGCGACTGCGCCTCCCGCGGCCGCTAAAGCAGCTTGTTGGGGCGTACCAGCAGCCAATGAGGTCCCTTCTGGTGCACCGCCGCCGCTTGGGGGGCGCACCAGCAGCCAATGAGCTCTCTTCTGGAGCGCCGCCGCCGCTAATCACAACGATGGAGCCACAGCGGTAGCCAATGAGCTGTTTTTATACTGTAGCGTCATCGGTCACGAGTGCCTTCTTTGTATTGCTACACTAGCGCCACTAACTTTCCAGGGTGTGGTCCCCTGATGCGTCAGTAGTAGACGGGCCGCCGATGTAGCCGCATGGATAACTGAAACAGTATTTGAAACAGCTACTTCCTGCAGTCGACAGCCGATTTCCAGCAGCCAACAGCCGACTTTCAATAGCTGACAGTTGACTTCCCGCTGGTCATCCGCTCCTCGAAAAAGGTTTGAAAAGACCTTGCTGTCCTTCCTCTATCAACGAGTCGGAAAACAGCAGTGCCTGGTGTATGTTTGTTGGAACATCAAAATATTGACGTGCGTGCGTCTGTGTATGTGTGATTATGTGTTGGTGTATTTGCTTCTATCTGTAATCCCTTTCCTTGAGCCTGTTACGTCGGGTCTACCAAAGAAGACCCAACACGTTAGTTTTATAAAAAACTATTTTGCTCAGTTTAGAGCCTAGGCTAATGAAAACCTACTAGCTCGGGATTGAGCTAGATACTATCACTAGAAGGATAGGGTAAGTTATGGGCAGCAAAAAGGGCGCGACGCGGTTGAAAAAATTAAGTGTAAAAATTTGATAACCAGTGGTGTTTCTGACTATACTTGTCTCATTTGGTTTTGATCACCCCGAATGTGAAATGTTTAATTTGTTTTGATTAGGGAATGTACCCACAAGAAAGGCCAAGTTACTGACGACTTGCGGAATAGATTCCCTAATATTGTTTTTACTCTCAGGATATCTAGGGGGTCAGTTTTAAAAAGATATATAGAAGTAGAAAGAAACACTTTGTTTTAGGGGAAAACTTTACGACAACACGAATTAAACATGAAATGGGATTAATATTGTGGAAAATGTTCTGGCTAACTAGTAGAAAAGTTAAGATAGCAATATGAACACTTTTACTTACTTTGCTTTGGCAGCTCGGACCTGGCGTCCTCTGGTTGCAGCGCGGGTGAGGGGATGGGTTGTAAGGTTGAAATCAAATAAATTTTTCACGCGTTATTTCAAGAAAAATGTTGGTATTTATTTGGATCACACACGTGGCTATCCTTGCTCGATACCCTTTTACAAATTGAGTAAAACGATGCGGCACTTAGTATTTATCGAAAGCCAAACGAAACTTGAACGAATTGAAAACCTCGTCGTTTGAGGGTGAATGTTTCTAAAGAGCGCGTGTAAATGAGCGCGTGTAAAAGACCTCGTTGGAGGGTGAAAGAGCGCGTGTGAGTGAGCGCGTATTGTAGACCTCGTTGGAGGGTGGTTGCTGGTGAGTGACTGAGACTGAGTAGACGCGCTGGTACGTACGCTAGTAGCGTTACGAGCTGGCCTAACTAGGAGCACGCTGACGCTTCTTTCCTAAACGTGGAAAGATATTATTGGTCGCTCGGGTTTTGAGACCGCCCTTGACATTGTAAGGGGGATACCTAAATCTACCTGATTGGTTACGGTTGGTTTTCTGGAAGTTTCTACTACTCCTCCTTCTAAGATTCGCGTGAGGATTGGTTAATTAGCTTCAAATATTCAGCACGTATTTAAATATAGTAGGTAATAATAATTAATACAAGTTTTTGCATAAATCTTAATTAATAAACAACTAAATTATTTTAAAACCTATATTTTTCTAAAATATTAATTTTTAATTGGTGAAAGTGTTGAAAAAGGCGGGGCTAATATAAATTATTAAATAACTTAATGAATAATAATTGTACATCTTAGATTTTTGTTTGAAATAAAAAGAAAATCGGAATAAAAATGGATTCTAAAATAAAAACATGAAAATTATAATGTAAAATGTTAAAAAGCTTTAATTAACTAATAGACTCCATAATTTAGTTGTTTTTTACAGTTGTGATATGGTAAATATAATAATTAAAGTTAGTACGGTATGTGTAATGCAATTGTGAATGAGATTTTTGTTTATAAGTATATTTACATAGCTTATAAACTTACAGAGAGGCATTTTCTTTGTTTAATTTTAAATTAATATAAAATCCTAACGGTAAAACATTGTTTATATTGATGTACTATTTTAAATATATAAAATTGGTAATAGTCAAACATTAGTTATTTATAAGGATTCAACTTTAATCGTAAATAATGGACCTAATAATGCAAATTATTTACTATACCATATACTTGCTTAGAAAGTAATTACTAACATTCCTAAAAACATTAGATTTACAAGCTTTACTGCATAATAAACTTATTAATTATATATGTACCTATGTATATATACGCTGTTTTATTTAGTATTATAGTTGATATAAAAGTATTCCATCTTATTATAATTTTACTAACGAGTACATAGGAAAATTCAGTTATTATTTCCTTTTGCATTACAAAAATTCCTATTACCATAAAAGCATTTTATTCCCAATGAAGCAACTAAATTAAACAAGAGTTTGTTTATAAAGTGATAACCAATATTCATAAAAATATCAGAATTACAGAAACCTATTCAATTTAGTTGTAAGAGTGAAGTTAACAATGTTAACTGGATTTTTCTAGTATTTCTGAGTGGAAAAGTTTCCAAGTTTTTTGAGGTGAATAGTTCAGAGATGGACACTCGCCCTTAAGCGTGGTTTTCTCTTGGTGAAAGTTGGTACAGCTACCCACGCTTCCACGAAAAGGACGCTACGCTTCTTCGAATCGTACCTGGGGTACGCTTCCTCGAAAAGAACGCCACCTTTTCTGCTATGCTGAGCGTCGCTTTCTCCTCAAAAGGACGCCACGCGCTCAATGATAAAAAAAAATTTATTTTTTTTTATTTTTTTTTTTTTTATTGAATAAACCTATCTATCGGGCAGGATGTAACAAGCCTTTCCTCGAGAAAAAATGTTTCCCTATGTAATTAAATAGCCAAAATAATGTGCAACTACAACTCGATGTACGTGACATTTTCTGATTAATCAGCAAAATTCCACAGCGTCGGACGATGAAATAAAGGAGAAAAAATAATCTCAACTTCCTTTTCTTGAGACTTTCCTCGAGAAAAAATTCTTTTCCTGTGTAATTCAATAGTCAAAATAATGTGCAGCTGCAACTCGATGTACGTGACATTTTCTCATTAATTAGCAAAATTCCCCAGTACCTTACGATTAAATAAATAAAGAAGAAAAAAGTCGACGCGTTTCTCGTTCGGAAAACATGGTGGGACACATGGTAAGATACAATTTCGACGACTGTAAGTTATGATTAATTCGAGATAAGGCGATATAATTCGACAGCAGAGGGCCCACGTGCGATGAGATCATCCGTGGCAAAGACGAACGGTCGACCGGATGTCAGTCGCGAATATTGTCTTGTCGCGTGAACATCTCCGTCGCAAAGCATGAGGGTATTCTGCGGATTCTGAAGTGTGTCATGTGTCTCTCTTGTGCTCCCCATACAAATGTTACGCGCCAGTACGTTATGTAGATAGTGGTTCAATGCAGAAATTCGGATGTACAGTTCCACGAGAGTGTCGCGGATCTATCATGAAGTGGCTATGAGATATCCATGAGGTTACGGTTATTCCATTTTTTTTTTTTTTTTTTTCAAGCCGTGCGCGCGTCATTAGATACTGCGCGTGGATGTTGGACACTCGTTGCACAATACAGAGAGTCTATACATAAAAGTTGTAGAAAACCATAAAAAGCCCGTGAATCTGAAAATTTTTTGTGTAGGTACACTTTCATGGTGCAGAGAGGCTATACACAAAAGTTATAAAATATACCATAAAAACACCATAGACACCTCATAAGACCATATATTCATGAATCATGTACCATTAGCTTCCAAAATCCGATAAAATATCGAAAATCCCATAAAAACCCCATGAATCTGGAAATTTTTATGTAGGTGCATTTGCCATGATACAGAGAGGCTATGCGGACTGTGCGTTGAAGGCATAGCTTAGTGTGTGTGTGGATGTGCGTACAGGTGTGCGTACGCGTGTGTGTGTGGATGTGCGTACAGGTGTGCGTGCGCGTGTGTGCGGCCGCTCGCAAATCTACGGACCGTGTGGGGAGCTAACAGCTCTTCTGGCGGCACAGCGGTGATCAATCAGCTCTTCCCATGTTGCGCCACCCACGGTCATTAAGGGGGCTAGACACCTTTTTTCTCTGAAATAAGAAGTCACATTTTAATACATAAATGTAAACTAATTATTTCATACTTTTTACATATAAAAGTGGGTATATTTACCTTACCTTAAAACTTTCTCCGATGGGTCTTTTATATGGTCCAGAACCATAGTCATCGATGAAACAAGTTTTTTCACTAACCGTAAGCTTTGAAATTTTCCTGTGGATGGATTGACTCCAGATTTGAACTAAATTACTCCTGAATAGTATAATTCTCATATGAGTGTAGGGATTTTTGATCTAATGAGAAAAAAAAATTGTGCTGTTTTTCAAGAGTTTTTTTTTTAATTTTTTTAAATTTTTTATATTTTTTCTTAATTTTTCTGATGTAAAAATTTTTTCCGACATTTAATCCTAAATCCCTACACTCATATGACAATTATACTATTCAGGAGTAATTTTGTTCAAATCTGGAGTCAATCCATCGACAGGAAAATTTCAAAGCTTACGGTTAGTGAAAAAACTTGTTTCATCGATGACTATGGTTCTGGACCATATAAAAAGGCCCATCGGAGAAAGTTTTGAGGTAAGGTAAATATACCCACTTTTATATGTAAAAAGTATGAAATAATTAGTTTACATTTATGTATTAAAATGTGACTTCTTATTTCAGAGAAAACAGGTGTCTAGCCCCCTTAAAGCATCTTGTTGGGAGACACAACCAATGAGTTGATTTTACACTGTGCCGTCTCAGATCACAAGTGCTTTCTTTGAGCTGCTACACTAGTGCCACTAGCTTTCCAGGGTGTGGCCCTTCGATGCGTCGGTACCAGACGGATCGCGGATGTAACCGTATGGATAACTGAAACAGTATTTGAAGCAGCTAGTTCCAGCAGCCAACAGCCAACTTCTAGCAGTTGATATCCGACTTTCACCAGCCAACGGACGACTTCCAACAGCCGACTTCCCGCTCGTCATCCGTTCCCCGAAAAGTGTGCCGCGTGTTCATCAATAGACATTTTTAGCTCACCGAGTCGCCGCATCTTTTTTAATCTCGATTTTAAATAATGTGCAGCTGCAACTCGGTGTATGTGACACTTCCTCATTCATCAGCAAAATTCCACAGCGTCGTACGATTAAATAAAGGTGAAAAAACAATTTCAACTTTCTTTCCTCGAGAAAAATTGTTTCCCTATGTAATTCAATAGTCAAAATAGTGTGCAGCTGCAACTCGATGTACGTGATGTTTCTACATTAGTCAACAAAATTCCACAGTGTCGTACGATTAAAATAAAGGAGAAAAAGAAGTCGACGCGTTTCTCGTTCGGAAAACATGATGGGATACATGACAAGATGCAATTTCGACGACTGTAAGTTATGACTAATTCGAGGTAAGACGATATAATTCGCCAGCAGCGACTCCACGTGCGATGAGATCATCCGTGGCAAAGACGAACGGTCGACCTGCTGTCAGTCGCGTATATTGTCTTGTCGCGTGAACATATCCGTCGCAAAGTGTCACGAGTGTATTGTGAGGATTCTGAAGTGCGTCGTGTGCCTCTCTTGTACCCCATGCAAATGTTGTGTGCGAGTACGTTATGTAGATAGTGCTTCAACGCAAAAATTCGAGTGTACCGTTCCACGAGAGTGTCGCGAAAGTGTAATCTATGATGTAGTGGTCTTATGGGGTGTGAAGTTACGGTTTTTCCATTTTTCCAAGCCGTGCGCGTGGGTCACTGGCTGTACAATACATAGAAGCTATATACAACAGTTGTAAAAACATAAAGAAAACCCATGGATCTGAAATTTTTTTTATGTGGGTACACTTGCCATGGTACAGAGAGGCTATACACAAAAGTTATAAAATACACCATAAAAACCCCATAGACTCCCCATAAGACTACATATTAATGAATCATGTACCATTAACTTCCAAAATCCGATAAAATATCGAGAACCCCATGAAATCCCCCATGAATCTGAAAATTTTTGATGTAGGTACCCTTGCCATGGTACAGTGTGGCTATACACAAAAGTTATAAAATACACCATAAAAACCCCATAGGCATTCCATAAGACTGTATATTCATGAATCATGTACCATTAGCTTCCAAAATCCGATAAAATATCGAAAACCCCATAAAAAACCCATGAATCTGAAAATTTTTTATGTAGGTACACTTGCCATGGTATGAAGAGGCTATATGCAAAAGTTATAAAATACACCTATATGTGTGTGTCTGTGTGTGTGGGTGTCTGCGTGTGTGTGTGTGCGCGCGTGCGTGCGTATGCCGGCGTCGGTGTGTGCGCGTGTGTGTCTGTGTGTGCGTGCGTGTGTGTGCTGGCGTCGGGGTGTGTGCGCGTGTGTATGTCCGTGTTTGTGCGTGTGTGTGTGTGTGTGTGTGTGTGTGTGTGTGTGTGTGTGTGTGTGTGTGTGTGTGTGTGTGTGTGTGTGTGTGTGTGTGCGGGTGTGCGTGCGTGTGTGCGTGCGCGTGCATGTGTGTGGGTGTTCTCTCCAGAATATGCTTTGCGCATGCGTGCACACACACACACACACACACATACGTGCACCGCTTTTATTCCCACCCCTCGCTGTGCGTCGTCGGACTTCTTGACCTTGACCCCAGCTGGCGCCTGGTTTCAAGGTCAGATTTGTTGTGACAGCCCATAGCGAGGGGTATACTACTTAAGTCAATTTAAACAATGTATTTAAAAATATGTTTACTGTGTGATCTATAGGGATGTAGGGTCAATATGCAATTGAACCTGGAACATGAGTATATTATATGAATTCGTTACAAATGTTTCTTGTTGGATGGTGTGAATCAAATTATTGTGCATTAAAGCCACCAAAAGATTATGTTCAGGTCTGTAAAGTACACAACCTTCTGTAGTGGAGATAAAGAGAAATACTGTGGTACATATTCCTTTAAAGGTAACCCAGACAGCACAAATGTTCACCATGGATTCATAAAGAATTCTTAAAAAGAATTCGCAATGAACTCTTTCACCGTAGTACTTGAAGAACTCTAAATGAATTAAAAGTATTCATAATGCATTTTGAAAGTATTCTATTGGCAATTCAAAAGTTATTCTTAAAGAATTCTGAAAGTATTCATAATGAATGACGCTATGTCCGGTGATATTGGATCAATAGAGGTTCTAAATGAGTTCGTAACCAAAGAAAAAGTATTCCTAATGAATTATTTTTTCGCAAATAAAGAATTAAAATAAAGTACACTTTTTCAATGCAAAAAGAATACTTTTTAATACTGTATAAAAAGAAATATATAGAAAAAAATCTAAAAAGGGTTCACAAATAATTCGTATTGTAATCCAAAATGTAAGAAACTGAATTCTTTTTCAATATTTCCTAAATTAATTTTTAATTCTTAAAAGAATCGTAACCAAAGAAAAAATATTCCTAATTAATTATTTTTTCGCAAATAAAGAACTGAAATCAAGTATACGTTTTCAATACAAAAAGAATACTTTTTAATACTTTATGTAAAAAACATTATAGAAAAAATTTAAAAATAGTTCACAAAGAATTCGTATTACAATCGAGAATGTAAAATACTGAATTCTTCTTTAATACTTCCTAAATTGATTTTTAATTCTTAAAAAAGTTCCTACTCAAAGAAAAGTATTCCCTATGAATTATGTTTTCGCAAATAAAGAATTGAAATCAAGTATACGTTTTCAATACAAAAAGAATACTTTTTAATACTTTATGCAAAAAAATTATAAAAAAATATAAAAAGGTTCACAAAGAATTCGTATTACAATCGAGAATGTTAAAAACTGAATTCTTTTTTAATACTTAATTCCGAAATGTATTATATATATATATATATATATATATATATATATATATATATATATATATATATATATATATATATATATATATATATATATATATATATATATATATATATATATATATATATATATATAATATTTGCATATATTATTAGGTAAGTACTTAATAGTTATTATTCTATAATCTACAAATATCACTCGATTCAAAATATAAGGATGCAAATGGATAATAAATCCATTCGATCCTAACTTATTTTCCACGTGTATAAACTTTATATTTATATTTATTTGTATGTTCAGTAGAGATATTTACATAAACTTCGTCATTTTATTTTAATTGGAATAAATTCAATTAATTTTGTTAATTGCAATATATTATTTAAAATGATTTTTTACAGGATCGCATAAGTTTGAGGAATACCACAATATTTTATTGCAGTGCTTCTCCAGGGTTTGAACAAGCCACGGAACCTGTACCAATCTGTAAGCCACTCATCAAATTTGCCTGCATACAGCAATGCTCATTTAGTTTGTGATCAAGTGCTTGTCCAGCGGGGTTCTAGTGCCCATCGGTATTCATACAATTTGGATACTCATCAATTTGGCAAAGATTATACATATAAGGTATTGGTTGTAATTTTATTTATCTTATATTTTATTTGAATTGATAAATATAAGTCTGCGCATTAAGTAAAAAAATTATAATTGTCAGATGTTCAGCACAGTCAATAACATATTTCCGCCAAAAACTATCAATATTTATAGTTTATTTAGATTTTATATTAAATTTAATTTAATAATTTTTATTTTCATGAAGGTTTTAATTTTTTAAAACAAGATATAACAAAAATTAAATAACCTTTTTAATCTTTATATAATCTAATTCTTTTTGTTAACTACAATAAATTCAATTAAATAATTGATAATTACAGTATGTCATCTAAAATTACTTTTTACAGGTTCGCATTACTTTGAGGACTAAAGAAATATTTTATTGTCTCAAAATCACTTATCAAATCTGGTCTATAGAGTGTTGATTGACTTTCAAAACAGTGCTTGAATAAGTATGACATTAACTGTCTTATTTGAAATTATTAATAAGATATCTGCGTTGATAAAACCTGTGTGCCATTGTATGTGTCTACATTTTCTAGAAGATTACATATATACATAAATCAAGGTAATCATATAAACTATTTAAATATTTTATAAATTGTTTTTTATGACGATAGATTTTATTTATTTATTGTTTATTTTGTTTGCGCTTTTATTGTTTGATGGCTTGATTTTGGGGATATGCATAGTTCTTTATTTTTAACTTATACCATTGTAACTTCAAAATCATATCGCTGTTGAGATTTTCTGATCCTCAAGCTAAAAAATGCTGTTCAACTGAAGTAGATTATTTATTTACCACGTTACACTTTTCACAATCTTTTCGCTCAAGCAAAATAGGGTATATGGTAAATAATGCACTTTTCTATACGTGTGTAAGTTATTTTAGATCATTTCCCTTATTACCTGACTAGCCAGTTGAAGGGCGCTACACACTCTCTTTCTTCCCTTTGATTTCTACAAATGAGACTAAAATATTATGAATTAAGGATTCATTTTACATTTAAAAATAAACAAATTTGTCCAATATATATTTATACCACTCGAACCTCAAAATCATAACTTTAATATGATTATTAGGCTCTCGTGGTATAAAATACTATACGACACTGGTGTATAACGTAATTTTTACCGTATTCGACTTTTCTCACTCACTTGGCTCGTGCGAAAAATGTCTCATGAGGTAAATAATCACCTTCCACACCCGTATGGTAATGTACTATTTCATTAAAAACTTGATTGCATTTATTCTAGTTTATTTCTAAAATACAAACATTTGGAGGATAGAAATTTAACCGTAACCCGAACAGTCACATTGTCGCTGCAAAAAATTTTCATTTTTAAAATTAAAATATTTGAGACATTGTAAACGTCGATAATCATTTTTATTCTTACTGTGCATAAAATAATATTCAGCTTTTATCGTTTTAAAACCGAGAAATAGTTATGCCATTAACAGGATCATAGTAACTTATGATTTTAATTATTTAATTTTCATTTTATTAGCACATTTGAAATTAAGAAATGATGTTCAATTTACATCTTGATAATCATGTGTTCGTAATATGGTATATTATGCACGATTATATTTAACTTGTGGGTTAAGTAGAGTCAAAGATGGATATTCCGCTCCTAACTAGCAGCCATCGCTGACTTGCATACAACGACGCCGCACTGATCTGCCCCCCCCATCCTTCTCGCCAAACACAGCCGTATCGTCGTCCGCCGTACGCATTGTCTTTCAATGCGATTTGCCATTACGGTCACCGAAAGACATGAAACGTTTTCATTTTAACAGACCAAAGCGATAATTTTTTATACGCTTAAATAGCACGCGCATGCGCCTGAGATTTATAAACTGGCGGCTCGTGGAAAAAACAAGTCAGCCATAGAGTGCGGCAGAGGATTTTGCGAGAAGATCGCGTGGACCATAGAATAAGAAGTGCGCCTGTAGCTACGGCCAGCGACAGTAGCATTTTTAAATTCTTTTATAATTTTATACAAAGATAATCTAATATGAAATTTCCTAAAGTTCAAGTCCTTGCATTTTTTTTATAGGTCGTAATATTTTACTATAGTCAATCTAAAGATAGCCACATTATCGCCGAAGAAACTTTTTCACTTGTAATCAAAATCTTTAAGTCAGTGTAAACCTGGATAATCATTTTTATTCTTATTGTGCACTAAATAATATTCAAGTGTTATTTTTTTTTAAATAAACTAAAGAAATAGTTACTCTGTTTTTTGTTGTGTTAAATGTGGATGGATCGTGGACGGTAGAGGTTCAAAAAAAGAGTAGGCGTTTCGTGTGGAGAAAAGATTGGTTTATTGCCGTAGTCCGTTGTGCCGTTGCAGGCGTACAAATGTTGCTGTCGCTCTGGCCGTCGCGCGTTAACTGCTTCGCCGGCCGGCGCTCCGTGGCGTCGGCGGCGTGCCTTGGTAGTTGGAGGGGGCGGTAGAGGCGTGTATTCGTATCTCACATTCTCAAAAGGGAACCTGAACTCTTGCTTCGCGTTCGTACGTTGAATCACGAACATTCCGCCCACCTTCGTCGCATTGGCGAATAGACCTCATACTTCAGATTCGAGGCTTATGATCTTGGAGATAGGACGTCGCAGGGTGGTAGTAGACGTGCGCAGATCGACTACGCGGGCGACCCATCACTCCCTGGAAGAACGGCGATGACCCGTGCTATAGACCATTTGGCGGGGGGAGTAAGGTCATTCTTAATGAGCACGAGATGACCTTCAGCGACTCGTGGTTGTTGGTTCCTCCATTTGGTTCGTGCCTGTAATGACGTCAGGTATTCCGATGACCATCGCCTTCAGAACTGTTGCGTAAGCTGACTGATCAATAGCCAGCGTTGTCCTGGTGGTATATTATCGTTCGCGACATCCTTTTCTGGAATTAGAAATGACGAACGCTATATAAGAAAATGTGACGGAGATAGAAAGTTCAGGTCAGAGGGATCATCGGAAAGAGCATTTAAAGGTCTTGAATTGAGGCGTGCTTCGATTCGGCACATTAGTGTTGCGAGTTCAACAAAGGTGACAACTTGATCGCCTATGATTCTACGTAGATGATGCTTGGTGGACTTAACTGCAGCTTCCCAGAGGCCACCAAAGAGAGGTGCACTGGGAGGATTAAAGATCCACACAGTACCTTCTTGAACAAGCGAGTTGTTGACTTGAGAGTAGAAAGAAAGTGGCTCATCAAGCATTTGTCTTAACTGAGTGTCTGCACCTACGAAATTTATTCCTTGATCGGAATAGAGCTCTTTACAATGACCTCTACGAGCGGTAAAACGATGGAAAGCAGCGAGAAAGGCTTCACTATAATAGTCTTCGACTACTTCTATATGTACGGCCTTGGTAGCCATGCAAACAAATATAGCGATATAGCCTTTCATTGTACCTTTACCACGAGTTTTGGTAAGTCGAAGTTTGATAGGCCCAGCATAATCAACACCAGAACGCTCAAAGGGCGAAGAGGGGTGAACACGAGCTAGAGGTAAAACTCACCCATCAATTGGGTTGACGGACGAGCTGAGTAACGTATACAAGTAGCGCAAGACCGTATAACTTGTTTAACGACTTTACGTCCATTGATGATCCAATATTGACGTCTCAGCGTAGCAAGAGTAAGCTGAACACCCCCGTGAAGAGTACGTTCATGAGCTTCCTCCGCTATGAGTCTAGAAAAATGACAATTAACAGGGAGAATAAGGGGATGCTTTGCATCTTCTTCAAGTAGGGAATGCGAAAGACGACCGCCCACCCTGAGCAAATGGTTTTGAATCAAGGGGTTTAGAGGTAACAAAAGACTCTTAGAAGGAAGCTTGCTTCCTTTAGTTAGCAGTTGTAGTTGTGTCTTAAAATAGGCTGCTTGAACAAGATAAGCCAAACAAAGTTTGGAGTTCTTAATCTCACTAGCCCCGACTTCCCTGGAAGAAGGAAAACTGTGGGCATAGTGAAGATTGAAGAACAAAAGAAGATCTAACTGCTGAAAGAGAAGTCGATTTATGCTTCACCTTTGAGCATATCCTAAAGACAAACCTAATGAAGTAGGATAACTCGTAACAACTTTTTTAGTGACGAATGCTCGTCGACGAGTTTCAAGATCTCTGAAGTATTCTCGTCAGAGCTGGATGGTACCTGATTAGCAGCTAAAGTAAAAATAGGTTTGACGTTAAGATGACTTACGCAAAAATTAAGCTCATTATGAGTCTTGGACCATGGCACGAAATTTTCTGACAACCACGAAGGACCTTTCCACCATAAACTATGAGACGCTAATTTTGAAGGTTCAATACTTCTTGAAATGACGTCAGCGGGGTTGTCACTTGACCGTACATGATGCCAGTAAACGTTAGGCAAGAGAGTATGTATCTCTGAACAACGATTAGCGACAAACACACCCCAACGTGACGGATGGTCTTTCAGCCAAAAAAGCACATACGCTGAATCTGACCAAAGGTGAAAACTCTCAACCTTTATTGAGAAAGCTTCGATAAACATTTGAACGAGGCGAGCAAGTAGTAACGCTGCGCAGAGTTCTAAACGAGGTATGCTTAGCGTCTTAAGTGGAGCTACTCGCGTTTTAGCCACTTGAAGAGTGATGATCACTTCTTGTGTACGGATTAAGCGCAGGTAGACTACTGCACCATACGCAAACTTAGAAGCATCCGCAAAACCATGAACTTCAATAAGTTCGCAATGAGGGGTGAATCCACTCTAACGAGGGATTCTGATATGCCTTATAAATTGAAGATCTTGCAACCAAAGCTGCCACCGATTGGAGATGTCAAGAGGAAGATCTTCGTCCCAGCTAACCTTAAGAATCCACAGGGGCTGCATAATAATTTTTGCAGTTATTACAATCGGAGCCAACCATCCCAGGGGATCGAAGATTCGAGCGATTCTTGAAAGAATGGTGCGTTTGGTAAAGGGAGCGTCAGAAGGAGCATCTTCGATATGAAAACTAAAGTAGTCTGTGTTAGGTTGCCAATCTATACCTAAGATTGGTACAGATGTTTCTGAGGCGAATAAAGCGATTGAATCAGTAGCTAACATATTCGAGGGTAGATAAGAGAGAACTTCAGCATTATTTGAAGTCCACTTATGAAGATTGAGCTGACCTTGTTTAAAGAGTTGAATTAACTCATCTTGTTTTTTCAATGCTTCATCAACTGAATGTGCACCAGTAAGCACATTATCCGAGTACATTTCTGTTCGGACAGCTTCAGCTGCGATTGGATATTTTTTGCCATAGTCTTCGGCTAATTTTAAGAGCGTGCGTATGGCTAGAAAAGGCGAGCAGACCAAACCATACGTCACTGTGGTCAATCGATAGACCCGAATGGGTTCACTCTTGTCAAAACGCCATAAAATCGATTGATAGGGTTGATCAGCTTGTTCGACACCAATTTGTCGGAACATCTTCTCCACGTCAGCTGAAAGAGCGATCTTACACCTACGCCAGGTACAGATCGAAGCGACGTGATTCTGAAGAAGATTGGGTCCAACGTGCAGAAGATCGTTGACCGAGACACCTGTCTTGGTTTTACTCGAACCATTAAATACAATACGTAATTTGGTAGTCGTACTGGTTTCCTTCCACACACCATGATGAGGTAAGAAGGCTTGACTTTTTTTAGACAACGAATCGAAATTCGAGGAGAGTACTCTTTCATAAACTCTGTATAGGCTATTTTGAGTTTCTCGTCCTCAGCGAAGTTTGCTTCGAGACGAGTGAGTGCGCGTAATGCGGCAGAATGAGAGCTTTTGAGATGAGCAAAACTCAACTTGTCTCGACTTTTCCAGGGTAGAATTACTATATATTGCCTTGTTTCATCTTGACGAGTAGTTTTCTGATAGAACTCCTCGCATGCTTGTTCGTCAGGCGAGTAAGATTTTTTGTCGACTGTTATTTCCTCCGCTCTCCAAAAATCTTGTACGAGCTCCAAAAGTTTGGCTTCATGCTCGCAGTTGTTCGAGCAATGAAAAGATAAAGGGTCTGGCCCGCTTTCTGGGGGTGACGACGCGAGATTGCCAGTAAAGAGCCATCCAAGTTTAGAACTTAGTGCTATCGGCTGAAGGCTTTGGCCCTTCATTATTTGGCTTTCAATGATTTGCACATAAGCGCTTGCACCGAGAAGAATATCGATGCGTGAAGGTTCGAGATACATGGGGTCTGCTAGCTGCAGCCCTCTTAAGTATTCGAGATTAGAGATACCACCTACAGTGGGAGGCTTATACGAAGATAATCTTGGCAAGATTATTGTATCAACTTCTAGAGAATAAGTTGAATCAAAATGGGGTTGTATAGTAGGGCAAGCTACGTTTGTAGACACGGCAGCTGTCTTTTCTCCTATACCTTGAATGTGCGTATGACTGGTTCTACAATTTAGAGAAAGTAAGTTACACAAAGCCTGTGTAACAAGTGAGATTTGAGATCCGGGATCGATCAGCGCACGAACTTGAATTTTGGTTCCGTTAGGACCAAGGGCGTTAACCCTAGCGGTAGCTAAAAGTACTCCTGTACATTTAGTTCTTACTCCACTATTAAGGGAGGTTGCTTGAGAAGCAGATTGAATGTCGTTAGGGACGACAACATTGCCACAATTTGAGCTTGAAGAGTCTGGAACTGAGGCTGTTTGAACAGGTGTTGACGAATTATCCGATAGATTATGCGAATAACCATCAACGTGTACTAAAGTGTGATGCTTAGCTTTGCAAACAAAGCATCGATAGATGCTTTTCCCATTCTTTACGAGTATTTAAATCAAGCCTATTCAGCGTAAAATGAACAATTAAATCACTACCTAAAGAAGCCGCTCTATTTAGAGAGGTCAGACTAGCGATGGGATTGAAAATTTCCCTATAAATCCGTTTGATTTCCGACGAAGAATCTGCCTTCATGGATTTAACTGAGAAGATTTCTGAGATGTGAGAGCCAACAATACGACGTTGATTTTCGTAATATTCGATTAAAGCTGTCTATGCTCGGTCATAATTATCACCAGAAATTGGAAGAGATTTAATTTTCTCAAGTGCTTCACCTGTAAGGTGAGTGCGAAGATAATGCAATTTTAGAACAGGCGTTAAGTCTTCGCGACGATGTATGACTGAACGAAAGACGTCTCTAAAATTTTCCCAATCCGAGAATTTCCCCGAAAACTTTGGTAAGTCTACCTTTGGTAAAGATTGAAACGAAACGTTAGTAGATTGAGTATGGCTTGGAAGCACTGGAGCAGCATTCGAGTTAGAAGAGCTCTGAGAAGCATCTCTAGTTTTAATAGCTTCTAAGAAGTCAAGAAAATCTCCTCTGCGGTCGTAGAAACTATCCTCAACCAGATCACAGAGATTAGTTGTAAAATAGGCATGTTTTTTATCAAGACCTTCAATGAGCATAAGTTTCTCATGATTCTCACGAAAAGTCGTATAATTTGCTTCAAGTCCGGCTAAACGCGATTCTGCATAAACTTTCGTCAGGTTATCTTTACCCTTAGATTGGAAATTTTTAAAGGAATTTGAACTTGAAGCGCCATCTGCTTAGCATGAAACTCCTCCATTTTGAGATCAAAATAATTGGACTAGTAACGAATTTGACTGTTTAATCTGAGTGAACTAGTAAGTTACTCTACTATTTCCCCGAAGGTAGTATTAGAGTAAAGGCAATTTCTTACAGCTAAGACTTAAGCTAAATTACAATACTTATGCTACTATGCGTAGAAAGGTGTGTCGTTCACTGTGGCTGCGGAAGCTTCCACGGCGAATCAGATGCTGTTTCACCACTTTGACTGCTCGAAGAGAAGTAACTGCAGGCGATGAATTCAGCGACTCCCTGCAGAATAGTCAGCAACTGGTACTCCTTATCTTGACTGGAGTGGACCCCGTAGTGCGTAGGCGACACGCGGGTACTTCTTGAAATGAGAGGTGTGAACCCCGTTTCGACTCGTTGCACTAGCCGGCAACGAATTGATGGTCACCGTACACGCGATGACTCTAGAGCTGGCTTAACCGTGGCTCTGATGTGGAAGTTGACACTTGTTGCTTTAAGCACGACAAGATGGCTGCCGATCACTGTACGAACGCGGTGATTCTAGAGCTGGCTTTACAGCGCACGCTCTTGGCGAATTGAAGCTGGTCAGCGACGCACGCTTCTTAACAGAAATACCACTTGTTGCTCTTGGCTGCGTCTTGGAGTCGGTAGACACGCACACTCCAAGGCGCTTTCAGAAATGGGGGAATAGCAATTGATGTGCTATTTCCCCTCGGAAGCCTTAGAAGGTGGCTTCCGATTCACGCGACGACAAGACAAACGAGAGAGAGACAGCAATGTACGCGCGAAGTCGGCATGTGAGCTGATAGAATTCCTCGCATGTGACTGTTACGGCACTCACAACCACGAGTTATCGATGCGTACCTGTGAAGGAGACGCTATTCCTGCGCTCCCCAAAGGTCACGCAGAAATAGAACTGAAACTTTCTTCTGCGTGGCCATGATGTCTCCCACGATCCGACTCGAAGGACCAAATGTTTTTTGTTGTGTTGAATGTGGATGGATCGTGGACGGTAGAGGTTCAAAAAAAGAGTAGGCGTTTCGTGTGGAGAAAAGATTGGTTTATTGCCGTAGTCCGTTGTGCCGTTGCAGGCGTACAAATGTTGCTGTCTCTCTGGCCGTCGCGCATTAACTGCTCCGCCGGCCGGCGCTCCGTGGCATCGGCGGCGTGCCTTGGTAGTTGGATGGGGGCGGTAGAGGCGTGTATTCATATCTCACATTCCCAAAAGGGAACCTGAACGCTCACGTTCCTTTCCGCAGGGAACCCCACGTTCCCGAAAGGGAACCCGAACTCTTGCTTCGCGTTCGTACGTTGAATCACGAACATACTCCATTACCAGAATTATAATAACTCATGATTTTAGTTATTTAATTTGCAAAACAACCGTTCTTTTTTGAATTTATTTTCAAGCTATTACATTTTATTAGCACATATAAAAATCAGAAATTATCTTTTATTTACATCAGATAATCTCGTGTTTGCAATATGATCTATTATAGAGGATGATATTTAACTTTGTAAGTACAGTAAAAATAGAGATTTCGCTCCTCACCAAGAGCCCGCGTGGGCTCGTATACATCGGCGCCGTGCTTCTCTGTTGCCCCTCCCTCTAGCTCCACAAGCATAGCCGTATAGGTGCAAATATATGTGCGGACTAGCTTGTTGCCATCAGCCGTTCGCATTGTCCATCATTGCGTCTTGACCTTACGCTCCCCGAAATGCATGAAACGCGTTGGTAGTAAAACACAAAAGCAAAAGTTTTTAGCCAAGTAAATTTTAAATTTTATAATTTTATTCAAAGATAATATATAGTATGAAATTTCGGTTTTGTCTTTTTTATTGATCGTATTATTTTACAGTAGTTAATCTAAAGATAGCCACATTGTCGCCTAAGAAACTTTTTCACTTTTAAAATCAAAATATTTAAGACATTGTAAACCTCGATAATCATTTTTATTCTTACAGTACACTAAATAATATTCAAATTTTATTTTTTAAAAAACGAGTAATTATTACGCCATTAGCAGAATTATAGTAACTCATTATTTCGGTTCTTTAATTTACAAAGCATCCGTTATTTTTGGAATTTATTTTTTAGCCATTTGCAATTTATTGGCTCATTCGAAAAGCCGAAATTATGTTCAATTTACATCTTAATAATCTTGTGTTCGTAA
The DNA here is from genome assembly GCA_036365515.1 of Torymus aiolomorphi. Classification (NCBI taxonomy): domain Eukaryota; kingdom Metazoa; phylum Arthropoda; class Insecta; order Hymenoptera; family Torymidae; genus Torymus; species Torymus aiolomorphi. The sequence goes on along the minus strand of CM070875.1, from coordinate 135,103,329 downwards.
TATGGTATATTATGGATGACCATATTTAGCTTTGTGGATTTAGTAGTGTAAAAAGTGGAGATTTTGTTCCTTAGCAGCAGCTACAGCGGGCTAGTGTCCATCGGCGCCACGCTCTTTTGTTGACTCCCCCCCCCCCTTTTACACAAACATAGTCGTAGTATGTATACGGGCTGGCCTGATCTTGCCGCCCGGATTTGGCGTTGCCGTTTAAGGGGGCTAGACACCTTTTTTCTCTGAAATAAGAAGTCACATTTTAATGCATAAATGTAAACTAATTATTTCATACTTTTTACATATAAAAGTGGGTATATTTACCTTACCTTAAAACTTTCTCCGATGGGCCTTTTATATGGTCCAGAACCATAGTCATCGATGAAACAAGTTTTTTCACTAACCGTAAGCTTTGAAATTTTCCTGTGGATGGATTGACTCCAGATTTGAACTAAATTACTCCTGAATAGTATAATTCTCATATGAGTGTAGGGATTTTTGATCTAATGAGAAAAAAAAAATTGTGCTGTTTTTCAAGAGTTTTTTTTTTAATTTTTTTAAATTTTTTATATTTTTTCATAATTTTTCTGTGTAAAAATTGTTTCCGACATTTAATCCTAAATCCCTACACTCATATGAGAATTATACTATTCAGGAGTAATTTAGTTCAAATCTGGAGTCAATCCATCCACAGGAAAATTTCAAAGCTTACGGTTAGTGAAAAAACTTGTTTCATCGATGACATATGATCTCAGTTACGCAATTTTCAAGGCATCTGTTGTTTTTGGAATTAATTTTTTTATCTATTGCATTTTGTTAGCACATTTGAAAATCACAAATTATGTTACGTCTGTGACGTATCTCTAAAATTAAAATCTATATTCATATTCTCATCAGTAATTTCCTGACCTATAAAATGATGTATTTGCGAATTTAAACGACACAGCATTTCGACAACGCAACCGCGTGACGTAGCAAGCCACCAGCTTCGCGAAGGCATACGCGTGTTGTAATTTTGTGCACTCAGCATTCCTCAACTTCGAAATCGAACGATTTACCCCAAAATGTTTACTAAATTTGTTTAAAAAGATGATTTTGATCCATCGTCAAAATCACCTTTAACCTAATTTAATCGCTTAATAAATACGGCGATTTGCGCCGTACAAGCCAGTTATTCGCACACAGATCGCGAACTCTGTACCACTCCAGCCGACAATAGGAGTAGCGATTATTTGTACAGGCCAATACGAGCCTATACCAGATTACTAGAAAATATTTATATCAATTAAATCAATAAATTATCAGTATAATTACCCGTGCAACGGACGCATATCTTATTCAGTTAACGATACTTTACGAATCAAATTATCTTATTTGTAAAACTTATATCATTCAATAAAGGGTGCATCTAATTAATCATTAGTTTATTATTCACGAGAGCCTTCGCCCAAAGTAAAGGTAATATAAAACAAATATCATTCAATATAAAAATATAATCAATTCAATAAATATAAGAGTATATTCTCTTATACTTTCAAGACTTAACATTAAATATGTATAATCATGTACTCGTAGTATGATATATTAAGCACGATGAACGTTTTGGTTTTGAGAGACCAAAGCGAAATTTTTAGGCAGGTAAATTTTGAATGCTTTGATAATTTTATGGAAAGATAATATGTAGTATGAAATTATTTCGAAAATACAAAATAGCGTCTATGGGGACTACTTAGCCATCGCCCGATTTACGTATTTTTTAAAAACTCAAATCCTTTCTTAAAAAAGTGATGGATGAATTCTGTCATCACAATAAGATTGATTTGATTGGTTGTTGTAGACTCATTTGATTGGTCTACATAGAATAGGCGCCAAAATCTAATATGTTTGAATTTTCAAGATTAAAATTCTTGAGTTTAAGTATTCAAAACTGATGAATACGTAAAATATTGTAAGAAAAATTTAATTATTTTACTTACTTTATTTATCAAATTTATGTTATTATCGTTCAATTTAAACTGATTGAAACAAATTTTTAAATTAAAACTAACTTGACCATGTTCATATAACCTCAAATAAATAAAAAATAAATAAATAAGTGATATTTCATACGAAGTCAGTAGCTGAAAATTTTAAAATCGCTTATGCTTTGCGAGTCTACAGTTTTTGGTGGAATTTCTTGCAATTTTTGGTGAAAACCCAAATTTTGACATTTTTTTACTCAAAATTCTCAAACTTTTTGTATAGCACATTGATTGGGAAAAACTTTGCATTTTACTTGTAGAATGTGACGAAGTTTATATTATGACACTTTTTGAAAGTCTCTGATTAGCTGCTTATTAGTATACCTTGATCTAAAAAAAAAAAAATAAGATACGGCAGAATATTTTTTGTTCGACAAATTTTTTTTCTGATTCTTTATTTATTTTATTTTATTTATTTTATTACTTAAAGGGCATAACTGCCCTTATTTCAAAGTATTTAACAAGCAGTGGTATATAAACGTTATTGAAAACTCTTTAAAACGAGACCTGGATCAAGATTGGAAAATCCGCTTGAAAAGAGTTATATTTTTTTAAATATCAATAGAAACCAATATATTCTATTTTTAACAACCTATGATGAATTTGAGAACTTAATATTACTTATACATCTCATATCATGGATCTTGAATTTTGTCAAAGCATGAAAAATACATTGAACATTTATTTTCAACATTATTTTTAACAGTAAGCTAGCTTATGATAACATTTATATGTACTTTGCTGAATTTTCAATGGGAACCGCTTACACTACTCATACACTCTACACGTATTCACATTCTTTATATCTACTCAAAATTAAACTTGATAAGTACTCTATTACTATGCGTATAAAAGGTAAATTACTATAAAGGTGTTAAAATCAAAGTAGATTAGCAAACGTAATATTACTCAATCATTTTTAAATAGAATATGGTTTTCTTATTAAGACTCCGCTTCATAAAATTTCATAAACTATGGAGTCCTATAAATCAATAACACCCCGAATTCATTTATTAGTTTCAGTGTAAGTATAAAATTAAATAATTGAATTCTGAATGTTATTGATTTATAAGATTACATAGTATATGAAATTTAATAAAGCGCAGTCTCAATAAGAAAATCATATTTTATTTAAAAATGATTAAGTATAATATTATAATTGCTAAATTGTCTGTCATCTACTTTGATTTTAACACCTTTATAGTAATTTACCTATTATACACATAGTAATAGAGTACTTATCAAATTCAATTTTGAGTAGATGTAAAGAATGCAAATAGAGTGTATGAGCAGTGTAAGCGATTCCCATTGAAAATTCAGTATTCATGCTTTGACAAAATTCAAGATCTATTATATATGATATGAGATGTATAAATAATATTATGTTCTCAATTTGTTAAGGTTGTCAAAAATAGGAATTATTAGTTTCTATTGATATTTGAAAAAAATAAAACTCTTTTTAAGAGAGTTTCTGAATCTTGATCCAAAGCTTGTTTTAAACGGTTTTCAATAAAGAATCAGAAAAGTCGAACAAAAAATATTCTGTCGTACCCTATTTTTTTAAATGAAGACTCATAAATGTTATCACATTCTGTAAGTAAAATGCAAACTTTTTTCCAATCAATGTGCTACAAAAAAAAGTTTGAGAATTTTGAGTAAAAAAATGACAAAAGTTGAGTTCCCATCGAAAATTACAAAAGTAACAATTTTTCACGTAGAAAAACTTTTGTAATTATTAAAATATTGATCTAAAAATTTAGGGACATGTTTTCTTCACAAAGTATAAGCGATGTTAAAATTTTAAGCTGTTGACTTCATGTGAAACATCCCATAAATAAAATAAAAAAAGTAACAATACGCGCGAAGCGCGTTGAATATAGCTAATATTTTGAAAAACAAATGTTGGACATTTTTTTGCTAATTTGATTAGTTCCGCTATGCGGGATTGTGTTATTCCAGCCATTTTCCAGATATCCAGGTCATGCTACCTTAAGATTAAAGCTAGAACGGTCACAGCTGTAACTTTTGAACGACCAATATTTTTTAACAGGTGAGAATGGGTGGTATATATTATATTACGTTATTTTACATTTTCTTATTTTATCGTATATTTTACAGACTTTACACAGCATCTAAGCTTCCAAAATTAGAAACCAGTAGTGTGTTAACAAGTCGAATGAGGGAGTTACGTAGACATGCGATGCAAAGCAAAGGATTATTTAAATAGTACTTAAAACCAAATAGCCGGGGGATACGAGGTTCACGTATACAAAGGAAAGAATGATTTTTTTTTTGACGGACTGAAAAAATATTTTTGCACCCACTGTTCAAAAACTGCGTTAAACTGTAACAAGTAACCTTAGTCCTCCATAATGTTGCGTTCATGTTTTTCATGCCTTTTTTATTTGAAGGTAAATTTTATTTATTGAATCTAAATTAATTTAATCTTAATCTTAATTTTATTTAGTTAAGGCCATATGAAATCGTGAATTTCAATATTTTTAAGATCAACATTCAAGCGTTTATTTGAAAAAAAAAAAAAAATCGTCTAGGTCTCCGTACACATAAACACTATATTCAGCAATTTTGTTGAGTGATTCTATTAGCATTTTCGTTAGCTATGCTCTTTTGAAAAGTAGGTCAATTGCAGATTCTTATTTACCGACAGTACGGTTTTTATTTAATTAAATAAATTCTCATCATTTTTTGGAAAAACACGTTCGTCAAGCGCTCCGTATATGTTAATACTAAACTCAGATTTTTTTTTATGATTCTATTGGTGTTTTCATGAGATGTACTCGTTTGAAAATTATGTTGGTATTTAACATCACCTTAATCTTAATTTTAGAGTTCATACTGCGTGATCAATAGTATCAATCATCAACGATGATAATTTATGTCTGCCGCGTGCGTTAGTAGTTGGGGAAGCTCATATAAAATTACGCGCGAATGACTTGGACGGAGTTCGTGAAGAATGGAAAATAATCGTTATCGCGAACAACACGTGTGTGGGAAAATTTAGTGTAAATCTTGTAAAAGTAATCATTTAATAAACGAAAATTGTTATATGCAACCTATAAAAAGCGAGTCCGATTATCAAACAAAAAACGGTGAATACCGATTTTTATGATTTTGAAACGCGTCAAGATGAAGCGTATTTAAATCACGAAAGCACGTAAATTCACGTACCTAATTTGTGCGTAGTACAACAAGTCTGCACGGATTGTATCGATCAAGATGATGTTTCATAATTTTGCCACACATGCGAAATTCGCGAATATGTTTTTCGGGAGAATCCTGTTACACGATTGATAGAATTATGCGTTCGAGATAAAACAGACTTTAATCAAACCGTGTGTATCGCGCACAACGCTCGCACTTTCGATGCCCAATTTATATTAAAGGAGTTGGCCGAGCGAGGGAGTCAAGTTTTGCCCAGTGTTATTTTAAACGGGGCAAATGTTATCTCTATGCGATATGGGCGTACTAAATTCATAGACAGTTTAAATTATTTTCAAGCGAAATTGAGCGCTCTTCCGACTGCCTTTGGCTTGCCGCAAAGCAGCAAAAAAGGTTTTTTTCCGCACTTTTTTAATACCGTTGAAAATCAGGATTACGTCGGTCCTATGCCCGATCCAATTTTTGCGCACCAAATTCCATGTCCACCAACGAGAGAGCGACTTTTTTTCAGTGGTACAATGAAAACGCACCGGATTATGTTTTTAACTTTAAAAATGAAATTGTCGAGTATTGCCGTATGGACGTGGAAATATTGCGTCGTGCATGCATAGCTTTTCGAAAAATTTTTCTCGATATCGGTAACACAGACCCCTTTGTTTCGGCGACCACGATCGCGTCGGCGTGTTCTTATTTATTTAGGAAAAATTTTCTCAAGGCTAAAACCATAGGAATTTTACCACCTGCTGGTTGCAGGCGCGCTGACAAACACTCTCAAAAAGCTGTCAACTATTGCAGTGCGAGCGTGAAATTGGGCGAGAAATTATTCATGCCGGGCGTGCACGTGAATATCGGTTACCAGAAGGATTTTTAGTTGACGGATATTTGCCTCCTCCGGCGACAGAGGCTGGTGTCTCGACCACGGCATCGTCATCATCATCAGTTTTTACATCGGGTTTTTACAGTTTTTACAAGGCTGCTAACACACGGGTGCCCGCGTTGTTTTAAAAACAAACGCGATACGCTGACTGCTTTCAATCGCACACATAACGAAGCCTACGAAAATATGCGCCGTAAGATAGATAAAATAAAGTCGCATGGATACGAGGTGCGTGAAATTTGGGAATGCGAATTCGACCGCCGCATAACCGAAAATCCTCAAATCGCGAATTATGTAAATAATCATCCGCTTATTAGCAAAATGATTTTAAACCGGCGAGATGCACTCTTCGGAGGGCGCACAGAAAATATTAGATCGTATTACAATGGTGAAACAATTAGATACACGGATATTTGCTCGTTATATCCGTAAATATGTAAAAGAGGCCGCTTCCCACTTGGATACCCTGATATATATGTCGGAACTCAGTCCGTTACGTTGACGGGAGGAAACAATGATAATCTCTCGCGAGTAGAAGGATTGATCAAATGCAAAGTGTTGCCGCCTCGCAATTTGTTCTTAGCTCTCATACCGATAAAATATTGTAGCACGGAAAATTACTGTTGGCTCTTTGTCGCTCTTGTTGCGAGGAGATGCGACAAGATGAGTGTAATCACGAAGACGATCACGAGCGTGAATTCTCGGGTACGTGGGTAGCTGATGAGTTGAGAAAAGCCATAGAATTGGGTTATCGAGTTACTAAAATACATATAATATGGAACTATAAAATGACGCAGTATGATCAGCAGAGCGGTAAAGACGGGTTGTTCACCGGCCATGTTAACGCGTTTTTGAAACTGAAACAAGAAGCTAGTGGGTGACCGGCATGGTGCAAGAGCGAAGAGGATAAAGAGCGTTACCTAAACGAGTATGAGATAGCCGAAGGCATACGACTAGAGGGGGAAAACGCAGCAATTTAAAGCAGACTGCGATTGTAAAAACGCGCGAGGCTTTACTCAGACTCTTGGTGGCTCCCGATAAAGAAGTGCTCAGTGTATTACCCGTCAACGACGAACTGTTGAATGTACACTGGCAACACCTTGAGGAGGCAGTGGAACAGTTCCCTAATACTAATGTAGTCATCACCGCTTACACTACAGCGCAAGCACGACTAAAATTATATAGTTATCTAGAGAAACTCGACCGCCGCGTATTGTACTATGACACAGACTCCTGTGTATTCGTTTGTAACAAGCGTTCGAAAAATGAGGAATACAGACCTCATATCGGCTCGCTATTAGGCGATATGACCGACGAACTCGGCCAAAATATATACATTGAAACTTTCTTATCCGGCGGTCCTAAGTTTTACGCTTACAGAGCGACAGATTCGTCTACAGGAGACAAATTTGAATGTTGTAGAATTAAAGGAATAAGGTTGAATTATACTAACACCTTGAAAATAAATTTTGACAGTATCAATCGACTGATCGAATCTTTTCTCGCCGACGATCCAAGTAGTATCAAATTAAACTTTAGAGCGATAAGACGAATGCCGGATCACGATGTCGTCACGCGAGACGAAGTTAAAACATGTTTTATCGTTTTGAATAAACGGCGCTATCTTAGTAAAGAATTGTCATTGCCTTTTGGCTATAAGCATTAAAACATTTTTATTAATAAAAAATAAGACTTTTGTAAATGTTGTTCTTGTTGTTTGTTGTTATTTTCCTCTCCCTCTCTCTCTCTCTCTCTCTCTCTCTCTCTCTCTCTCTTGCAATGTTCATTTTAGAAAAATAAATTTTTTTTTTATCAAAAATATTTCACGCGCGTGCTGCTGCTGCAACGGCTGATTTGCACGCCCAAAGTATAGGCTTTTTGAAGACGGCAAATATCAGCTCATACGCGCTAGGGGTACAAGCTTGTACACACGCGGGCCGATACGCGCGCCGCATCAGCTGATACGCGCGCGCGCGCGCGCAAAGTATTCGCTTTTAAAGTGGCGAATATCAGCTTATACCACGCGGAGTACAAGCTTGTACACGCGCCCGGTGCGCGGTGCATATCAGCTGATGAAGCACCGCGCCGCGCCGCCGCACACTCGAGCCGTAAGGTTCAAAACCACCTAGAGGTCATAATTCTCAACCGAATTTGAAAATTTAAAAACTGGAACTTTTGTGACAAAATACCAAAGACCGCTACGAAGCCTAATTTTGAAAATATGAACCTATAAACCTAATTTATAACCTATAACCCCAAAATTTACAATTGTGATTCCCAAAAATGCTATAAAACTTCAATTTATAAGTCCTTGACACATGCTGTCTTAACCTTGATTCATAAAATTGGTCTACAGATTAAGTCTTGGGCCATTCTGTCAGAAATAGTGTTTATTTTTAGGATATACATTGTATGTGGTTTAAATAACATTTTTCTCTTTTTTATAGCTGATTTTGGCCTCAGAAGCCACTAGGTGTAAGACCCTCTTAAGACTTATGAGGTTAGGGTTTATAGGTTTAGAGTTTATGAGTGCATGGCTTACTGGATCAAGGTCAAGAGTTCACGAGTAAAGGGCTTACAAATTAAAGGTTTATCGTATTTTTGGGATTTGCAGGTCAAAAATTGAATTGATTGGTTGATGTGATAGGATTATATGACTCCTTAGATTTATAGGTTAATTTTTTGGAAAATCAGGCTTCGTAGGCCTCTTCGATATTTGATAACGAATGTTCCTAAGCAACAATTTTGAGATTCCGTTGAGAATTGCGACCTCTAGGTGGTTTTGAACCAAAAAATCCGTATGGCCCCAGTGTGCGCCGCGGGGCCCACGTGCGTCGGGGGTCACTGGTGAGACAATTGGTTTTTTTTCATGCGAAAAAAAAAAAGCACGAGCAAATTGGGTTTAGTTGCCAGTCTCGAAAATGGATACGCACTGGAAACATCCATTTACGTGTTGCGTATGCGGACCTACCGGATGCGGCAATACAAAATGGCGGGAAATTTAAAAATGGCGGGTAATTTGAAAGAGGGGAAATTTAAGAAGCTGGACAAAATTTTCACCATTACGGCGGGAATTTGTGGAACATCGAACGGTAAATTTTTTTTAATGATAAGAGCCCCAACCATCACCTGTGAGGTACATTACCTTTCCATGATTTATTAATAGAGTTTATTCATAATCCATATGTATGTATTTGAAGTAAAAATTTTTCATCAGCTTGACGTTGTGAAGTGCACACGCAGCTTTGTATGCTCCATTGTGATTGATGCAAACAGTCACCGCCTTGTTAGGCTCGTCAAAGCCTGGATAACCGTACGCGATGACGTCGATAGCGTGGACTTTGAAGCGTCTTAACCACTCTCTCCTGACTTCACCATGGACAAATACCTTCGTTGCATCATACAGACTATCTCGAATGATTTTCTCCACGTCAGTGTAGAGAATGTCTCCAGATTTCCAGGCAAAACCGTGGTAGGAATGCTCCAACCATGTATTCTCGCGGCGGTACTTGCCCGTGAGTCGACGCCACGGATACGGCTCTCGAAACATAAGCACTAGAGGTTCTGATTTGTCGTCTAGAGGAAGTATGGCGAGTTCCTTGAGAATGAAATCGTTCACTGGTTGCTTGAAGCCCTGCATGTCTACGACGTACTCCATTCTGAATGATAGCGATGTATGCTACTTCAACCAATCAGAAGGCTTTCCGCAGGTTGTGACCTGATGATTGATTATTGGAAAGTTTAATCCATTATTATGTGATGAAAACCTCAGCAGGCTGATATAACCGAAGCCTCGCCTAACCGCTTGCGAGAGTACTTTCATATTAAAGCAACCTAGCGATCAGCTGAGCAACTACTACGCTGGCTTTCTATGTATGCTAACCTAAAAACAATTTGTATTTTTTAAATGGTGAGAGCCCCAACAATCGCTCCCACCTGTGAGGTGCAACCACATACAATTACCTCCCAATCAATCAACATTCCTTTACCATTTAATATATGAGCCTTGCCTCGCGAAGTTCATTAATAATAAAATAGATTTCTGCAGAGTTATTTACCATATTTTGCTCAACAATGAGTACTCGAAGGCGGTCAACTAATTTGTTAGGGTCATCTCAGACATTGAGTTCATATGCAGTTGCAATATTGTCTTGCAATGATGAAACAACTTCTTCCTCCTCCTCCTCATCATCACTAGGCCACAGTCTTTTTTTCCATTTATACCTCCAATTAATCAAGTCCTTATTTTTTATTTTACATTTGTCATGTTTTTCTTTCCAAAGTTTTCTCGATGAATTTTTATTGGTTGAGAAATCAGATGCATCTTTATTAGAATGATAAGCTTTGTAATAATTATCCACGTTATTAGCAGTTTCCACTAGAGAATTAGAGTCAATTTGAGAATTTTTTTCATTGACAGTTGTGAGATTTAGAGGATTGACCTTCAATTTGGCTACCACTGCAGATTCTTTTCGCTCGGCAGTCTTATATTTCTCTCCCATTACATTACTAGCATTTTTAACTTCAGAAAGGGCATCTTTCAATCCTGGAAATACTCTTGACGATTGTTCGAACATTGGTGAAATAAAATTATAAAATTTGTTACTTTTTAGTTTCCGAATCGACTCATTTGCGCAGTGCTGCTTTTTATGAGCACATGAATTTACTATGATCATTCTATAATTTTCCAAATCAGCTGAATTAATGCGATTTCCATCAGGATTTTTTCTAAACAGCAACTGTAATAAGCCCTCAGTCAGTTGGAAAGTTGCACCGCATACTTTCACGATGTCACTTTCAAACTCTATTGGCGAATTACCAATCATAAGAATATTTGCTTTTTTGTAAACACCGTATACATTTGAATTACGTTTGAGCTTGGATAAATATTTCTTGACAAGTGAAACCATTTTCTTATCAGCGTCAACAGCACTGGTACATGGAATACTATCAATACTATCTAAATCCGCCGTCATATTTAAATAAGACATCATTTCTCACATTATTGAGAGAATTGTCGATGCTGTTCTTCAAAGACATAGATTTTTGCTTGATAGCATCCCTGAATATACGAAGACTATCCGCTTCTCGCTGAGGATATGCCATGTTTATGCTTTCAGAGTTCAACCCGAACTAAACATATATTAAAGCTGCAGCTGTTATTTATAGTCAAATCCATTCGCGGCACACATAACACAAAATCTGAGGTGTTTATGTATCAGCACTTCAGCTGACCTCTGACTAATGATACCTTCATTTGGTTTACAATATATATATATATATATATATATATATATATATATATATATTGCTATTGGTTTGATATGGGGTTGGTAGTCCATCTGAATCAACAGGCAACCAGCACCTTTTAACATACTCGCTTTCGGAATCAATACTTATGATAATGCAAAACTTTAGTGCCAAACCTTTCACATTTGGAGGAAAGGTGTTACTCCTATGCCACATTTTAGGAAAAAGTGTTACTCCTCCTTTGAAAAGGTGTCACTCCTCCTATGAAAAAGTATCACTCCTATGACGCATTTTGCGAAAAGCGCTACTCCTCCTATGAAAAAGTGTCACTCCTATGACACATTCTATGAAAAAGTGTCACTCCTATGAAAAAGTGTTACATCTACTATGAAAACGCGCTACTCTCCCTATGAAAAGGTGTCACTCCTATGATGCATTCTATTAAAAAGTGTTACTTCTCCTATGAAAAAGTGTTACTCCTCCTGATAAGCTTATGAACAGAGCGGAATACTGCGTAGGCCATTAACCCAACCGATAGAGCGCTGTCGGCAGGGTGGTCCAACAGTCAATAACCCAACCAGCAGAGCAGTCTATCTTGTCAAAAGTCGATAACCCAAGCCTACCCTACTTTTCCAAAAATGTGTCGTAGAGTGACACTGTTTCGTAGAGCACGTCATAGGTGTGACTCATTTTTCCAAAATATGTCATAGGAGTGACACTGTTTCGCAAAATGTGTCATAGGAATGGCACTTTTCCATATGAATGGTGACACTTTTTCATAGGAGGAGTGACACCTTTTCTTGAAATGTGTCATAGGAGTGACACTTTTTCATAGGAGGAGTAACACTTTTTTGCAAAATGTGTCATAGGAGTGACACTTTTTCATAGGAGGAGTAACACTTTTTTGCAAAATGTGTCATAGAAGTGACACTTTTTCATAGGAGGAGTGACACCTTTTCAAAGGAGGAGTAACACTTTTTCCTAAAATGTGTCATAGAAGTGACACTTTTTCGTAGGAGGAGTGACACTTTTTCATAGAAGGAGTAACACTTTTTCGTAGGAGGCATCATAGGAGTAACACTTTTTCCTAAAATGTGTCATTGGAGTGACACTTTTTCGTAGGAGGAGTGACACTTTGTCATAGAAGGATTAACACTTTTTCATAAAATGTGTCATAGGAGTAACACTTTTTCGTAGAATGTGTCATAGGAGTGACACTTTTTCGTAGAATGGGTCATAGGAGTGAAACTTTTCCATAGGAGGCGTGGCACTTTTTCATAGGAGGAGTAACACTTTTTCATAGGAGGAGTGACACTTTTTCGTAGAATGCATCATAGGAGTAACACTTTTTCCTAAAATGTGTCATAGGAGTAACACTTTTTCATAGAATGTGTCATAGGGGTGACACTTTTCCATAGAAGGAGTAACACTTTTTCCTAAAATGTGTCATAGGAGTGACACTTTTTCGTAGGAGTAACACTTTTTCGCAAAATGTGTCATAGGAGTGATACTTTTTCATAGGAGGAGTGACACCTTTTCAAAGGAGGAGTAACACTTTCTCATAGGAGGAGTAACACTTTTTCAAAGAATGTGTCATAGGAGTGACACCTTTTCGTACAATGCGTGATAGGAGTGACACTTTTTCATAGAAGGAGTAGCGCTTTTCGCAAAATGTGTCATAGGAGTGACACTTTTTCATAAGAGGAGTGATACTTTTTCGTAGAAGGAATCATAGGAGTAACACTTTTTCGTAAAATGTATCATAGGAGTGACACTTTTTCGTAGAATGTGTGATAGGAGTAACACTTTTCGTAGAATGCGTCATAGGAGTGACACTTTTTCATAGAATGTGTCATAGGAGTGACACTTTTCCATAGGAGGCGTGACACTTCTTCATAGAAGGGGTAACACTTTTTCATAGGGTGCGCGACACCTTTTCATAGGAGGAGTAGCGCTTTTCGCAAAATGTGTCATAGGAGTGATACTTTTTCATAGGAGGAGTGACACTTTTTCAAAGGAGGAGTAACACTTTTTCCTAAAATGTGTCGTAGGAGTAAACTTTTTCCTAAAATGTGTCATAGGAGTGACACTTTTTCGTAGAATGCGTCATAGGAGTGACACTTTTTCATAGGAGGAGTAACGTTTTTCGTAAAATGTGTCATAGGGGTGACACTTTTTCGTAGAATGCGTCATTGGAGTGACACTTTTCCATAAGAGGAGTGACACTTTTTCATAGGAGGAGTAACACTTTTTCATAGGAGAAGTAACACTTTTTAATAGAGTGCATCATAGGAGTGACACTTTTTCATAGAATGTGTCATAGGAGTGACACCTTTTCAAAGGAGGAGTAACACTTTTTCCTAAAATGTGGCATAGGAGTAACAACTTTTCTCCAAATGTGAAAGGTTTGGCACTAAAGTTTTGCATTGTCATAAGTATTGCTTCCGAAAGCGAGTATGTTAAAAGGTGCTGGTTGCCTGTTGATTCCGAAGTGATATTACACTCGACTCTCAAAGCGTTGATTTTGAGAATTGTAACGGGTAAGTCAGAATTATGAACAACGTTCGGTTCGAGAACACGTCTGGTGAAACCCAGTAGACGACCGAGAGAATTTTCAGGTCGAAAATCTATAGGCTGACTGCACTTAATTGTACAGCGAAGAGTATTATTATTAGGCTTTAAATTGAAAGTAATGTCGTTGTGCGCTAATTTTTTACGAAGAAATTTGTCAATATCCTCAATTTCGTAACTTCCAACTGGAAGAAGGACAACGTTTTCACCTATGTAAAACTTATTATTGCTACTGTCTATATTGGGGATTGAGTTAAATGTTAAAAGTTCAACAAGGCCTAAAACGTAATTTTTATTTGGCGATAACTCGATTGGTGGAAAATACTGTGCTTCTAGTGTAGAAGATGTACCTGAAAGTGTCAGAGTTAATGAACCTTACATGACAGCTTAAATCAGAATGATGCAATGTTTCCCCTCACCTCTCCTTATATAGCCCTGCACAAGAATTTTAGACAAAGGTGACGGCAATTGTACGTGTCAAAATCTTGATATCTTTCGTGATTATATTTAACTTCGTCAACTCCGATGTATAATATTAAATCTAAGGGTGGTCGGAGATCTCCAAAACTATCGAAATATACAACATTTTTGCCTCTTTTTCTATATGCAACCCAGTGTGTCCCAGGGCCGCTAGCATCATCTAGATTAACTATAGCGGATTCACTATATCGTGGTCCAGAAGTTGGCATTGCATTTCTCATAAATACTCCCCGAAAATTAGATATTTTTAAAAGTTTTGCATATTTTAAAATGTCCGCATCTGTAAGTGCTCGCTGAGGTAATTTCATGAACTTTTTTTTTTTTTAAATGGAGACCTAACCCTACTTTGTGTGGTTTAAGATATAAGCTATTACCCAACGCTACACTTTCCATAGTTTTGTTATGTCTTTTATTTTCTTCCAACTGCTCTTTAGCAGCTTTTGCGTCATTTACGGCTTTTACTATTCCAGCAGCACCACCAGCTAGAGCGCCAGTTGCACTCAAGCCTGCAAATAGAGGTATGAGAAATGGCAATACCCCTCCTGTTTTCACGGGGACTGGTAAAATACGCGGAATTTTAATATTCTTTTTACCTCCAGCTTCTTTAACAGCGCTCCGTGCTTTTTTCAAAGTTGATCGTATGACTGTTAGAGCGCAGTTACTTGGCTTTGATTTAAAGGTACCAGCTTTAATAATTTTCTTCAAGGAAACTTGCTTTCTCTTCTTTAAACCCATTCCTAATTTTTTAGCGTTCTTTCGCTTTTTAATTTTCTTCTTCAAACCCATGCCAAGTGTAGATTTTAATTTCATAGTATTAGTTATAGCGTATGCAGACGCTTTTTCGCCAAAATTAGTGTCTTTTGATTTAACGCGATTTCAAGCTTTTTCAGCTAAAATTTTATCTGCGGCGTTTCTCGCTTGAACGTTTTCACGATTTTTAGAATAAGCTATGTCGTGCTCCTTGCAAGCAGCGTTAAGAGGATTAATTCCAAGATCTCCTCGAGCTAAACGTTTTGCCAACTTAGTGCCTGGACCGCAGTACTGATAACCAGGTATATGAAGCTCAAATAGAAGTTTATTGATAATTTTATTGACTAAGCCGCGTCCGTGTTTGTGAATGATCATCACTCTTCGAAAGTCAACGGGCAACTGATGGTGAAAGCTATATAAGACCACTATTTATACTCATAGCAATCAGTCGTAATTTGATTGTCATAGAGTAAAGATCATGAACTTCAAAGAGCAGTCGGTCAAGCTACCAATAGAAAATTTTGATGTACTTGTAGAACATGATAAACGAGCAAAACGGCACGGCGATCTACTTCCTGATAGTATACGAGGCGTCTTCTGCGGCCCGTCAAACTGCGGGAAAACAAATAGTTTACTTGCTCTCATTACGCATCCTAATGGTGTTAGATTTGAAAACATATACGTATACTCAAAGTCTCTCAATCAACCAAAATATAAATTTTTAAATGAAATCTTAGAACCTATAGAAGGTGTACAATATTTTCCGTTCAGCGAGCACGATGCAGTTGTCGATCCTGACCACGCGCTTCCAAACTCTATCATGATATTTGACGATATAGCTTGTGAAAAACAGGATAATGTTAGAGCCTTCTTTTGCATGGGTAGACATAAAAAGGTTGATTGTTTTTATCTATGCCAAACTTATGCTCATGTCCCCAAACATCTCGTCAGAGATAATGTAAACTTACTTGCCATTTTTAGACAAGATGAAGTAAATCTAAAGCATATCTATGACGATCACGTAAATACCGATATGACTTATATACATTTTAAAGAATTGTGCTCCAAGTGTTGGAGAGATGATAAGCATGGTTTTCTAATCATCGATAAAGATAGAGGAATAAATGATGGCAGATTTCGCAAGGGCTTTGATAATTTTGCTATAAATATAGCATGCACATAGGTAATAATCAGTAGTTTCAGACAGAACGTTGAAACGACAACATGGCTGACTTTCAACGAGAAAAAAACGTGCTTCGTCAACTTGTTAAGGCACGAGATGCGATTAAACGCAAATATAGAATATTAAAATTTGGAAAAGACAATGTCGAAAAAATTTTAAGTGAAACTTTCAAACCAATAGTTGATCCGCTTCAAAAACTTGTAACTCAGAAAAATATTGAACAAAGTAGCGTTGAACATAAAGCAGTCGAACAAAGTAGCGTCAAACAGAATGAGAGTGATGAGTTCGATGATACTTTACAGAATGCTCACGAGACATCTTTCGAAACAGCAGGTAGCGATATTGAAGATGACTCTGATTTGTACGTCAAGGCCCTAAAGCTCAATCAATCCCAGTATCTTGACAAAATTTATGGAGTACGAAACGAAAATGGTAAATTTTTTATTGGTAATTTACCGATTAGTTTTCATAATAATAAAATTAAAATTAATGGAGTGAAAACTATAGGATTACTCGAGTTACTCATAGCGAAACAACCAAATAAAAATAATATAAGTTCAGATGATTTAAAAAAATATCGCAAAATTTTAGTACTATCGTCTGCTCATAAAAAGCAGTATAACAAAAACGAAAGGATTCGTTTTCATAATAGTAATAAATTTAATAATATTATTGCTCCAATGTTCAATATTACCTCGAAAAAAATTACCGGAGAATCGATTAAAGGTGGCTCATTACCTCGTTATAAAATTGCGAAAAAACATACTGCTTTGGACTATGTGTACTGGGACGATCCAAACGAGCTCGTTGACAGGCTTCACTTACTAGTAGCAGAAAGATCTGCCAGAAATCCAAGTCACGTAAACGAGATACACTCTATAATCGAAGAATTGCGAGAAGCGGGCTATATATGCTGAGCGCACATGAATATATGAATCATTATTAAAATGAGCGTCGACGTGTTTGGACGTAACCTTGGAAAAACCGAAGGTAGCCGAGGGCCGCCAGGCGTTGGCTTTAAAGTTACAACTGACGGTCACTATGACATAGAAAATAAAAAATTATGTAATGTTGCCGATCCCCAACAACCGAGCGATGCTATTAATTTAGAAACTCTACGAAACATTATTCAAATAGAAATTCGAGGAATAACTGACATAACTACAAAACTTGGAGCTAGTCTGGATGATTTAGATGTAATAGTTGTCAATCATAGAAACGAAGTTGATGCACAGATATCTCAAATAAAAGCTGACATTTTGGCTATAAAAGAGGGTATGGCACAAATATTCAATCAGTAATTCCTCAAACATGGAACACGAAAGACTAGTTGAAGAACTGCACAAACCTGCAAGATGCAACTATACACGTCGAAACTTTGACATGCGTGGTTTGGACGAAACTTGGCAAGCAGATCTCGTCGAAATGATTCCATATGCTCGCGACAATAAGGGCTATAGATACTTGCTCACTATAATCGATATTTTCTCTAAATATGCATGGGCTGTTCCTGTAAAGAGAAAAACGGGCAAAGATGTCTCGGAAGCTATGAAATCTGTGCTTGTTAAAGGCAGAGTACCAAATAATCTCCATACCGACAGAGGGAAAGAATTCTATAACGCAGATTTTCAAAAACTTATGAGCACACACAAAATAAAGTTGTACTCAACCTTTAGTAATCTAAAAGCAGCGATATGTGAACGCTTCAATCGCACGCTAAAAAGTGCTATGTGGAAAAAATTCAGTTTGAGAGGCTACTACAAGTGGCTAGATATTTTACCAGATTTACTTACCATATACAATAATCGTAAACATCGTACTATCGGTGTAAAACCTAAAGATGTAACATCCAGTAACGAAACAGACATACTGCGGAAATTTACTCGTAAAATAGCTAAGAAGATTAAGCCAAAATTTAAAATTGGTGACAAAGTTCGAGTGAGCAAGGCTAAAGCAGTATTTAATAAAGGATATACTCCAAATTGGTCTACAGAGATATTTACAATTGTACGTATAGCAGCTACAAATCCCACGACTTACCATCTGAAGGACTATCAAGATCAGCCCGTCTCAGGAGGTTTCTACAAGCAAGAACTACTCAAAGCCAAGTATCCAGATATTTATCTTGTAGAAAAAGTAATTAAGAAAAAAGGAAGTAAAATTTTTGTCAAATGGCTTGGCTTTGATAATTCACATAATAGTTGGATTGAGAAAAAAAATCTGTAATATATTATCGTGTATAAAATGGATAAATAAAAAACAATTTTTTCAAGTTAAACAAAGAGTTTTGTTTATTAATAAATTAAAAAAATATGTACATTAAAAATATGTTCAAATGAACATTATATTTTCGTAATACTTAACTATATTTTTTCACGATACTTTAAAATTACAATACTTAATTATATATTTTCGTAATACTTAACTATTTTACAATATATATATTTTTTTTCGCAAATACATTTGACAATACTTAACTATTATATATATTTTCACAATACTTAAAATTATTTTCCGCTAAATTCTACACTCGAACCACCGTTGTATATCATAAACAGTTCGTATTTATTCGCTGCATCCTGGAGATTGACGAAGAATTTCTCGTCTTGTTGAATAGCGTCTGACACTCTCTTTGGCATGAAAACATCAAACTCACTCTCCAGTTCAGCCACGACTTTTTCTCCATATTTTGTCGTCACAGCCTTTAGACTAGTCACCATGTACCGCTGGCCCTTGGTCAGATCGACCAACCTTTTTGTTGGCAGGAATCCTCCACGGGCAATGGCGTTCAATTTTGTAAAATCCATCTGTAACAGAAAAATTGACAAAAATGTTTAGTTTTTTTAAAATATGAGAAAAAAAATAGAAGAGAGAAAATTACTTTAAGAAAAAAAAAATACCAACCTTAGATTTCTCTCCGTTTCTTACTACTTCCAGTAGATGACTCGTAAGGTCTTTTCAAGCCGAGGAGCGAAGCTGCACGAAGCGGCTGTGGAACAGCGAGAAGCGGCTGTGAGACAGGGAGAAGCGTCTGCGGGTCTGTAGGAATCTGCTGCCAGACTGCAGGAGGCGAGGCTGAGATCTGCTGGTACTGCTGCTGCTGAAGAGAATGACTTAAAGAGTCGACTGTTCGAATGAGCTCCTGCTCCAGCACCGCCTCATTATATAGGAGCTCTTCTGCGGCGTTCGGCGGCTCGTGTTTCCCCTCTCCGGCAGCTTCGTTCTCATTGGCTAGCTCTTCCCCCATCACCACCACTCCTGCCCTATAGTGGCCCCAGGGTAGTGTGTCCGTGGTTCCAGGCTGTAGGCAGCGTTTGTCGTCATGTGCACTGAGAGCAATTTTCCTCTCATTCTCAGTGTTGATGTTGTGACGACGAGACCTGATGTTTCTTTGCTCTCGAGTGAGGATGCCGTTCTCGCGGAGGCACTTCATGTAGTCGTCAGGGGTGATGGTCAGTTTGACTACAGAAGTTTTCACTCCTTTGGCCTTCTTGATGGGCTTTTGATTCTGTACATTCACGCTGTACATTTTACTCCGCAGCCCGATGAATTCCAGCATGATCTCGCCGTTGCACTCGTCCTTCATCAAGCCGACGATTTTCTTATTGGCACGAGGCATGTTGAACGGATTAATTTCAGGATAGTCTGATGTGTCGAACTCGTGAATGTCTTGTCGCATCACGTCGTACACGTTAACACCTGTAACTTCATAAATCAGACTATCCGTATCGGTGTATAGCAACTTGCCTCTGTCTCCTACATGATCTCGCATATAGTCGTAGTAGAACCTGTACACTAGCATTTTCGACAGATCCAGAACTGACAATCCAATGTAGATTGGCTTTCTTGTGCAGATCTCCATCCGCAACAGCTGCACAGCGACGAGATTTTCGTCAAAAATGTCAGAGCTGTGAAAATTGGGCCGTGCGATTAGTGCTTCAGCTCCATAGCGGCCTTTCCATTTGTTGACTAGCTTCACGTCAACGCGTTTCCTCTCGTTTTCCATCGTTTCGCCATACACAGCGTTGTTAAAAAGTTTGAACAGCATTTTCTCAAACTCGTTCTTGGCTTCCTTCCTTTTTGTGCTGTTCAAGTCAATATATTTTTTAAGCCAAGGACTTTGCTGGAATTTTATGGCTCGATGGACTTTGACGAGAACCAGACCATGTTTCAAGGCCTGTTTGAGTGCTCGATAGTGAAGCACATAACGAGTTTTATCGTGAAGCGTCGTCATGAGTTTATACTGTTTTGAGCCAGGAGGCGCCATGTGCTCGGCACAGAACGGCAGATCTTTATGGGCATCGTGTAGAGTGTCAGGATACTTCAGATCCACCTCGACAAAGTATCCAAAGTCACAGTCATCGGGGATGTCGAAGAAGTTTGGTTCGTTGACATTCTCCACCCACTTGAAGCCACCATAGGGCAAGGGCTCAGTTATTGCCCAGCCGTACAAATTATTCACGTCGAAATACATCAAATATTTTTCATCCTCGTTAGCGTTGTAGCCATCCTTCATGTACGGGTTGTTCGCTTTCGCATATCGATTGCAACATTGACTTATTCCTCCCCGTATGCCGCGCTCGATGAACAGCAACATGTCAACATCGGTAAGAAGCTCAAGTTTGATCTGTAAAAAATTATTTTTTATTAAATACGAATTTTTAATTAAATTTAAGTGAATCACACCTGTGTATTTTTTAGCATGGCATCCCAAGTCAATCCGGGTGTAGTGTAATAATGGGCAGGATCCAACTCATAAGCTTCAAGGCAGTTATTTCTAAAGTTTTCAAAAACTTCAGCCAATAGGATAACGTCTGTCTTGAGATATAAGTCAGAGTACTGCCCTAAATCTTGAATACTGAAACTCTGCCAAACGTTCTGAGCATGCTCATAATCCTCATCGCTGATATGAGCATCATATAAGCTGCTGAAGAAGTCATCTTTCGAAGGGAGATTTGACTCGTTTAGCTTTTCGAACGATGAGACATAGTCGTATGGAAAAACTCCTTTTCTTTTCAATAGAGAAATTTGTTCATCGCATAGACGATCTTCTTTAAACATTCGCTCCAGAGTATTCAGTTTCTCCAAATATGATGCCAACTTGTCTAGCGATGAAGCCATAAACTTGAACGAGTCGATGAATCGCAGGTTTATATCTGTACCTTCCACAAACTTTGTAAAAGATATGTATTTCTCTTTTGTTTGTGGAAGTAGCGAAACTCGTCCTGGGAAGCATGTCGCTATTTCTCTTATAAAGAGATGAGAATCGTATCCGCTCAAGTTGTGAAAAACTATGGGGATCGTTCTCGAGTCCTGGAAGCCGAGGTTACATTTGCTATGTGCAGGTCCACGATATCTGTAATAATTTTTAGTTATGAGAGAGAGAGAGAGAGAGAGAGAGAGAGAGAGAGAGAGAGAGAGAGAGAGAGAGAGAGAGAGAGAGAGAGATAAATACTCACTTTCCCGTGAAATGGCAATGATCACGTACTCTCTGGTCTTCCTTGGTAAATGGCTTCTCGCAAATATGACATAGATGTGCTCCGTCAAACATAATTTTTTCGAGCGATGTCAGGTTATTCATAGGCTTTGGATTTTTGTACGAGTCATTCAATTTCACAGCCAGAGAGTGAAGACTCTGCACAAACCATTTGGCTGGAGATTCGGCTTGTTCATCCTCTTGTCTATAACTCTTATATTCCGAGAGAGAGTCATCGTAACTACATTTAATTAAGAAGCCCACACTAAATGGCACGTGATGCTGGTAAGCTCGTTCATCATCAATCACAGGCTTCAATATACATTCAAAGTCAGCGTATATAACGAACGGCACACGATTCTTAAAACCAAAGTTCGTAAACTCCAGAGTATTGTTTTTTACAGATGGAAGTGTAATTTTGCACTGATTAATTTTTTTACAGTCAATCATATGCTTCATTTGTTTTTCTTCAGTTATGAAATAGTGCAGACATCGATCACAGATGAAAGTTTTATGTCCGTGAGAAGATAGCTGTTTACTGCACAGTCTTGATAAATTTTTTCCACACATAATGGAATTTAAATTCGATGGTAACATCATCGAGAGACGAGCCATCTTCATCTTCGTCAACATAATTATTTTCGACAAGTAGTAAATTGATGTGTTTTTCTTTTTTCGCAGCTGTCAAATGTCTTGGTAAGACATCAAACGCTTCTCTTTGTTTCTTCTTTAAATAATACACATTCACAGAAATGTCATTTTGTTTCTCAAACTTACCAACTTTTCTCGGATCAACTGGAAAATCGATTCCCTTAAAGTTAAGATCGTTTTTATATGATACATAGCTCACCATTCGATTGGCATGTTTCTTAGCAGGGTGTAGTGCCGATAGAATTGCCCATTTAAAACCTTCATCGTCCTCATTTTCTACGTTTATACATGCCTTCTTATTCTTGATGAATGGCGGCAAATCAATGTATGAGCTCCCTCTCATCGGATTAAACTTGTAAATATTAACAACTAGATTTAAAATTGATTTAAGCGACCAGCCTGACTCGCGCTCTTGGAATTCTTCCATATCCGTGTCGATTGGATTTTGCACGTTCATTACAAACCACTCATTCAAGTCCGTAGTCGAATATATCGGAGCTGTTTTCGTGTTGAAATATTTTATTTCAATTGTCTCTTCACCATCTTTAACTATCGCGTACTCGGCCGCTAACACTGTGTTCACTTTCAAAGGTTCTTTAAGAATTTCACTCACTTTTTCAATAAATTCCTTCTGAGCGTCTCTCATAAACGTTAATAAATCCAGGTGTCTACGGTTTGTGATGACACCCGTCTTTATTCTATTCTCGAAAGCTGATTCAACATCATCCCAGCTTACTGAGGGGCCATTTTCACTCGCTTGTAGTCCGGCACCCACCACTCGATGTTCACTCAACAAGCGTAGAACACTTTTTATGAGCACGATGGCAGCTTGCAGTTTTTGCCTATCAGCCACTGTTAAATCCGTCACCTCAGGCCTACGCTGAGCCAATTTTTCAGCTTCGACTAGAGCGTTGCGACCAAGCGTAATCCAATTATTCACATCATCTTGATCAGCAGCACCACTTAAAGCAAACCGATACGATTTACATAGCATGAGAGCGGTATTTTTGAAATGCTGAGGCATCTTGAGCCACTGACCGCACGAGGCAGTCGAATGACTTTCTACCGCACGCACACCTCCTTTTATCTAAAAAATTCGCGAAAAGAGATAGATTTTAATTGGTTGTTGATGTCGTGGTGGGAGGAAAAATAACGCGATTGGTTAAACAAAATAGGAAGGATGAGTATAAAATACCAACAAGACGCTAAAAAACCTCATTCGCTCCTTTGCTCTCGATCGAGAACAGTCACCGCAGCAAGATGAAGTATATTGTTGATGTGCAAGGTTTCAAAATTACCTTGAATGAATTCGTCTTCAAGGAAGTAGCCATCATCCCTCTCGAGGAAGATCCTACACCGTCGGTTTTTCTATTTAAACCGCCTTATGCATGGGACAAATTGTTGGAGAAAAATAAGTCAGAAAATCGTTGGCTTGAACAAAATTTCCATGGATTAATGTGGAGAGCAGGCAACATCCCATACGATGAACTAAAAAACACTCTAAGTGGTGTACTCTTCGGAGCAGAGATTTATGTAAAGGGTCTGGAGAAAAGTAAATGGTTGAAGAGATTTTTCCCCGAAAAGTAAGCTATTTTTGTTATAAAATTATTTTCATAAAAAAAGTTTTCTCATAATATTTTCTTAATTTTCAGATTAGTTATTAATATCGAGGATATGGGATGCCCTTCGTTGAAAAGTCTACCTGCAGAATCAG